>CM066739.1:83528058-84728058 GCA_033961575.1 Aselliscus stoliczkanus
GAGTGTCTAAGGCGCCAAATTTAGGTCTCATTCTGACCATTGCTGTAAGAACATAGACCAATTATAATTGGTCACAGTTCTCATGAAACATTAGCTGTAAGATTGGATTTATCAAAATTTATGTGCTAGTTACTGTTAATCTGAGAAAGATCAGGGTCATTTGTAATGACTTCATTTGATTTGTACAGATTTCATTGACTTATCACATTTTTTCTGTGCTGAGAAACTAGATATTTCCTCATAAATTTCCATCAATGCTTTAAAAAGTTTAACCTTCATTTTAAGCCTAGAGATAGCATAAATCTGAAAACAGTGAGGTATGGGTGATGTTAGCTGTGTCACAGCAGAGTCTTAATAAAACAGAGCATGAAAGGGGGCCGTTATCAGACAGAGGACTGGAAAGTGTGTCTTAGGACAATTTTTTAATGAATTAATGCCCAAAGGCCCCTCCTTCCTCCCTTCTTCCCTCCCATCGTCCTTCCCTCCTTCCCTCCCTCCCTACATCCCTCCCTCCCTCCCTTCCTCCTTCCCTCCCTCCCTTCCTTCCTTTATTATGTTTTTAAAGATTTTTATTAAAATATAGCTAACATGCAATATTATAGTAGTTTCAGATGTATACAATCGTTATTCAACATGTACAGACCTAAAGAAGTGATCACCATAAATCCAGCAACCACTTGACACTGTACTATGCTATCACAATATTATTGACCCTATTTCCTATGCCGTACATTACATCCCCATGACTATTTGTTTTATACCTGGAGATTTGAACCTCTTATTCCATTTCACTACCACCCCCTTTGAAAAAAATTTTCAATTACAGTTGACACTCAATGTTATTTTATATTAATTTCAGGTGTACAGCATTGTGATTAGAAATTTATATAATTTAAGAAGTGACCCCCCTGACTAGTCTAGTACCCATCTGGCACTATGTATAGTTATTATCATATTATTGACTGTTCCCTGTGCTTTTCTTTACATCCCCATGACTGTTTTGTAACTACCAATTTGTACTTAATTCTTTCATCTTCTTGACCCTGTCCCCCAAGCTCCCTCTCACCTATCACCCCAACAAATCTAGTACCCATCTGACACTATACATAGTTATTATAATATTATTGACTATATCCTTTATCCTTCCATTATTTTTTGCAGTGCTTTGCAAATACGTGGCATTCAATGAATTAAGTTGAGCTGAATGGACTTGGATTTACAAAGCGTATGAGATTTGATCCAAAATAATTTTGACTTTTGATTGAGAACAAAGTGTTTTACTTTTTTGTGTTTTAGATCAATAGGGAGTTGAGGACAAGTTTAGGGGTAGTTGAATACTCTTACTGTTTAGTTTCCTCCTTTTTTTTTTCCTTTTATAAAATGCCTACTTACACTTAAGCAAATAATATTCATGCTCATTTGCCACATCCTTTACCCAGACTGGTGCCTTCTTTTTTTCAGTTCCCCCCAAGCCTGTCCTGACACCTTTAGGCAATCTCAACAAGGCTTGCTAAGTCCCTAGAGAGGGACTATTATGATAAAGTATTACTAATATTCCATAGTATAACTGAAACATTGCTGGCTGTACAATTTGATTACTAGTTAATTACGATTCTGTTTAATTTGATCAGAACCTCTTGAATTAAATCATTTTATATTTAAAAAATTACAAAATTTGATTGTTCAAAGAAAAGATTATTAGGGTACCAATCAGGTGGTTAGAAAAAGTTATCATCAAAAAAGAAGACTAATCTTATAAATGAATTGGAAAACAGCCAGAAAAGCCAGTCTAAGCTGCTCAAAGTATGCCTCCAGGAAGCAGAGCCAGTGAAAATCTTCCTAATGATTTCCTGGGCTGACCTCTTGAAGCTCATATGTTTGTAATAAAACAGTGGCTACATGTTTATGTTTGGCATGGATTGAAAATTTAATTGTGATATTAAGTAAAATAAAGCCACTATTGTTTTGATGTGTTACATGATATTATTCATTCACTTATTTGTATGTGCATATCTTTATTTTGTGGAGATTCTTCAGTCGAGATCAACTATGTTACTCCTCAAAGGTTTTCTGGAATAGAAATCATTCATTTGCTAGTATTTGAACAACCAGGTCATCCATTGTTTTTCCTCCTTGTATGTCAGATTTTAGGTTAGAGTTCATGCCACTTATTTGGGGTATATTGAGAGGAAATGGCATCACAGGCATTTTTGAATGAGGTTTGAAAATTGTTGCCTAGGAAGTTTGACTTATTTCAGTCTGTTTGACCAGATGAGGAAAGGCTAAATGACTGTTAACACTGGCCAGCAGGCTTGGTTGCCTCAGTCACTTATAGCTGGACAACTCCACGCTGACGTGGCATGATCGTGAATCTACCTCTTGTTTTCAGAAAATATGACTAATTTGGGGACATTTAAATACATATAACATGTTATTAAATAAATAAAGAATGCCATATGGGCCTTTATAAAAATAACAAAGAATCCTCTAACTACTGAATGGTATATTTGAGCGCTTAATCTAATTTACTATGTTAAATTTCCTAATGTGACTTCACAGACTGCCAGTTTTGCTTATTCTGTACCATTCTGTGTTTTTGTTTGTTTGCTGGGTTAGTTGTTCTAATGAAGAAACCTTTTATCTCCAACAAAGACAAACATTCTACCTCTGATAAAGGCACCTATTAATCTAACTAGTTCAGAGAGAGATTTTCTATTGCTTCAGTTCTCTCCTGGTAAAACCCGACAGGTTTCCCTCACCTCTCAAAAACCATGATTTATTTATTTATTTATCTATTTATTTATTTACTTACTTACCTAAATTTTACCTAAGGGGAAAAAGTAAAGTTGATATTTTACATAGATGTAAGATGAGAACTTGGAAATTTTGTATATTGTTACTCTTAAGAAATTAGTATTATTAATATCACTACAGAATGTGTAATATGGCTTATGTGGAGAGTGTATCTGTCCACTGGTCAGGTCCTGGAGATTGCAAGAATAAACAGTCACTTATTACCTCAATAGAGGAAGATTCTTGGAAGGCAGCAGAATGCCATGAAAAGAACATGATCCTTGGTGCCAGGCACTGGAATTTTCATTGTACCTTCATCTCCCACTAGCCTGTTACCTTGATCATATAACTTTGCCTTTCAAATCCTCAGCACTTTGTAACATTGATGTGAGAATGGATGAGAACATTTATATCAAGTGCCGAGCCCTGTGATTGGCACATGGTGGTTTCATCATAAATATATGACTATTTATTTCAAAAGCTGGAGAAACCAGACTCTGTTTATAGAACAAGACTGCTAAATCTTAACTATTAGGGAACAGAAATGTTATTGTAAATGACTGAGAATGCCGTGGAGTTCAGTTCAAAGAAGTTGATGGACGAAGAATTAAGTAACTGGTGAGTTTGATGGGTGACAGGGTATATGGCCACTCAGAAAGACCTGGAGAATTTAGGAGGATCTTAAGTACTTGCCATTTTTGGAAGACCTCAAAAGATTCCTCAGATAAGCGTATTTCCCATTGAAACACGCTGAGCTATTTGTCAACATCTTAGGTACTGAGGGCCTGCCATCCCAGTTGGGATGCCACCTCTGGGTCACCTGGCTCTAGGATGGTATGGATGTCTTTCAGCAAACAGACAGTGCGATTTGTTGCTTGACTGTTACTTCCAGTGAAGGGCACTTGTCCAGGAGACAGTTGTTAAATTGATAGCCAAGCTTATCTATACTCTGGGACATTTTATTCATGTGCTGCTTTCAGTGTAGCCCATCTTCTAAAGAGGTTTCAGCCAGTAGTTTTGGAGACAGGGTTTCATTCTACCCTGTAGTCCCATATGTTGACTGGTGGCCTTAAGAGAGTTATTACTTTTTTGCCTAAAGAACACTAAAATTTTCTGACATGCTATATGGAACTAAAGAAATAAGGAGGTGATTTCTTTTATATGGTATCATTAGTTCTGAATGTCACCCGTCTCCTACCTTCAGCCATTTTTCTGGCCCCTGGATGAGGTGTGTACCAGTTGTCTAAATTAATATTGTTTGGCTATTAAAAGCTGTAATTTTCCTGAGGTGGCAATTGTGGTAGAGTACAATTTCCCTCTTTTCAATTTCCTAGATACATCTACACATGGAAGTGAAATGGCCTCTCTCTACCTGCTGTGCACATGGGACCTCTACACCTGTTCAGAAGTGAAGCCACTAATGAAGCCTCTCCTGTCCTATTTAGGAATTTGACAGAATATGAAATCTCATTACCCAGAGTCAATGAATGACATCTGTTCTCCATCCCACTCCCGAAGCCATCATTCCAGCCGCTCGGTGTTCTGAAAAAACATGTGCCACTCAGAGAGAAAATTAGAGTCCAGAAAGAATGTGTCCCTCCCTTGCCCAGCTTTCCAATATTCTGGCCCCATGTACACCTTGGTTATAAAAGAATTAGCACAAAAGACAACTTTATTTCACACTTAAAAAAGAGAATCTTATTATTTATTTCTGAAACAAGTCAAAACCTGGAAATGTGGAGTTTTCTTAGTAAAGAAGATAAGAAAGACATGAACCAAACATCCAGTTAAATGGATAAATGCTTGAATTGGTTAGATGTTAAATATATTTAAAATGGGTATGATATAAAAGTTATTTATATCGTTTGGCTCTCTCAAATCCTTCTTTTGGAAAGAGGAAGGCTATAAATAAATATGTATGAATATAATGAGTAAATATCTACCATAAAATTTTGTATTTGGGGAATAGTATATATATTACAAAATAAATATAAAATACCATAGAACTACTTTATCTAAAATATTTCATGGTTTTAATTCATTTTTTTGTTCATTCATTTATGGGAGTGGTCATTTGATAAGCATTTATTGAAGATCCATTATGTGTCAGGCACCATTATTGCTGCTGTGGACACAAAATTGAATAAAAGCTCAATGTTTAGAAGAGGAGACATGATAAAATCAATCAGTACAGGCTTTGTGGTGAGTCCTATGGCAAATGGGTTGGAGGAGTGGGATCATCCCTCCCTGAGGTATGAAGTCCTCAGAAGGAAGGAGACACTGGCTAGAATCTTAGGGTGGTCAGGAAGACATTTTTATGGGGTTTTATGTGGGGATCAACAACTATTTTTTCTACAATGAGGCAGTTTTCCCAACACAGTAGATGTCTCCATGCCTTCTATTCTGTTTAATTAGTTTATTAGTCTTCTCTTGCACTTACACAACACAATATTGATTACTATTCTTTCACAGTGTCCCTTAATAGCTGGTAGGGAGGGTCTCCTCTCTCTACATCTTTATGATAAGGCTGGGTTAGTTGTTCATGTACATTTATTCTTTTGTGTACATGTTATACTGTATCTATCAAATTCCTCTTAAAAATGCAAACTGTCATTAAATTGGAATTGTACCGAAGACTGATAAATCTTTTGAGTCTTTACATGCCTAAAATATCTTTACCTTGCCCTCAAATTTTATTGATAATTTGCCTGAGTACAGAAATCTAGGTTTAAAATTATTTTCCCTGAAAAATTTGAAAGCATGATGGGAAGACATCATTGGCAGGTAAATTTTTTTTTTCTTTGAAAGCTTTCAAGATCTTTTTGTTATAGTCAGGGTTTTCACATTTCACAGTAATGTGTTTAGATATTTTTGTTGTTGTTGTTGTTTTGTTTTAATTCATTAGGCTGGACATTTTATTTCTTCTTTTAATCTGAAGACAAATGTCTTTCTTTAGCACTGGGAAGTTTTCTTGAAAATTTCTTTGTAATTTCCTCCCTATTACTTATTTCTTTACTCTTTATGGAAGGCTTATTAATTGGATATTGCTTTTTTATATTTTAATGTATTTTTCCTTTTGCTCAATTTTAGGAAACTTTTTTTTACTTTACTGTCTAGTTTTCTTCTAAGCATTTTATTTCAAGGAAGATTTTAAATTTCCAATATCTTAATTTCTAATTTTCACTAATTATTCCTTTGTCATAGCACCCTGATTTTGTTTTATGAATGCAATAGCTTTTTTAAATTGTACTGCGGCTGATCATGGTTAGTGATGTCAAAGTTTCACAGACATTAAACAACAAAATGCCACTAACCGTATTTTAAAAGTAAATAAAACTTCTAGATGTCATCTGTTTCCAATCTAAATTAAATTAGTGGTATAAAAATCTGTTCTAGGTCAACCACCAATTTTAACTATTTGGGAAATATTGCTGCCATGCTATACCTGCTAATGAAGATTTGTCTAAAGTATTCAGAAGGTGACTCTTTAAAAAGTTTTCAAAGAGTCCCTTACTTTGAAATCACATGTTTTGCACTTTTCTATTCCTTTGTTTTTCTCACTCATCAGAAAATGCTTGTGTAGCTGTCTGAACTTTTCCCAAATTATAGCAGTGCTTCATGGTACACTTTTCTGGGCTAGGTCTTCTCTTCGTATATAGAGGTCTTCTGCTTCCAAGGGCATAGTGATTTCAACATTATGTTCTCTCTTCTTGGTTTTTATCTGCACTACCTTGTATAGAAAGTGGGAAATTTTACTATTCCTATTTCTAGCCTATGATGGTGCAAAAAAGGATTAGGGATATAACATATGTTGAACATTTGTTATGCACAGGCTGAGTCATAATTCTGTGATACAGAGGCCACTGTCTTCTTTATCCAACTGAAGAAGCCAATTCTCAGAGAGGTTAGAAAACTTGCCCCAAATCCCAGAGATAGTAAGTGGTAGATGCTGATTTGTATTCTTATTCATTTGGCTTTGAAATCAATAGTCTTTACACTCACTAGGCTGTCTCCTGGTTAAGGATTTCAAAGAGTATACCGAGACTTCATCAACCATGTATTTTTAGCTTTAGTTATTTGTCCCTATTTCTACTGCATAGATCCTTGTGGCTTTGAGAGATGTGCTTTCCTCCAATTTTTTCAGATAAACCTACTTAAGCTGTCAATGATGGGTTGAAAAAAGAAGTCTTATAGATATCCCTGCTTTTTGGTGAAAAACTTCCTGACCAAGTGCCTCCTGAAAAAAATGCTCCACTGCCTAGAAGCCTTTTCATTCATAATTGCTTCTTTGGTAAGATGATCAGAGACCTCTTCCTAGCTGCAATAGGGTTGTCAATTGTCTGCACTCTGTCTTGCTGAATTCTGGTGATTTAATTCTTCCATGCCACTTACATGGGGCTACATTTACAGATGCAAAAGGAGGTGGCCTCATGTGTAGCCATCTTGCATTAGCTTGCACTCTGGATTTTCTCATACCCCAGGAAAAAGAGTTGTAACTAAAATAATCCTTCCTCTGAATTGGTTTCCTTCCTGCATTTTGACCTCTTCAGAAGCAGAAGAGTCTCTTTGTATCTTGATAAAAACAGAGAAGGGGAAGGATTTATGATTTGCTGAGTAGGATAGTATCTATCACTCCTCAGTCCTTTTTCTGTTCTGCATGAGAACCTCTGGCTACAATCTTTGTTGCTGCATCACAGACTTCCAATGATCTCATATCTGGCACCCTGAAAGTAAACTCAACGCTTTACTTTCTTTTAGACATGTGAAATGTCTAAAAATTTGAGAAGAAATTTTGTTCTTTTTGTTGTTGCTGTTGCTACTCTAGTTGCCATTAAAATTCCTGATTAGGGCTAATGGTGTTTGTCTTTCATCTTTATTGATATTGTCTCTTTGGATTTTTTAAAAAATCTGTTCTAGAAATCTGATGTAGAAAATCACAAGAATCTTCATTTTCATTCCAACAGTTGTGGTGAGAGTGGTGAGTTTGAGTAGGGGAACATAATTGGCCAGCGAAAGGGTAAAAGCTTAGACCTAGGCCATTGATTTCCTTGTTTCTTTCAATTGTACGTATTCTTAAGACCAGTGGCTGTCAATCAAGTAACAAGAGGGGGCCCCAGTCTTTTTCTTGCCTTCCTCTTAAAGGCAGTCACAGGAGATGCATAGATAGCATAGCCTATTATGTTGCCCCAAGGTTCCATTATCACCTAGCTGGCCTCACCACTGTAAGGTCATTTCCACTTGAGGCATCCAAGCAGCTCATTACAATGTACCATTATAGCAGAACTTCTTCCCTACCGAAATGGCCACCCAAATTAACTTAATAGCATCCTAATGGGCCACACCACTTTCAACTTGTCAAATATTGGGTTGTCAGAAAAGTCATGATGCATTTTTGCAACAAAAACCAGAAAAAAATCCGTCATGACTTTTCTGACAACCCAATATATTCAAAGTATATTTCTCAATAGCAGTGTCATACCCAGTCAATCAAGCAATCCATTTACCCGCTCACTCCTGGCTTAAGGACAGGTCATATGTCTGCCTTGTAAAACAAAAGAGAATTGTTGCCAGACTGACGCCCATGGTAGCCCATTTCAAATGCCTTTTGCTACTTGAGAATCCCAAACTTGACTAACCTTGTGGTAGGTGATACCTACAGAGTTAGATCTAATTAAAAACAAAAACAAAAAACAGACAAAACAAAACCAGAAACTTTCTACTCTTTGATTAAGAGCCTTATTTCAGCTTTTGTTTAGAAGAAATGATTGCTATCCATACTCAGGAAGCCTCTGTGAGTTGTTCAAATGTGACATAGCAATAATCAAGAATATCACATGAAGGAATATTGGAAAAGTAATTAGATTTTCCACAGTTCATTCTTTAATTAGAGGGCAGGTTAAAGTCCAAAGTAATGAAATTAAAATCTAACCACTGTTAAGACTGTGATGTTCTTTGCTGAGTGCTACCAGAGCACTTGGCACCATGGGGGACATGAGGACTTGTATGCCCTGAAGGCTGAGTAGTGTAAGACTTTAGGTAGAATGTGACAGGGTTTGATTTGAGACTGGGAGACTGAGACTAAATCTGCAAGATGCCAGAATATTAGTATGAATCCTTTGTAGACTAAAGAATAATACTAATATATAGAAGTGTCAGTTTGCTCAGCTGCTAGGTTATTCAAATTTTGCTGATAGGCCTAATGAATGGTTACATTTCCTTTCCTTTTTTAAGATACTTTTTGTGGGCGATGAACTCATTCATAGGAGATAAGAAGTTGTTAGTCACAAAAGTGGAAAATAATGAAATATGTATATATTGGAGAAAGCACAAGGTCAGCACAACAACCCTCAAAAGTCCCTGGGCTGAGTCCATTACATTCTTTTTTTTTTTTTTTTTTTTTTTTGAGGGCAGTTTTACTGGCCCTCATATGTGGGATCCGAACCAGGGCAGCTGGCATCCCAGGCCAGCTTTTAACCACTGCTCCACTCAGCCAGCCCAAAAGATCGTTTTTTGTTTGTTCGTTTGTTTTTTTTGAGGGCAGTGTCACTGGCCCTCATATGTGGGACCCGAACTGGGGCCGCTGGCGTCCCAAGCCAGCGCTTAACCACCGCACCACTCGGCCGGCCCACCATTACATTCTTAACACGAGAGGCATAAACAATAGAAGAAACACATATTCACACATGTGTGCACAAACATACAAGAGAATACAAAGCCATAAATTTTTTGCCTCCTTCTTGCCTGAATACAGAGAAAAATAACACTTGCCTGTTTTTGTATCTAAACAGAACTTCACAACAAAACACCTAATAATAATTGGAATAATTGGAATAGATGCAAAGCTCATGCTTGCATTATTGGTGTCATTCATCCATTTATTCTTCGAACACGTTTTTTTTTGGGGGGGGTTCTTACTATATGCTAAACATTGTTCTGGGTGATGGGAATCCAAAATAATCATGGTTCTTGTTTTCATGGAGTGTATATTCTAATTGGGGAGGAGGAGGTAGAAAAGAGAATCACAAAATGAAATGGGACTATTTTAGGTAGATGGTCAGAGGGGTTACTCTGAAGTGGTTACATTTAACCCACGATTTATTACGACCAGAAGAAACCAGCCAAGGGAAGATTCAGAGGAAGAGCTGTCCAGAATACATAGTTAGCGCAAACATTTGAGTGAAATAAAGCTCAGTATGTTCAAGGAATAGAAAGAAAGCCAGCATGCCTGGATTGTAATAAGTGAGAGAAATAAGCTCATTCAAGTCAGCACCCAAATTATACAAAGCTTTGAATGTGGTATAGGAAGTTTGAATATTGCTCTAAGAGTGGCAGAAAACCATTGGAAAAATTTAAACAGGGGAGGAGTATAATCTGATTAATGTTTTAAAAGATTTCCTTGACAGCCAGAGAGAACGATTAGGTGGCTATTGCATAAAATCAAGTGAAAAATGAACATGTCTTGGGCTAGAGTAGAGGGAGTGGTGATGGAGATAAATGTATGCATTTGAGATATTCTTTGGAGTTGAAGTTGATGGACTAGGTCATTTTATAGAAGGGGTGATAAAAGGAAGAGGTTAACAATGAATTACAGCTTTTGGATTAGAAATTGGGTATTTGATAGTACCATTACGGAAATAAATACTGGAGGAGGAGCAGGATTGAAGGAGGAAATTAAGAGTTCTGTTTGGATGCATTAAGTTTAAGATCTCTACTAAAACTTGATGTGTGAATATCAAGTAGGCATTTGGATAGCTAACTAGAATTTAAAGAAAATATTTGTACTGGAGGCCTCCCTTGAGAGTCATCAGTTTATGGATGGTATTTGAAGTCATGGGATGGATGAGATCCCAAGGGAGTAAGAGAAGATAGAAAGGAAGTATCTTTGGACCCAGGTTGGGATGTGCCAGGATTCACAGGGAAGCAGAAGGTGATGAGTTGGCAAATACGGCCAAGGGGACACCTGTGCTTAGTAGGAAAACCAGGATACTGTGATGTCATAAATGAAAAAAGAGGAGCTTTTCTGTGAGTTGAGAATTTGAGTTAGATGAGGTCAGAAAAATGGCCGTTATATTTGCAATATGGAGTTTACTGGTGACTGAAAAGAATAGTGTTGGGCAATGGTGGGAACAGAAGTCTAACTAGAGTGGAGGGAAGGGAGATTGGGAGGGAAGGAAGTGAAGATGGTGACTATTAATAGCTTTCTAGATATTTTGCTGTGAAATGGGTGTAGTAGCTGATTCTATGGACAGAAACATGGAATCAATGGGATATTGTTCTGTTATTCAATATGGATGATTTGCATTCCTCCTGGCGAAATTTACATGTTTCTTGAAACAAGGGAGAAATTGGTGGTAGAAGAAAAGTTTTTGAGATGGCTCCGGATCTATTTATTTTTCTTCTCTTCCAGGTATTTTTTCCTTGTATAAGTAAATAGTTACCTGTTTTAAAAAGATAACTATGACATATGCCTCTTCTTTCTAGAAATACTTAAGATGATTCCTATCTCTCATGACAAACTACATGACTTTTCAAAGCAATATTTTCCTGCAATGTTGGATCATCTCTTTGTAGCCAGCTATGGGGCAATGGAACTTTGGGTAAAAAGGTGGGATTCCCTGTCCTGTTGAGACTGAGCCTAAATAGGAGGCTGGAAGAATATTTTGACAGCTCAATGTTGCTGGTTTCTGTCCATAAAATTCTGTTGGGCTAGTAGTTACTGAACTGAGTAACTCTGAGCTTCACAGAAAAAGACTGTTTTATAATTTTAAAAAAGGGTGCAAAGAAGGGAATGCCATGGTGTGATTTTTCATAACATCCATGGACTGAGTAATAAAAGTATCTTAAAAGCCTATTTTTAAAAGAGGAATTTAATTTTAAATGGAATTAGGGTTAATGAGTTTTTCATATATTTGAAATAAGAAATGTATACTAATGGACTGGTGAGAAGAATCCGTGGTTTAATCCTGAACAAGTCGAGATGAATAGGTTCCAATCTATTCTCTCCAGTCCTGGGTTTTGTGCAGCACATTGAGATTACCCGAGTTCTTCCATACAGTCTGTGCAAGATGAAAAGTCAGTATAGAAAATCCATATTGACTTGATGATATGGTTGTGTGATGAAAGCAGTAATCATGTTTGGACTAGCTATGAAACAAAATGCAATCCTCACGTTCACTAACTGCCCATGATAGGATTATATTCTGATAGACTAAAAATGTGGTCAGCAGGAAGGTCATCTGGCAGCAGAGGAGGCTGATTTTTCTGATGATTTAGAAATCAGGCTTTGATTCTGATGATTAGATATTTAGTGTATAGTGTTATCACTCCTAAAGAATGCTGCTAAGGTCAGTCTATCTGATATACTCTGGAAAATAAATGAATAGTGGTTTATTATAACAAGCAAGTCAACTAAAGCCTAGTGACTCACTGCTGTTATCCTTCACCAAGCAAATTCAGCCTTCTTGCCTGAATGGATAGTGTGAGCTTTACGGATGCTAGAAAACTGCTATTTACTTTTATTATTTGAGAAAACAGTATAGACATTTATTTTGAGGGGAATTTAATTTGACAATATGACAACTATTGAAATACTCATGGATAGTCTTTTAAAATCAATATCTGATATGACTCTTTAAATTTAAATTGAGAATTTTTTTGTTGTAAAGATAATAAAATATTTGATTTGAAGAAAATATAACAGTATAAAAAAGTATAAAATAAAAGTCCCCTGCAAGCTCCAAGTCCTGCCCCACTTCCCCCAGTTTTCCTCTGACTGTCCTTACATATTTAAATCCACAGATGAATTTACATATCATTTTGCAAATTTGAGAAAAAAATATTAATTTAGGAAGAACTGGTATGTTTATAATACTCTCTTTCTATCTAAGAATAATACATACTTTCTATTTATTCAAATTTTAAGTCTCTCAGGAATGCTTTAAGTTTCCTTCAAATGGGTCTTGCTTATTTTGTATTAGTTGAATTATAATCTCAATGACAGTCATTCTATGGAGCTTGTGGCAGTGTTCTGCCTGTTTTCCTGAAGCCTCCCATGTATTTCCCACTGGGCTGTGCCTCCCGTGCACTATTTCCTTACACTTCCATCTCCCTGTTTCTTGGTCTTCCCATCCAATCTTTCCACTACAGACTAGCTCAGAAGGAGAACATATTCAATGGTGGAGAGGCAGAGCTAGAAGTTGATAGTTCTGCTTCAGCTTCCTATGAAAGGATCAACTATCCCTTTCTATGTTTCCTTTCCTTATTCCTTCAAAGATACTAAAAGAATGAGAGTTGATGTAACCAGTGGCAAGGGAAATTTGGGGAGTGTGTGTGTGTGTGTGTGTGTGTGTGTGTGTGTGTGTGTGTGTGTAGTAAACCAGCAATGTATTATGCAGGAAACTGTAGAATAAAATTCACCAGGTATGCTTGGTAAAAGTATAGATTCCTGAGCCCATCTTTACACCCGCAGAATCAAAATCTTAGAGGCAATGCCTGGGAATCTGCACTTTAAATAAATACTGAAGTCAGTGCTTCTTAAACTGTAATTGGCAGTGTTGCAATGTAGAAGCTGACTCAGTAGTGTTGGCGGTGGAGGTGAGATTATAAATTTCTAACCAGCTCTCAGGTGACAGTGATGCAAGTGGTTTGTAGTCATAACTTGAGTAGCAAGGCAGTTTTTGTTCCCTGAACATGAGAACCACTGAACTGACCTGGAATGGGGTGCTAGGATAGAAAGAAGACTTTCCCATAGTGTGAGTCCTTTAGAAAGAGAATGTATAGCCCTCTGTGTGGGGCATCTTGTAGGCAGAACCCTGATCCTGATCCTCTTGTCTCTGCTTCATAAAGTCTAATGTACTCATCACTTCTGCATGAGGATTTAGTCTACCTTAATTCCTGAGTAAGTCTGACACAGGCAAGGGCTGTCAAACAGCCTCCTCCAAGCCCTTCCTGGGAAGACCTGACCATGACCACTGGCAAGATGGACTTCAACAATGCCTTTTTAGGGCTGGCTGAGTGGTGCGTTGGTTAAGAGCTGGCTTGGGACGCTAGTGGCCCCAGTTTGGATCCCACATATGAGGGCCAGTGACACTGCCCTCTACAGTTAAGATGGTGAACCAGCTCCACTTGGAGCTGGGCTGCTGTGAGTCCCCAGGATGGCATAGCTACATCCCCTGCTGCAGTGGGCTGCCATAGGCTACAGTGAGTGGCCGGCAGCCAGCATGAGTGGCCAGCAGCTGGAGTGAGCTGCCAAGAGCCATTGTGAGCTGCCTTTCAGAGGCTGATGACCGATCTGCCTCACCCGAGAAGAGCGCAATGATGATACCAACATGGACCAGTGAAGCAATGGCCTCCACAACTAGACCGAAGAACAAAAAGACAGCAACTTGTCTGTTCCCCTTCCCCGGTTCCCCAACGCTGTTCCTCTCCCTGAATTCCCCAATTAAAAAAAAAAAAAAGTAAACATAAAGCCATAAAAAAACAAAAAACAGGGGCCGGCCGAGTGGCGCGGTGGTTAAGCGCTGGCTTAGGAAGCCAGCGGCCCCGGTTCGGTCCCACATATGAGGGCCAGTGACACTGCCCTCAAAAAAAAACAAAACCAAAAAAACCCACCAAAAACAAAAAACCTAAAACAATGCCTTTTTATCAAAGTGTAATCTGAGGCTTGCGAAACACAGAAGGCTTCTTCAAAGGAAGATCTGGGACCCATCTCTCTTTCACTGGACTATGCACATGCTGTCGTAGTAAGTGCAGTGTGACTAGAGGGGCCTTGGCATTGGGATCTGAGTGGAATGACATATAGACTGCTGATAATTAGCAGAATCATAGAATGAAGACGAAGATTCTCTTCTCATCTCTACTGACCACTGGGATGAGAACCTGAATGACCGAGTAAACTCTCTGCCATGGCTTTTCCCAGCCTTTGATGCCCTTCATTCTCCCATGTGATGGCTGGCCCATGCTACTGTGTCAGTGAGTCTATGGTCATAGAACACAGTTTGCTGTTCTTAAATAGCACATTGGTCTGTTTGGAGCACACCTCCCCTTTTGCCTTCCACAAACTGTATGCTAACATTGCCAAGTGCAAAAGCTAGTTGGTCATCAGCAGGGCAGCTGCGTAGACTATGTATTGTGCAACGCCAAGGAATGTGACTCACACTTGTAAGTGGAACTCCTGAGGTCTTGCAGGGTTGTGGATCTAAGACACTTGCAAAAAATCATGGAACTGGGAGGCTAACATGGGAGTAAGGGGATGTAGGTCAGAGAAAAGACAATGGGAAGAAAAACATATTGTAGCTACCCAAGTTTTTGTGCAAAAAAAAAAAGTGTGTCCTCCCTTACAAATGGCCAAGACATTGAGAATAGATAAGATTGTATTAGGACTCTTCAATAAAGGGATAGAAATTTAAATCAAGCCAATTTAGACAAAAATGGAGTTTATTGGTCTATGTAATCCAAGAAAGGACAGAGCAATGAAATGTGGGGAGAGCAGAGATATAGCTATGCCCAGGAAGGTCTATAGCCAGGAATTCAAATGCTTTTAGAATTTGTCCTTTGTCTCTGAGTGTTGGCTTGATTCTCTCCTCAGGCTACCTTCCTCCATGTGGCAGAAAACATGGCCTGCTGACAGCTCCCAAGTTTCACATTTTAAATCTTCCATTCCTAGACATTGATTCTCTTTCTTGGTTCCAGTGTGAGAAATCTGTAAGGAAGATTCTTGTTGGTCTGGTTTGGACCAATAGGCTGTTGTCACATAAGCAGGGTCATGTAGGCAAATGACAGCTCTCCCACATGAATGATGTAGAATGGAATTAAATTTGGAAAAATTCCCAGAAGAAGGAAAGTCTGCTGAGCAGGCCAAATAGTAGATGTCCAATATGAAGCCCATTTGCCGTTCTACACATACTGTAATCTCAGAGGGTTGCTATGGACTGCCTGAAATCCCATCTGTATTCAGCAAGAATGCAGCTCTCTTCCGCCCTGTGAGTCCACTGAAGGCTTTACCCTAATGCTGTTACAAGAGGCAGCTGTATCATAGCAATAGTTGCTTATTTATTCACTGTAGTGACAGTTACATTTCATGGAGCAGCTGCTGAAGCCAAAAATGTTCAGCAAGGGCAAAATGTGATAAAAACTCAATGCAATTTGCTTGCACATTATTAGGTTTTAATTTTTGGTTCAGGAATAAATTTTGTTTTGTTGCAGTTGTTTTTAACTTGTTTCTACAGTCGAAAAAGAAATGAATTACTCTCACCCTACCAATTAAACTGGCTAGAACAGGGGTTGGCAAACTTTTGAGACTGAAGAGCCCCCAGGGGTCAGCAAACTGCGGCTCGCGAGCCACATGCAGCTTTTTGGGGATGTACATGTGGCTCTAAAGTAAAATTGAAAATGAAAATAAAACTATCATAGTTTCATTTATAAAATTTTTAAAGGATATTATTCACACAATGGTGATTATGTAAAAATATATTTATAGCTCTCAAATAATTTTTAAATTGTTGTGAGGGACAGGATTGGCTCTTCCACGGGGTCGGCAAACTTTTGAGATGGAACATACCCAAAGAGTCACATGTGGCTCATGAGCCACAGTTTGCCAACCCCTGGGCTAGAACACCCTCTTGGATTTAAGACCTGAGTTAACTCTGAGTTGAAATCTTTTTTTTTTTTTTTTTTTGAGGGCAGTATCACTGGCCCTCATATGTGGGACCCGAACCGGGGCCGCTGGCTTCCCAAGCCAGCTCTTAACCACCGCGCCACTCGGCTGGCCCAACTCTGAGTTGAAATACAGGCAAAGTAAGCATTTATTTTGGGGTGGAAGTAGGGTTCCACTTGTGCTAGGAAATAAATTTATAATGGAGTTAACTTTTCTGCATAATTATTTCTTTACCTTTAAAATGAGAATAAAATTGACACCTTGTTGTGTGGATCAAAAATGAATGCACAACACTTAGAATGTACAGCACTAAATGTTAGCTGATGTTACTATATTGTTAATGTAATGTTTTGTGTTAAAGGAGTGATTTGTTAGTGGATACCTTTATTTGCAAGCAGCAGACATCCTCTCAAAAAGTAGGAATTACAGTAAGACTGTATTAGAGAACATCATGGGCAGAGAGAGGCTAAGATTAAGCATAGGGGGACCTCAAAGAGACAGGTGTCAGGAATGGCGATGATCTCTTTCCAAGGGCCATGTGGTTTCTCTCCCTGATTCTCTGTGTTTTTGTCCCATTCTCTTCTCAGACCAATTTCTCCTCCCTTTGCATGCTTTCTGCTCTCATGGCCCACACTGGAACTTACCTGTGGCTTTGGTTTGGCACCAACTTCAACCTCAAACCTACATGGTTCTAGTTTCAGAGCCCATCACAAAGTGGTACATTCTCAGTGTGTCAGTTGGATTCTTGTTAGAGGATAGCTGGCTGTACCTTGGCCATAGATGAGATGGTCCACCCTGGGACATCCACCGATCTGTGATAAAAGAACAGAGAGGTCACGTAAAACTACCTGGGCTTGACCCTTCAGCTGCCACTAATTACCAGACAGAGGACTGTGGGCAAGAAAGGCATTGAGACCGTGTCTGCTGCAAATGGTTATGAGTGAAACGATGAATTACCAAAGTCCTTCTGATTATAAATCCTGAGGAAGTTGTTTAGTGCTCAGGGCTGCCATGGCAGCAGGAGTGCCCAACACAGTGCTCTAGAAGCTGGTGTTAAGCCAGCCTCCAGACATAAATATTCTATGGTAGTCACCTCAAAGGATGAACATTCAGGAGATCAGCTCTTTAGCATGCTTAAGCCTTAGTTTCATCTTTAAAAAGGTAATAATGTCTACCTTATAAAGTGTTTGGATTAAGTGAGGAAAGACATCTTATACCTAATCCGAGACACTTGGCACCTAGAAGGAGCTCAATAAATATTACTGCCTTCTCTTTTCTTTCCCTCAGTCTTATGCATTGTCCACTATGGAAACACATCCATTTAAAAGTGGCAATTGATGTAGGGTGTCCGATGGGCACTTGTCTTATTAGGGACTGTGTAGATGCCTGACCACTGTGCTGTACACCTGAAGCTGAATAATATGGAATGTCAACTATAATTTAATATATATGTATTCATAGGATATGGAGTACAGCATAGGGAATACAGTCAATGGAATTGTAACAGCTATAGATTGATGTCAGAGGGGTAGTAGGCTTGGGGGAGAGGGGTTATTACTTTGTGAGGGGTGTAAATGTCTATTACATTGTTTTGTACACCTGAAACTAATTTTTAAAAAAAAGATAGAATTCTTGTTAGCAAGTGGGATGAGGGAAATAGGGCAAACACATATCACTTAATATATCACTTTATATCCAATCCCACTAAAGGACATGCCTATATTCGCATGAGCCATTTAAAAAAAAGTGGCAATTTAAATGATTTTCCTGTTTTGTTGTACTTGAAAATAAATTCAATTATTTGTAGGTAATTGATTTAAGTGATATCTATCCAAATAACTTACTAGTTTTTTCCTGTTTCTGATGGTAAAAGGAAAATCAGAGCCACTTAATACTTCTCATTGATTTCTTGAGATAAATACTGGTGTGACTTTGTAAATACCGTTTGTGTATTGAATTTGTAATGATGGACTATTTCAGGATCCTCTCTTAGTACACAGCTCTCTCTTTGTAAATTGGTGGTGGTGTCTCTCAGATGCAGCCCACGTGGAGGGCAAAATACTTCCTAAGCTGCTTCCTGATCTTATTCATATTTAGAAAAGGGCACCTAGTTATTTTACCTTTCTAGCCCTGAAGACTCACACTCTCTCCTAGATGAAACATTCTCACTTCTTTCTTCCAAGGCTCGCTCCATCTCCACTCTGAATCCTTTCTTCTCTCTCCTCTGGGCTTTCCCTCACAGCTATGCCCTTCCTCTCCTGAATCTTTAATCTCTCGCTTAATCCACAAATATCTTATACTGTTCCTTATTTTAGAAAAGTCCTCTCAAACCTGCTCCCTTTTCAAGCTAACCTCCTATTTCTCTCCTTCCCCACCAAACTATCAAACAGTGTGTAATGGGTTGATTTTCACTGCTTCCCAATGCTTCAGTCACTCTTGAACTGACAACCACAAGTTTCTATTTCATTCACTCCACAGATTCTGCTCTCCAAAACCATCAATGGCTGTCTAATGCTAATCAGAGAACCTCCCAGTGTCTGATCATTGTTTACCAACCGGTCCCTTTCTTACTGATATTTGCTGCTTCCTTGGTTTCTGTGACACAAGACTTCACTGCTTATTTTCGTACCTCTAAGTAGACCCCCTTTCTTCCTCTCCACCTCATTTTTCATTTATTGGTTTCTTTTGTAGAACTTGACAGATATTGTTAGCTTACATATTTATTGTGTGTCTCCACTAGACTATCAGCTGCAGGAAGGCAAGGCTCATGCCTATCTTGTTCACCATTATAACCCAGTGATAGGACCATTCCCTGGTCTTTGAAAATGCCTATATTTTCCCTGCCACACCTCTTTATGTCACTAGGCAGAAAGACCAATTCTACCTCCAAAAAAGCTCTCAGCTTGATCTCAACCTTCGCATTCCCACCGTTCAGCTTGAAGCCCTCATGAAGCTCAGCAGAGTAGGCTTGGGGGTGAGTCGATAAATTGATATCCCCTCTTCTGCCTATTCCCATGCCACTCTCTCCCTTGCACTGCTGCCACAGTGACCTTCCTACATCGCAGCTCAATGGCCTCACACCTTGCTCGCAGACTTCCAATTCATCACACTTTAGTGAATCAAGTCTGTATTTCTTTCCCTTCTTACACTGCTCTCAGTTTACCTTTGATTCTTCTCTCCTGCTGTTTGCCTGCTGACTTGTGTGCATGCAAGACACTGAGGTGCCATCAGGCTTCCAGAGAGGGGCAAGGGAGTGACTTTGTACTTCTCTGTGGTGGTGTCTGTGTCACTCCAGAACTCCAGGACACACCTATTACATTGGGATAGTGAGACAAATTTAAAAAATAGCATCTATATGACAAACTAAGGAAAAACAATAGCTAAACACAAGCAATGTTCTGCCTGTTTTTTTTCATCAACTATTCATTCCTCAACTTGGAATGAATAGACTTTCAGTCTGGTGGCAGGGTTAAACCGAAGTGTCCCAAGATAGAGACAGTAGAGAATGGTGGTTGAGACATGGACTCTGAAGCTAAACTGCTTTGATTTGAGAAACAGTTTTGCCTTTTTCACTAGCCATGTGATTCTAAGCAAGCCACTTAATCTCTCTGTGATTCAGTTTCCTCATCTGGTAAATGGGGATGATGGAGTTGTGAAAATTATATGAGTGAATACCTATAAAATGTTTAGAAGAGTGCCTAGCATATAGTGAGCCCAATAAAACTTTTAGCTATTAGTGGTGCTGATTCAACAAATGTTCATCAGGTATATATAATGGGCAAGTCACTGCCTAACTGTTGGGTAAGCAGGGAGGACAGGAGGGAAGAGAAGGTGAAAGTTGGAAAAGAGAGTCTAGGATAATTTTTTTTCCTGAGTTGCATGGACACAGTGTAATGGATATTTTCACTCAGGGAAATACAGAAATAGAAAGAGGGAGTAGAACCCCATATGTTCAAGCTTTATGTTTTAATTTCCATTGGTTTATTTTTAGATCTTTTCAACTGACCAGTATCTCTCAAAATGGGAAACACTCAAATGGATATTATTTTAAAATAACTTTAAGGACTAAGAAAAGCATATCTTCAAGTAGATTAGAAAAAGGATTCAGAGATGGAAAGAAGTGAAGCTTTATGGGATCATATTCCTATTCCAAATGATCCCTAAGAAAGCATTGGTGAAATCAGAAAATATGGCCAGAAGATGATATAATAATGGATCACTCACTCTCCTTCCTATGAGTAAGGAGATGTGATGGCCTGCTTGCTCCCTTTTTCCATGGACCCAACTGGGGTCACATTCTAGGTCTGAGCTGTGCAGTGTTGCTTTTCTCCCTAAGTTAAAACAGCAAGTGTCCAAAGAATAATTGATATAACAACAGTGACTGATGTGAGATGTTTATATTGTTATTAATAATAACCATCACTTACTCAGCACTTATATGCAAGGCATAGTATTGGGGACTTTACATGTATTATTTACTTCGGTGGATTTTCATGTATCTGCAGATTATTAGTATAAGATAATAAGGCCTTAGAGCTAACATGGGCCATTTCATAAATGAGCAAACTGGATCCATGGAAAAGATCAGATAACTTGCCTAAGATCTCTATTGTTACTAACAAGCTGGCAAGGCCACAGACTGAGGAATAATCAACTGGACATTCAGAAACCACTCAGGTCCCTCAATCGTTTTTCAATTATTGGTGAAACCAAGTAATTCCTACAACTGTGTCTTTGCTCACAATTTTACTAATTCTGTACCTAACAATCTTTTAAAAAGACGAAGTATAATTTTTAGAAGCATAGAAGTTGTGTTCTTTTGTGTTTTAGAAACCCAACCCACTTAGGATTTTTTTTTCTTTTTTTTTAGCTGAGCCATCCTGCCACCTGTTGGCAGCTCAGCGGCAGCTCAGCTCGGGCTGGGCATTGAACTGCTGTTGCTCAGAGCTCAGCTTGCACTCTTGAGCTAGATCTTAACCAACTGAGCCACTTGGCCGGCCCTCACTTAGTTTTTTTTTTTTTTAAAAACATGAATATCATATGGAGCTGAATTACTCTTTTTTCTATTTTGATCCTCATTTATATCTCTTCTTAGTACCCTATTAATATTTTAGATAGAAAAGTTGTGATAGTATGTTCTCTCTCTCTCTCTCTCTCTCTCTCTCTCTCTCTCTCTCTCTCTCTCTCTCTCCAGTGAAGAAAGGAATTTACCTAAAATTTCTACTTCCTGAAACAAGCCAAAGAAAAAATAATCAGACAAGGGGGCGGGGTATTTTCCCTCTGGCTAAAATGGCCTGGTAAATATACTCTGAGCAATCTCTCCCCTCTGATCTCTCTGAGTTCTCTCACATGCTCTGTGGTCTGCTTCCTGAAAACCCAGCTGCTCTGGGCTGCATCTTGGTCTCTGCTGAACATCTGATTTGAAACACTGCACTGAAGCCATCTGCTGTATTTGGGGAATAAAAAGTGGGGTGAGCAATGCGTTTTACAAATGTCTCCAAATAGGGCAATTGAGAGAAGGATAATAGGATGCGGGTGCCTGTCTGGTGTCTAGCCCTGTGGTAGGCCACCCAGAGCCTTCTCGAGGTATCTGTGTCCCTGCCTCACACCAAGCTCATCTCAGCTTGTGCATCTTACAGTTCCTCGGCAGTAAGATATTTGTTATACTCTGACTAAACTGAACTTTTTTAATGGTGAAGTGAGAATTCAGAATTTCAAAAACAGGCTGCAATGGATTGAAAAATTGCTATTCTTGAAAAATGTGCTTGAGCTCCTGGGCATCTTTTGTGACACAGGTATCTGGAACAGCTATGATTCTTGTTTCCTTTCCGCAATGTGGACCCACTTCCAACTGAGCTGGATGTGTGCCCTTCCTAGCTCTGGGCAGGGAATTCAGTGGGCTGCTCACAGGTTTCATTGAACATCTGTAAATCCTCAGCTTGGGTATGATTCCAGTTACTACTGTAATCTGTTCCTGGGATACAGCGCTCTAGGTTTTTAGCAGAGGGGGCTGGGGAGACATCTGTTTGCTGCTGTAAATAGAGGGTTGAATAATAAACTCAGTTTCCCATGTACTGTGGATCACAACAAGCAGCCCCTGGGAGGGAGGCCTCGTTTACGGTCTTTGGCACAATGTGCTCTTTTTTTCAGAGAAGTAAAATCTCTGAGAATCATATTTTTCAAGTTATGGTAGATGAAGCATCCAGGCTGCTTCGGGTAGGGAAATTATACATAACTTTTTTTTTTTTCAAATGTTTATTCTTTCTGGGAGAGGAGTATGAGGATAAGGGTGTGTCTATGGGACTCCCATAGACACCTAATGAAGACTCATTGAATGAATAGTGAGAGGGTAGAATGGCAGCTGACACTGACCTTTCTGTATACAGAGGGTACAGAAGGCTTGGGGTGGTGGGGCACAATAGGAAGCCCTGCCCAATAAGGCTCTCTGTGACAGCCTTTCCTGCTTAACTCCTCCTGGAGGCTGGATCTGCGTGTTGCCAAGACCTGTTGAATTGCTGGCTTGTATGTGGGTTTTCCAAGGCGTTGACTTGTGCATACTTCAGGCTCTCCACATAGCACAGTTGTTCCATCCAAGGGGAAAACAGCGCAACCTACTCTCCTAGTATTTCTGTACCTCTGGTTGCATCAGGTCTGATGATTTCAAGATGACTTTACAGCATTTTGTTAGTCTATCAGGAGTGAATCTTGGCGAAGATTTTTTCTTCCATTCCACAGAAATATGAAATACTCCCAGAGTTTTTCACACAATCAGGGAAGTTCAAATAGTCTCCTCTAATCTTTGAAGGCACTGATAGTCAATTTAGAACTTTAAAATGAAAGAATCCCATGTCATAGATATAGAGGAAAAACAGGGTTGCTAGTTGGGAGGGGGGTGGGGATGAGGGAGAAGGGGAAGGGATTAGACAGCAAAAATAGTCAACTACAATATTGCCACAGGGTTATGAAAGACAGTTCACGGAATATAATTAATAATGTTGTAAATATTTTGTGGGGTGTCAGATGGTCATATGTCTTGTTAGGGAGACTATTTAATGGATGGCGTAGAGGCTTGATCACTGCACTGTACACCTGAAGCTGAGGTTGTATAATATTGTATAACAACTGTAATTGAACATATAGATAGTCATGGGATGTGGATTATAATGTGGAAGGGAGTCAGAGGAAGTGTAACAGATATATATGATATGGGGGGGGAGGAGTGGGGTGGCTAAATGGGGGTGGAGGGTTGTCACTTTGAGGGATAAAAAGTATAACTATTGCACTGTGTTGTACACCTGAAACTAATTAAAAATAAATAAATAAATTTAAAAAAAAAGTCATTGTTCTACTAAAAATAAAAACCCATTAATTAAATTCTCTGGACATTTAAACTTCCCCCTGCATCCTTTCCCTCTGCCCCCCCCAAAAAAAAAAAAAAAAGAACACAGCAAGAGTAAGAACACAGCAAGAGTAAACTGAAGCTACTTTGTAGTCACTCTGGAGTTTTTCTGCTGTCATCTGAATACTTTAAAAATGTATATGTTAATAAGTTTAAATTGAAGGCCTCCTCCTCTGGCTGGAGTGCCGTGAGGAATTGTCTTCTTTTTAGAAGAGGAAACAATAATTCCTAGGGAGTCTTCTCATTCAAAAATCCCAGGCTGACAGTTCAATTCAATACATAAAAAATAATAATAACAACAAATGTCATTTATTAACTACTTATTATGGGGCAGACCTTTTAGGAATGCTACCTTAAATCCTACAACATCCTTCAAGCTATTATTATTATCCCCATTTTAAAGAATAAAAAAATTGAAGCTCCAGGTTGAGTTGATTAAGCTAATACAGAATTGGAACTCAGCTCTGTCTGAATCCAAATCTCATGATCCTTATTAATGTCTCTTCCTGGCATTAATTGCATTCTTCACAAGGACTAAGAATGTTGAACACATTGTTGTTGAGAGACATTTGTAATTAAGACAGTAGAGGTGGTAATCATAACATTTGCTTATTAATTACATAGCAGTGGCTTACTAATTACAAGAGCCTTTACATGCATTATCTTACTTAGCTCTCACAACTCAAGAGCATGTCTTCCTTGACCTTAAGTCATCTTAACTCAGTGACATGCCTTGGGATCACTGGTAAGTGCCAGGACATAGTAGAGTTGCCTACTGCAATTGCCCAAGACCTAGGTACCAGGACACACTTTCTTCATTCCTGACCTGTTTTTGCTTGGTTCCATTCCCACAGTCCCAAGTCCAAAGGATATCCTCTTTCACTATCAACCTAGCTTTTATCTTTTTGATTTGTTAACTGCTCTTGTTTGACCCCAATGCCAAGACTTTGGTTGCTATTCACTCTGATACTGGTAGGTCAGCCCACCTAGAACCTAATTAGATTGGAAGGTCAAGGAGGAAACCCTACCCAGATTTAGCTTAATTGGGGAGGTCAGCTGGGTCATTTCCTAGAGTGTCAATTAATCAGAACACTAGAACACCTTTGGGGTCTAAACTACCCTGGAAATATAACAAGATAGAGAAAACTGGCATTTCTAGAACTCTTCTCAAGGAGAGTTCTGTATATAATGATGAGGCAGAAAAAGAGTTAACAAAAAGTGACCCCAAGGAGGACAAGGAGAAAGTAATATGATCAGCACACTTTCACTTCCCTGTCCACTCCTGGGCACTGTTCAGGTCTGTGTCCACTCTCTAGGGGCCATGCAGGGTCATCCTCCATAGATAAATTTTTTTTTTAAAACATCTTACATTTATTTATTTATTTATTTATTTGAGGGCAGTGTCACTGGCCCTCATATGTGGGATCCGAACTGGGGTCGCTGGCTTCCGAAGCCAGTGCTTAACCACTGCGCCACTCGGCCGGCCCAATTTTTTTTTTTTTTGTCTAAATGTCCCTAGAAAAAGGAGATAAGACATTGACTAGAATTATGTAGATTTTAGCGCTTGTGCAAACTGCTGGAGCCTGCTTGTAACTTGAATTCCAGCCACATTATAATACAATTAGAATAAAATGAACATTTTGGTTTGCCCCCAGCCCTCCATGGATTTTTCTGTATGCATAACGGGTAAGAGCATGTGCAAAAAGAAACTAGTTATAGAATCAGCACATGCCAGTCAAACGACCTCAGTCTATGCGTAAAATATCCTGAGTTTGGACATCACATCTTTGGCTGTAAGAAAATTTATTTACCCTTTCCTATATAAGAAAAAGCTAATCTAAAGCCTGGCACAGCCATCTTCTATAGACACTGCCACGAGCATCCTTGATGCCCTAGTTTCAATAAACCCTTTCTTGCTTTCTTACTTTTCTGAGTCTTGTGAATTCTTTCACATTCTTCAATGATTGGGGGTATCCAAAGACAATACACATATTATAAGAAAAACACAGATAAGCTGCTTTGGAGGGGAGGGTGACAAGACACTCAAGGCAAATTCTTGAGTAGAAATGGTTGGCAAGAGCTAAAATGCTAAGAAAAAGATGGGAGATAGAATTAATTGGCCTATAGCCCAAGCTCCTCTTTCTTATCTCAGCCTTCAACATTTCCTATAGATAATGTGGAACAGATTAAACAAATAAAGTGACACTGATGGAGGACCACCAAGTGGCTAGCTTACTAGGTCACCAATATGTCTTGGTCTGATGTTGACCCCATCAGTCCCAGGTCCTAAATGTTATAACAAGTCTCCTTAGCTGGTACTCAAGTACCAGCCCCTTCCTAGTTCTATGAGATAGATTTAGACTGGATGTAGGTATCATCACCACCATCATCATCATCACCATTATCATCATCATCATCGCATTTTCTGATGAGGAGCTCTAAAAGGTCAAGTGAAATACCCAAGGCCATTTATCCAGGAAAAAAAGTGATGACATCTAAAATTTCACTATGATCCCCATAGCAGTACACCTTGAAAGGGAAACTAGAACTATTCCAAAAATGTAAAATGGTCATAGAAAACAGCACTGATTTTACATGTTTCCTGCAAAATGTACTCTTTATATAATCTCTTCCTTGTATGTTAGGAATGCTTATTTCTTAAAAGCATCCTAGCTCATGCCCAGAGAACGTGAATCACATTAGTACTTTCCTCTTGTTCTAGAACACATTCTCAATGAATGATAATGAAGACATATGTATCTTTAGTGACCACTTTAGAGGGCATTTTCATTTTTTTCTCACTAGGGCACTGCCATAATACCTCTAGCTGACCAAGAGTCAGGTTGGGTTCCCCTGGTTCAGGAATTGTTCCACTGAAGTGTCTGAAGAGTTCTTCTGCTTAGGACTTTATCAGCTCCTAAGAAGTTGAGGGGAGAGATCAAGATGACCTAGAAAATGAACCATACATATTACATCAAAAGTGAACCTAAGTTTAAATATATTTTAAAAATTGAAATCATATACAGTCATCTCTGTGATGTGAGAGTGCTAATCCACTCTCACTAGAGTGCTCTTAGTGCTTTAATAAAAGCTGGAATTGTCTTGGGGAGATGATGCCCTTCTTCAGTCACTCTCACGCTTCTCCTCGTTGGTTGGATGTTATTCACAAGGGACTCCACGTCTCCCTGGTCCAGAAGCAGTGTCTTAGGACCTCCTCTAGAAGTGCTGGTGTGGGTGTCAGCTGAGTCCTGCCCACTGTATTGTCATATAAGGAGTCCATATGGACTGGTGGGCTGCTTGCAAAGTCATGGGCCCACTGAGGGTAATGTAACTCATAGTTTGTCTTTCTCAACCAGAGAATAAAGCACATTTGGCTCTGGTCGAACTGGAAGGGATAGGTATCTCTCCTCTTCCACCTGTTTAAAATTAACAAAGAGTAACAGTCTGTGGAAGACCCTTTCAAAAACTTTTTTTTAAAAAAAAAGAAAAAGTAATAAGAAGAAAAGAAGAAAATTAAAAAGTGAGGAGGAGGTTGAGAAAGCAGACCCAGACCTTCCACCCTTGCTTCAACCAGATCTACTCTGTCATTATTTTTTTTAATATACTGGAATTCTTCTGAGTAAAATTGTCATTGAAAAAAGGAGTCTACTACAAAGACAAAAAACTGAAAACCATTTATCTTGTTCAGTCTTTTCATTACACAGATGAGTAAAATGTGCTATAAGCATGTTTTAATAGCTAGGAAATATCAGAAATACTATACATTGTCTTTTTCCTTTTTTGTATTAATAAAATATATTGTGGGGTATAATGGCCTGTTACTACTAAGTACATTAGGGTCAAATATGATCTATATTTATACAGTCTTTCTAGAAAATATTATTCCTATCCTTTGTCGGGGTGGAGGGGATGTTCAGTCCATTTAAGACATGAGAAAAGTTCCTTGGGAATAATTTTTTCCCCTAGAAATGTTTCATGTACTGCAAAGTTGCTGCCATATGGTTCCTATAAAGGTTCTGCCAAAATTCTCATGGTTCTCACAAGAGCTCTTGTTTCCTCTGTTCTTTAAATCTCTTGCTATGAGTGGCAGACATGGGAGAGACTGCAAAGGGAAGTCAGTGAAATAAAATTATAAGCCTACAATTGTGTTTGTGTCAGTGTAGATGGGGGTCTCTTTCCTCTTCGGTTCACTTGTGGAGGTGGGTGTGAGAATCTGTAGGGGTGTCTGGATCTCATGGAAGTCATTTAGCCCAGAAGCTGGAGGAGAAGCAAAAGGCAAGTGTTAAATATTTTGGAAGACCTGGGTGGAGGGGTGAGACAGTGGGGGTGGGGTTTCGGGGGGAGAAGCTTTTGGGGATTATTAGTTTCTCAAGAAAAAAGAACAGTACCTGGAGGCTGGTCTGCATTTGTAAAACAACGTAACAACATATAGAAAGAGACAACATACAGAAAGACCACCCTTCCTGATTATATGTCCTAGCAGGCAGGGAGAAACAGGTTTGGTGCTCCTGTGGGGACTGGTGTCTTTTCTCCCTTACATCACTGCTTTGAGTCCCTTCTGTTTCTTGGTGAGCTGTATTAGAATTTCTCCTCCACACCCATATCCTAAATTCTATGCATTCAAGTGAATGACAACTTCCTTCTGTAGAAAATCACAAAATACTCCTGAAGTTCACTGGACATCACAAGCTAGGCTTGGGGTCTGCGGTTGTGGAACATAAGCTATTGCTTGCCCATTTGGGCCTGCACATTTTGAAATAAATTTCTTGAGATTAGTAAACAATTATTAGTTCTGGAAGGGTGCTTGCTAAGTTGGGTATGGACTCATTTTGTATACCGTATGTGTGCATTGGTTTTATTTTAATCTTTAATAATAACTTATGTGGGTCACTTGTTTTTATTTAGCTATCACTGTTCAAAGTAGGTAAGGTGAAAAGAGAATTTTGGCATCTGCAACTCATTCTGAGAATTATACTCAAAAAATAAAATCTCTGGTTCGGGTTTGCTTAGCCCAACCAGTCCCATGGCATTTATGTTTCTGACCTAATGTCGCTTCCATCCCAATTGGCGTGCTCTGGACTCATCAAGAGATTTCCCTCACATGTTAGAGAACAGTGAGGTGCAATAAAGGTTGTCATGGCATAGTATCCATGCTGGTCCTCATTCTAGCCTGAAGTCCGCTTGTGTGTTCTGGGGGTGATCTTTCCGCAGCTTGGTAAGTCTTTTCCACTGCACTCTTCCATGGCTCCTGCACCAGTGGGAAGCGTGTTGTGTCTCTGATGTCGGCCTGGGGCTGAAACTGTGAATGGCTCTCACTCCACCTATTTGAACGATCTCTGCATGCTTGAAGACGAGGTAATTAAATACATCCTTGCAGCATATAGAAAACAATAACACTCTCTTCCTTGCCTTTATTCTGGGGGAGTGTAAACCCTTAAACTATCAGGCTGCATTGGCAATGTGTTATTGTTTTTCAAAAGTTAGCCTGAACGGCATCCTTTATAATTAAGGCTTCTGGCTTTCAGTTTAAAGTGATATTTGCCAGTAAAAGCCTGCCAAAAAATAAATAAATAAAAGCAGGTTTACTGTTAAATATTGATTTAAGCTCAGAAACGGGCTCCAAATTTTGTGACACCTGTCTTGATCTCCATGGCCTCTGGGCACCTGTTTCAATTTGGTCAAATTGAAATGGGGAGGAGCAATGCCAGGCTAACAGCAAGGTAATCTAATATAGTAGGATGACTTGTATTTGATGAAAAAGAGCCAGGCGAGGTCTTCTGCAGATCCTGGGGACAGGTGAACTGGGCTCAGATAAAATCCAAGCTGATGGGCATTTTAACCTCACCCATGAGGTGACTTGAGCCAGTGATCATCTCTTTGAAATGTGTGAAATATTGACATATCTTTTGAAGGCTTTTTTTCCTTTCTGCATAACTTGCTAAATAATTTCTTAACCCCTACCTGGAAGTTTTCTCCTATCCAGGAAAAGGATAAGGTTCTCAGAAGAATTTTCTCCTTCAGAATGTAGATGCTTGAGATTCTTTAGGATCCATCTCTGTCTCCCACCAGAGGAGGCAAACAGGAAGGGGAGGGTTAAAAGTTCCCAAAAAAAGGGTCCTCGATGACACTGAACTCCATGGGTACAAATGCCCAAGATCCATTGATTTTGACAACCTCTGCAGCCGATGCCCTTTCTCACCTGTAAACTTAATAAGACCTGATAAAGACATGATGAAGCAGGGTACTAGTTTGTATTTCCAGACTCATAAATACTTCACAATACCATTTTCTTACCATCAGATGCACTAGTTTGCCAAGTGTGGGTTGTTCACTCCGCACTGGTTAACAAAAGCCCTGCTTTCAAATCAGCAGACATGGGGCCTTGAGGGGCTAGCTCATGGTTTGCTACTGCACCTTGTTTTCAAATGCATGTTCTAATTCAAGTGAGAGAGTTGGTATTTGGTCTCTAGAAAGTGCTGTCTACCTTGAAAAATATATTGCTATGTACTAACAGCCAAAAAGCATCCATCTTAGCCACAGTCTCATATTCTTTCTGGTTCTCCAGCCCTGCCCTTGTGTTTCTTTGTACTTCACACTGTGGACAGCAGAATCAGGAGCCAAAGGGTGTATTTAATTTGGAAAAGACCTCTGTCTTGATAAAATTGCCTTTACTCAGGCTTAAACACAGCAACCTGCAATTTCCTGAGCTATCACAGGCTCTAAAAATTAAGTCCAGCTTTGGCGTCTCCCATAGCTAACCTAATTCCCAACAACAACACAAAGTAGTGTGGAGGCACAAGTCAGCCAGGGAGCAACACTTTCTCCCTGATGTAATCAAGCAGAGTGCACGGATATCACTTGATTAACAGCTGCAGTATTAATTTCCCTTTTTGGTTGCTTGACTCACAGCAAGAATCATGTCAAGGCAGCAGAGAAGCAATTAAATTGATTTTAATCTTTGTCAGAGAAGATAACATGCCTCTTTCTCTTCTCATTTAAATAATTAAAGTTTCAGTAGGTATTATTTCTGGCTTTAAAGAAATTGGTATCTTAATGTAAGAGAATCCTTGTAATTATATACTTAATGGTTCTTAATAAGTTAATCATGGTTTTTCATTTAAAATGTCGTTTTTACTTATTAAACTTTTATTTGTCATAGAATCTTTGCTTTTAAGGAGAAGAGGGAAAACACAAAGAATGACAGGTACAAAACAGTCTGTCATTTCTCCTTATGAATCCTTTCAACAGCTATTTCAGCCTGCTTTTGTGGTATGTTGGACTTAACTTTGAAGTAATATTTTTACATTTCAGTATATTTAAAAGAAACCCACTTCTTTTAATGACAACGTGTTTAATTTTAATGCTGATGGAGTTTTTGGCTTCTATGAAAATCCTTCTAGAACATCATATGTATTTAAATTGTGTGGAGATTCTTTAAACTTAAAATATCATTAAGGTCTTAGAGAAACATTGAAAAAAATATTGCAAGTAATTTTGTTCTTTTTGATATTCAGTCAAATACCCCAATATTGTGAAGTGCATTATGAAGATTTCAGAGAAAAGAAAATAGGGTAAGAAATCATAGAGCAAGTTTTAGCTGAAATGCATATGCAGCCCACAGGATACTTAGTATTACATAATTTAATTGTCTTCAACCTGAGTCCCTATCATTGGGATGAGTGACTCCTGAAACAGATGAAGTGTTATCTCAGAGAGAGACTAGTTCTCAATAAAGACCCCAATTAAGAAGTGAGCTTTTCACCAAAAGGTCTCAAAAATGCTTCCTCTTTCTGGATGGCGAACACTGATTAAGAGGAAAGAGCACACAATCCACAGAGACCATGGACCTTGGACCTGAAACATCGAGGTTAGAAAGAGGCCAACTCCTCATCCTGGAGCCAGCCCCTTTACTGAGGGTTTCAGAGGTGTGCAGTTCTCTGAGAAATTAATTGATAAAGACTGAATTCTTTAACTGATATCTTAAGAAGAGGGCTCCTGCAAGTTTATATTCTGTGAATTGAAAAATGTTTCTGCTTCTGGGTAGAGAGATTACAAAAATACACCTCTTCTGCCTGGCATGGCTAGCAGAGGACAGACTTGATTTCAGTCCTTTCTCTTCCCGCTCCCTACACCTCCTCCAAGCTGGATGCTTCTTTTAAGTGCCTGGTGTGCACGACTGTGCATGGTTTGAAAACATGCATAAGCAAAGACTAATGACTTCTGAAACAAATTCTGAAGCAAGGGGTGAATATATTAGTGCAGATGGCAGAGGAGGGGAAATGTGTGGGCAGACAGAAGCATCAAAGACTGCAAGAAGAATGCTCTAGACCAACTTATAGTAGACATTTTACTTCTTGGTCATGCTGATTAAGAATGATCACTGGTTTATTAGGACTTGGAAACAGATTGTATGTCTTTTCTAGTTTGTTCTAGAGTACAGTCATGTACCACTTAGTGATGGGGATACATTCTGAGAGATGCATCGTTAGGTGACCTTGTTCTGGGAACATCACAGAATGCATTTATACAAACCTAGAGGGCATAAACTACTACTGTAATTGTATGTGCTATACCTTGCTCTGACTGGCAGTGCAGTAGATATGTTTACACCAGCATCACCATAAACACATGAGTAATGCATCCACTATGAAGTTAGAATGGCCATGACATCACTAGGCAATAAGAATTCTTCAGTTCCATTATAATCTCATGGGATGCCACTGTATATGTAGTCTGTTGTTAATCAAAATGTCATTATGTGATTATGTGGTGCATGGCTGTATGTATGTGTGGTTCTCATTATAGAGTGTATCATCAGTCTCTCTCATTTAATCTTGAGGCTGTTTCTTCCTACATGACTGTTACATTAAAGATTCTAGAGCCCAGAATATTCAAAATGAGCATTACTCAGAGTGGCAGGATATTTACAAAAACACTGAAGCATGGGAGGGAGATAGCAGGAAGAGGGAAGAGGAAGGAAATTCCAGGAAGAAATCTTTTAGGCAAAGTGTGGAGGTGCACAAGAGTATGGAATCTTTCAGGAACTGGTTTTGGACTTGGATTAATCCTGGATGTTCCTGGAGATACTGAGTTGATTATGGCACATTCCCTGGCCCAGAGGAACTAGAAGTATTGTTCCATTCACCCTATTTGACCCTCACACAAATTCCATAAATTAGGTAGGAAAGATCTTATCAATAACTAACTCTAGGTGAGCTGATGTTGGACCCCAGCCTGGGAGGCTAGGCTTAGCCTTTCAGTGAGACCAAAATAGATGGCTAGATTTTCCCTCCCTCCCTAGGCCAGAGCAGTAAAAATTTTCTAAAAAGCATTGTTACTATAATGATTATGGTTATTAATTATCAATCAGTGAAGGTGGAGGAAGAGAATATAGTCAGGTACTCCCTTCATTTCTCTCTATTAGCAGTGAAAATGAAAATTTCCTGCGAGGTTTAAGAGTTAACAGGAATGAGATGCAATGAAAAGAGTTTATGTGAGCAGAGTAAAGTTGATTAAAGGAGTGCTAAGTATATATTTAAAGTTTATTGAAAAATTAATTGTTACAAAATTGACTCATCTTGCCAAATGAGTTTTCTGCTAACAACCATATACCTCTCCCAAGAACACTGAACACAGAGCATATTTTTAAAGGGATACTACCCCTGTTCAGGGATTTGTCTCATTTCCTCTTTTGCCCCTAGTCCCTAGAACAATGGGCTAGAGGATTCACCCTTTCAACAAATGTTTATGGAGGGTCTACTCTATGTCAGGCACTATTCTAGATACTTAGGATATAGCAGTGAACAAACTAGATCAGATTCCTACTCTAATAGATCTTATATGCTGGTGGAATAATTCAGTATTTACACAAGTCAATCAACAACCAAGATTTATGTTCTGAGGAAAATTAAACAAGGGATGTGACAATGACTAGATGGGGATGATTCAGATGTGAGGCTCCTCTTTGTGAAAGTGACATTTGAACTGATACCTGAATGTCAAGATTCAAATATAGGAAAAAGCTTGGTGCATCTTAAAGATGAAAAAGAAGGATAATGTGGCTTGAGGCTCAATGGGCAAGATGAGAGAAGGGGTGTACAGCTGAATGGTAGGGTGCAGAGGTGGTCATGTCAGAGAGGGGGATAAAAGAGTTAGGCAAAGTATCAAGCTGATCCACGCTTCTGCTGGGGTTTTGAATACACCATGCTGCTAAAGTCTCCAAAACCTAATTAACATTAAAAATGTTTGTGCTCCAAAGGACAGCATCAAGAAAGTGAAAAGACAACCCACAGGATGGGAAAAAATATTGGCAAATCATATATCAGATAAGATACTTATATCCAGAACATATAATGAACATTTACAATTCAATAATAAAACGAAAAATAATCCAATTAAAAAAATAGACAAGGGCTGGCCGAGTGGCATGGTGGTTAAGCGCTGGCTTGGGAAGCAAGCGGCCGCGGTTCGGTCCCACATGTGAGGGCCAGTGTCACTGCCCTCAAAAAAGAAAAAATAGGCAAATGATCTGAATAGACATTTCTCAAGGAAAATATACAAATGGCTGCCAAGCAAATAAAAAGACGTTTGGCATCATTAGTCACCGGAGAAATGCAAATCAAAATCATGAGATACCCCTTCATACACATAGGATGGGAAGAATAAAAATGTCATATAATAACAAGTGTTGGCAAAGTTGGGGAGAAATCAGCAACCTCATTCCATTATTGGAATGCGAATGATATAGTCACTTTAGAAAAAAGTCCAGCAGTTCCTCAAATGACTAAATATAGAGTTTCTGTATATACCAGCAATTCTATTCCTAAGTATACACCCAAGAGAAATGAAAGCATTTGTCCACATGAAAACATGTACACAAATATTTATAATGGCATTATTCATAATAGCCAAAAGATAGAAACAACCCAAATGTCCATCAACTGACAAATGAATAAACAAAGTGTGGCATATTCATATAATGGAATTTTATTTGGCTATAAAAGGAATGAAGTATTGATCCATGCTACAGCAAGGATGAATCTTATGCTAAGTGAAAGGAGGCAATCACAAAAGACCACATATTATATGATTCTATTTATATTAAATTTCCAGATCAGGGAAATCTATACAGACAGAAAGTAGATTAGTAATTGCTTAGGGGATGGGGGATATGGGAAGGAAGAGGCGAGACAGCAAAAGTGTACAGGGTTTCTTTTTGAGGTGATGAAATGTTCTAAAATTGACTGTAGAGATGGTTGCACATATCTCTGTTATACTAAAAACCATTGAATTGTACCCTTAAAATGGGTGAATTGTATTATATGTCAATTATATCTCAATAAAGTTGTTCAAGATAACATTAACTGTCCCCCTCCCCATACCTAAGGGTACACTTCACACTCCCTGAAAGTTTCAGGTTCTTCACATAAAATTTACTCATCTATATCACAATATCTTTGTGCCCAATAGGAGAATAATCAGTGAAGCTATTCTTAGAACACAAAACTTTCCTTCCTATAACACGGGAAAGAAACACCTTGAACACTGCGGGAAACCCATAAGTATCTAATTTGCACCACTGCATGATAAAAGCAGCCTGCTTCTTCCACTCATTAGCAATACTCAAAAATATATCCTAGCCTTTTGCCTGCTAATAAGAATATTTATATTTGCTCTTTGTACCAGCCATAGGAGCCCTGTTTATTCCCATCGTATCTTTGCACCTCTGGTCTAACCGAACTGTGTTTGAAAAGCAGGCAGAGAGCTCTTCTGAGAAAAACAATGCGAAAAAGTGGGAATACTATATGAAAACTCAATTAAACTTATGCATTTGGAATCATGGATTTCTAAGTGTGCCTGGAAATTGGAATCTGTTTCAGTTTTCTAAATGACCAAAAGTTCGCCATTGTATTCCACAATCAGTAACTTGTGCTTTGTCCTGCAGATGACATTACTCATTGCAGAGGAAAATTTTAAGCCCTTTACATTTTTAAGATAGGAAAAATCTTATTCATGTTTGTGCTCTTTACAAGTTAGTGCTTTTGTACATATGTGTTCAGTAAATTTTTAAATTGAATTTGAATAAATGTTAAAGTAAAAAAAACTGAAGATTTTTATTAAAATATACCTAAACTATATTAATTTTAGGTGTACACATAGTTATTCAACATTTAAGTACCTAAAGATGTAATCACCATGATAAGTCCAGCAATCATCTGACCCCATACCACGCTATCACAATATTATTGACTATATCCCCGAGACATTACTTCCCTATGACTTCTTTGTTTTATACCTGGAAATTTGGACCTCTTATTCCCCTTTACCTTTCCTCCTTTTTAAATTTTTCAATTACAGTAGATATTTAATATTATTCTATATTAATTTCATGTGTACAGCATAGTGGCTAGGCATTTATATAATTTAAGAAGTGATCCCCCTGACTAGTCTAGTACCCAACTGGATACATAGTTATTACCATATTATTGACTATATTCCCTATGCTTTACTTTACATCCCCATGATTATTTTGTAACTACCAATGTCTACTTCTTAATGCCTTCATCTTTTTCACCACCCCACTCAAATCCCCTTCCATCTGGCAGCCATCAAAGATGTTCTCTATATCTATGACTTGTTTCTGTTTCATTTGTTTGCTTATTTTGTTTGTTAGATTCCACATATAAGCTAAACCATATTGCACCTGTCTTTCTCTGTCCGACATACTTCACTCAGTATAATACCTTCAAGGTCCATCCATGCTGCTAGAGATTCCCTTCCTTGGCAGAGCAATATTCCTTTGTATATATGTACCACCTCCTCTTTATCCATTCATCCATCCATAGACACCCAGGCTGCCTCCACATCTTGGCCATTGTAAACAATGCTTGCAATGAACATATGGATGCATGCATCCCCTCCAAGTAGCATTTTGGGTTTCTTTTGATAAATATCCAGAAGTGGGATTACTGGGCTCTTCTTTGTCCTTGTTATAGCCCTTGTTTTAAAGTCTATTTTGTCTGGTATAAATATTGCTACCAGAGCTTGTTTGTTTGTTTCCATTTTCATAAAATATCTTTTTCTTATGCCTTTACTTTCAGTCGGTGTGCCATTTGAGCTGAAATGAGTCTTTTGTAGGTAGCATGTGTAAAGGTTTTGTTTTCATAGCTATGCAGCCACCCTATGTCTTTTTTTAATTTAAGCATTTAATCCATTTACATTTAAAGTAATAGTAGATATATGTGTAGTTGTCATTTTATTATTCACATTTTTTATTTATTTTTTTCATCTTAAAAAATGTCCCTCTAAAATTTCTTGCAATACTGGTTTAGGGTTGATGGACTCCTTTAACTTTTGCTAGTCTGAGAAGCTCTTTATTTGTCCTTTGATTCTAAATGACAGCTTTTCTGGGTAGAGTAATTTGGTTGAAGGCCCTTGCTTTTCATCACTGGGAATATTTCTAGCCAACCCCTTCTGGCCTGCAAAGTTCCTGTTGAGAAATTAGTTGACAGTTTTATGGGAGCTTCCTTGTATATAACTACTTTTATTTTGCTGCTTTTAAGATTCTCATTGTCTGTAACCTTTGGTATTTTAATATGTCTTGGTGTGGGCCTGTTTGGGTTCATCTTGTTTGGGACTCTGTGCTTCTTGGGCTTATATGTCTATTTCCTTTACCAGGTTAAGGGAGTTTCTCATCATTATTTCTTCAAATAGGTTTCCAATTCCTTGCTCTCTCACTTTTTCTTCTGGTTCCCCATATGATGCGAACATTGGTATGCTTGATGTGGTCCCAGGAGCCCGTTAAACTATCCTCATTTTTTTTTATTCTTTTTCCTTTTTGTTGTTCTGAACGGGTGTTTTCTGCTACCTTCTAAATTGCTGATTCGATTCTCTGCTTCATCTAATCTACTGTTGGTTCCCTCTAATGTGTTTTTTTATTTCAGTTATTTAATCTTTATTTCTGAGTGTGTTTTTTTTTTTAGTTTTCTATCTCCATTTTTATGTTTCTTTTCTTTTCTTTTTAATTATATTGGGTGAACAGTGTGTTTGTCCAGGACTCATCAGCTCCAAGTCAAGTACTTGTTTCAACCTAGTTGCGGAGGGATTTTTTTCCAGGACCTATCACCTCCAAGTCAATCTAGTTGTGGAGGATGAAACTCAGTGGCCCATGTGAGGATCAAACTGGCAAACTTGGTGTTATGAGCACTGCGCTGTAACCAACTGAGCTAACCGGCCACTCCTTTATGTTTTTTATCTCTTTGTTGAAGTTCTCACTGAGATCATTGAGCTTCCTTATAAACAGTGTTTGGAATGCTGCATCTGGAAGATTGCTTGTCTCCATTGTGTTTAGTTCTTTTTCTGGAGCTTTGTTCTGTTCTTTTATTTGGGATATGTTTCTTTTTCTCCCCGTTTTGGCTACCTCCCTGTGATTATTTCTAGGTAGGGCTGCTATGTCTCCTGGTCTTAGTAGAGTGGACTTATGTAGTAGGTGTGCTGTGTGGCTCAGTGACACAGTCTTCCTGGTCACCTGAGCCGGGTATCCAGGTGTGTCCCTTGCATGGGTTGTGTGTCCCCTCCTGTTGTAGTTGAGCCTTGGTTGCTATTTGCATGTCAGTTGGAGGGATTGACCCTTGGGCTGATTGGTTGTGAGTTTGACCATGACTACAGTGGAAGAACTGTTGTGCAGGGGTTGACCCTAGGGAGCACGATTCACTTTGGCAGGGCTCTGGTGCTTGCCTTTGTGCTCTTTGGGTGTGTTATCCCCAGAGGCAGCCGGGTGATGCTTTGGCTGGGTATTAAACTGTCCACTGGGCGTGCCAGCCCTGGGGTCTCTGTGAGGGTCCCCATTGCAGGCCAAGTTCAGCCACAGGCTGTGCCCTGCCTTTGGCCACTTGGCATGAGCCACAGAGCAATCCACAGATGGCTTCTGCCTGCACTGGATTTGGAGGTGCCTCGAGAAGCCAAGCCATGAACAGAGGTGAGCTGTAGAGAGTGTCAAGCTTAGGATTGCTCAACCATAGGTATAGGACACATTGAAACCAGATGATGCTTGTTTGGGTTTTGTGTACCTTTGTGAGATTTTAGGAAAGTCCACAGTATAAGCCAAGACCAGCTGTTTATACCAAAAGGCCACTGGAACTGGCTTGGTATGCCCAAAGTTTGGGAGGGACACAGTCTCAGGGAATGAGGGCAAAAAAATGGTGTTAGCCAGGTTGATGGAGACTCAGACATGACAGCTACCTATATCTCTGCATGCTGGGATGGGGGAGGGCTCAACAAAGAAACAATGGCCTCTGCCAGCTTCCCTTGTCCTGGACAAAACTGTCCCTCCAACCCTCACTTTGAAGTTAGACAATTCGGTTTCTCCCCGTACATACCTGGCACCTATTGAGTTTCTACCCCAGCACTGGAGCTCAGAGAGAGTCAATCCAACAGTAAGTAAGTCCATGCACAAGCCCTTTAAGAGGAGTGCTTGGGACTCCAGCCCCCCTCGTCTCCTTCAGCCACAGTGTCCACTGCTTTTCACAGCCAGAAGTTATGGGGACTTCTCTCTCTCTGGTGCTGAAACTCTGGGCTAGGGAGACTGCTGTGGGGCTGGGATCCCTTGCACTTCCAGGAGGTCTTTCATGACCGAGGTATCCCTTCCGATTTTTAACAGTAAACACATGGGTGTGGGGCTAACCTTTTCCATGGCTTCGCCCCTTCTATCAGTCTTGAGGTCGCTTCTTCTGTGTGCCTGGGTTGTAGAACGTCAAGAAAAAAATGTATTTTTTTAATTAAAATTTATTGGAATGACAATGATTAGTACAATTACATAGGTTTCAAGTGTACAATTCTGTAATACATCATCTATATATCACATTATGTGTTTACCACCCAGAGTCAGTTCTCCATCCATCACCATATATTTGACCCCCTTTACCCTCTTCTACCATTCCCCTCCCCCTAACCCTCTGATAACCACTAAACTATTGTCTGTGTCTGAGTTTGTTTCTTTACTTGTTTGTTTTGTTCCTTTGTTGGTTTCAGTTTTATATCCCACATATCAGTGAAGTTATATGGTTCTCAACTTTTTCCATCTGACTTATTTCGCTTAGCATAATAATCTCAAGATCCATCCATGTTGTCACAAATGGCACTATTTCATCTTTTTTTTAATGGCAGTCATATTCCATTGTGCATATATACCACATCTTTTTTATCCAAACATCTATTGGAGGATAGTTTGGCTATTTCCATGTCTTGGCCACCATAAATAAAGCTGTGATGAACATCACAGCACATATATCTTTATGGATAAAAGTTTTCAGATTTTTTTGGTAAATACCCAGGAGAGGGATTGCTAGGTCATATGATAATTCTATTCTTAATTTTTTGAGGAACCTCCACTGCCGTCCATAGAGGCTGCACCAATCTGCATTCTCACCAACAGTGTATGAAGGTTCCTTTTTCTCCACAGCCTCTCCAACACTTATTATTTGTCTTATTGATGATAGCCATTCTAACTGGTTTGAGGCGATATCTCAGTGTGGTTTTGATTTGCATTTCTCTGATATTTAGTGATGCTGAGCATCTTTCCATATGTCTATTGGCCATCTGTATGTCCTCTTTGGAGAAATGTCTATTCAGGTCCTCTGTCCATTTTTAAATTTGATTGTTTTTGTTGTTGTTGTTGTTGTTGTTGAGTTGTAAGAGTTTCCTATATATTTTGGATATTAGCCCCTTATCAGAGGTGTTATTTGCAATTATCTTCTCCCATTCAGTTGGTTGCTTCTTTATTTTGTTGATGGCTTCTTTTGCTGTGCAGAAACTTTTTAGTTTGATATAGTTCTTTTCATTTAGCTTTTACTTCCCTTGCCTTTGAGCTCAAATTCATAAAATCCTTTTTAAACCCAAGGTCCATAAGTTTAGTACCTATGCTTCCTTCTGTGCAGTTTACTGTTTTAGGTCTTATGTTTAGGTCTTTGATCCATTTTGAATTAATTTTGGTACATGGTGACAGATAGTAGTCTAGTTTCATTCTTGTGCATGTGTCTTTCCAATTTTCCTACCACCATTTATTGAAGAGGCTTTGTTTTCTCCATTGTATGTTTTTGGCTCCTCTGTCAAAAATTATCTATCCATATTCATGTGGGTTTATTTCTGGGTTTTCAATTCTATTTCATAGGTCTGTGTGTCTGTTTTTCTGTCAATACCATACTTTTTGGATTATTGTTACTTTGTAGTACAAGCTGAAGTCAGGGAGTGTGATACTTACAGTATTATTCTTTTTTCTTAGGATTACTTTGGGTTCTTTTGTGGTTCCATACAAATCTGATGATTTTTTGTTCTATTTCTTTAAAAAATGCCATTCAGATTTTCATAGAGATTGAATTAAATCTGCATATTGCTTTGGGTAATATGGCCACTTTAACTATGTTGATTCTTCCAATCCATGAAAATGGAATGTCTTTCCATTTCTTTGTGTCTTCTTCAATTTCTTTTAATAATGTCTTATAGTTTTCAGTGTATAGGTCCTTCACATCCTTTGTTAAGTTTATTAAGTTTATTCCTAGGTATTTTATTTGTTAAGATTATTCATAAGTATTTTATTCTTTTTGTTGCAATTGCAAAAGAAATTTTTTTAATTTCTTTTTCTGAGATTTCATTGTTAGTATAGAGGAATACAATGGATTTTTGTACATTGATTTTGTAACCTGACACTTTACTGTATTCGTGTATTGTTTCTAATAGCTTTTTTTTTTAACTTTTTTTTTTTTGAGGGCAGTGTCACTGGCCCTCATATGTGGGACCCGAACCGGGGCCCACTGGCTTCCCAAGCCAGCGCTTAACCACCGCGCCACTCGGCCGGCCCTCTAATAGCTTTTTGATGGAGTGTTTAGGGTTTTCTATATATAACATGTCATCTGCAAAAAATAACAATTTAACATCTTCATTACCAACGTGGATGCCTTTTATTTCTTTTTCTTGCCTGATTGCTCTGGCTAGGACATACAATACTATGTAGAAAAGCAGTGGTGGTAGGAAAGAATTCTGTCTTGTTCCTGAACATAGAGTGAAGGGCTTCAGTTTTTCACCATTAATTATGATATTAGCTGATGGTTTGTCATCTATGGCCTTTATTAGTTAAGGTATTTTTCTTCTATGCCCATTTTATTAAGTATTTTAATCATGAATAGCTGTTGTATCTTGTCAAATGCTTTTTCTGCATCTATTGATATAATCATATGATTTTTGTCCTTTATTTTGTTTATGTGGTGTATCACAGTGATTGATTTGCATATGTTGACCCATCCTTGTGCCTCTGGGATGAACAAACCTTACTTGATCGTGATGTATAATCCTTTTAATGAATTATTGTAGCTGATTTGATCGAATTTTGATTAGGATTTTTGCATGTGTGTGCATCAGAGATATTGGTCTGTAATTTTCTCTTTTTGCATTATTCTTATCAGGTTTTAGTATCAGGGTAATGTTAACCTCATAAAATGAGTTAGGGAGTATTGTCTCTTCTTCAATTTTTTGGAAGAGTTTGAGTTAGATCCTCTTTGATTGTTTGGTGGAAGTCACTAGTGAAGCCATCTGGTCCTGGACTTTTGCTTTCAGGAAGGTTTCGGATGACTGATTCAATTTTCTTACTGTTGATGAGTCTATTTAGATTTTCCAGTTCTTTATGATTTAACCTAGTAAAGCTATATGTTTCTAATAACATGTCCATTTCTTCTAGGTTATTGAATTTGGTGGCATATAGTCCCTCATAGTATTTTTGGGTGATCCTTTGTATTTCTATATCATCCATGGTAACTTTTCCTCTTTCATTTCTGATTTTGTTTATTTGTGTCTTTTCTCTTTTTATGTTAGTGAGTGTAGCCAAGGGTTTGTCAATTTTATTAGTCTTCCCAAAGAACCAGCTCTTTGTTGCATCAAATTTTTCTGTTGTCTTTTTGTTCTCTATTTCATTTAGTTCACCTCTGATTTTTATTATTTCTTTTCTTCTGCTGACTTTGGGTTTCATTTGTTCTTTTTCTAGTTCTTTAAGGTGTAAAGTGAGATAGTTTATGTGGGGTTTTTCTTCTTTCTTGAGATAGGTCTGTAATAACATAAATTTCCTCTTATTACTGCTTTTGCCACATCCCAATAATTTTGATAGGATGTATTTTCATTCTTATTTGTTTCTATGTATCTTTTGATCTCCTCTTATTTCTCCTTTGACCCAGTCATTCTTTAAAAGTATGTTGTTTAATCTCCACATATTTGTACTTTTTCCTGCTTTCTTTTTGCAGTTGATATCTAATTTCAAAGCCTTATGGTCAGAGAATATGCTTGGTATGATTTCAATCTTTTTAAATTTGCTGAGGCTAGTTTTATATCCCAATATATGGTCTATCCTTGAGAATGTTCCATGTACACAAGAAAAGAATGTATAGTCTGATGTTCTAGGATGAAGGGCTCTATAAATGTCAATATGTCCACTTTGTCTATATGTCATTTAGAGCTGATATTTCCTTATTTATTTGCTGTTTGGATGATCTATTTAAAGCTGTCAATGTTGTATGTAGGTCCCCTACTATAATTGTGCTTTGATTGATTTCTCCCTTTAGTTCTGTTAGTAGTTGCTTTGTATATTTTAGTGCTCCCTAATTGGTAGTATAAATATTGATGACTGTTATGTCTTCTTGTGGTATAGTCCTCTTTATTGTTATGAAATATCCATCTTTGTCTCTTGTTACCTTTTTTTCCTCAAGTCTGTTTCATCTGATATAAATATGATTACACCTGCTTTTCTCTGAATATCATTTGCTTGGAGTTTCAATTTCCACCCTTTCGCTTTGAGTCTATATTTGTCCTTGTAACTGAGATGTGTCTCTTGGAGGCAGCATATGGTGGGTATTGTTTTTTCATCCAGTCTGCTACTCTGTGCCTTTTTGTCGGTGAGCTCAGTCCATTTACATTTATGGTGATTATTGATATATGAGGATTTCCTATCATTCTGTCTTTTGTTTTCTGGTAGGTTGGTGTCTCCATTGTTTCTTTGCCTTTTTGTTGCTGTCTGTTATTTTAGTGTGGTGGTATTCTATGATTTTTCCCCCTGTTTCTTCTTTTTATGTTATATATTTTAGTTCTGGATTTTTTTGAGAGGTTACTATTAAATTTATGTAAAAGAAAGTTTCATATTTACAGTATTCCTTTTTCTTCAGCATGCTTGTTTTCTCCATTCCCCTTTGCCGGTTCAGGCCTTTACTCTCTCCACTTTTATGTATTTTTTTTTTCACAAACTACCCCTACTAATGCTTTCAGTTAATTTCTGTGTTGCAGGAGCAAGTTCTCTTTTTTCTTTTTTAATGTTTTTTTTCATCTTTACCATTATGTTATGTGTATAGTGTCCTATTTGGTGTAGGGGTTGCCATTTCCTGCTTCTGTCTGTCTGTTCGTAATACTACTCATGGTTTTATAGTGTTTTGCTTTTTTGTTTCAGGTTGAAAATAGCCTCCTTTAGTATTTCTTGTAATGCAGGTAATGTATTAGAAAATTCCCTCATCCTCCATGTGTCTGGAAAGGTCTTACTCTTCCTTCATATCTAAAGGATATCTTTGCTGGATATAGTATTCTTGGATCATTTCTCTCTTTCAATAGTTTGAATATTTGATTGCACTCCCTCCTGGCTTGTAGAGTTTCTGCTGAAAAAATCTGATGATAATCTAATGGGCTTTCCTTTTTAGGTTACCCAGTCTTTCCATGGATGCCTTGAGAATTCTTTCTTTGTTATTAATTGTTTTTTTTTTTTTTGAGGGCAGTGTCACTGGCCCTCATATGTGGGACCAAACCAGGGCCGCTGGCTTCCCAGGCCAGCGCTTAACCACCGTGCCACTCGGCCGGCCCTTGTTATTAATTTTTGACAGCTTCAATATAATGTGCCTTGCAGAAGGCCGGTTGGGATTGAGCTTATTAGGTGTTCTATTTACTTCTTGGATTAGAGAATCCAGGTCTTTCCACAAGTTTGGGAAGTACTTGTTGGCTATTTGTTTGAATATACTCTCTGTTCACTTCTATCTTTCTTCTTCTTCTGGTATACCCATTATTTTTATGGTGCTCTTTCTGATGGAGTCAGAAAATACTTGTGGAGTTTTTTCTTTTAACTCAAAAATATCTGTCTTCTTCCATCTGTGTTATTTCCAGATTTCTATCTTTGATGTCAGTTATTCTTTCCACCATCTGGCGAGCTCTATTACCTAAGCTGGCTATTTCATTATTTATTTCTTTTAGTTTTTAATCTCCACAATTTCTATTTGGTTGTTTTTTAAAATTCCAATCTCTTGGGTGAAATATTCATTTTGTTTTTTGATTGTGTTTCTGAGTTCATTAAACTGCCTGTCTGTGTCTCCTTGCATCTCATTGAATTTTTTTTTTTTTAAGATTTTATTGGGGAATTGGGGGAGGGGAACAGCGTTGGGGAATTGGGGAAGGGGAACAGACAAGTTGCTGTCTTTTTGTTCTTCAGTCTAGTTGTGGAGGACGTTGCTTCACTGGCCCATGTTGGTATCGTCATTGCGTTCTTCCCGGATGAGGCAGATCGGTCGACGGTCTCTGGATGGTTGCTCACCGCAGCTATTGGCAGCTCACGCTGGGTGCCGGCCACTCACTGTAGCCTACGGTAGCCCACTGAAGCAGGGGCTGCAGCCTACACCATCGCCGGGGCTCTCAGCCCAGCTCCAGGTGGAGCTGTTGTTAGCTGTAGAGGGCAGTGTCACTGGCCCTCATATGTGGGATCCCAACCGGGGCTACTGGCATCCCAAAACCAGCTCTTAACCAATGTGCCACTTGGCCAGCCTTCATTGAATTTTTTTTAAGAACTGCAATCTTGAATTCTCTGTCATTTTAGTCACATAGTTCCATGTCTTTAAGTTCACTTTCTGGAGAGTTTTCTTTTCTTTTTTTTTTTTTTTTCTGAGCTGCCTTGTTACCTTGGTTACTCATGGCAATTAATGAATTATTATTTCCCTTCCTAGGCATCTACAGGAGTGGGTTCTGCAACAGGTTGATAGGAAGAGGTCTTTCATTTGCTTTCCAGTAGGTGTTGGTAGAATGTTTCATTTTCTCTCCCCCTGAAGCCTTTTAGTCTCTCTTAGGCTGTAGTATTATATTTTCTCTTGCACTGTTCCAGCTTCTCACACAATGTGTTCTCTAGAAGGTGGGTTTCCCCTCTGTGAGCAGGTCACTGGGGTCTCAGGGCGCTGTCTCTGTGGGGAGATGTGGAGAGTTTCTGAAGTCCCAGAGCTCTTCCTGCAACCAGATTCAGAGCCTGAGTGTCTCAGCAGCTCTGGTTTTCCCTGCTGGATCTGCCCAGATAGGTGGGGCGGGGGCAGTGTGGGTTCTGAAAGGTGGCTCTGAGCAATGGTGACTACCAGTCCACAGTTGTCTTCCCTTTCACTGGAATTAATTGCACTGTGAGACTGTGGCTGCGGAAATGCAGTTCTGAGAGCTGTAAATATTCTGTTCTTTGATCTAACACTGATACTGTTTCTTCAGATGTCTGCTTCTAGCACTAGGAGGGTGGGAAGAGGGAAGAGTTCTGGAAGGGTAGGGAGAGGTTAGCCAAGCTCCTTTCCTATGTCTTCTGTCCTCTGCTTGGCAGGGAGTGCTTAAACCACTGTTCTCATCCTTCTTCCCACAGTCTTTGCTCTGAGGTCTCTGCCATGAGCGTTGGGTTCAGCCGTGTTATATGCTGACCCCTTAGGCAGATCCGTGGGCCATAAAAGGATGCACTTTCCTCTCCCATGACTGCAGTAAGCTCTGGACTGCAGGGAGCCTGCGTCCTGTGGCCCACAGCCCATGTCTCTGCACTTCCCCCTTCCCTCCTCCCACGCTCACCCAATTTGACCATCTTTAGATGATTCCAATTGCAGGTCTCTCAGGCATGCCTGTGTGCTGTGCAGGGAGTCTTTTGTCAAATTATAGCTGTTCAATTTATTGTAAATTCTAGGGGAGATTTCAAGAAGCACTTCTCACACTGTCATTTCTGCGATGTAATCCAAGAAAAATGTTTTAATGATTGAAACTAATAAGACTGAACAAATGATGGGTAGTATTAGTCACCTGTACATCTGACTCAACCTGGAAGCTGGCTTATAAGTGTGATGTATCCAGCTGCCAATTAGGAAGCCAGAGAAGTGATGGTGCTATTGTAAGTTGATGAAAAAATGAAATGGAAAGTAGGACTTTCCCAGTTTCTTTTAGCTTAGTCGAAGAAAGCAAGACATCATCTTGTAGACATAAACATTTGGCTCAGTAAACTGAGGTTCTGTTTGAGTGGCAGAATAGTCTGCCAGACTACATGAGACATATTTTTTCTGCTCTCTCATTATGAAACAGTGTTCCCAGGAGTTGGAGTATATGGGGCTGTGTATTTACTAGTTACAGGAATCAAACTTGCGTCTTCCATTTCTCTCTCCTCAACAGTAACCAATCACAAAGTACTACACATGAGTGTTAAGGCTATTCCAAAAGAGTCTGTTAGCCTCTCTTTTGGAAATAAATTAGCAGTAATTTCCACCAGTTCCTCCCTAACCTATCCTCTTTCCTGCCACCTAATAGAGCAGAATCTATTTTCTCATATTCCCTCTGTCTATCCAGTTTACATGGATGGACATGAAATGTCCAAATATCCTAAATTTAGTTTTAATTGTATGAGATAAGCTTTGAAATCCAAATTATAATATACTGATGCCAACTTTACCACACATGTGGCTCTTAGCACTTTACAGCTCAATTTTCTGCCTAAAAGGGTGCCGCTTATAAACCAACAAATACAGCAAGTGACTAATTAGACAAATTAATGAGGGCTTGTTTACTTGAAGTCCCCAGTGCCCTTGGAACTTGGGATGTTTCATTATTACAATCTGCAAGTGGTTTCCTCCAATTAATTTTTTAACATACAGCTCTTGCCTCTTCTCAATAATATATAATATCCTAGTACTTCAGAGGGGTTTGCAAGCATTGACTCATTAATCCTCATAGGAAAACACTGGAAGACTGAAACAAAGGAATCATAGTATATTTGGTCACTATTTTTGCCATACTTTACAATTCTAGTCTATAGGTCCAGAGGAAAGCTGGTAAAGTATAATTATTAAGGCCCATTCTGAGAAAAGGATAGAAAGGAAGAAATACATGTAGATATCAAAGGACTTACCCTTTGCCACAGAATGAATGATAAATAATCAAGAAAATTCAATGATCTTCCTTTCAGAGCTCCTTGTAAGATGACCTGATTGGAGACAAATTCAAATCTAACTAGGTACATGGGGACATGTCTGTACAGCACATTCAGAAGTGAAGTGCATGAGTGATGTCTCAGAAATGGTGAAGTAGGGAGCTCTAAGAATTGGTCACGTCACTGGAGCAACCACTAAGCTGGTAAAAAAAAAATGATAGAATCATGTTTTCTCAGAACTCTAGAATCCAATAAACACAACAACCAGTATAGAGTTCAATGAGGAAAGAGATTGCTAAATTTTAGTGTTTAAGGAAACCTCTGTCAGATTACTGATTGTCTGCTGAAACAACAAAACAGAGACTTCAGTTATCACATATGACAACAATAGAGTCTTTGCAAAAATAATTTGGAAAAGTCACTTAACAAATGGGTAACTAAAGCCCTCAACCATCAATAACAGTAAACCTTGGAAAAAAAGAGAATGTGATTTCCAGAGTTATCACATTATACTGTTCAAAATGTCAACAAAATTTTCAATAAAAATCATAAGGCATACAAAGACACAGGAAAGTATAGCTTATTCACAGGAAAATGAAATTAATAGAAAATGTCTCTGAGCCAGCTCAGACATTGGATTTACTAGACAAAGACTTTAAATCTAAATATCTAAATGAAAGCATGGATAAAAAACTAAAGGAAACTGTGATAACAATGTATGAACAAATAAAGAATATTAATAAAGATATAAACATTATGAAAAGGAACCCAAAAAGGAATTCTGGAGCTGAAAATTATAACAGCTGAAATGAAAATTTTACTAGCTGGATTCAACAGCAGATTTGAGCACACAGAAGTAAGAAACAGCAAATTTTAGGATAGAACAATTAAAATTATCCAATCTGAGGATCAGGAAGAGAAAAAAGAATAAAGAAAAATGAACACTACCTAAAGGATTTGTGGAACTCCATCAAGTATGCCAACATACATATTATGGAAATTACAGAAGGAGAAGAGAGAGAGATAGAGATAGGGGAAAGAGTAATATTTGAAGAAATAATGGCTGAAAACTTCCCAAATTAGATGAACTACATCACTATCCACATCCAAGAAGTTCAACAAGTTTCAAGTATGATAAATTCTAAAGAGATCCACACTGAGACATTTTATTGTCAAACCATCAAAAGTTAAACTGAAGAGGGAATCTTGAAATCAACCAGATAAAAGTGGTTCATCACATACAAGTAATCCTTAATAAGATTAACAGCATACATCAAAAAGCATGAATGCCAGAGGCAGAGAGTGACATGTTTAAAGTGCTGTACAAACAACAACAAAAAAGTCAACCAAGAATTTTATATCTAGAAAAATCACCCTTCAATGATGAAAGAAAAATTAAGACATTTCCCAATAAACAAAAGCTGAGAGAGTTCATTGCTTGTGAACCTGCTCTATAAGAAATGCTTACGGGAGTCCTTCAAGGTGAAATAAAAACAAGTTAGACAGTGAGTTGAAGCCATATGAAGAAATAAAGAAGGTAACTGAGTGAAAGTAACTACATACATAAATATAATAGTCAATATTATTGTATTTTTGGTTCGTAGGTTTTTAAAATTTTCTATATGATTTAAAAGATAAATGCATAAAATACTAATTATAAATCTATGTTAATGGGCACACATATATAAATACGTAATTTGTGACAATAAGAACATAGGAGGAGGCAGAGAAGTATAGGAGCAAAGTTTTTATATGCTATTAAAGCTTAGTTGGTATCAATTTAAATTAGATTGTTATCAGTTTATTATATTAATGGTAATCCCCATGATAATGACTAAGAAAATAACTTTAAGATATACAGAAAAGAAAATGAGTAGGGAATCCAGATGGTACACTAAAAAAATTAATCAACACAAAAGAAGGCAGTATAGGAATTGAGAAACAAAAAAAATATACTCATGAACAATATAGAAAGCAAAATAGCAAAATGGTAGAAATAGTTCTTTTTTATTTAGTAATAACTTTAACATAAATGGATTAAATTTACCATTTAAAAAAAAGCTGTCAGAATAGATTAAAAAATTTACCCAATTATAATGTGATTTACAACAGGTATGAATCTAGAGCACATGCAGAAATGAAGTGAGCATCTCCAGCCCATTCAGAAGGGATTGGTGTTGACGAATAAAGTCTAGTTCATTCAAGATTTTCAGTTCTACTTTTACTTAACACATATAAGAAATGTAAATGGTTCTATCTGTATTTTGACAAATGTAATCTCATATATATGGGGCTAACATACATATGTTATTGACGTTGAAATAACTTTTAAAAAAAGAAAGGGAAAAGGTGGTTTTTTTCCCCCTACCCATCCCCAACTACCAAGGTGATGTTTCTAAACCATGGCAACAACATAATTAGGATAATTTACATCAGCCAATGGAGGAGATTTCATGAAAAGGAATATCTGATGTCTTGAAATTAATGAAAACGTTATGAACAAAAGAAAAAATTCAGCATCTGTACATAATAGTTATTCACTTAGAATGTAGAGAAGATGGGTTTTGATGTTGCATTTGATAAAAGGGAGCCTGGCTGATTGTTGTAGGGAAAAAAGGGTGTGGGGGGCGGTAAAATGGATGTTGCGTAGAAAACTACATTGGAGGCTAGGATACCAGGAGACACTGTATAGTCCAGCCCTATTCTTGTAGCAAGTAATAAACTCAGGCTCTTGGGAGAAGAAACAATAATCCCACCCTCGAGTATTTGGAATTCTATCTAACATTGAGGAAGATAATAATGGATTATTGGCTTAATACCTCTCTCCTTCATCCATTTGATTCATTGTTTTCTTAAGATATTCCTTGTCAAAACACTTTGATGACAACTCTCTATTGACTAGAGTATAAAATTCAAGCTTTTTAGCTTGGATTCAAAGTCTATCATAATCTGCTTCTTCTCCTTTCCACACTTTTCTTCTTTTATTTATTTAATCTTCCACTTTTTCAGGGAATTGGGGTGGCTAGAAGTCACAAGTTTTACATATTTTTTAAAAGACTTTTATTGGGGAGTTGGGGAAGGGAACAATGTTGGGGAATTGGGGAAGGGGAACATTGTTTTTCCAGGACCCATCAGCTCCAAGTCAAGTTGTTGTCCTTCAATCTTAGCTGTGGAGGGCTCAAGTTCAGCTCCAAGTCCAGTAGCCATTTTCAATCTAGTGTGGGGGTGGGGTGGGAGGTGGGGGTGAGGGGGTGCAGCCCACCATCCTGTGCAGGAATTGAACCAGCCACCTTGTTGTTAAGAGCACACACTCTAACGAATTGAGCCATCCGGACACTCACATATTTTTGATAAACCCATTGTTTTAGAACAATAGGTATTTGGATGTTATGGTTATTTGAAGACAAAAATAACCTAAGAATGTTCTCAGCCTTTCCCATCCCCTAGTCCATTTTTGCTTTGCCTGCACAGTCTCCTAAATAATATTCTGTTATTTCCAGGATATTTTTTGTGTTTGTGGTACTGAATGAGATAGATAGGTAGAAAGGATAGAATAACCAGCGTGCTCAGACTAGGTATAGGAGGAGATATTTTTAGAGAGCTTTGAGGAGAGTGGTACTAGAAGTGTCCCAAGGTTTCAGTAAAATAAATGAGAGAAGAACAAGTTTTGTAAAATGATTATATATCTTCTTCAAATGCAATCCAAAATGGATGAGAGATTTTGAAATTATTCTGGCTGCTGAACAGTGTTTTATTGACTGTGCACTGTTGAGATTGAATCACGTAAGTCCTGGTTTCAATAGGCTTACTTGTATGTTAGTGTTGTTCTGGAATGAACATTAGGTAGAAATGAAGTGAACATTAGGTAGAATTTGGATTTAATGGCAAGGACACTAGTCTTTTTCCAATCCTATTTCTGAGACAAATTTTTGTTTTACTTAGAGTTCTTTCAAAGCCATCTTTCAAGATTCAGTTCTAACATGACCTTCTCTGTGAAACCTTTTCTGATATTCCTCATTTCCCTAATGGAATCGAATCTCCATCCTTTGGGTCTCATTCCTCCCTTGTATAGATTTCTCTCATTCCATCTATAGCACTTGGCTGAATTTATTTACCTGTCTCTCTAACTGACTGTGAGTTCATTGAGAGCAGAAATTATCTTTGTATCCCTGAAGCCTAGCACTGCACCTGGTACACAGTAGGCATTATTCAACATTTGTTGAATAAATAACTTCTTAGCCATTATTCTTGCTTGTTTTCCCTATTTTTCCTATCTCCATACCATTGACTAGTGAATCTTCTTGAAGAACAAAAAATACACAGTGGCTCTATACTGTTAAAATCAGAGTGCAAATTTATTAGCATGGCATTCAAAGTTTTTGATAATCTGACTTTAAACTATTTATCAGGCATCCTCCCCCTTTAAACCCTCTATGTTTTATACAAATTGGGTAACTTGTGTGTTTTTAATTTTTTTCAAAATATTTCTTTTCAGTGGGACGGATACCTTATCAAATACCTCAGCGTGTCCCCTGCCAGCTCCAGAATTTGCACTTATGATTGTGTAGTAAGGAGAACTGGGACAGAGGTATAGGAGACAAAAGGTCACATAAGAGGATATAAGTTTGTTATTGTGAATGTTCTAATTTCTACATTCGTCAGAAAGATCACTGGTATTTATTATATTTTAAATAAGCAAGCAAACAAACAAGTGAGAGCTGCATACACCAATGATGGAAGTGTGCTGTAAAAAAATCAAGGGTGTGATTAATGCAATTCCATGAGCTTGAAATAAACAAAAGAGTAGCTGGGAATTGTAGTGTAATGGGAAAAAAAGACTTCAAGTAATATACCCCAAACTACTTTCCCCCCTTTCACATGCCTGAGATCCTTTCTGCTTTCACCCTGCTTCCTTCACTTGTGGGGCAGTCACAAATCATACTGAATAATGTTTTTACAATTTGTTTTTCATGCCTAAGTAACTATGTAGGAAAGGTCTTCAAATTTTATGTGAAGGATTTCTCAAAAATGACTTTTTACAGGTGGCACTCAAGCCTTAGTGCGCCTAAGAATAACCGGGAGGTTCTTGTTCATTTAACATTTTGAATTTCTGGACCCACTTTCCAGAGGTTCTGATTCATTAGGTTTGGTTTCATTGATCCAAGAATATAATTTTAAATAACTACTCTTGGTATATTTTGATGCAGAAGATCCAGGAAAAATTATGTCACTATATTACTTTGGTCGGGCTTTTTTGGAATATCAAGTTGAGCCACAGACTTCTCATTGGTGTAGAGATGTACAATGACATTGAAGACACTCTCATGAAGAGCATCAGAAATGGTTAGAGTAATGGAAGGATTAATTTGAGGCATTTACCAGGTTAAAAAGATGTAAATGTGCCTAATCCTTAAAGCCTAGCTCAGCAGCAATGAATGGACATGTGATAATTCTCTACAAATATTTGAATGGCATAAACATCAAAGATGGGGAAAAATAATTTAGCTTGTTAGAGGATAGTATGATTAAGAATAACTAAAACTGACCTCTGGGCTGAATCTAGGATTAACTTTCTGAAAGTAAGTGATTAGATTTCAGGGTAGACTCTTAACAAAAGTGATATTAATAAATGGATAGAAATAAATGTGGGGAAAAGTTGATCCATAAATGAGTTGATTTCACTTTTATTTGAAAGCCAGAATGAGAGCTACCAAATTTCTTCTAGTCTCCATTTCTTTCTGTAGTACCCATCTGGGCATCTCTCCCATCTGCTCTCATATTTGGCCTTGGTGAATTTTGAATAGTCCTTTGTCTTGTTTATGGGAACATCACAATAATTCTCCAAACGCTTTTTCCTTCCTTCAATAAGTATTTAGTAAGCACTTATTTTTAAGCACTTCTCAAGTGTCTCTTGAAATGTCTAGGCACTAGGTAACAAGAAAAATAGAAGCTCTATTTTCAGGGAGCTTATATGTTAGAGGATTACTGATTATTATGGACTGAAAGTTTTTTCCCTCCACCCCAAAATTCATATGTTGTAATACTAACCCCCAAGTAACAGTATTTGTAGGTGGGGCCATTGAGAGGTGATTAGGCAGTGAGGAGAGAATCCTAATGAATGAGATTATTGCCCTTAAAGGAAAAAGACCCCAGAGAGTTCTTTAGCCCTATGAGGACACAGCAAGAAGTTGGCAGTCTTTAACCAGGAAGTGGACTCTCAGCAGATATTGAATCTACAGGTGCCTTATTTCAGCCTTCCAGTCTCAAGAATAGTGAAAAATAAGTGTTTGTTGTTTGAGCCACCCAGTCTATGAGATTTTTGTTATAGCAGCCTGAACTAAGACATTACTGGTACCCCACTTGCCATATTTCTAGCTGGATTTGGATGAATTTCTTTTCTAACTCATGAGGAGAGCACTAGAGCCCTTGGTTGTGAGTTAACCCCACACAACAGGTTAGCAGGGAGAAATACCATGATGATAGAATGGAGTATAAGTCTTGTCCCAATCTTTTCTTCCAGCTTTACGTGACTCATCTCCTCCATGGCCTTTTATTATTAACTCAGTTGAATTTTCACCCTTTACTCAAGCAAACACACAGAATTTATGGATTCCTTTTCATTGGCATTGCCTCACCAGCAGAGACATCTTCAGGGTAAGCAAAGCTGGGCCATTTCCCTGGGGCCTGAGTTCTGCCCTCATAGTTGGCAACTACTGAGTAGATATGGAATAAGAAAAATCATACCCATACAACTGGTAAACTTAGCACCTACTATCTCCAGCCAAATAATTGAACTATTCTTCCCTCTTCTAGACTTCTTCTGCATTCTATCTCAAGCTGCAAGCTGCTCTTTTGTTATTTGCTCTTTCAACACTGATGTTCACTTAAAAACAAATGAACAAACATCCACTTAATTTCATTCATAGACAAATGTTCCTGAGAGGAAGGGTAGGATGGACAGATTAGGGTTAGGAGGGTGGTGGTGGGGTAGAGAAATGTCCTGTGCTTTAACTCAGCCTTCCATCACAGCTTCTGTCTGCTTACCTGGATCCAGTTAGACCGAGAGTATGAGGGTGGGGACAGAGCCTTCTTTTTCTTGGATAATTTCCTGCTAGGCCAACATTTGCAGGCTTTTCGTACATCATTTTATTTCATTTTTGCTATAACTGCATGCAACATCTGCCTCTTACAGCTGTGTGAGAACATGGAACATGTACTTAGAACGTTGTCTCCTCTGATCTGTGGGTTCTCTTCCTCTCTATAGGTGGACAGAGTAAACGAAGCATAGTTATTGGACTCCAGGAATTTTAAAGTTCTTTTTTTTTTTTTAAATATGCTTTCTGGGTTGAACTTAGAACTGTAATTATCTTTTTAAAAAAATTTAAAAAAATTCTTTTAAATAAGTTTCAGGTGTGCAACACAGTGCAATAGTTATACTTTTTACCTTCTCCCCTAATTTGCCGCCCCACTCCCCTCCATATCATACATGTCTATTACAATTCCATTGACTCCACTCTCACACTATACTCCACATTCCGTGACTATATATATATTCAATTATAGTTGACATACAATATTGTACAACATACTGATGTTGTTAGGTCTCCCTAACAAGATATGTGCCCATCTGACACCCTACAAAATATTTACAACATTATTAATTATGTTCCCCGAACTGTGTTTCATATCCCTGTGGCAATATTGTAAGAACTGTGATCATCTTGATTGAATAAAAGTACTTAGCTGCTCTCTGTGAATAGACACATGCTGAAATTTGAGTGGTTAATGAGTCATAGAGAGCTTTCACAGGGTCATCTTCTCTGAATATTTTAATAAATTGCATGGGAGGGATTAACTATAGTCCTAAATGTAAACAAGGGGAAAGTCTAGAAGTGTGCTGTTCACTATGGTAGCCACTGCCCATGTGTGGCTATTGAGCATTTGAAATTCAACTAGTCTGAATTGAGATATGCTGTAAGTGTACAATACACACCAGATTTAGAAAGCTTAATAGAAAAAAAGAATGTAAGATATCTCACTAATAAATTCTTACATTAATTTCATATTTTGGGTACATTGGGTTAAAATGTGTTATTAGAATAAAGCTCACTTATTTTTCTTTTCTTCTTAAAATGTGGCTCCCCCAAAATTTTAACTTACATATGTGCTTGCATATATTTCTACTAGACAATGCTGGCCTAGAAGAAAGATATCTAGAAATATGTGGTTCTAATTAAAGCACACCTTACATATCTACACCTATTATTTTTTTTTCTGGGACTGCTTATACCTACCATTTAAACTAGCTCAGAATTAAACAGCCACCTTTGCTTTAAAAACATCTGGCAGGTAACCAAGGCATAATTATTTTTCAGCTACAAGCATGTTGCTATAGAGGCAAAGTTATAGAATAATAAAGAATAACTTGAGCTAATAACTTTGTACATGAAAATAGTTACATCTTCATTGTGGGAACCATGAGGCACCCATACTGTTTCATTGCATGCACAAATCCCTTTTATAACGATGCTTTTTCATTCATTTGGCACACTTTTATTATTATTAATATAACAGTGAGAACTCCATATATACCAGGGTATAAGCTTCTATTTTGGATAATCAAACCTATAAATCTTGTGACTGCTCAGATATAGCCAATTAACTCCCCTTCCTCAGAACTGTAGTACACCAGATGTTGCACAAAGAGTGGGCACATACTTCTTGCAAAGCTTCTGACTGAGTGACATAGTGACAAGAGCCATGGAAACTGGTGGGGAGGTACAAGTATTTCAGATGCCCAAAACGCTCATTTTAAACTCTAATAGGAAAGGTTTGTATTTTTAAAAATGTTGATTTAGTAACATGTCTTCATCAGCTATGTCAAAAGTACTCATTAGACATTAATAGATACTTCATGGTACAATTGCAGGCCTTTTCTTTATACCTGTGATGCCTCATTATTTGATAACAAAAGTGTTATTTTTTTAATAAATAATCCAGGGGTAATACTTTATAAAGATCTCTCATCACGTTTCATTCCAATTCGGTGATATTGCTTTCTTGTTGTGTCTATAGCACCAAGTCATGTCGTGTATGTTTCTGTAGTGTGGGCGTGAAAAGGAGAGCAATCTATAGATGACATACAGTGAGTGAGTCAACAGGCAAAGTGGAACTGACCTGTGTGATGATCTTTTATTTTCATTCACTGTTTTTTATCTTTACAAAAACATTCCTGGTTACAATGTTTAAATGGTTTATTTGGTGTTACTTAAATATTTGTTGAATTCACTAGTTGTATCACTAAGGTAAAATATACACTTTGAAATTTCTAAGGTCAGGAAATCCCACTTCATGATCTGAATTCTGGCTTGAGTGTGTGTGTGTGTGTGTGTGTGTTTGTGTGTGTGTGTGTGTGTCCTGGGCACAATCTCTTCAAGATATCTGGGATCTTGGTTTTGTTGAATTAAACTTTGCCCCATAATTCTAATGTTGGTTTTTTAAAAGCTGTCTTTTTAAATAGTGGTTGCTTTTAAATTCTTTCGAGCTGATAATGGCAGACTTCTGAAAGTACTTAGATGTGGCTTAAAATCCTGAATGAAAATAAACTGAGAAAAATTTCATATTTGTACACTGCTCATTCAATATTGTTTCTTGTCTTCAAATCTCTTACATAAAATATTGTGTATTACAATTTCTGTTTGAGTTGGTTTTTTTTTTTTTTTTTGAGGGCAGTGTCACTGGCCCTCATATGTGGGACCCGAACCGGGGCCTCTGGTTTCCCAAGCCAGCGCTTAACCACTGTGCCACTCGGCAGACCCTCTGTTTGAGTTTTTAATCATTCCTACAAATGATAGCTGACCTTTTCATAAATTTGTTTCTAGATAAAAATGATGACCTACGAGATATTTCATCAAATAAAACCCTGCCAGAACCTGATAAGTGGGGTCCAAAACAATTCAATCCTGTAAAATTAAGGTTCAAGATATTGTGATGTTAATGAAATAAGACGGACATGCCTTCAGCTCACTGCCACAAAGTTCCTGGAGTCTGGCTAAGGGATCCAAATCTGCTTGTATCCTAGCTGCAGTGAGATGCCACCTAGTGTGGCTATCCTCTCTTACTTATGTGCCATTGGCACTGATTCAGTGTCCAATGGAAGGCTGGGTATTCTAGGACAGCAGCAGCAATTCCAAGAATCTCCTGGTTGAGTTGTTCCCATTTCATTGGCCTCACCTGGGGAGATTGAGCCAGGATAACTCCAGGGACCCAAGGACCCACTCTCGTCCTCCCAACTTCCCAAGAGGAAGTTGCCGGCCACTTCCAGCAAACTCCCCCTTCCCCTTCACATTCCTGCTCCATCCCTTTCCTCCCCACCAGATATGAGAACATGGTTAGGTATAGGGAAAAAGTACAATTGATTGTATCTGAGTTTTTGTCATTGTGAGGTGTGTTAGTGTCGGGTGTTGCTGTAATTTTGTTATTTTCAATGGAATATCATCAGGAATGAATTTGGCAAAGACTGTACCCTCCACTTACATGAGTAGTTCTAGGTTTTAGTTCCCATATATTTTAAGCTCATGCTTATAGATGATTATTAAATATATAGATTTTACTTATTTTCAAATTTTGATTTATTTATTTAGCTGAAGGATATTAACTTCATTAGGATATGCTGATGATATTTTACTTAATTTCTGTTTTGTCCCCAAAATTAACTGTTTGAAAATCCCTTTAGCTTTTGATTGATAAGAAGGCGGCAATTCATTTGCTGATCACAGAGGAAATAATATCTACTTTTCAAACATTAGGTATATCTCATGTGAAAGAGCCCTTCCTATATACCTATAGCATTTGATTGGAAATAATTGTACTGCGTTTGAGTCTTATCTTCCCTACTAGAACATAAAAACTTATCATTAATGACACATCCAATTCATCTTTGTATATCTCACAGCACACACAGTAGGCCTTTAATAAATGTTAAAGAAAAGAAAACATACACATACACTCGGGCTTCTAAAATGTTCTGCAAAACACAAACAAAACAAAAATAAAGAAAAGACAAGGCATTAGGCCTAATCATAACTTCTCAATCTCCTTCAACTTAAGTGTGTAAGCAATTGTGAATGTAGTTGCTAAAACAGTATGTAATCATGCATAACCCACACATGTTTCACAGAGAGCCAAAATGTTTTTCCACCTCCTTTGTCACTTAACTAATTTGAATAGCTGATCTGGGCATTGGAGACTGAAGTAAGTTGGACTTGGTGCTGTATAAGAAATGGAGCTGTAGCCACAGTCTGAATAAGCTTTCATTCTGAATGATTTCACTCTGAATGATTCTATCCAGAGAACTAGATTTTTGTGACGGCAAATTACTAAATTCTCAGTTAAAACTTCCTATACTCCAACCAGAGCTTTGGAAAGTTCTCAAAGAAATTTAAACACTTTGAAGTGCTATGGGAAGATCACCTTCTGTAGCATGACATGTTAGTTATGTGGGTTCTTGTATGGTGAGAAACAAAATAGCAGTAGGTGGTGATTTTGCTTGGTATCTTCTAGCATTCATGCTTCAATCACACAGTGCTCAACAAGGCAGAGTTTTAGAGCTAATTAAATTGTCTCTCAAAGTCCTAATTGTATAATAGTTATAAATTTAATTTTGTGCCTAGATCCTTAGCTTTAGAGTAATGGAGTAAATATGCTACTGGGTTGATGGAGAGGGTGCTTTAGGAGGAATTTAAATGAAAATATGGATTCTAAGTCTGGGTTCAGAGATGGACCTCAGGAGAACACTGAATCCATTCATCTCTTAGAATTATATGTGGATGTGCATATATGCATTTTTTTTTGCATGGGGGTGGATACAGAACCTTCATCAGACTCTCCAGGGAGTTCAAAGCCCCCAAAAGAATTAGAAATTCTAATTCAAGAGACTCAGATTAGCAGGTACATTCTAATGGTTGTTTGAAAAGTTAAGGAGTAATGTCCCTAGAATTCCTTGTCGAGGATTAAAACAAATTCCATGTGGATATGTATGACTAATTAGGAAAGTGGTGACATAAAGGACTTCACGTACAGTTGCGCTTCTTCGAGTTATGCTGAAATCACAGTCATCATGAACAGAGTCTGAAGGAGACAGATGTACTGGGGAGGAAACTTGGGTGAAGAGAGAGAAAATTTATGAGGAAGGCCAACAAAATGAAATCCAGCCAGGTTCACTAGTTCACTGCCAACTTGTCATCTTTACTTGGATGTCTGGAAGGCACCCCTTAAACTCACCATATCCACATCAAACTCATGAATTTCCTCTTCAAACATGATCTTCTCTAGTTCTTTTTCTCAATGAATGGCATCACCATCCACCCAGTTATGCAAGCCGGAACCCTTGCTGTACTTCCCCTTCAATCCTGATTTCCGATCCATTACCAAGTCTCATTAACTTACCTCCTTAATCTATCTCAAAACTATTCCCTTTGCTCTGTCTCTCTCGCCACTCTCCTACCTCATGCCACTAACACTTTTCCAGGTCACGCCCCATGGCTTTGTCTGCATCACCTCTTGCTCCTTCAAGCCCTTTTTCATACTTCAGCCAGTGTGATATTGTAAACAGCACCATCTGATTAGGTTTCTTCTCCATACAACTCTCGCCTCCATGTGGCCTCTTCTTAACACTTCATTCACTTCCCACTGCTCTTTCTCTGACCGTAGGACCTGTGCACATGCAGTTTTCTCTGCCTGGAGTGCTGTTCTTCATCCCAATGCCCTATCCTGTCCCTATCCCCTCACTTCTTAACATTTACTTTTCTTTCAGAATTCAGTTCCAACATCACCTGCTCAGTTTATTTTCTGAGATTTCTGTTAAATAATTCCTTCACTTTACCTCTTAGGATATCATGTTCTTTACATCTCTCACAGGTGCCATGTAACTTCTATTACTGGAAGCCTTTGATTAATGTTTTCCCCAGCCCAATAGACAGAAATTCTATTGACACACAGCTTAGCAAATACTCAGTAAGTAACTCTGAAATTCTATGATCCTGACCCAGGAGCTTGGAGATAGGACTAAAATAGAGGGGCACTGAGTGGGCCACAGCTTGAGGAGGGGGCCTTGGAGAAGAGTAGTTGAGGAATTTGAGGACAAAACTGGCCCACTTCCCAGATTCATGGGGGATCCTCAGTATTGACAGCCTCAGAACCTTGGTGATACTGGTAATTCCTTAATCCACTGTTTGATTTTTTATTTCATTAGGGGGTGACATAGAAGGTAAGATATTTCTTTCTAAGATGGACAAGATGAAGCTGGGAAGAGAGCACCTGCTCTTTTACCCTGATTAAACATGTAGTACAGCCTTGCATGGCCCCTTTAAGCCCACCCAGAACCTAAGGACAGAGGGTCTTCTGACTGGCCTGGGTCTAGCTCTGGAATTGACTCTATTACCTTAGCGTTATACTTCACAGCCTCTGCTCCTTATTTTGGGTGCTTGCCTCAGTGCTTCTACTGCTGCCACACATTCCCTTGGGCTCTTATGTTTCCTGGAGGTAGGACTGCCAGCTAGTGGTAAGCCTGGTTAACAGGACCCAGGAATATCCCACCAGAGCCTATCGCCATAGTCTATTTCACCACATAACCTAGTCAAACAAAGACTCACGGCCTTCCATTCAATTCAGCACACATAACAAGCTTATTCTGAGAAAGAATCATATTCTAATAAAGAAACAGAGAACTGAATAGAAAGTGGAGGCCATTGGGGCTGGCACAATAACAGAATTCTGGTAAACCACAGTTACATTATTCATTTCTTATATTCAGATTTTCCAGTGCAGTGAAATCTAGTGCCGTGCACTATAAATCATTGAATAACATCTGTTGTTTACCTCTGATTGAAAATAATTTTGGATTACATCACTCAGGAGTGAAATGCCAGCACTAGTACAAGGGTCCGAAGGTACCACTCTCTTCATAAGAGACATTGGAGGAGCTTATGCTGCCCCAGCTGGCTGCAGTTTCCTCTCTATCTGGTCTGGTGGAATAATTGTCTTTGTCTTGGGAGAAGTAGCAATTTGATTAATAAATGGGCATCTGTTGCTTCTTTGGGAGATCAGAGATGGTTCTTTGGGATCAGGAGCAGCTCTAGCTTGGTAAGCCATAGTTGTAATGCCCGGACTATTACATGGTGCTCTCCAAAAACCTTTGGAGACAAAGATTTCAGTCAAGTTTTTTATTTAGGAGGTGATGCTAGGACATGCTATGAGGCAAGAAAGGAAAGCTGAGAAGAAGCCATTGCTGTGGGCAGCTGGGGCTCCATCCTCCTGGGGACCACATGACAGATTGTGGAACATCCTTTAGAGCTCTGAGGGCAGAGGAGCCTGGTGTGGTTATCATCTGATTCCTGCCCTCATCAATTGGGGGTCAGTCCTGCACAGTCTGTCCAGCTCTGAGCCCATGCTGTGCTCCTCAGCCAGAGAACACCTTCAGTGGAGGTGCAAGAAGTGGTAGGCCTGTACGGGGACTGTTTGCAGAAGACTCTTGGATGGGTTGAAGGCAGAGGATCACTGACAACATGTAAAACCACATGAGGGAGAACCCCCACCAGGCTGGCTCTCCAAGCTCACGTGCCTTTTTGCCTCTTTGCATCAATAGGGAGCAGGAGGACTGTCACTCTGCAGCTGACGGTGGTAGGGATGCATCATCAGGGTGTGGGAAACTGGGCCTATGCCTCAGACCTCCGTCTCTGTGGCAGGGCAGTAAGCAAGGTAGCAGTAGATGGGAGGAGAGATGGCAGTGACACGATCAGGGGATGGCAAAGCAAAAACAACAAATGGAGATGGTGACTTGTCTTTCCAACTAACTACCACCACACTGTTCACAGTGAAGGGCTGGTGGCCCTGACGAAGTCCCTGGCAATGGCACTGTCTTCCACATGTCCCCCTCAAACTGTACTTTTCATGACATTGCTGTCTGTGGACATGATGTTCCCTTTAACCAGATTTCCCCATATTACCAGGGACAGAGGGAACAAAGAATAGGTAATAAGAGTAGAGCTTGTTCTGTGATTTACCTTGCTGGGCACCGTCCTGCCTGCCTTGTGTTCTCTGAATTGAACTGAATTGCATTTTATCCAGGTAGTTCCAGGCAAGAAAATATGCACATGTTCAGCTGGATTCTGGCTTATCCATGTAGCAGGGCAGCTAATAGAGTTTATTCAGACTCTTTAATAAATTTGTACCAACTCCTCTGCCCTCTAAAGTTTGGACTAGAAATCAAACTAAACGGGCATGTCAGCAGTCTTCATTCTTCTTGTTTTGGGTTAACTGTAGAAGGCAAATCAAGGAAATGGAACTGATTGTGCTAGTTTCAGTCACAGTATTTCACCAAAACTATCACTTATACATTTTTCCCTTTCTTACTCTTTCCTTACCTCCCTCTTCTTGCACTTTCCTTCATTCCATCCTTAATTTAGTGATCGTTTTGAAAAAGATATTTAGAAAAAGTGCTGACACATGAACTGGAATTCCATGTTGCTTCTCTCCCCGCACCGAAAATTTGACTGGGCAATTCTTTTAAAACATAACTAATGGCAATTCAGCCCTAGAACAGAAGAATGTGAAAATATTTCTCAACCAAATTTTAATTCAGGTGCGCAGTGCATAGTAAAATGGTCTTGGAAACTAGACAAAAATTAGAGTAATCAAAGCCAACTACTCCTTTGCTTGTGTATTATGCCTTGTACATTGCAGTCCTTCTGACTGGCTTCGTTTTAACTAGCCGAGAAATATACAATCTGACAAAGACGGTTTCCAGTGTTCAAAGTCAACTGAGACCGAGCTGGTGTTCAGTAATTACAGCCTTGCAATTTCTAGGAGATTCCATCCCCACCAGACCTGCTGTCTCATGTCCCCATTTGTAACATTGTTCATTATATTCAACCTGCTGCCATCACTCTGGAGCTTTCAAACGTATTCTGGGGGCTATCTTGCTGTAGGACATGGATAATGAAATAGTTAGATGTGACTTGTATTATAATTGCCTCACCTAACCCCCATTTAGCTTGAAAAGTAGACTTAATAAAAGCAGGAGTGAAAGGCACTTTATGTTTTTAATAAGGAGTCTCACAAGGTATTACCTGCTGTTTTTCATTGTGTCTCATCTCATGGTTTTCCTTTGAGATACATGACAGAAGAAAGCCAAGCACATCTCTTAATCTTAAAGCACTTTAAGAATCTATTGCGGTAATCTACCAAAATCGATCAATAACTTCAAGCTAACAGGGCTGATTTCCAAAGTACATATGTGTATTTACAGAGATATGCACATTTGTTCACTAGCAAGTAAAGGCCATCTTATGTCCAAGAAACTAGAGGATTCCACTGTATAATAATTTAATGTTCTATTTGCCAAAGGTAATTATAAAACTCTCATTCCATCTCCTGCTCTGATGGGCTTAGGATGAATTTAAAATGGATTAAGAGGAAATGGATAAGACGCTCTGTATTGCTGAACTCTGCCCAGTGTCATGATATGCAAACAGTGAGCAGAGCACTGAAACTACTAAATACACACTGAAGAGATGACAGGCTCAAATGTGAGAATGCCTGGATCTGCCAGAGAAAAGGGCTACTAAAAATAGTGCTAACAATTTACAGAAGAGAAAGTCTGATGGTGGTGTAAAAATCTTTGAAGGCAGAGCTGCTTGGAGCTGGATGCTGTAAACATATTCATGATATGTACAGAGAGGCATCTATTTTCTATGCATTAATCTCAGATGAGAAAGTCAGAAGGCCTCATTTCTAGAGAAGACTCTTCGCCACTAATTAGCTCTGTGACCTTCAGCAAGGCACAATGCCTCTTAAAGACTTATCTATGAAATGGGTCTGTTGAACTGAAGGTGGCTGCCATGTACTCAAAGATGCTGGCAGGCTAAGTATTCAAGAACTTCTCTAATTCTAGACTAATTATAATGCAAAATTGATTGTTAATATTTAGGGACTGCATTTCTTTAAATATTATTGGCAGTTTTTTATTTTATGTCATTAGATGTTTTTAAATTAAAAAAGTAATATGTGCTCATTGTAACAAGTCAAATAACAGAGTTGTAGAAAGAAAAGCGTTCAAGTTTAAGAATCTCTCCCAAATCTTTCTCTAAAATGGTCCCCTCCCACCCACCTGAGGTAATTAGTGGTAACAGCTTGATATAGATTATTCCATTATTTTTGCCATACTTTTTTTTAAAGATTTTATTGGGGAAGTTGGGGAGGGGAACATTGTTGGGGAACCGGGGGAGGGGAACAGACAAGTTGCTGTCCTTTTGTTCTTCAGTGTAGTTGTGGAGGACGTTGCTTCACTGGCCCATGTTGATATTATCATTGTGCTCTTCCCAGGTGAGGCAGATCAGTCGCTGGCCACTGGATGGCTGCTCACTGCGGCTCTTGGCAGCTCACACTGGCTGCCTGCCTCTCACGCCAGCTGCCAGCCACTCACAGTATCTCATGGCAGCCCAACACAGCCTCCCTGCAGCCTAGGCCTTTGCTATCGACTCATGGCAGCCCAGCTCCAGGTTGAGCTGTTGTTCACCATCTTAGCTGTAGAGGGTGGAGCATCACTGGCCCTAATGTGGGATCTGAACCGGGGCCCTGCTGCTCAGAGCTGGCGTCCCAAGCCAGCTATTCACCAACTCGCAACACTTGGCCTTTTTGTTTGTTTGTTTAGATTTTTATTTTTATTGGAGAATTGGGGGAGGGGAACAGCATTGGGAAATTGGGGAAGGAGAACAGACAAGTTGCTCTCCTTTTGTTCTTCAGTCTAGTTGTGGAGGACGCTGCTTCACTGGTTTATGTTGGTATTATGATCAATGTGCTCTTCCTGGCTGAAGCAGTTGGTCTCCGGCCCTTGGATGGTAGCTCACGGCAGCCCACTGCAGTCCCACTGCAGCTTCTGCTGTAGCCTGCCATTCATGGCAGTCCAGCTCCAGGTTGAGCTGTTGTTCACTGTCTTAGCTATAGAGGGTGCAGCATCACTGGCCCATGTGGGAACCAAACCGGTGGCACTGCTGCTCAGAGTTCGCGCTCCCAAGCCAACTCTTAACCAACTGAGCCACTCGGCTGGCCCTTGCAATACTTTTAATATATGCTTATATATAGATTATCCTTTAAATTTTTTTTTGATTAAAATAACATCATTTTTCTTTTAGTGATTTATCTTGGACATCCTTCTAGGTTAAGGGTAGGCAAACGATGGTTCAAAGGCCAAATATGGCCTTGCTAAATGTATTGTCCATGATTGTTTTGCACGACAAAGGCAGCGTTCAGTATTTCTGACAGAGCCAAAATTATTTATTCTTTAACACTTTAAAGAAAAGATTTGTCAACTCTTTTCAATATATGTAGTTCTATCTCCTTGTTTTTAAAAAGTTGCATAACGTTCCATAGAATGGATATTCATCATTGATTGGCTCTCGGAGTTGAAAAGTCCAGAGGAATATTGGCTTTAGGTACTGTTAGATCCTGGGACTGAAACGATATCTTCAGTAGTCTGTCTCCCTCTGATTCTTGTTTCAGGCTTTTTCTCTGTAAGCCTAATTCTCAGGCAGTCTTTCTTTTTTTTTTTTTATTGACAAAATGGCTATCATTAAGTTCCATTCCTAAATCTCATTCTGTGGTGGTAAGAGTAGGCTTTTCTTTCCTGGCAGTTTTATCAGAAGTCCTGGGTAGGAATTTTGTTGATTTGGTTGTCCATCCCTCAACCAGTCACTAAAACCAGGAGCTAGTACTCTGTTGGCCAAGCATAGCCACATGGTCTCCTCTGGATCCTGGAGCATGAAGCAGCCTACCAAACATATGGATTGAAAATGAAGGAAGTGTGGTGATCCAAAGGATAGCTGGGTGCAGTAATCATTTATTATTTATTTATTTATTTATTTATTTATTTATTTATTATAGTTGACATACAGTATTATATTACTTTCAGGTATACAACTAGTGGTTAGACATTTAAATAACTTATGAAGTAATCATTGATAAATCTAGTATCCATCTGACACTATACATAGTTATTACAATACTATTGACTATATTCCTTATGCTATATTTCACAGTCCCATGACTATTTTGTAACTACCAATTTGTACCTCTTAATCCTTTCTCCTCTTTCACCCATTCCTCCAACTCTCTTCCCATCTGGCAACCATCAACATGTTCTTTGTATCTATGAGTTTTTTTTCTGTATTATTTGTTTGTATATTTTGTTCTTTAAATTCCACATGTAAGTGAAATTGTATGGCATTTGTCTTTCTCTGTCTGACTTATTCCACTCAGCATAATACCCTCTACATCCATCCATGTTGTAAATGGCAAGATTTCATTCTTTTTTATGGCTGAGTGATATATAGAGATATATCTATATATATCTCTATATATCACTTATAAAATAAAGAAAAGTATATATATATATATATATATATATATATATATATATATATATATATATATACTTTTCTTTATTTAACTCATTCACATTCATTCATCCACTGATGGGCACCCAGTCTGCCTCCAAATCTTGGCTATTGTAAATAATGCATAATGCCTCAATGAATATATGGATGCACATATCCCTTTGATTTTTGGTATCTCTGGATAAGTACTCAGAAGTGGGATTACTGGGTCCATTTTTGTCTCCTGTTACAGTTTTTGTTTTAAAGTCTGTTTTAAACACATTTCTGGGATAAGTATTTCTATATCAACTTTTTGTTTGTTTCCATTTTCATGAAGTATCCTTTTCCATTTCTTTACTTTCAGTCTGTGTGTGTCTCTCGATCTCAAGTGAATCTCTTGTAGGCTGCATGTGTAGGGTCTTATTTTCTTATACCCCATGCCTTTAGATTAGAGTATTTAATCCATTTACATTGAAAGTAATTGTTGATAGATATATAGTTATTTGCCATTTTATTATGCATATTTTTACTTTTATTTTCTTCTTTTCTTAAATAAGTCCATTTAATTTTTTTTTGTAATACTGGTTTGGTGGTGATGAACTCCTTTCGCTTTTTCTGGGAAGCTCTTTATCTGTCCTTTCATTCTAAATTATAGCTTTGCTGGGTAGAGTTATCTTGGTTGTAGGTTCCTGCTTTTCATCACTTTGACTATTTCATGCCAACCCCATCTGGCCTGAAAAGCTTGTGTTGAAAAATCAACTGACAGTATTATGGGAGCTCCTGGGCAGGTAACTGCTTTTCTCTTGCTGCTTTCAAGATTCTCTCTTTATCTTTAACCTTTGGTGTTTTAACAAGATGGTGTAGGCCTGTTTGGATTCATCTTATTTGTGACTGTCTGTGCTTCTTGGGCTTGAAAGTCTATTTCCTTTGCCAGGTATAGGAAATTTTCCATCATTATTTTTTCAGGTAGGTTTTCAATTTCTTGTGGTCACTCTTCTCTTTCTGGTATCCCAATGATTCGAATGTTGGTACACTTGATGTTGTCCCAGAGACCCCTTAAATTATCCTCATTTTTTGGATTCTTTTTTCTTGTTCCTGTTCTGATTGGGTGGTTAGTGCTACTTTAACTTCTAAATTGCTGATTTGATCCTCTCCTTCATCTAATCTACTCTTGATTCCTTCTAATGTATTTTTCATTTCTCACTTTTTTTTAATGGTTTCTGTCTTCATTTTTAAGTTTCGCATCTCTTTGTTGAAGTTCTCCTTGAAACTATTGAGCATCTGTCCTTATAACCAGTGTTTGGAACACTGAATTTGATACATTGCTTGTCTTCATTTTGTTCAGCTCTTTTCTGGAGCTTTGTTCTGTTCTTTCATTTGGGACATGTTTCTTTGTCTCTTCATTTTGGCTGCCTCCCTGTGTTTGTTTCTATGTATTAGGTAGGGCTGCTATGTCTCCTGGTGTTAGTAGAGTGGCCTTATGTAGTAGTGTTTTGTGGGGCCCAATGGTATAGTCTCCCTGGTCACTTGAGCTGGATGCTCTAGGCTTGTCCCTTGTGTAGGTTGTGTGTGCCCTATTGTAGTTGAGCCTTAGTTGCTGTTTACAAGTCATTGATCTTCAGGCTGTTGGTTGTGAGGACTGATTGTTACTATGGTCGAGGAGCTATTGTGCAGGGGCTGACCCTACAGAGCAGAATTCACTTTAGCAGGGCTCTGGTTCCTGTCCAGTTTGCTCTTTGGTGTGTTATCTCTGGAGGTGGCCTGGTGGTGCTCTGGCACTGTTTGAAGCCAGCCACCAAGTGTGCTGGCCTCATGGTCTCCTGGGAGGGGCCCCATTGAAGGCCAAGTTCCACCTCCTTCTGTGTCTTGTCTCAGGCCACTTGGTATGAGCCACAAAGTGATCTGCAGGTATGTTCAAACCATGTTGGGCTTGGAGATGCTTGGGAGAGGCTGAGCTGTCAACCAAGGCCAGCTGCTGTTAGTGCCAGGCTGCTTAACAAGAGGTACAGGACACACAGAAGCCAGATGCTATTTGTTTGGGATTTGTGAACCTTTGAGGGATTTTAGGAAAGTCTGTAGCATACACCAAGACAGGTTGCTTGTATGAAAAAAGCCACTGAAAGTCCACAGGTTGGGTGGAGCAAGGTCTCAGAGAAGCACTAGGACAGGGTGAATGTACAGTTTTAGCCAGGTAGATGGACACTCAGAGATGTTGGCTACATGTGTCAGCATGCTGAGGGAAGGCTCAAGAAAGAAATATTGGATTTTGCCAGTACTTCTGTATGGGAGAAAGCTGTCCCTCCAGTCCTACCCCTGAGGCCAGTTCCTCCCTGTATGTCTCTGGCACCTTTGGAGCTGCTATCCTAGCACTCAAGTTCAGGGAAAGTGAGTATGTCAGCAAGTAAGTCCATATGCAGGCCCTTTAGTGGGAGTGCCTGGGACTCCAGCAGCCCTTTGTCTTAGCCACAATCTGCTGGTTTTCACAGCCAAAAATTTTGAGGAGTTCTCTTCCTGGAACTGTAATCCTTGGCTGGGAAGCTGTAGTGCTTCTTCCCTCACTCTGGAGGGACCTCTGCAGCCAAGATATCCCTCCTGATCTCTAATGGTCACATGTGGGTGTGGGACCAGCTTGCTCATTCCACAACTCCACCCCTCTTACCAGTCTTGACATGGCTTCTTTTATATGTCCTTAGTTGTAGGAATTCTATTCAGCTGGACTTCTGGTGATTCTCAATGATGGTTGTTCTGTAGGTTGTTTGTAATTTTGATGTGGTCGTGAGAGGAGATAAGCACAGCATTTACCTACTCCACTATCTTTAATGGAAACCTGGGGTGCAATTCTTTAGAAAAGGGATTGAATACCAGGAGCTTTAGACAACCAATGCCCACTAGAAGCACAGATTTCCAAAAATGCTTTGCTGGCTTGGATATCTGTACTTTTAAAATTTCAGTAAATATTGCTGGAGTATTTTGCAGTGTGTTTGTTGTAATTGATCATAGTTTGTCACCAGTTCTGGAAGATGTTAGGTTTTCTGTTTTGCTACCAGCTCTGGTTATTATAAAAAACAGTTTTTTATTAATCTGATTTTTGAAAAGTGGCATCTCATTGTTTAAATTTGAATTTCAATGACTACTAGTTAAATTATCTTTTCATAACTTTATTATTGGTAATACATGTATAGTTTTATATGAAATATCACTTTACATCTTTTGCCCATTTCCTGTTGTGTTGCTTCTCTTATTATATATAGAAGCCCGAGTGTATCAGGGATATGAACATTTTGTCCATCATATATGTTGGAAATCTTTTTTTTATCAGTTGTTTGTCTCTTGACTTTGTTTATGGTGTCATTTACTAGATTTTTAAAAAGTATATGAAAAACTCTGTGAAGAAGTCTTTCCAAATGTTGAAATAAATCTCAGTCTCACTGGCTTGAGACAATTGGATGAAAGTATTATTGAAAAATATATTTATCTCTATAAATATATTTAAAATGCCCATCTTCAGAAGTTACATGATTTAGGGTATGTAAACAGCACCACCCATGTTGTTCTATTGCTATGTGAGTTTCTGGGCTCAAGTACACAGGAATTCTGTACCCTTCATTCACAAGGGATCACCTTTCCCTGGCATGGTGCACCCCTCTCGCGTTGGTCAACCAACAGAAACCAAGGACTGTTTTTGCTTAAAAGGCCTTGGATATATGTAAGCTCTAATTCAGATCTTCAATCTACAAAATGACTTCTAATTTTGTAACATCTTTGCTTAATCATACACTTTTTTTAAAGTTATTTTTTTCATATATTTGTGAAAAGGAAAATTCGAATAGAGAAGTATGTTTGTGCATATGAGTGGAAAAGCTTTAAATCATCACCATTAAGGTAATTTCTGTGTGCAGTAGGTGTGCAATAAAACATGATTTATTTACTTTAAGTCTGGATTGAATAATTGACATCATAGCACAGCAAACTGACAGATAAAAGGAATGTGAATCCTATTTTTTTCTGTTCTTAATGATTTAAATATCAAGAGTCTTAAAATAATTTTAATTATCTAACATACTCCTACCCTTTTCATTTTAGGTTATAATTGTTTACAGATGAGACACAAAATTGTTTTCTTCTTTTCATGAGCAGTGTCCATCCACAGTTTTTTAATAAATACCTTAAAGATTTAGCTTCCCCCAAATAGATAAAGCCCTCTTTTATATTGGTATTGTTTTCTTTAACCAATTTTTGCAGTTCATCAAGCAACCTGGTGAAAATTATGGGTGGAAATTTTCTCTAGTGAAAGAGGGTACTGCTTTGGCATTAATCATGAACCAGCAAAGAAAGATACAAGGCAATTGGCCAAAAGCCAGGTCTCTGGATTCATAGTCAGCCATTGGTTAATTAATTAAGGGGTATATATTATGTATTCAGTGATCTCTATTATGTATGATGATTAGGAATTAATATTCTAGTTAATATAATATCTTGTAAAGAAAGAAACATTGTATCAGAAACATGGGTCACTAATTGTAAAGCGTTAGACAACTAAGTTCTAAGTTCTAAATATTTGATAAACGTGTATACATTTTGCATGATTCAGACCTGAGGGTCTCATGGTGTCTGCCTCAGACTCATCAGGATAAACGTTTTATCCTGATCTACATTTAATGTATTTGGTGCAGATGCTGGTTAATGGAGAATTCTGGACATTAGAATGTTGATGCTAAATACATTCATCCTCACCCAAAATATATTCCTCCAACTCACATGCCTTCTGATTAAGGAACAGTACAAAATAACAAATACATGAGTGCACACACACACACACACACACACACACACACACACACACACACACTCACACAATTAAAATCCTCAACCCTCTTAAAAGTTGTAATCATGAGGTAAAAACACTCTGACTTCCCTTTATTACTGATGAGGAAATGGAAGAACAGGCAGGTTATGCACCTTGCCTAAGGAACCAAAGCTGGTATGGAAGAGTCCAGGGTTCAAACCCAGGCAGCCCAGTTTTGGGGCTATTTTAACTTATATATCAGGACTACCACACAAGTTATTGTGATTGTCTGGATGGGGACTTACGTTCAGTGCTTGTAGGAATACTCCCTCCTCTCTAATACACACTCGTTTGGTTTAGCTTCTGACGATGATGACACATGTAACTACACCATTACCCTACTTTATAGATTGTGTACATCGAAATATTACCACGGGTTGCTATACACACTGCCGCTCCTGATTTGCTAAACATTTGGTAGCCTTAACCCTCTTGTTTGGTTCCACCTGTTTTCTCTTATTCTGTTCATAGTGAAAATGAAAAGCAGCCAAGTTTCTATTTTTGTCTTTTAATAGGTCCCATTACTTGGAAGACATTTTAAAATAGAGCTCCCTTCTTTTCCAAGTTTAGCAATCTGTTCATTTCTTTCATAGTTCAACCCTTTAATCATCACTGGGGATCACCTTCCAACTCTCTCCAATATCTCTATATTTCTGGGGGAACAAATACTCCACTAAGAGTCTGACCAAAGAGAATGAAAATAACTTGTGGCCATGTGATTCTCTGCAGTATCCAAGTTTCCTATTGACATTCTTCCCCTGCCTCTGTCTTGTGTATCTATGGCATTTTTATTCAACAACAACCCTTTAATAATGAAATTATGCAAGCCTCACTGCATGGGCAGAGAAGTTGCCCTGCTCCTCAAATCCCTACACATACAAAATACAAACAGTGCCCAGATTCTATTTTGAATCTTGTTAAAGAGGTTATCAGCAGAACAAATATCAAAACAATGATTGGAACTACAACTATTCTAAAGTCACGATTAAGATGTTCATGAATTCAGTCTGTTAGGATTTTGACATTTTAAAATTTGAAATAGTTAATTTGAATAAAAAAGGCCAAATATATGATTAACTTTTGCTTAAATTATTTAGTTTGACAGTAAATAGTTATTAAAAAGGACTAATGTTTAAATATTGCTTTGTAATTATGAGATTTTGATGTTAAGTCTTGCTTTCTTCAGTGGAGGATTGTCCATGGTTTTGTAGATTGGTTAAACACTAGAATCTTCATATCTTTGTGTATCTAAAACAAAATAATTAGCTTGAAATTCGGTCAGAAAAATGCTCAATGCAAATAAATAGCTACTTGTCTTAAAGAGGAAATTTTTAATACAAGAGAAAGTTGAGTGGAGATTTTTAGAAATTTAGGAGAATATGTAAAATTCTGTGCTACAAGCTGATTTTACACCTGTAGATGGCAGAATCTTTAGTACAGAACTAAGAGACAGAACAGATTAAGGGTCAATAATCAATCCAAACAATTTAATATGATTTGCATTTATTGTCACTAATTTTCATTAATTGTTCTACATTTCATTTGAGAAATGGGGGTTTTATACTTTCCTTCTTCTTATATCCACATCTTTCTTGGTTGAAGGATCTGAAATTGACAACATTAAGTACTTAGAGATAACTGAACAGTGCAAGATACATGGATCTTTAAAATATCAAAGATAATCTCTTGATAACTATATTGGTTGTTTGGCAGCTATCTTATAGATGACAGAATAGGTTGTGAATTTTTATGTCGTAAAATAATTCAGCATGAAGGCAACTATGTTTCATGTTTTTCAAACACTGTTTACTTTGAAAAATTTGCCTGTACACTATGAAGATTCAATTAAATTAATCAATTGTGTTAACTTATTCATGTTAGTTTAATTTTAAAATAGTGCATTAAAACAAAATTAAAATAATAGATGGGTATAATGAAGTAAAAGAAGAGAAATTGCCCCTTTATATCTTTTTAATTTTAATTGTCAAAAAGAAAAGAAACACAAAAAGTAGATTGATAATATCCACTGCAGGGGAAGATATGGAGAAAAAGACTGAGCATTGTTGGTGGGAGAGTATAAATTGATGAAACATTTCTGGATAAGAATTTGACAAAAAAAAAGCCATCAAAATTTTAAATATGTATACCTTTTCACCTAGAAATTTCATCATAGTAAGATATCTTACAGAAAATTTCAAGTTTGTTTGTTATAGCATGATTTGTAATACGAGAACAGATAACTGAAATATTGATTGTTAGGGGTGTTACATCAATTGCAATGCATTCTTTTCTTCTTTTTTTTTTTAAGATTTTTATTGGGGAATTGGAAAAGGGGAACAGTGTTGGGGAGTTGGGGAAGGGGAACAGCCAAATTGTTGTCCTTCAATCTCAGTTGTGGAGAATGCAGCTAGCTCAGCTCCAAGTCCAGTCGTCATCCAGCTGCCTGCCGGCAGTTCGCTCCTGCTCGGCTCAAGATGCCGTGTTCAATATTAGTTGTGGGTGGGCATAGCCCACCATCTCATGCAGGAGTTGAACCAGCAACCTTGTTGTTAGGAGCACGTGCTCTCACCAGCTGAGCCATCCTACCACCTGTTGGTAACTCAGCAGCAGCTCAGCTCGGGCACGGCTCACTGGCCCATGTGGGAATCGAATGATCACCCTGTTGTTCAGAGCTCACGTTCTTAACCAACTGAATCACTTAGCAGGCCCCTATAATGCATTTTTATTAAGGATAGATGGCTTGGTATTAGGTCTGTCATGTACAGATATGATAAATTATCAAGAGAAAAAATGCAGAACATACTTCATTCATGTAGTATACTAGAATAATTTTTTTCTTTCTTGTACAACTTTCTGTTTTCCCCTTAGGTTAATAATTGTCTTGCTTTTTGTGTTCTTAGTTTTCTGTATACTTATTCTTCAGTCAGCTTCAATGTCTCCTCCAATTGTGTCATTCTTCTCTGATGAAACATATTAGATATTATATCAGTTTCATGTTCTTGGGGACATCTTTCCTGGGGCTTACTAATCTCCTTAACTCTTGCTGTCTAGTTGTCATCTTGATCTCCATTTACCATCATCACAAAGGGAACCCTTCACATTTCTCCAGAGCTGCTTCCTGTTTCTGCCACGACTTTCTCTTTTCTGGTGTAGCCCATCATTTTGATGAAACATCTCCTTCTATAACTGCATGAGAAAGTGTTTTGCAACCTGTAGCAGATGTTGTTGGTACCCTCCCCACTTTCCTTTGATATCTAAAAATCCATATCCATTGCTGGATATGACTACAAGCACCTCTTTCTTTTTGTCTCCAGTATTCCAAAATTTTTAATAATATGCTATAGTGTTAAGTTCCTTTTTTTTTATTTTTTAAATTTTTTTGTTGTTGTGGGTACTGGATGAACTCTCTCAACTGTTGAAGCTCCTACCCTTCAAGTCTGGGATATTTTTGTGATTTATTATTGAGTTTTAATAATATTCCTCCCTCTGTTTTCTCTGTCATCTCTATCTGTAGCTCCTATTATCTGATGTTGAACCTTCTGAACTTCTAATTTTCTTAAAAATCTTTTTACATCTTTTTCATCTTTATCATTTTGCTTTACTTTTTTGGTAATTTTCTTATTTTTCCAGCCCTCCTATTGAGTTCATTTCTTCTACCTTAGATTTAATTTCAAAATTTTTGAACTCATATTTTTTTCTTAAAAAGTTTAAAAATAATACTTATTTTTATTTTGTGGATGCCATTATCTTTTCACACCTCACTAAGGATGTAAATGATGTTTTTTATTTGAAGTTCCTTTCTTCTATAGTCTCTTTCCTCCAAGTAGTTTTTGCCCTGTTTTGTTTTGAGCTATGCATTTTGTTAGAAAATTTTCTGTTATCTGCTAATCCTTGGTAATCTCCTTAAGGATACAAAGTTTATTGAAAGCCTTGTGGATGTGAATGGAGTTGTCATCTGTGTGCTTTGCTATAGTATCACATGGTCAGGTCATTATGAAATCTTTATATTTACTACTTTTGGTAACTGAAAAATCTTTCTTAAAGTAAATGTAACACAATTAATAATGGATATTAACCTATTGATTGATACTGAATATCGCATTTGAAGTTCTACCAGAAATAATTCTCAGGTGGACATGTTTTTACCTGTATTGAATTCTTTCTTTGAAAGAAAGTTTATATTCTGAGTTTGTCAGGAAGATGCAGCGGTGCAAGAATTGGCCCATGCTGGCCTCTATAATGGAAACATTGTGGGAAGGGTATTGACTTTTCTCAGAATAAACCTATCCCCCAAGTACATTAATATATGACTTTATTTGGAGGTGGGGTATTCACAGAGGTAATCAAGTTAAAATGAGTCATCAAGGTGGGCCTTAATCCAACATTATTGGTGTCTTTGTAAAAAGGGGAAATCTGGACACAGAGACACTTATAGAAGGAAGGTGATGTGGGGAGATACAGGGAGGTAAGGTTATTTAAGAGCCAAAGAGAGATGCCTGGAGCAAATATTTCCCTTACAGCCTCAGAAGGAACCAACCCTGCTGACACTCTGATTTTGAATTTCTACAATAGCTTCCAGAACTAGTGAGACAATAAACTTTTGATGTTTAAGACACCCCTTTGTGGTGGTATTTTGTTATGGCAGCCCTTAAAAATTAAAACAACCATTTACTGTAGTCCAACTTGTTTAAATCAGCCCTTTGTGCCATAGTCTCTAAACACCTTTCCACTGTAGAAAAACTTAGTTTTAGGAGAATGTCAAATTGACTTATGCTAAATAGACAATAGTTTTCTGACATTCCAATACTAAGTATTAAGGTATTTTGAAATCTAACTTGATTTTTTTCTGTCATTATTCCTGCATTTAGAAAAAAATATCATTAGAAATGTTTTCAAATATATTAGCAAGCCAATTAAAATATAGTCTGGATTTTGCCTGGATTGTAGTGATAAAGCTAATTATGAACTCAACACTGGCTTTCTAAGTTTCCTCTTCCCTTCAAATCAAGCTGGCAGGCCTGTTGTTGTCAAAGCACTGAATGGTCATTACCCAGTGTGTGATGAAATCATCGATGACTGACAGTTTGTGAGTCATATTCCTTGACTATTTTATTTTCTCCTTGTGACATGGGCAGTTTGGTAATAACAGCATATTTCAAATCATTGCTTACAGGAAAATGATTCATTACATTACATGATACTTCATTTGGGCTCTAGTCATGGATATAGACAAATATCTTTCTGTTTATGGCTTTTCCTGAGATATGAGAAAACTAGACACAGACTTACGTTCTTTAGAAATTCTGCAGTATATTTTTCATTTTAATGAGATGCCTGGTTAAATTCAAAACTAATATTTTACACTGACACTTGGTATGCAGGGACATGTCATCATGTCATACACATGCTAGCCTGGACTTATAAAAATAAAACACCAGAGCCATCCCAAGAGTCCAAATAGCTATGGAATGACTATTAGGCATGAATAGGTGGTGCCTCTTTGCTTGTGCACTTGCCATTTTTTACTGACCCTGTTTGGAGCTGAACACTGCTGCAGGCACCCTTAAATTGATGCCTTATGACAGGTTCTCAGTTGAGTAGTCAAACAGCCAAATTTATTATAAGTTCTTTTTCTATTCTTTCTGGCCCATTTGCCCAACTAATAATAGTTACTGTTATTTCTTGATTCTGCTAGTGACTGAATAGTCTCTTTTTATCTAGTTTTCTTTCTTTTTTTTTTAGTTTTTTGTTTATTCAATAAAAAACAGTCCAATTTATGGGGAAAATGATGGTGTGAAGAAAGGAACTAAAATTTGACATTTTTATTATTCATTATGGTCAAAGACCTATCATCATTTATAAGCTAATTAGATGCTATGTATATAATAGAGTTGAAATCTACCATTTATTGGGGCTGACTTGCTGTTACAGTTTTTGAGTTGGTCTCCCTTCTCACATTTCAATTCTTCTAACATATAAATGTCAAGCATCCTGAAGACTTTTTGTCATTCAATGGGTCTCCAGCTCACACACTAGAATGGCTCCCTACCTCCACCCAACAACATACTAGATACTAGACTTTCCCAAGGCATCTTCTTTTTCTTCTTTTCATTTTTGATCCTTGGGCAACTACCACCCATTCCCTCAGCTCTAATAGATATTTGTGACCCCTACAATCATATCTCTTGTTACCAAACTCAGTTCTAAACTCCAGACAGATCTTACGATTACAAATAATAACATTGTTAGATACCTTTTATGTCCCTCAGGTATGTCAGACTTAACATGTTCGAGCCAAATATATTATGTTTCCTCTGAAACTCCTCTTCTGAAAAAGCATCCCTCCATGAATAGAATTGCTAGTCCTCTAATCTTCCAAACTGGAATATCCAGCTCATCTTCAGTACCTCTCTTTTCCTAACCCCATCACATGCAATTTTCATCAAAATTCCTGTCCATATTTAGCCTCTGATTATGATAGTTATTCATTTATTTAGTGATTTCTTTGTGCTTTGTCTTCTATTTACATAAATTAGAATTTCCATTTATACTTAGTACTTCTTTTTTTTTTTTTTTTTTTAGCTGAGCCATCCTGCCACCTGTTGGCAGCTCAACGGCAACTCAGCTCGGGCTGGCCTCGAACCGCTGTTGCTCAGAGCTCAGCTTGCACTCTTGGGCGAGCTCTTAACCAACTGAGCCATTCTGCCGGCCCTACTTAGTACTTCTTTACATTTTTTTCTTGATGTGTTTCTTCAGGTGTTTAAAAAATTTCTACAGAGATTTTAAGTTTGCCAAGGGTCAAAGAAAGTTGTATCAGTGAAGATACAATTCCTAATACTCAGTAGCTTAAAACAAAGTTTTTTTAAACAAATTAATATAATTTATACTGTATACCTACGGTGGGTCATTTTGGACTTTCTTCTACTTTGTGTTACTTTGGCACTCAAGCTGATAGAACAGCTATCATTTGAATCATTGCTGATCATTATAGCAGAGGGAAAGAGAGACCAGCAAATCACATACTGGTTCTTAAAACCTTACCTGGAAATGTGTCTCTTCATGTCCTCTGCCCATTTTTTAATTGGGTTGTTTGTTTTTTTAGTGTTGAGTTGAATGAGGATTTTTTTTTTATAAATTTTGGATATTAACCCCCTTATCAGATGTATCACTGACAAATATATTCTCCCATTCAGTAGGATGACTTTTTGTTTTATTGATGGTTGCCTTTGCTGTTAAAAAACTTTTTAGTTTGATGTAATCCCATATGTTCACTTTTTCTTTTACTTTCCTTGCCCAAGGGGATATACCAATAAAAATATTACTAAGGGTAATGTCTGCAAATTTACTTCCTATATTTTCTCCTAGGAGTTTTGTGGTTTCAGATCTTACATTTAAGTCTTTAATCCATTTTGAATTTATTCTTGTATATGACATAAAGAGGTGGTCCAACTTCATTTTTTTGCATGTGTCTGTCTAGGTTTCCCAGCACCATTTATTGAATAGTCTGTCTTTACCCCAATGTAAATTCTTGCTTCCATTGTCATAGATAAAATGACCATATAGGTATGGATATGAAGAGACATTTTTCTAAAGAGGACATACAGATAGCAAACAGACATGAAAAAATGCTCAACCTCACTAATCATAAGAGAAATGCAAATAAAAATCACAATGAGATACCACCTCACTCCAGTCAGAATGGCTATCATCAATAAATCAACAAACAACAAGTGCTGGCAAGGTTGTGAAGAAAAGGGAGCCCTCATATACTGTTGGTGGGATTGCAGATTGGTGCAGCCATTATGGAAATCAGTAAGGAGGTAGCTCAAAAAACTGGAAATGGGACTGCCTTATGACGCAGCAATTCCAGTCTTAGGTATCTATCCAGAGAAATCCAAAAAAACTAATTTGAAAAAATATATGCACCCCTATGTTTATTGTAGTGCTATTCACAATAGCCAAGACATGAAAACAACTGAAATGTCCATCAGTAGATGAATGGATTAAGAAACAGTGGTGCATTTATACAATGGAGTATTATTGGCCATAAAGAAGAATGAAATCTTACCATTTGCAACAATATGGATGAACCTAGAGAACATTTTGCTAAGTGAAATAAGTCAGACAGAGAAAGACAAATACCATATGATCTCACTTACGTGGAATCTAAAGAATAGAATAAATGAACATCTAATCAAAAACAGTCTTACAGACAAAGAGAAAAAACTAAGTGTTATTAGATGGGAGGGGGTGGGGATGAGGGAGAAGATGAGGGGATTAGAAAGCACAAATTGGTAAGCACAGATTGCCACAGGGATACAAAAGACAGTTTGGGGAATATAATCAATAATGTAAAGATTTTGTAGAGTATCTGATGGACACTTGTCTTATTAGGGAGACCGCTTCATGGACGGTGTAGATGCCTGACCATTGCAGTGTACTCCTGAAGCTGAATCTGCATAATGATGAATGTGAACTATGATTTTATATATATATATATATATATATATATATATATATATATATATATAGTCACGGGATGTGGAGTACAGCATAGGGAATAGAATCAATGGAATTGTAACAGCTATATGCGATGCCAGAGGGGTAGTAGATTAGGGGAGGGGCATTATCACTTTGTGAGGGGTGTAAATGTCTAATGTAACTATTACATTGTTTTATACACCTGAAACTGAAAAACAACCAAAAAAAAACCAATAAAGCAATTTTACCTGGAAGTGACACTGCTCATCTGTGAAGCAAGTCATTTTACCATACCTAACTCCAAGGAGTGGAGAAATTTGATGTTACTGTACATCTTGGAAGAGTAGAAACTTTTGCTGAATAGCACTTACGATTGAGTAAGGCCACTATTTCTTTTGAAGGTTTGTATAGGTTCCAGTACAGAGCTTTGAACATAACAGGAATCAGTAAATGCCGACACACTCTTTGTTTGACCTAAGTCCTATTCATTCCATAAGTCTGCCTTGACTTGGTTTTGAGTAATTCTCTTGGAAATGAAATCCAAACTCAAGAAAATGAACTGCACCCAAAATTCAAAGGCAGAAAACATTTAAAAATGCCTTAGCACTTTCTGAACTTGGCAGTGATAAAGACCTCACTAATAGTGTAGATGAACTTGATATTTTGGCCCTATTTAAAAAGCATTAGATTCTCTCGGCTGGATATTATTGATGAAATGGCTATATCTCAAAGTTTCTCAGGCTGCCACTAACAACATTAAATTAGATAACTAGCAGCAGCATTTCAAGGAGATGGAAGCCATCTGATACCAGAGAATAGAAAATAGAAACAGATAAAAGCATCAGAATCCTGAAAGCTATTGTGTGAGTTTTCTAAAGTTCAAGCTGTACTACCTTAAGAAGTTGAGTTGTAAAGATAATGAACATGGAAAATCTGATATGTATTGTATAGTTTTTTAAAATTGTGCTTCATATGGGAGGATAAACAGTGTGAATAAAAATCCCCAAAGGTACCTATCATGTCTTGTCCCCTGCTGTGCCCATTAGCAACCAGTTAATTGTGATAAGAAAAACTGGAGTGGTGTGGGCAACAGAATGTACCATATGGTTAAAATCCTTAGTTTCATTATTTGTAAAATGGAGAATGTACCTTGGAAAAAGTACCTACCTCATAGGGTTGCTGTAATCATTAAATAAGATAAAGAATGCAAAGAATTTAGCTCTCTGCCCAGCACTCATTAAGTGTTAGCAGTTATGATTACTGTGTAATATTTTTTATACTGGTTATTGGTGTTTGATTTTTCTTTTTAAAAAAGTGAGTGGTATTCTATTTCAGAGACTGAAGAATAAACATCCTACCTTTGATAGGAAAAAAAAAAAGAATAAAACAATTCCATATGGCCACTAAAAAATCAGCGTTTTTCATATAGTCGTTTGTGACCAATTAGTAGGTCATAAGGTTAGTTTAATAAGTCATGAATGACATTTAAAATAGGAAATAAAATAGAAGCATGAGATGCAGTTGACAGCCAAAACAAATATTTTTTCATAAAAATTTTATTTGACGTGTGCAGTGTGTATCTTTGTTAATGTGTATATATTTTGGATTAAAATGTAAAATACATTTCTAACTCTGGGATGTGATTGTAAAGGCTGAAAGACATAACTCTAAATAAATGTACATGGATATTGGGTTATAAACTACCCCATGTCCCAAGGTATGCCTGAGTTCCTCTTGAGGATAATTTTCTAAAAATGTTCTTATAAACTGTATTTGACTTGTATGGGTGTAAAACACTGAAAATAATGACAGATTGTTTCATGGGGTTTCTGAGGTCAAAAAGAAAAAAGGAATTGTTTGTGGGATTTTCTCCCTGTCCCCTTTCACATCCCCAAATCTGCTGAGATTTTGTTTATAACAATGCAAACTATAACACATTTCAAATATAAGGATGTGAGTGTTATTCTGAAATCCTAATGAAACCTGCCTGCCATAAACCCTTGACCCAGTCCATGAATGGGCTGATCTATTCATCTTTCATCATTGGGTGGCCTTGTCACTACTAGAGCCCTAGCTTCATTTTAACAAGCTAAGCACTTCCCAAATATAAAACAAAAGTAAATGAAACAAAAAAGTGATGTGTTCCAATTGGCCCCTGAAGGGCAATGGTCTTTTTCTGGGCTTACATGGCTGGATGGATGTTCAGGCTTCAAATTTTCCATGGCTTCTCTTCCTCAGAGTTTGAAGAGCATGAGAAACAGAGTCTTAAACTGTTTTTTTGTCTTTTCACACTTTTGAATGCACTGCTCAGTCATGGAAAAAGTCATGAAGCGCTATTTAGTGAAGGCATCCTGCCAACTCAACAAAAGGCTATTATCACTGAGAGTCCATCGTTAGCAAAATCTACATTTTCCTGCCTTTTCCCAGAAGACACTGCTTCCCTTGCTGCTGTATCATTTGGTGTCCACTTTCTCTCACATGTCTCTTCTACAGCCTTGTACTTTCATTGCTATTTGCAAACTATTCTTAAAAACTGAGCTTTGAATCTCATGTTCTCAGACTCTATGATCCACACCCCACATCTATGTGTTATGGTTCTCTACTGAGCTATGGGTGCCTTTGCTTTTCAAGTTTTAGTTCCCGATTTCCTGTCTCTCAGCACCACTCCTGTTATCCTTCTTGGTGAATGAATTATTTGCATATGTAACCCTTCCAGTCAGCTGTCCTCTTGGTTTCTGATCTGCTCTCCTCCAACCATCTGGTGTGCAGTGCCATCTCAGTCACTCACCTTATGGTTGCATCTTAGGCCTCGTCTCTGCTAGTAATCGTGACCATCCACTATCACAGCGTTCCCCCCATCTTTATTGAGGTATAGCTGAAAAATAGAAATTATATGTATTTAAAGTATACAACATGATGGTTTGAAATAAGTATACATTGTGAAAATGGTTACCACAACCAAGTTAAGAACATATCCATCACCTCACGTAGTTACTTTTTCTTTTGTATGTGTGGTGAGAACATTTAAGTTTTACTCTCAGCAAATTTCCACCATCACAATTGTAAACAGCCCATTCTAATCTGACCCTCTTTTTGATATCTTCTTCATGATATTCATGTTTAAATAATCCAATTTTGATAAAGGATAACTGTTTCATGTATCTATGAATCATAATGTTTGTTTTCACATATTTCTTCATATAATCAAACTTTCTCTTGCTGTATTTGTTTATGTTTAATGGATACTATGAAGGCTCATAATTAAACTACAGAAGACCATAAATGTCTTTGGAATTCTCTTTTGCATCACTCTCTCTAGTCCTACTCAGCCCCCTATTGGGTTTGCTGATTTCACAAACCATGCCCCTCATTTCAGATAGTTTCTTATCCCTATATTTGAAGTTTTAGCTCTATCAGTTATTGTCCCTCTTTCATTCTTTCACTGGATTCTGTGAATTGGAGATTGGGGTATCCCTGTAATAGATGTTATATTTAAAGACTTGTTTAGTTGATTTATGGGACTTGGGTCTGTCACTTTAATAGTTTGTTGCAGTATACACATGTAAACATCAACTGGTAAATGCTCCTTCTTTTGTAGCAAATTAGGAAATTACCAATTCATTGTATCATTAAACATTTCCTATGTGTTTTTTTTCCATTAAGAAAAATGAGAAAAAGCTTAGATTTTGCAGTCTTTACCATTGCTTTTGCATTCAATAATAAAGCAAATATTAAAATTCACTAACTCAGCTATTATTTAGAATAACCAATTATGGGTTCATTGTATTGTATTTATTTTAATAAAAATATAATTGGTTCAACAATACTTGGCTTGATCTTTTCATTGAGGAAGGAGTTTATTTTTCACTCTGGTAGCTGCATTAATTTGCCTTTGCTACTAGAATATAATTAAGTAAATTAATTCCTTCAAGATTTTCTCAAACACTTCTTATGCAAGAGAAGGTGCTAAGAAAGCAGAGATGTTTAAGCCATGTTTCTTGTCTTATAGCTACTTGCAAATTAAACTATGTTATAAGGCTGAGCCAGTGGTTAATCACACTGCAAGCATTTCAGATTTTTGTCCTTAAAACCTTATTTTCTTTTTCTTTTTTTTTGGCTGGGTACAGTGAACTTTATTGATGGTGCATGACAAGGTAGGGCTCCCTCAGCTCCTCCCCTTATTCAGGGGGTCTGGGATGGAAACGAAGTCAGGAGATTCTCAGTGTGTTGGGAGATCAATTTGGGAAAAGGACTCCCCAGTAGCTAGCTGAGGGCTTCTTTACTTCTTGCTGGGACTGGTGGTCCAGGGGGCTCTTACTTCTTGGAGGCCATGTGGACCATGAGGTCCACCACCCTGTTGCTGCAGCCAAATTCATTGTCACACCAGGAAATGAGCTTGACAAAGTGGTCATTAAGGGCAATGCCAGCCCCAGCATCAAAGGTGGAAGAGTGGGTATCACTGTTAAAGTCGTAGGAAACAACCTGGTCCTCAGTATAGCCCAGGATGCCCTTGAGGGGGCCCTCTGATGCCTGCTTCACTACTTTCTTGATGTCGTAGTATTTGGCAGCCTTCTCCAGGCGGCAGGTCAGATCCACAACTGACACATCGGGACATGGAAGGCCATGCCAGTGAGCTTCCCATTCAGCTCAGGGATGACCTTTCCCACAGCCTTAGCGGTGCCAGTAGAAGCAGGGATGATGTTCTGGGCAGCCCCTCGACCATCATGCCACAGCTTCCCAGAGGGACCATCCACGGTCTTCTGGGTAGCAGTGATGGCATGGACTGTGGTCATGAGTCCCTCCACGATGCCAAAGTTGTCATGGATGACCTTGGCCAGGGGGGCCAAGCAATTGGTGGTACAGGAGGCATTACTGACAATCTTGAGGGATTTGTCATACTTCTCATGGTTCACACCCATCACAAACCTGGGGGCATCCGCAGAAGCGGCAGAGATGATGACCCTCTTGGTGCCACCCTTCAAGTGAGCCTCTGCCTTCTCTAAGGTAGTGAAGACACCAGTGGACTCTACAACATACTCAGCACCAGCATCACCCCATTTGATTGGCGGGATCTCGCTCCTGGAAGATGGTAATGGTCTTTCCATTGATGACAAGCTTCCCATTCTCAGCCTTGACTGTGCCTTTGAATTTGCCATGGGTGGAATCGTACTGGAACATGGAGACCATGTAGTTGAGGTCAATAAAGGGGTCATTGATGGCGACAATATCTACTTTGCCAGAGTTAAAAGCAGCCCTGGTGACCAGGTGTCCAATATGGCCAAATCCGTTTACTCCGACTTTCACCATTGTGTCTCAGGGTCCTGCTCGCACTGCGCAGGAAGACGTGGCTGTCTGTCAAACGGGAGGAGCAGAGATCCTGTCCTTAAAACTTTAAATGGCACTCTAATTGTTGCAAACTGACCAGCTGTTCATCAAACCAGTTTCCTTCACCCTCCTTGGCAATTAGCTAGATCGTATTTCCGGATTCCCTTGCAATTAAGTGTTAATGTATGACTATGTCCTGACCAAGGAAAGTAGACAGAAATGATGAACCCCACTTTTAAATGTCCCATAAAACTCCATTCAATCTTTTATTGTCTTATGCAGTTTTCTGGCTGGATGTCTACACCTGAGGCTTTCTAAAAGTCATATGTTGGAGATGGCAGAGCCTCTGTTACCTTAGGTCCCTGAATGAGGCTGAATTGTCTACACCATCACTCTCTGCTTAACAAAATAATAAATCTACATGTGTTAGGCCATGAGGTTATAAGGTTTATCTGTCACAAATTCTAGAGTTACAATAACTATCCTAATGAACTTAAAGAATTAATCATGTTCATCAAAATCAAAGTGTACTTTCATTTTGTGAGAAAATGACGCTCATAATATATTTGAGATACATCATTATGAAAACTAAGTATGGATCAGGTTGTACAATTGAAGACTGCCATGAAATCTAGGAATCACAAATGATTTGTTATTATTTACTAGATCCAGGATCCTCCTAAGTATTCCTGCATAGAGCTTGTCACAACATTGCGATTTGTACCTTAATTTCTATAAATGAATCCTTGTCTTTTTTTTTTTTTTTTTTTAACCAGGGCCTAAGTACCTGTTAGGACAACCTGCCTGGAGTTCCAAAATACTAAACAATATGGCAGTACTTGTTATCACTTATTGAGAGCTAGCTATAGAATTGGCACTGTGGCAAATGATTTCATGTATCATTTTTAGTTTTTACAACAACCTCTCAAAGGACAGGTCATCATTCTCATATTACAGATGAAGAAACTGAGGCTTGAGAGCTTTTTGTAGAATTTGACATGACCTCCCCAAGTTAAGGTAGGAAGTGCTGATGCTTCAAACCTGAGTTTAAATGACTCTAATACTAATGGTCTTACTCGTTCTGTTTTTGTTGTACAGCTCTCACAGAGTCTGGAAACCAGCTGCTTATTTACCCTCTATGAAACAGTTCTCTGTAATTTCATGCTTATCAGTGATAAGATGCTTAGATATCGCTGAGCAGTGCTCCTCCTCCTTGAAGTGAGAGGCAGACCTTGTTGATACCAACAAACCTCTCTAACCCCATGCAAAAGTTGTTCTTTACGAATGACATCATTACAAAATGAGCTTAAGTTTCTTTTTGAGGGATCCTAAGTGGCTAAAATTTCAGAAAAAATTCTACTTTAATATATGAAGTATAATCTATTTATATCTATTTATCTATCATCTATCTATCATCTATTTTCTACTGGCTTTTGGAGAGTCATTATCGTTATCTCCTAGTATTTACATCTGAGTGTATTACACTACTTTGCAGCCACATGCACATTTTCCAGTGTAAATCCACGACCTCAGGCATTTGGTAGAACATTCTAAGTCCCTGGGGGTCCACAAAGCATTTGTTGTGACAACCATGTAAGAGTTTATGCCAGAGTGAGCCTCCTACAACTGTGTTAGACTTGCTACTCTTTTGATTTAAAAAACAGAGGACATTTTCTAATCACAAATACTTATGTCAATATGAATATTTAACTTCCTCATGGTGGTAATTCATCCACTAAGATGTGAACACAGAAACATATACTCTTGTTTCCTCACAAGATTGAGGAAGGCCATGCTCAGCTATAGCCCGCTGGGAGAGAGTAAGCCTAGTTATAGATAGGATGACTGCTAATGCTTGGTCTTCGGGTAGCAGCTTGCTATTCATAAATAATTACTGTGGTGTGAATGGCTGAAGGAGCCCCAGTGCTCCTTCATGATGTGTCTCATTCTCAGAAGGCAGAGTATCATAGATGTGAGAAAGTTGCTCATTTGGAACTTTGACTTATGTTTACAAAACATATATATTGTTTTTGTTAAGAAGTAAGCCTTAAATTTTTTTTTTTTTTACTTTTTAACAAAGTCTAAATTCTAAATCTATTTTGCCAGCTCAGACAATGTTGACAAGTAAAATTAGTTTTTTGAGGAGAAAGTAGCTAGAAGACTCTACTTGTGATTATTAAAAATTGAATTATATATGAAGTGATTCACCTTGGAATCCAACTTTATTCCCAGGTCATCCAAACAACTATCTAAAATTGCCAAAGAAACACGATGTTACAAGTTCTTGGAGAGTATCACTTGGCAAACTGACCAATAAATGAAAATGTCAGGAGTTTAGAGCAGTAATAAGGATATCAATACACTTTTGTATAAAATCTTGCCAGGCATGTTCTGATCGAGATGTACCTGACTAAATTCCTATGGGAAACACCACTTCAGGGGGGAAAAAAAAACAAAAAAAAACAGAAAAAAAACAATTTTCTTTTTCCTTAAAAAAATATTTCCAGGAATTTTTACTGGACAGAAGCCAAAGCTAAGAAAGAACCCTGACACCAGGCAGCACAATGCCTCCTAAAAGACTGACTGACCAGGAACTACAACCTGTATTAAAAGGTTCCAAATGTTCTCCACGAAACTCAATAACTCGAGTGTAAAAATATTTTCATGATTTAAAGCAAAAGCAGATCTGTAAACATTCCTTTATGGTATCTTATAGGACATTGATTTCTGTACCAATTGGTCACTCATAGATTCACTTATTTCTTCTTTTAATAAATTTTTACTATGTTTTGGGGACTGTGACAAGCTTTAGTGATACATAGTTCTGGCAATCAAGGGGTTTACAGTGTTGTGCAGAGACATAAATTTCATTTTTTTGTGTGTGTTTTTTTGAGTTATAATTTATATAAGGTAATTTTTACTAATTGCAAATATACAATATAAATTGACAGATGTATACAGAAGTGTCACTGTCACTACAATCATGATGTCAGTGACAATTTTATCTTTCCCAAAGTTGCCTATCTCCTCTTTACAGTCAATCGTCCTTCATCCATTCTACACTCATGGTAATCACTGTTTACTTTATGATTTCCAGCACTTAGCATAGTTCTTAGTACATGGTAAACACTCCATAAGTATTTTCTGATGGATCACTGAATGCATAAATCCTCAACTTGAGAGTCAGAATGTGCTATAATTTGGTGTCCCTTAATTTCTCTAGTGTGAATCTCTGGGCTGCCTTCAAGCTGATATTCTTATGGCATCCTACCATGAATCATGACTTGAAAACTAGTACATTCCCTTTGCTTTTCTTTCTCCATATTGACATTATACTTATCCTTCAATGATGATTCAAATCATCTTCTCCAAGAAGCTTCCATAAAGAGCACATTGCCTTTGTTCTTCCTGCGAACTTTGACTGTATAGGTGGCCTAAGTAACTTATTTCTTTAATATTGAATTATTTATTGGCTTGGTTTTGTCTTCCTACAGAATTGTAAGCTCCTTAAAGCCAAGATCCTCCTTTTTATCTGTTGAGTTGATCTAAATCAGGTATTTAAGAAAAGTCTTATGCATTACCCTGAGCAATATTTTTACTGATACATCCCCAAGGGCAAGGGAAGTGAAAGAAAAAATGAACATATGGGATTATATCAAACTTAAAAGTTTTTTCACAACGAAGGAAACCATCAATAAAACAAAAAGGAAACCTACTGAATGGGAACGATATATCTGATAAGGGGTTAATATCCCAAATTTATAAAACACTCATGCAACTCAACACCAAAAAAACAAACAACCCAATTAAAAAATGGGCAGAGGACATGAAGAGACATTTCTCTAAAGAGGATATACAGATGGCCAACAGGCATATGAAAAAATGTTCAACGTCACTGGTTATTAGGGAAATGCAAATAAAAACCACAATGAGATACCACCTCACTCCAGTCAGAATGGCTATCATCAATAAATCAACAAACAACAAGTGCTGGCGGGGCTGTGGGGAAAAGGGGACCCTGCTGCACTGTTGGTGGAATTGCAGATTGGTGCAGCCACTATGGAAGTCAGTATGGAGGTATCTCAAACAACTGGAAATGGAGCTACCTTTTGACCTGGCAATTCCACTCCTAGGTATTTATCCTGAAAAACCCAAGACACTGATTCAAAAAAATATATGCATCCCTATGTTCATTGCAGTGCTATTTACAATAGCCAAGACTTGGAAACAATAGAAATGCCCATCGGTAGACAACTGGATTAAGAATCTGTGGTACATTTACACAATGGAGTATTACGCAGCTATAAAGAAGAAATAAATTGTACCATTTGCAACGATATGGATGGACCTAGAGAACATTATGTTAAGTGAAATAAATCAGTCAGAGAAAGACAAATACCATATGATCTCACTTATATGTGGAATCTAAAGAACTGGATAAATGAGCAATGCAAACAGAAATAGTCTTAGAGACACAAAGGAAAAACTGATGAGGGCTAGATGGGATGGGGGTGGGCATGAGGGAGAAGGGGAAGGGACAAGGCAACATAAACTGGTAATACAATATTACTGCAGAGACAGAAGAGACAGTTTAGGGAATATAATCAATAATATAAATATTTTTTTAGGGGACCAGATGGACTCATGTCTTGTTAGGGAGACCACTTCATCGACGGTGTAGTGGCCTGACTACTACACTGTACATCTGAAGCTGCCACTGAATAACATTAGATGTTGACTATAATTTAACACATATATAGTCATGGGATGTGGAATATAGTGTGGCGATGTAGTCAATGGAATTGTAATAGATATGTATAATACCAGGGGTGGGAGGACAGGGGAGAGGGAAGGGGATAGTCACTTTTTAAGGGGTGAAAAAGATAACTATTGCATAGTTTTGTACATCTGTAACTATTAATAATAATAAAATAATAAAATAATAATAATAATAAAAGGGATAAAAAAAGGAAAGTCTGATAGTCCATCTTTATGTAGATATATGAAGACTATGATTTAGTCTTCCTAGGTGTATCTATACATAAAGTAGAGGCTACTTCAATAGCATCATTCATGCCATAAATATTAATTGAGTGCTTTCTATGTGCCAGGCACTGCTTTACATGCTGAAGATACATAAGTGAATAAAACAACAATGACAACAAAAATTCCTGAACTATTTGATCCTATGTTTTTAGGGGATTGACAGATTAAAAAGTTTAATAAATAAAATATATTATATGTTAAGTAGCCATATGTAAAACAGGATCTTCAGATTTGAAGGGGAGGGCCATCCGAGTGGCGCGGTGGTTAAGCACTGGCTTGGGAAGCCAGCGGCCCCGGTTCGGTCCCACATTTGAGGGCCAGTGACACTGCCTTCAAAAAAAAAAAAAATTTGAAGGGGAGAAGGAACTCAATAGCTTAGTTAAAATGCAAGCACTAAGTCCTCAAAATTTTATAAAAGATATTTGTTTTACCTTCTGATTAGATATACATTCTCTGATCTGTTTTAAAACAATGGAGAGTAACGATATGGCGTCAAAAAGGAAAGACAACTATTGTATTTGCTTCAATGTGGAGTAATTAGCAAACAATCTTCTAACTTGATCTGAATTATCTATACTTAATTGTGGCCCACAGAAGTTGATTTAATGTAACCTTGAAAACTGATGAAGTGGAAATTTCATTTTTGACTCTAATCATCAAGAAAGAGTGCTTGTACCTCAGATTGCTTGGGGTATGTCAGCTGTGCTCATTGCTTTTTGTGTGCTCCTCTAGATTCTTTCTTAAATCTCTTAAACCTGAAATCTTAATTTCCACTTTTTTCCCAAGCATGCACTCCAGATGGGGCACATGAATGAACTTCCATGTGGCAATTTCATTTCAATTTCTTCTCAGTACCTCTGTCCATAACGGCCTGTTAACAGGCATGTAACCAGTGGGCAGGCAAGTAAAACTTTTGACCCAGCAGCTATGCTTATTGAAATTATATTTTCAATTATTTACATTATTTAAATATTCTCCAACTTCTCTAATGACAGCTTTCTCTTGTTTCCTAGAGTATATACTCTACTTTCAGAAAGTAGCCTATGGAAGAAGCTTAAAAATTGAGTATTAAGAAATTTTCATAGTGCAGTCAAAGAATAAACAGGAGTATTATTGGATTAGCAAATATATTGGTTGCAGAAATATTAATGACTATCACAAATAAATATCCATTGATATAAAAATTCTAAATTGTGTAGTAATAATGAATTTTAAAACTAAATGTTATATGAATTTTTAAAATGTGTGATAAATATAGTTCAGTAACATTTATAGGATTCACATTTTAAAGATGAGATTAATTTCTATTTGTTTTTCATTTTTGTAAATGTCAAAGTATAATGTACTATGAACAATGCAGGCAATAGAGTTTCTGAAATTTCCTAGGGCATTCATAATTTATCAGTACTGTCTGTCCTCTCCCAAGATAGCCTGGTATTTTTGGAATAAAATCATAAAATAGAGTGTATTCAAGATCCAGGTAAAAGATTGCCTGGGCTTAGGAAGAAAGAGAGAAGATTTGAGATCTATATACCACATATTTCTGACATTTTTCACGTCATGTTTTCTTTTAACATGATTGCATATCCATTTATTCATTCAACAGATATTTATTGATCTGCTTATATGCCAGACACCATTCTAAAGGCTGAAGATAGAGTAGTCATAAAACTATTCCTGTCCTCATGGAGTTTATAGTCCAATAGGGGAGATACACAGTGGAATAAAGAGGTAAAACACATGATACGTTATATATGTGCAGACAAAAACAAAGCAGAGGAGGTAAACTTTTAAATAAAAGGTTTAGGGAGGGCTTCAGTGAGAAAGTGACTGGGAGTAAAGACTTGATTGGATAAGAGAGCAGGCCACGTGGTTATCTGGGGAAAGACTGAAGCTGAGGAAACAGCAAGTGTGAAAATCTTGGTTCAGAATTGCAGTGTGTGGAAGAATAGAAGGAGGCCAGAGTGACTATCAAATAAAATGGAGTGATGGAGTTCATGAACCTGTTGATCCTCCTCTGCTGATATGACTAGGAATATATGTAGTCTAATAATGTCTACTTATAATTCATTAGTAGTTTTAGATCTTGGCCAGCTGAAAACAGTGCAGATATTTTAGGTCAGACCAGTGCTTGCTTACTTGTTATTTATTTTTTTTAAAACTAGTTTTTAGAGCACTTTTAGGTTTACAGCAAAATTGAGAGGGGAGGTATAGAGAGTTCTTATACCTCCCATACTTGCACAGTCCCCTAAATTATCAATATCACTGACCAGAATGGTTCTTTTTTTTTTAAAAAAAGATTTTATTGGAATTGGGGCAGGGGATCAGTGCTGGGGAATTGGAGAAGGGGAACAGACAAGTTGCTGTCCTTTTGTTCTTCATTCTAGTTGTGAAGGACGTCGCTTCACTGGCCCATATTGGTATTATCATTGCGTTCTTCCCGGGTGAGGCAGTTGCTTGCAGACCATTGGACAGCCACTCATGGCAGCCCACGAAAGTGCACGCCAGCTGCTGGCCAGCCCCACTGCAGCCTATGCCATTGCTGGTGACTCACCACAGTCCGGCTCTAGGTCAAGCTGTTGTTCACCATCTCAGCTGTGGAGAGTGCAGCATCACTGGCACTCATGTCGGAGCTGAACCGGCGGCCTTGCTGCTCAGAGCTCCCACTCCCAAGCCAACTTGTAACCAATGAGGCACTTGGCTGGCCCGGTTCTTTTTTTTAAATGTTGAATAACTATGGTGTGCCCCTGAAACTAATATATTATTATATGTTAGCTATATTTTTAATGAATATCTTTTTTAAATTGATTAGTTTATTCCTTGGCTTTGATTGAAGAAAGGAATTTGGAAAATAAAAAGCTCTAATGCCTTGGTTAAATAAATTGAAATATATAAAAATTTAAAAAAGCAAAACAGAAAAATTTTTAAATTGATGTTTTACCAACTTCTATTTAATTCAACAGACATTAGTTGAAATACCCTAATGTAAAAAGTTGGCTGCTGGTTACATTTTGGGATAAGGTAAGCAAAAAGTCATGGACTACAAATTTTTCAGTTCTAGGGCTCTTTAACAAAACAGCCTAATAAACTGTCCTAATAATACAATTCCAATTATCTATTAGTTTGCTCTGATAATTTTGCCTTATTTGCTTGCAATCTCTGTTTTCTTAATAGAGACAGTTAGTACGCCCCAGTGAAGTAGATAGATAAGTGGCTTGAACAAGTTTATACAGCTATGAATAGATGAAACTTAAACCTGAGTTTTCTAATCCCAATTCCTTTCTTTTTCTCTACATTTCTGAGCCTTCCCAAGAAAAGGTTTTATAAGAGTAGGACACTAAGGGCAGTGGGCTCTTCAGAGAAGTATGGAATAAATGAGATTTTGTCTGAGAACATGGAAGCTGGGAATAGAGGTGAAAAACTACATCCACTGCCAATTTTGTCTAGAGTAGCCTTGAAAGCTAACATTTTATAAAGATACCACTGAGCTCAGATTTTCACAGAGGGCAGGTCAGCAGTAATCCTGGCATTATTTTGCTCTCAGGCCTGTGACCACAACATAAATGCCAGTGAAAAAAATCTTATAGTCAGTTTGTGAACTCTACTTGAAAATGCAGGTGTGTTTGTAAAGAGCTAGGAACACAGGGAGTGTAAGTTACAAGGGCAGATGTTAAATATTCATCTCAAGAAAGGATCATTGGGGTTTATAACAGTATTGACTGCACTCTCATTTTATTTTCTTGGTTCAAAAAAGGCTTCTGCTGCTATAGACTCCAAGTGCCAGTTTAAAAAATTCTGTTTTAAAGGGAAACAAATGTTATTCCCAGTGGCAGAATTCTGCATACTTTTAATAATGGATAGGTAAGGTGGATTCTTAGAAAGTAAAAGCCGTAGTGGTTAAATTAGTGTAATTGGGGATGTGTTCTCTACCATTTTTAGGGCAAGACCTCTTCCACTTAGGCTCTGTGGGGGCAGTGCATAAAAGTCAGGAAAAAATGAGAAGGAAGAAAGAATGTATGTGAGGAAGACTTCTATCTATTAAATATATAGAATTTTAGCCCCCTACCAACCCCCAAGGTAATGATTGAGTCCCTTCAGATTATTCCTCTCCCAGGGCTATAGTAGACTTGCTTACATTGTGTTGGGTTGTTGGGAAAGTCATGACGTATTTTTTCTATGTATTTCATTGCAAAAACGCATCATGACTTTTCCTACAGCCCAATATATTATAGCAAGGTTTTAAAGATAGCAGTAATGCCTTCTTTTCTAACATCTAAAGAATTGGAATTTGTTGCTCTGTTTCTTAGTGTTTACCTGAGCATGGGGGTCTCTGACACGGTCTCTGTGATTTCTCTGACTGTTTAGCAATTTGTTGCAAAGCCTTTCATTCAGACATTTAGTTACATCTCCTAGTACAGACTTTCTTTCAAAGGTCTTCGGCAAAGGGAACACCACTATGTGCAGTCATGATTCCCACAAAAGAAGTCACCAAACAGTGTTACCTCATTTCTTCTTCCTGCCTCCCTGCTTCATCTCCCTGACTAAGGTTTCTAAGCACACACCTCGGCTCTCTTCTTTTTTTTATTGGTTTTCCTTCGTCACTCAGTTACTCATTGACAAGAGTCAACAACAACAACACCTGGATGTTTGGCCAAATCACCTTTCCATCATTTTTCTTTTGTCTGGTTCCATTCATCATAGGCCGATGACAGAGTGGAAAATCCTTGAAGGGAGGTGCCATACTTATCCATAATTTATATTCAAGACCAGGCAACTTTTGGATGTTTATTAAATTTTATATACAAAGCATATTATAAATCTTTGATGTAATGATCCCAGAAATACTTTATTCTTTTTCCTTTATTATTTTTCTTTTTTAGTGGCTGGCAAAAATAAGAAAAGGCAGGAGTCGTCATTTAATGCGGAAAGACATTTCTCTAAATGTCAATACTTATGAAACGCCATTTTAAACCTTTATAAATGATTATCTTCCCCAGTACTGATGGGGTAGTTTCACATTGCTGCTCTATTTATTTACTCAGGAGACCAATTTATTTCACTACCTCTGTACTAACTGTTTGCATTGACATCTAGTTCTGCTTTGAGCAAGCAACTGTGACAAGTTGTTTATTGAACTGTAAACAGGTATTGTCTGAATCTAAACAATGGCTTTATCTAATTAGGAGACTGTGGGCATCATCGTAGCCCCATGTGGCTATTCTAACCCAATCTAGCATCTCTGGCAGATTTCCCATGCCTTTCAAAATCTTCTTGCTCACATTAAAAGCCATCATCACAAGTGAACAATAATCCTCATTTTTGTCTTGTAACTTTACATAGTGGTGTTTTGTGCAAAAAGGGACTCCTGTAATAAACTGAGCAAGAGTGGCTCAGTTTAGAATGGTTAAATAAGAAAAGGAAAACATGAATGAGATATAAAAAGAAAAGAACAATGACTAAGGATGAGCTGGGTCTGTTGCTTAGGTTGTAAAAATATCTTATATAAAGTAGAAAACATTTTCCCACGAAAAGGGGACTCAATGAAATCATGGCGATATGAGTTTGCAGACAAAAATACAGGTATGATTACAGAAAGCATAACAGGAGAGATGGGGGATGGTTCATTTTCTGGACTCAGATTGGAATAGAACATGTTTGAAAGCACTTAGGGACCATCATCTTGCCTGCCATTGCTTTGTGTCTGAAAGTGCTAATTGGGTGCAGCAATCAATGTCTTTTGTTTTCAGCTGTCAGCAGTTTTCTGAAAAGCTTTACCCAATACTAGAGAGGAACTCTTAAGGACGCTTCACTTTTCCGTAGCTATTATTATTACAGTTTCCTCTTGGAAGGGGAGAATTAATTGCAATTAAAAAAAAAATGTCACTGCAGTGAAGTTTTCAAATGTGTGGCCAGACATAGATATTCTTCTAAAAAAATGGACAGGGAATATCCTAGGCATACATTTAAAAGAAAAAGCTGTATCAAAGCAAGCAGGGTGATGAGGTATGTGTGTGTGTGTATTCTTTTCTTAGTCACTATAAAATGTTTATTTTATCATAAAGCTGGATTTTAGCATTCTTTTTGTCTCTCCCCAGGCATTGAGAGTTGCTTTCTTGATTGCATCCTTAATGATTTGTGTAATTGGTTTGACTCACTGAGGCCCAGTTGGTCGGTTCATTGTGAGTGCCTTATGAAATATGAATCTATTTAAAAATTAATCATAAATCAATATTAATTCAATAAAATATTTTAATCTGAGGTATGAATATTTTATACCTTCACACAGACATGCAGATTTCAAAGCCATTTTCATGTTTCTGACAGGCCGTCCAGTTTTGCCAGGGCGACATTCAAATACTCCTCCTGGCACATACTGGCTCTGAGCTCTCTCAGCTAGAGCCTCCCAGGTCAATGGTTATGTTTATTCAAACTGCTGAAGGAATGCAAATGAGATGCATGCTGCTGAGGAATGCAGGAAAGTCTACCTTGTTTCATCAAGTTTTTACTTTCTCTGGTCTCTGCCTAGAACACTCTTCGAGGGAGTCTCACACCACCTTATAGGTTAATTCTTGTTCAAACCAGGTTTGACTCATATCAAACCTGGTGCGCTGAGACTCCTGAAGGCTGCCCCTGACAAGGGCTGGAGAGAGATGGACTGCCACCGATCTAGGCCAAATGACAGTTGTACCCAGCTGATAAAACCAGAGATTTACTGGAGCAGACAGGCCCAAGCTTAAACAGGCTTCTCTATTGAAACCCTGTCTGTCACTTGAATCAGTCATCTCCCCTGTCAGGCACCATCAGCTAAAACAATGGACTAGTGTCTGAGTTTGTCTGGAAAAAGGGAGATGTCAGATAATGGAGAGGAATGTGTTATTCTGACCAGTGGGGTTTGGTCCTCTTGTGTTTTCTGGCTTGCATTCTGAGAGGGTGGTTGCTACTCCAGGTGCAGAGTAAAGCCATAAAGAATTTAGAGCTAAGTTAGTGATAATGAATTAAGAGGAGGGAAATGGTTTCAGTACTGATCTAATATAAGAAGGGGTAGGTAACGACTAAAACAATAATTTTCCTTCTTTTAGGGTTTCCACTTTCATTTGTCTTTAATGTCTGTGCTACCTGATGCCCAAGCTTTGTTTGTGGACAGAAATAAGCTCCCCAAGATGAATATATAAGCTAAACACATTAAAAATTTGTTGGCTATGATTTTTTTTCTTTAGGGAGCAATGGTAAATGAGGCAATTGAATTACTGAATGTTTTCTGTGCATGGCCTAAGCCCTGGAGAATAGGGGTTAGAATAGCCCCAAACTAGGAAGCAGATGTTATGAACTCAGTGGAGGACTTAAATAAGATGTCTAGCAGAAAAGATCTGAGCCATCAGCATCTCTGAGTCCCCAGGGCCCCATGTAGAGCCTAGTGTGTAGTGAGAACCTCAATAGACATTTTGCTGATGGAATGACTATGTATATATTCATTTTTGACAGTTATTTAATTTGCCTTTGCAGCATCCTCTGGACACAAAACTGCATCCTAGAATGATATATCTGCTTAACTTTTTAGTAATTTATTATTGTATTTTCCTTTTAGAATAGAAGGTAGCAGCTTTGTAAAAATGTATTGCTGCTATATATTGAAGCTAAGGGAATGTCACCACATCAATCAGTTCTCACGACAGGACTCTCTTCTGTGTGTGGAGGGCACTGGCAATAAATGTTCTTTCTGAGGTGTCCCCTGGCACGGATATTACTTTCCTCTTACATTTTCCCCTTATTTGATTGGGTGGTTTGTTTCTGAATGTATCTGACTGGATTCCCTGTCCTTCTTCATAAACCTATTAAGTGGAAGGTGTGGATCTGAGCACATAGAAGGCCCTGGGTCTGTTGCTAAATCAAGAGGTGACCTTGATAGGTTGATAGGTTGACTGACTAGGTTTTTTCCAAGACTGTCACAGTTTTAGCACTGAGAGTCCAACACCCTGGGAAACCCCTCAGTCTCAAGCTAAGAGACTGGCACTTGGTCACCCTAGCCTTGGCACTTGAGATATCAAGTCTTTGAAGTTTACATTGGTGTGGGTTTTAGGTGAATGCTGAACTTCTGGAAGTTCCATGGGTTTGAAGATTAAAAAGGTCTGTGATGTATTTTCTGATTTTGATAATAATAATAATAATAATAATAATAATAATAAGTAAACAGACAGTCACCTAGGTTGGAAATCATTTACCTGGTGGTCTTCTTAAGCTTCATTCAGACTCACTACCCACATTTAGAATCAGTTCACAGGAAGGGGCTAGCATAGGAACCACAGTATGTTAACAGAGTAGGGTCAGCAACGTTTTTCATAGAGGATGGGGCAGGTTTGCTTTGGAGCCAGGTTTCAAGGACAGCCTCCTGGCTTTTAGCCACACTGCTGAGGAACACTTTGTGCTTTACTGAAATTAAAGCTATTAATTGTAGTGTGCTCACTTGTGGTGGAGTTACTTATTGGTTTTTCCCACTAGATCATGACTTACTTAGGGGCAAGGACGTGGTCTAAGTCAGCCTTGTATTCTTCCCCAGACCTTGTGGTTTTGTGTGGTGGGTCAGTCTTTTGGCTGTTCAGGGATCTGCCTGATCACTTGAAGGTGGTACTGGTATATAAGACTCTCACATTTGTAGTGCTGTCTTCCCCACTCTTCCCTTCTCTGCATCTCCTCCCATCTACCAACACACTGGAGCTCTATCCTGTGGGAAGTAGGTGAGGGAACCCAGGTCATTATTATGGGTGTGAAAAAATCAGGTCTTCTTGATTCTTGTTGTGTGCGTAGGTGTATGTGTGTATACATATGTTTGTACATAAATGAGAAGAAGGACACATGGTAGCCATGTTCGTATCATGTGTCTGTTTTATAAAGGCAGATTTTAATATCTAGGCACTTGTCTATTTCTTCCAAACCACCCAGATTTACTGGGAGGGAAAAAAATACATAGTTCTGTTGCCTAAAAGCAGTTGTTTCAGATGTTTGGAGAGAGGGCCTATGTAAATATCCCAAAGGTATGGCACTTTATAGGATGACACATTCTTTAATATTTAGTATTTTGATTTCCAAGAATTTAATTTCTTTGGAGTTGAAAGCAGTATGGCATAATAGGGAAAAGCCACAGTAGGTGCAAATGGGAGCTTTGCTGTGATTTTAGGCAGGTAAATTAAACTTTCTGAGCTCTATTTTTCTCAACTAGGAAGTGGGATAATGTCTACCTTGTAGGGTTTTTGTAAGGTTTAGTTAGAGGTGTTGTATGAAATAACAATCTCTGACACATCATAATGGCTGTATAAATGGTAGCTATTAAAAGTAAAATAGAATTCAGTTCAGCCTCAGATAGTACTTTCAAATATTAGCACTCTCTAGCAGTGAAATGGACTGCCCTGGGAGTTGGGGAGTTTCCCATAATTGGAGGCACTGAAAACAAGACCAGGTTATTATCTTTCTGGAAATTTCTCTGCCATGCAAATTTCTATTATTTAATAAACCATGTTAGAACTTTGGTAATCCTCACCTAAACTTTTAATAAAAACACTGTAATTAAAAGAAATACTTTCTGATAACTTTCAAGGTAGATATATAAAGTTGGTAAATTCAGCAGACAAGAATCTGGTTCCTAGAGTGGGAGTCCAGGCAGGTACTCCTTTTAGAATGACATTTAGTCTCCCATTTGGCCAGATTATGGTTGAAAGCATTGGAGAACAGAAGAATAGGGAAACTGGGATATCTTACTTCTGCTTTGTCCTCATGGCCCCCTGACTTCTTCAGTTCTAGCCCTAGGATTCCCTCTGCTCTCAGAGGACTAGTGAAGGACTTGCAAAGGGGAGACATCTCAGGAGTGTGTGGTCATGTAGCCACACTCCAAGGAAGCCTGTGGTGAAGTGAGTGGTAATTCTAGGAAGAATGAGAGAGAGAGAGAAAGAGAGCGAGCGAGCGAGAGAGAGAGAGAGAGAGAGAGAGAGAGCTTGAGAGTGGGTGAATAGTAACTTCCAAAACTTATGTGCATTGTGAGTTCCTATACCTTAGCTTTGCTATGATTCCAGGGAACTTGCAATAATATGCTTCTTATATGGTGTTCAATGTGACACCACCTTTAATAAATTTTGAGTGTTTGTGTATAATATGAAAACAAAGTGATAGCTTTACTGTTTTGCTACTTTTAGTACTCTGCATCCACTGAATTGTAAGCAACAGGGTTTTTTGTGTTTTTAATACTAGAAAATGTAAATATCTTTTAAACAATGATGCTTTAATGATTGGAACTTAAGATCTCAAGTTATCTACAGAAGACACCGTCGATGAAGTGGTCTCCCTAACAAGACATGAGTCCATCTGGTCCCCTAAAAAAATATTTATATTATTGATTATATTCCCTAAACTGTCTCTTCTGTCTCTGCAGTAATATTGTATTACCAGTTTATGTTGCCTTGTCCCTTCCCCTTCTCCCTCATGCCCACCCCTGTCCCATCTAGCCTTCATCAGTTTTTCCTTTGTGTCTCTAAGACTATTTTTGACATAAAAATTTGAAGTATATAAGCATTTTCTTTAAAGCATCTTAATTCTTTTTTTTTTTGAGGGCAGTGTCACTGGCCCTCATATGTGGGATCCAAACCGGGGCTGCTGGCTTCCCAAGCTGGTGCTTAACCACTGCGCCACTTGGCCGGCCCAAGCATCTGAATTCTTAAATATTCAGAAAAAATTCGGGGAAAAATAGTTTTTGTTACTTGGCTGAGTCCAAGTTATGTGAAAATAGCTCAGGACCATTTGGGCAATGTCTAATCACTTCCTACTTGAAATAATGTCTTAGTTTCTCTAATACAAGATGCAGTAGAATCTTAAGTCTGAGTTTTCCAGTTTATCCTCAAATCTCCTTCCCATTAATCTTGTGATTTCCATTTTAAGATTTCATTTTTTTAGTGGACTTTTATTAAAATATGAACTAGAACTACTTTTCCTTCACATTTTTAACTGAAAAAAAAATGTACAGGAACGGATTATTATCAGTGATTTAGTTACTTTGCATCAAGAGTTTAAAATGTTTAAAATATTATTTACTCTAAGATTTATTGGTTCAACACTTTGGATTTTTCTCAGTGTAATATTTAGGTATACAGTCAGGGAAAAATAATCCACTCTATGTATTTCAATAGAGAGAAATAAATATAGAACATTGCTTCCATAGATGACAGAAGGGTTCAAAAGCCACATAGAGGAAGACCTAGCATCCCAAATAGTAATGAATAAAGGATGCTGCTACCGTCCCTCATACTGGAATAACAAGAGAAGGTGTTAGAATCTAGGAACTGGGCTATATGGTGGGAAATGGACTCTCTAGTAGAATCTAGCTTTTCTGGGGCCACAGAGAAGACTTAGTCCATGACACCATCCAAAGGAACCTGGGAAATATGGTTTACTGTGATTCAGGGCAGAACAGGGAAGAGCTGGTAAAATTATCTGAGAATGTACAGGCAAATTCTGGCACAATGGGAATCAGCTTAGATGTTTGATGCATGAAGTTTTTATGATTTTTTTTTTAGAAGATTTTATTGGGGAATTGGGGGAGGGGAACAGTGTTGGGGAATCAGGGAAGGTGAACAGACTAGTTGCTGTCTTTTTGTTCTTCAGTCTAGTTGCGGAGGACGTTGCTTCACTGGCCTGGCCCATGTTGATATCGTCATTGCGCTCTTCCCGGGTGAGGCAGATCAGTCGCTGGCCTCTGGATGGTGGCTCACCGCGGCTATTGGCAGCTCACGCTGACTGCCAGCCGCTCACTCTGGCTGCCAGCCACTCACTGTAGCCTATGGCAGCCCACTGCAGCAGGGGCTGCAGCCTACACCAATGGCGGGGCTCGCAGCCCAACTCCAGGTGGAGCTGTTGTTAGCTGTAGAGGGTAGTGTCACTGGCCCTCATATGTGGAATCCAAACTGGGGCTGCTGGCGTCCCAAGCCAGGACTTAACCAATGCGTCACTCGGCCGGCCCTGAAGTTATATGATTTTTTTTTGTTACTAGAGATGAGACAGCTGACCTATCATTATCTTGCGTCTTGGATAGCATCTCCAGAATGGTGGCTGATTTGCACTGATCACCCCTTTCTTACTCCTTATTTGGAAAAGGTGCAATGTAGCCCATCCATAATGGGCATGAAATAATGACATAGTTTAAGCCCAGGTGGCTGTAGCCAAGGTATGATGCTTAAAAGTATGAGATACCAGTATTATGTTCAGGTTAGATAATGCTCTCTTCAATGCAATAATATGAGAACGAGAATTCACTGACTAGTAAGAGTATTCATTCTTCCAACACATAGACCAGCTAGACTCAAAAGACAGGTGTGGCAAAGTGAATACAGACAAACTCCATTTGTAGTTAAAAAGGCAACAGACATTCTGAAGAGAGCCAGAAGGAAAGGAAGCCTCATGTTTCTGCACTTGTGTGAGTCTGAACAATAGCTGATTGGAACAGGATGTACCAAAGCTATAGAGATTCAGTTGTTAAAGACCTCACACATCAAGTATAAGCTTTGAGCAATTACTTACAGAGGGGCAGAAAGTCTTTAAGTTGGAAGAAATGCTCTGATGAAAGAAAATAGCAATTCCAATTTTCAATGGTGTAGGATGCAGAAGATCTGTGGATGTCTGAGAAAAATGATGACAGAAAAATAGGTTCCAGACAGAATCAGAACATCGACATTTTCCTTAACGATATATCCGTGCCCTAGTGGGAAGGGACAGGAAGATAATGCCTGAACAATGCTGCACAGTTTGTTGTTTATATTGTAAGAATAATTTAATGATTTAGTTTATTCATGCGTTCAACAATTATTTATTAAATATTCACTATGCACTAGGATAAAATGATAAACTGGATTTGAGATAGGCCATGCCCTCTGGGAGCTTATAGTCTAGAGAAAGAAACTAACCAGTGACCAGAAAAGTCTAGAAAAATGTGATGTGTCGTCTTAGAGGAAGTGAGGGTCCTGGGGGAATACTTTGGAGGAACACTTAATTCAGGGAGGATGAAAAGGAGCAAAGGGGAAAGATTAAGGGGGAAATCCAACTAAATTAAACCCTCAGGGATAAGTCAGTCAGAGTAGTTCAGGAGAAGGGTAACTGGGGAGAGTATTCTAGGCAAGAGAAGAACATATACAAATTTCTGTGGGCAAGGATAAAATAGTGTTTTTGAGGATCTGAAATAAATTCAAAATAGCCAGTGGGTAGGTGATTATGTACTAAGAAGAACAATAATAGACCAGAAATGTTAGCAGACTTCAGGTCCTTATAAGTCATGTTGAGGAATTTAGATTTAACTTATTCATTCACTATTTCATCCATTTATTCATCCATTCAACAGTTTTTAGCTACTCCTTTGGGACCTATATGCTAGGTGTTTGGCATAAAATGTTAAACTAGACATGTCTTCTACTCTCATAGAACTTAATAGTCTATCCAGGGAGATAATGAAAAAAAAAGTTTCAATAAAGCATGAAAAGTTCTAATATAGGGCAGCTATTCTAACATATGGTTCCTATGCAAACACACCGAAGAAGCACTTAATCGGATTGTCGGTGGACATGGTGTGGGGGAGTGGGGAGGTAAGAAAGATGTTCCAGAAGGAATGACATTTAAACTAGAACTAAACTGAAAAATCATTAGGAGTTAGAGGGAGAAGATGGAGACAGCAGTGTTCTAAACGTAAGAAAGAGCATGTATAAGGAGGTGGAAGGAAGAAAAAACATGAGTCATCTGAAGACGTGGAAGAATTTCTGTATGGCTAAAGAATAAAAGGTTTGAAACCATGTTAAGGAGTTTGGATACATCCTAAGGGCATTACGAATAAATATTTAGAGCATTCACTAAAATTACTGGATATAAGATAAGTATGAAGAAATCAATAGATATCCTGTATATTAGCAATAATCATTTAAAACGTAATTGAGAAAAAAAGGTTGTCAACAATAATAATATTGATAGTAACAGCAAATACATATGAAGTGCTATGCCTGGCATGAAAACCTCTACTCTGAAGCACCCTGCAGAATCTAAGTGCTGTTTTTACTGTGCTATACTATTTCTAGAAACTTCATTGTACAATTCATATCTTTATTGAAATATTTTCTCTCCCTCTAGGCCTCTCAGTCCACCTTCTCTCCACTTATAGTGGGAGCCAGGCATTTAGTTCTGCACCTGCCCAAAGGCAGACTGGAGTTCCCAGGGCTAGTCTTCCAACTCAGCTCCTGGGGAACAGCAGGGCTGCCAAATCTGTGTCCTTTTATCCTGATGCTTTGTCCTTAATCTAACTGGCTTCATTTCCAGCAGTTTTTTTTCTCTTCAACCTGTCCTCATTCTTACTTTTAAAAAATTCTCCTTATACTTAAAAGCTCATTTGCTTCCCAATGCTTCTGGATCATTTCTATGTTGCATATACTGTATTGGATAGCACAGACATTTTAAAATGCAATTTTATGACACTATGGACATGCACATAAGTTTCCCAGCATGTTAGCTACAATGAACACATTTCCATCACTGAAAGTGAGGTGTGTGGACAGCCCAGATGTTAGCTAGTTGAAGATGCTCTCTACATCTTAGTAAAATGACCTAAAATGCTACTTTGAAATGACCATAACGCTTTTGGGAAAGACGTTTATCTGGCTATGTTTAATTATCTAAGGCAATTGCTTCAAGAAAAAAGCCCAAGGAGAATTTATTTGCTCAATACTTTCTGTGGTGCTATTTTTATTTTGTATTAAACATACGTACTATATAAATCCATTGCTTCCACATTTTATCATCATTTCGGTATATTTAAAATATCACATGCTATCAGCATAAGCATGAAACTTGTTTACTGAATTTCTTCCTGAACTGAGTCAAGATACTCCTTAACTTAGAACAAATCGCACATACAAAATGAAGATAAAATGCCAACATCAAGAGCAAGACAAGTAAATATTGTCATGAGAACAACTGCAACAGAGAAAAGAGCACTGGGCTTGGATTAAGAAAAACTGGGCTTGCAACCCAACTTTTCTAATTAGTAGCAGTGGGACCTCAGGTAAATCTGAGCCTGGCTTTTCTCACTCAAAATCAGGATAATGGATCCTGCCTTCCTTCCTTTTATTTGTCCACTTATGAATTCATTAGTCATAAACAAATACTTACTGAGTACTTACTATGGGGGAGGAATTTTGGTCGGTAAACAAACACTCACAGTCCTTGCCCTCATAGGTTATTATGAAGGTCAAATGTAACAATCATAGCAAGTGCGACCATTTATCAAGTGCCTACTATGTGCCATACGCTTTACATTGTCATCTTTATTATACTATGTGCCTTTTTATGTAGTTCTTACCCTTATGTTGACATGAGGTAATGGAAACTCAACTAAGAAACTTGTTCAGTTAGATAGCTTATAAGGCGCCTGACTGAGATTTGGACCAGGGTGAATCTCATTCAAAACACCCTGATTTTCCAGTAAAGCCTGTCAATATAAAACTTCTTTATAAACATAAAGCACCAGGTAAAAAAAATATTATTTACTAATATTATTATCCATATCCACATGTGATGCTGTAAAAACAGACCAAATCAAAGCAGGAAATGAGTTTAGTCATATTTCTGTGGGAATTCTTATTATAATGCTTTGATTCCTAGTTTTACAGTTTGAAATTTCCATTCTTTTCCCCCCTGTGGGCACACATTGCTGCTGTTCTTTTTCTGTCTGCAGATCATGGCTGGGCTCTTTATAAGCACATTATTATATATTTTTTTAAAATTGAAATGTTTTTGTTGGAGAATCATTGTGTCAAGGAGGTTGTGTACCTCCTTGATGATGAAAATGCCAATTTCTCATAAAAAGGCAAAAACTCTAGTTTCAAAAGGTTGAATATAATGTTACTTAACTAATTTCAAATGTCTACTTTTAGGTCACTGAAAAAGTCCAGATATAAGAATAGTCTCTGGGGTCTGTAACATTTCATTTGATTCAAGAATGGATAAATTTTAATTCATTTTAACCTCTTGCCTTTTGGTATTTGGCTCTCATGACAGGAAGCATCTGTCTATTGTGAGGTTTGTCTCAGCATAGCCTGCCTTAACCAGGAGTCTGTTTCTATATACCCTTGAAAGCTAAATAAAGGCTCATGTTTTTTGACACAAAGTACATATACTATTTCAACAGCTTAATTGAAACTTTAATTGAAATAAACATAGAAAATTGCAAAAATTTTAAGTGCATTTTTGCAAAATAGATTATTACGAGTACCCCCAAAGCCTGTCTTTCAAGTATACCATGCCCAAACATAACCACTATTCTGATTTTTTGTTACAAGAAATTGGTCTTGTCTGCTTTTGAACTTTATATGACTGGCAACAGAATCCTATAATATGTATCACTTTGTGGCTGGCTTCATTTACTCAACATTATGTTTGTGAGATTTATTATCCATGTTGTTCTGTGCAGAAGTGTGTTCATCTTTCCTGCTGTATAATAGTCCATTGTTTGACTATATACCACAATTTATTTCTTATTCATTTCCACTTGATGTAGGCATTTCAGTGGTTTCTATTTGTGGCTGTTAAAAATTAATGCTGCTTTTAATATTTGTGTATATGTATGTCATTTGGTGCATTTATGTATGTACTTCTCATGGGTATAGACCTAGGGATGAAGTTGCTGTATTAATATTTTATGCATTAGTAGATATTGCAAGTTTTCAAAAGTGGTTGCAGTAATTTAAAAATCTCACTAGCAATATATGAGAATTACTATTGTTCTCTATTTCATCAGTCTTTTTAATATTAGTTATTCTGGTGGGGGTATAGTGGTGTGTCTTTGTTACTTTAGTTTATATTTCCCTCATGACTAATGAGATTGAACATTTTTCACCTTTTTATTGACTATTTGTATCTTCTATTTTGTGATGTGTTTTGCAGCAGGTAAAAAATGTCTCCCCCAAAATGTCCATGCCCTAATCCCTGGAACTTGTGAATTCCAGTGTAATCACAAGAGTCTTTAAGTGGAAAAAGGAGTCAGAAGAGAGAACCAGAGAAGCCAGTGTGAGAAGGACTCAGCTCAATGATGCTGGCTTTGAAGATGGAGGAACAGGACCATGCGCCAAGCAGTGCCGGCAGTGTTTAGAAACCGGAAAAAGCAAGAAAATGGATTCTGTCCTAGAATGTCCAGAAGGAGTGCAGCTCTGCTAACTAACACCTAGATTTTAGCACACTGAGACCCATTTTAAACTTCTAAACTACAGAACTATAAGATAATAAATTTGTATTGTTTTTAGTCCAATAATTTTGTGGTAATTTGTTCCAACAGTAGTAGGAAATTAGTGTACTTGTCTTCAAGTTTTTTTGCTCATATTTTTATTGGGTGTGTCTTTTTGCTTTGTAAAATATTTTGATATATTATGGATATGAGTACTGTGTAGCGTGTGCTTAGTATTTTGCTTCTATGTTCTTGAGATACACAAAATTTTCCTTTCTTGCAATGTCCTTGTCAAGTTTTGATAACAAGGTTTTGCTGGCCAACCTAAAATCACTTTGGGATGTGGTCCCCCTGTTTTCATTCTCTCATAGAATAGGTATAAGATTACTGTTCTGTGTTTCTTAAATGGTGGAATTTACCAGTGAAGCCATATGAGCCTGGGATTTTATTTCTGAGAATTTCTTTTCTCCTTTCACCCACATATTATTTAAAAGGATGGTTTTCTTTTAAATTTTCAAGAAAATAAATTTTTGTACCTATCTTAATTTATTTTTATTGACATCTTACTTAGTTGTATTGTGGTTCAAACGTTAAGATTTTAAAATTACATTTGCAACAACATGGATGGACCTAGAGAATATCATACTAAGTGAAATAAGTCAGATTGAGAAAGACAAATACCATATGATCTCAGTTATACGTGGAATCCAAAGAACACAATAAATGAGCAAACAAAACAGAAATAGACTCAGAGATATAGAGAAAAAAACTGATGGTTGCTAGATGGGAGGCAAGTGGGAATGAGGGAGAAGGTGATGGAATTAGAAATACAAGTTGGTAGTCACAATATTGTCACAGGGACACGAAATATAGTATGGGGAATATAAGCAATAATGTTGTAAAGTTTATGTAGGGTGCCACATGGGTACTAGACTTATCAAGGGGATCACTTGATAGATTGTGTAGATGCCTGACCATTGTGCTATACACTTAAAGTGGAAGTTGAATAATATTGAATGTCAACTATAATTAAATACATATACATATTTAATATATATATATATATAGTCACAGTCACAGGATGTAAAGTACAGCATAAGGAATATAGTCAATGGTATTGTAACAACTATATATGATGTCAAAGGGGTTAGATGTCAGATGTGGGAGGGTTATCACTTTGTGAGGGTGTAAATGTCTAATTATTACATTGGTTTGTACACCTGAAACACATAAAAAAAATTTAAAAGATTGTTTTAATTAAAGGATTCAATTTGTTTAGTAGGTACAGAATAATTCATATTTTATCTGCCCCCACCCCATATTTTAGCTTTGATAAGCTGTATTTTATCAAGGAAATCTCTTCTAAATTTTCAATGTTATTTGCATAAAATTGCTCATAGTATCTTTTTTTTTTTAATGCTTGTAGGATCTATAATGATGCTATCTTTTAATTCTTGAATTAGGTAGTGTTTGCCTTCTCTCTCTCTTCTTTTATCTTGATAAGTCTTGTAAGAATTTATTAAATTCAACTTTTTTTTAGAGGATAAACTTTTGGTTTTGTTGATTTTTTTCCCCCTAATATATATGAATTTTCTATTTCATTAATTTCTGCTCTTATCTTTAATATTTCCTTCCATCTAATATCTCTGTATTTAACTTTATGGTTTTTGAAAAGTGATACTTAAATTAGTTGGTATTTTAGTTTTTCTTCTCTAATGTATATGAGTTTTAACACTAAACGTATCTTTCTAAGCACTTCTACAAATCCCAAGTTTTGATATTTTTGTTTCACTCAGTTAAAAATATTTTCAAATTTCCTTTTTGACTTATTTCACCCATGGACCATTTAGAAGTACACTGCTTAATTTCCAAGTATTTGAGAATTTTCTAGTAATTTTTTTGTTATTGATTTCTAAATTAATCACTGCAGTCAGAGTGCATATTCTCTTTATTCTAATACCTCAGAATGTATTGGGATTTTTTTATTTTTAGCAAAGTCTATTTTTAATTTTGGTAAATGTTCATTTTGCATTAAAAAGATATGCATTCTGTAGTAATTTTGAGTAGCATTCTACATGCGTCAAATAGGTCTACTTCGTTAATCATGTTTTTTGATTAAAACATCTTTGCCTCTGATATTTCAGTATCTATTTGTCCAATTAATTGTTGAAAGATGCATGTTAAAATCTACTATGATTATGGCATTATCTAATTCTTTCCATTTTGTCAGTTTTTGAGACTATGTTATTAAGTATGTACAATTTTAAATTACATTATTTCCCTGGGGTATTGACCTTTTTAACATTACAAGATGTCCCTTTTATAATAATAATCTTTAATAATCTAGCTTACTTTAAATCTACTTTGTCTAGTATTAGTTTCACTATGTTAGCTTTCTTTGGTTAGTATTCGCATGGTATATTGGACATTTCTTGTGCACTGTCTCATATTGTCTTGGACTTATGATTCCAGAAATAATTACACAAAAATAAAATTTAAAAATTCTTTCTCATATAAAGATTTGAATCAGTGGGTCAACTGGTCTTTATACCAGGAAAACACTGTAAGAGTCATCACTACCAGTATACATCCTAGGGAAGTTGCTGAACCTAAAGTTTAAAAAAATAAATGAGCATCAAGAGAAAACTCAAGTCATGTACAAAGGGAAAACTATCAGGTTGATATTGATTCCTCCTTATGCATTAGTTTGAAATCTCATTATGTGTTCAAAAACAGTGTCTGTTGCATTCTGGGGGAATGTATATCCCAACAATTTTCACATAAGGAGGTTGTCCTTGAGGAATAAAGAACATGTTTGAGTTCAAGAACTTTAGGAATACAGAACTTAGAAAACAAATAATCCAAATTTAACTAGATGCATAAGCCAACCGAACTAGAGATAAATCAAAATAAGAAAATTTTTCAAGTGGAAATATTATTAAAAAATACCAGTGATAAACATTTAATCCATTTAAATATAGAACTAAACTTTGAAATCTGCTTCAGTTAATAGAATGTAAATGTTATAAACTGTGATAATAGACAAATAAAATACAATGATCAGAAGCAGGAGGAAGCCTAAGTATACCAATTTCATGCGTTGTTATAGTAGGGAATTGATAGATCCCACCTAAAATTAAAACATTTAGTTTAAAATATATAATAACTCCAGCCTCCCAGCATTTTTCATAATGCTTTTAATTAATGTTAGTGAGCTATTTGGACATCTTATTCAATTAATTCAAATATAATAAAAATGACCACTATTTATATGAGGAAAAAAATGCCAGCCTTTCCTTTTCCTATAACAAGCATGTATCATTTTTACAAAATCTATAAAGTTATTTTTTAAAAAAAATTTAAAGAGAGAGCAATAGAGCCACCCTTAGCTAGAGAAATTTTTCTCTTTTTCTAAGTTACTGTTAGAAAGAAACTTTGTATTTTATCTTAAAAGACGCTACTGATTGAATTATTCTTTGTCATGGTAAGCCTAATGTGATCAGTTTTTATTTGGATATCACTAATGAAGAGTGAATCCTTTTTCTCTGCAACTTCTAGCATTCTATGACATTCAGTATAACCTTTCATATCCCAGTCTTCCGTGTTTTAAGTCAGGTCTGTCATCTCTTCTTCTTAGATCTATGAACAGACATTGTCACCCAAAAGGATACTCTCTGAGGAGCAGGATGGCAGTAGGGTGCTACTAGTTTAAAAGCTCAGCAGATTGGCATCCATTCTGCTGTGTACTACAATAGAGTCAAAGAATTAAAATTCAGAGTGCCTTACTTTATGATTGAAGATGGGGAGGGCAGTAAAAATTTGCTCATGATTATTGAGCGCCTGATGTATGCCAGGCATGGTCATAGCAATCCGATGAATTAGGTGTTACCCATCTCATTGTACACCTGAAGAAAAAGAAACTTGGGGAAGGTGAATGAATTGCCTGTGGTCCTGTGGCTATTAGGGAAAGCCTGTGCTCCACTATGCCTTCCTCTCTTTTTCTATTGCTGCTCTGGAAATGTTCCCATTTGCTTTTTAAAAACTTTACAATTTTGTTTATTGCACTTCAAAAAAATCTTAAAATTTTACCTTTGATACAGATAAAGTTTTGTTCCAAATTGTTTTTATTTTAAGAATTTCTACAAAGACAACAAAAGCAGATGATTTCAGCCAGAATCAAATTTTAATGGTGAAATGAGATCAAACCCACAAAGAGTTAATTATTCTAGCTTTAATTAAGTGTAGTTGTCTTAGAAGGAAAAAAAAAATGGAGAAGAAGAAGCCTGCTTTATCCTGGCAAGAAGCCTGTAAAACAGGGACGATCTGTCACAGACTCAGAATACAGTAATTAAGGTCTGAAACGCTTTCCAATCAAAGAGCAGGAAGAGTTTACTTGGAGTTAACTGTTTAAACAGCTTCCCTGGTGAAATGGCATTACCACTGTATGTTTTTAGATTGAATTGACTTAATTTCTTACTGTTTGCTTCCAAGTAGGAATTAGAGCTTCCATTAGGAATTGTTAATGGTACCCATTCTGGACTCTCTTAGCCCAAGACAGAAGAAGAGGGAAGGACTAATGTAGTGTGTACGTTATGTGTGCTGCAGCCAGAGCCTGGTTACAGGGCTAACGTTTGCAGCAGGCAGGGGTAATGAACAATGAATGAACCCACATTGTGTTTACACGTCTCATTTTGAAACTAATCATTTATGTGCTCTAAGTAAGATGTTATGCTTTCACAAAAGCATTCAAATTCATAAGTAAATGAAAATGTGTATATTGTTCCAAAAGTATGCTAAAATTTCACGTTTCATTTCACAGCAGAGTTCCAGTCAGTCAACACATTCATGTAGTGACACCTGTAACTCACACATGATGGTTTAATTTAGTAACAGTTGATTTTCTCATAATAAAACAGTCACCTGAACTCAGTTTCATGTATCGGTCCATTGTTCTTCCTTGCTGTCACTGTTAACCAGTATTTAGGCTTCACTCTGTACATCTACTCTACTTACAAATATAGCAAATGAACAAAAATGTTGAAATTGTCACTTACTTCTTACCGAGGATGTGAAGATTACCATATTTCTAAATTCACTGGGGATTTACTTTTATATGCACGTCACAGTTATTAGTTGCTAATATTAAGGGACAGATTTGATAGATCAGGTTTAGGTCTAATGTAACTGGTGAACAGGAATATGTTATTCACTGTTTAAAAGTGATTAACTATTTCAGCTACCTGATAAAAATAATAGCTAATAATTGTTGAGATTTTATTTTTTGTGAGGTCCTAAGCCCTTTGTACATTGTTCCTTTAAATATTCTCAATAACCTTATAAAGAAAGTATTATAATTATCTCTGTTTACGTGTGAGGAAACTGAGATTAGGTTAAATAACTTGCCCAAAGACATGGAGCAGGGTTTCACACTCAGATAGTTTAGCCATAAAGGCTTGATTACTGTACCATATGTCTTCTTCACAGGTATGAATGGCAGATGCTCTTTGTCTGTGCACCAGAAGATTGTTTAATGATTAGAAAGGAGTAGGAAACCTTTACAGGGTCTAACATTATGTCCTGATAGTGACAGATTAACTAAGAGGATATATCTGCTGTCTATACTAGCAAAGTTCTAGATTATTGAAATCAATGAAATGAGAAAAGGATGTTAAAGAAAGTTACTCTTATTGTTTCTGACTACTGAATGCTAGGTAGAAGCACAGCAATTGGGAAAGTCAACCACTTATGAAACTAGAAGGATATCCTCTTCCACCACTTCAATCCCTCCTTATTCTGCTATTCTTCTAAAATTTATTTTAAAATTCCATCACCTAATTATGGGTTTATCGTGTTACTAACTCATACAATCCATTTTCCATTCAAAAATATTGCTCACATTGGTGAAATTGTGACATTCAATGGATCAAGATATTGAAACATTTTATACTTCTTAGTATGATCAAAACTCTTTGAAGAAACTGGCCTTTGGTACAATATTTTCACAGTCATAAGAGTTTAGTTTTCTATGATCTCAGTGGTATTTAATAATAAATCCTGAACTACATGTTTAGCAAAAGCAGTGGGAAAATGGATATCAAGTCCATTAATTGCAGATGAAAAAATTTCTCTGGGTTGGAATGTCAACCAGGCATTAGCTGTGCGCTGCACTATAAAATCTATTCAAATGATCTCCTGATTCGGTCAGCTTGTCCTTTTGCCCTGAGATATTTTAAAAACAGTAGCTGGCAGTTAGGGCTATCGTCCTGATGATACTTTAGGGTGTGCTAGTAGATATTTGGTCATAGGGACACCCATAAGCAACTCCTATGCAGCATTTTGCTCATTGTTGTCAGCTTGACTAAATTCCAGACAAAATTGATATAAAACTGCAGGTTCTGCAAAGTAAATATGTCCATTAGATAAGAAGTGTTTCAGGGTAAATTAAAGTAGTCTGAAAATACTCATTTGTAACTGAGGATTTATTTAAGGTTGATTTTGGGAAACGTAAATGTAAGCAAAATGGTATTTACTTCTTATACTCTAGATACGAGAAACAACTAAGAAGAACATCTGAATTGTATGTCTGAAAATTGATATGGTAGAGAATGTGATGTAGGCATTTGTGGCTATATTAGAAATGGAGTGATATTAACTGCTAACCATTTGAAAGTTGCAAATGACCATTTATGAATTCCTGATATAAATGTACAGCCGCATAGTTAAGTACATGTACAACCTGTGTATTGCTAAAGACTTGGGAGGCAGCATCTTCTCCCTGGCAGATGCTATCCACCTTCCTCAGCCCTCCCAGCAGCATTCAGGGACAGAGGTAGCTTCTAGAGAGAAGGGAAAATAGACTCCAAAAGTCTACATTAGAGTGGCTTTGAAATGAAATGCATTTTTAAAGTGTGCTTTAGTGCTGCTGTAAAATAATGCTATTGTTGTGTTTGTCATATTTCTGTTAAAAATGAGGCCATTTATACAGCAATAGAGACATTGAGCCTGGAGGGAGAAATGGGACATGTTGGAGTGTCTGATGATATTCTTTTCCTTCCTGGGCATTGGGAAACTCCACAGTTGTCACTCACATTAGCAGAATGTAGAGCATGAGCTGAATAATGCCAGGAATTCCTCATGGGAGGAAGCAAAGTGACTTTGCCCATTATGCTTACCTTTTGAGTGCCACATTGCTGGAGGATTTCATGTGTATGGAAGAGTTAGAAGAAGCCATTTAGTGGGGCTCTACATTGAGTTTGGAACATCAAATGGTAGACAATATTGGATATTTTAATTACAGGTATGGCTGAGTTTTTCTATTTCAGTGACTTTGGGACTTTTTGTTAGCTAAGGATAACAAGGGAATAAATAGCTCAAATAGTCATCCAGTGGCAGGGTAAGAACTAGTGACACAGAGAAAATTTGAAGGGACAGAGGGTGGCCAAAATAAAGTGCATTATAATCACCATCCCAGGGTCATGAGTCTACATAGAGGAAGACAAGGAAGTCTTAGACTGAAGCTTGAATAACACCAAAATTTGAAGAGCCCGCAGAAGAAGAGGCATCTTTGAAGGAGAAATTGCTGGGGAATAACACCTTCCACTTTGTTATAGATTTAAACCTCACAACGATGTTTTGTTTTGTTTTAATCACCAACCATTTTTTTCAGATAAGTAAACTGAGCTTAGAGAGAGAAATGTTAGTCCTAAGGTCACAAAGCTGATATGTGGCAGAGCTGGGATCCAAAACCTGGTGTGATTGATAGCAAAGCCACAGTGCTAACTACTACCTGAATCGTAAAAAAAAAAAAAAAAAAAAAAAAATCACCGGGTTAGACTTACAAGGAAAATATCAATGAAGAACTGAGTGGTATTAGAACCAGTAATATAGTTCTGAACATTTCCAAGGCAGGATTGGCAGGATTCTGATGCTGACTCAAAGTATTGCAAATAAAATTAGCATATGCGTCAAGATATTGTAAGTCTTCCAAACCAAACTGTAAACTCTAATACTACACATGTGCCTTTTCTCTGATGTTTTCCACAATGTAGGCTGACAATTCAACAGCTGATGGAGTCAGCTGGACCGAGATGGAGTGGCCTGCTTTTTCCTGCAGTGGCCCCATGTCTAGAGGATGCACAAGGAGACCCCGTTCATCTTTTCCACCGACGCTGAATCTACACCTGTTTTGTAGGCATTTTTTAGTTGTTAATCATTATTATGGAAAACCCACATAAAATAATTCTACATTTGAGTTTCAATTATGCGCTGACTGAGGATTTTTAAGAAATGTATTCATTTAAAAAATGAACACATGGCCTTTATGAGTTACTTCACCTATATAAAAACATGTTTTTAAGGGAAGCCCCAAGCTGATTCAACAAGCATAAGACTCACTTGTCATTCTGGTTGTCATTAATAATAACATGGAATAAGAATAAGGACATACCTTAAATGAAGATAAATGCTGATGAGCTCAGTTATGACGGAGAAACATGAGGCACTTGCATATGTGTAGTAGTGGGAGCCATTGTGGAGAAGGGCTGTCATGTCATTAGCAGTGATTTTTATTTTCTTTTAAAATATTTTCTTCATTTAAGCTTTAATTTTTTTTTCTGATAGAAATGTCTTATACCACAGTAAAAATAAGGTTAAGTTTTTCCTTTTGAAGGAATCCTGTTTACTGAAGTGAGAGAGGCCATTCACAGCCCCAAACAGTACAGAATTTGTACTGTTCAACTGGAAAAAAAAACTGTGTAGGGAAAAAAGTCCATTTTTCTGTTCTTCAGTATTACATGTCCATCCTTTCTACTCTTACAACTTTGCAAATGCCATCTTGTTATAAAGAGTGCCTTATTGATAGTGCAATTTTCAGGTAAATTGAAATCTTCCCTCTCAATCTAATCTCCCTCTTCTCTCTCTCTCTCTCTCTCTCTCTCTCTCTCTCTCTCTCTCTCTCTCACACACACACACACACACACACACACACACACACGTCAATTAATAGTAAAGAGATGTTACTTTGAATGCCATGTGCCCTGCGTTTAGACCTGACCTCCGAAGGAAGATTCTGTTCTGACCCTAGTGATACTAGTTATTTGATTTCTTAAATTAATTTTTTATTTGTAATCTCAGGTTTTGTTGACCTTGAAGAACTCTCTGAAAGAGCAATCTGTGCACTGATTTCACCGTGTAGACAGGCCTATGGAGAATAAGAAATAGTAGTATAGTCTGATAGGTCAAATTTTGGATTTCTGCTTCAAAGGTCAGAAGTGCAAATTCTATTAAGGTTGTGCTTATAATAAAATTTCTTTTAAACCAGTTTTTTCATCTTTAGTTTGAAAACTGTAAAATGATCTATAATTCAGAATATTTCCTATGGTGGAGGAAAAAGCTGAGTTGTAAAAATAAATATAATGACCACAGCTAAAAATAAGATCTTATTACACTGACCCTCTATTGATTTCAATATGAAGCAAGAGTTCAGAGGCGAATGGAAAAATTTGCAATTGAAAATACTTCTTTGTAAAAAATGAGGGCTTCAATGTCATCAACAGAATTTCTGCTAGACTTTTGATGTGACAGACTGGTTTGGTTCTGTGCAAACTCTGGGATGTGGATGTGAACTGGCTTCAGGAGTTTTAGAGGTGGGATGGTAGATATCTCAGTTCATAACAGTTCAGTCTGTAGGTTCTACTCCTAGCCATGCCCCTGCCCCTCCCCCCCCACAAATTCATGTCCTTCTTACATGCCAAATACATTCATTCCATCGCAACAACTCCCCAAATCAGAAATTATTTCAGTACCAACTCTAAAATTTAAAGTCCAAAGTCTCATCTAAATATCATCTAAAACAGATATGAGTGAGAGAGACATGTGGTGTGATTCACCCTGAGGCAAAATTCCTCTCCAGCTGTGAAACTGTGAAACAAGACAAGCTATGTGCTTCAAAAACATAAAGGTGGAACAGGCACAAAATAGATGTTTCCATTCCTAAGGGGAGAAACCAGAAAGAAGAAAGGGGTGTTTGGTCCCATGCAAGTCCAAAATCTAGCAAGGTGAATTCCACTGGAATTTTGGTCTGAGGCAGATCAGATTTGGGAATAGGATAAGTCAAAAGTGCCCACTGAGATATTTATCTCTCATGAAGTTTTGGCATTTAAAAAGCATGTCATTACAGTTAACTATGAGCTCTATGTCTTCTGGAATACCATCTTTTCTTTCTCCAATCAAGGAGTGGTGACAACATTCTGCTGTTGTACCCTGTGCTTTGTAGGAGGGTCTTCATGTGGCATGGAGAAGGGAACCCACCTGAAGGTCATTTGTGTATCCAAACTATCAGACACAATTAAAGATGAAAGGACCAGATTATTGATGTCTGAGTTGATTGGCTCTACAGGAGTCATAATTCAAGCGCCACTAAAAGGATAAACTCAAAAGGATATTTAATATTGCATATGAAAATTTTATGCAGAATCAGATGATTACATGAAATATAGGCTCATTATTTAAAAAGTTGTGAGATTATTCCATAAGATTTCAGGTCATTGTTTTGGGATTTTGTCTATAGGTAAGTCTCTGCTGTTTGGGTATTTTTATGCCACATATAATCCTAAAATCTGGAACAATTAAGTTTCAAACCAGTGGGGTGTGTGCGTGCGTGCGTGCGTGCGTGCCTGTGTGTGTGTGTGTGTGTGTGTGTTGATTGTGGTGACCAGATCAGACAAGGATTTCCTCTTGTTAGCATTTTGATTGTGGCCTCTTGGGGGCAGGATTGTGCTTCTCAATCTTTTGGTTCCCTTGGACGTGGTGGTGAGCCAGTTTGTTTCTGGGTTACCTCAGAACCCAACAGGAAGGACACACTTGCAAAGGGGATCCAAATCTTAGCCTCTGGCTCTTATTCGGTCCTCAGCTCCTAGAGTCCTTTCTCTGATTCACATATCCATGGGGAGCTTTTGTAAGGATAGCACGACCATTACGTCTGTTTGCTGCCCTGGAGCGTCCTCTGCTCTTTGCTCCCTGTGGCACACCAGCCCTTCATTCTGTGGCTCACTGGTTATCACAAGGCCCCCAACCCTCTGGCAGTTCATCCTGAGTGGCTTGGAAGTCTCTGACTACCAGGGGTTTACTGCTTTCTATTTAATCATCACCCACTCAGGGGAAAAGAGACTCCTTTCCTGTGAGTGTTTATAATTTCTGAGGCCACAGTACAGACAGGTCTTGCTCACTGAGTTCTATCCCTTGGCTAGTGGAGTGAGTACTAGTTCAGTTATTTGGAATTTGGCACAATTTCCCTTAACTGAGTTTGGGTGACAGTTAAAGGGGTTTTGTACAGGCACACTTTGGAGATATTGTGGGTTCAGTTTCTGACCACTGCAATAAAGTGAGTATCTCATTCAAGTGCGTCAACAGAATTTTTTGGTTTCCCAGTACATATAAACATTATGTTTACACTATACTATAGTCTATTAATTGTATAATAACAGTATGTCTAGAAAACAATGTACATACCTGAATTAAAAATACCTTGTTAAAAAAATGTTATCCAGCATCTAAGCCTGTGGGGGAAATGGTGCTGATCGGCTTGCAGGGTTGCCACAAACCTTCAATTTGTAAAACAATGCAGTATCTTCAAAGTGCACTAAAATGAAGTGTAACGAAACAAGGTATGTCTGTATAATACTAGACAAAAATCATTCCTTCCAACCAGTGTCCCTTACAGGGTCCTTGGTGGAATGGAAAACCCCCAAATCTTTCTTCCATCAGGTTGATTTATGGCCCTGTGCAGCCTCCCTCTCTCTCTTTTCTCCCTTCACTTTCTTTTTTTCTTCCTCCTCCTCTTTCTCCCCCATTTTTTTCTTCCCTTCTCTCATCCTTCCCTCTTGTTTACTCATAGATGTATGGAGGCAAGACTGAGGAAACAATTGAGATTGGGGCTCTTGGTTGGGGAGAATGAAAACTGGGAAGGTACAAAGAAGCATTGCCAGACATTTACTTCACACGGCTGCTTCCGGGAGAGCAACTCACCCATCTCCCTATGGTGGGGCTGCTAAGTGTTTGGCATCCCTTACTGCCTAGGAGACAGAGAGACTTGGAGGGACTTTCTTGCTTCCACAGACATGATAATTTTGGAACATAAACTTGAGGGGAAAAGCATCAGTAGGACAAACTGTTTATTTTTTTTTCTACTACAAATAACCCAAAATTAGGCCTGTAATATAAGATAAAACACTAAGGACAAAATGTAAGCCCTGTTTAATTTACATGTTCGTCTTTGTCTGTTGAAATTGACCCTTATTATTGAGTCCCCATAGTATTATTATCTAATTAAAACACATATATGTCTAATAAACTTTCCGAATAATCAGGCATTTATAATACTCTAATGAAGGGTGTTCCTTTCATCTTTATTTACTTAGCAGCATAATCAAGATCAACTTAGAAAGGTTAGATGTGGTCAAAAGAAATTGATGAAGAGTGGCTATTAAAAGATAGAGCATATATACACAGGCTGTGGTTAAATAATGGTAAGTAGGATGTGTTTATTAAAATGATGCAGAGATTTTATCCCTTCATTCTTGATGTCTCTTAGTACCTGACATTATACTGCTATTGTTTCCATGGAAACGGCACACACTTTTCCTTTCCGCTGACCTGAAGTTCAAGCCCTGCTGTTGCAATAGAAATGCTCAGAAGCACCTCCACTTTTATTAAAAATAAAAATACCAAATCTATGCAAAAAGTAAAAGCAAAAAAATAGGGCAAGAAAATCCATTGCCTATATTGCAGAAAAGAGAATGTGCAATGTTTTCATTAAGAGGGAATCAAGAAACAATTTACTATGCTGGAGGTGGAGAGTGTCTGTCATTTCCTTCCCCCAAATTACCTTAGAATTGATCCTCCTCAGCCTGCCTTAACATCTGCACCTTTCATTTCTAATTCAATATGTTCTACTATTTTTAGTTTTCTAGAAGTATCTCTTTTACTGATGTAAGAAGTTGTTTCTCTGTGACTCACAAAAAGTGTTGATTTTGTCTACCAGTTGTGTCTTTAATAAAGAGAGGTTACATTTAGGGTTGGATGGCTGGAATAAGATGTTTCACATGAGCTCACAAGGTGAGTCTCCTGTCCATAACTGCCTTCTGTTTGGTTTATTAGCTAAGATGCTTTGGGTTGCAAGTAACAAAAAACTTAGCTTTGATTAGTCTACACCAGAAAATGAATTCATTGGCCTATGTCACCAAAGTGTCCAGAGGCATGGTTTGATTGGGGCTCTGAGTCTGTTCCTCTAGGATTTTCTTACATCTGAGCTCTGTGTGCTGATATAGTTCTCACTGCAGCAAAATGCTTGAAGTGATTACCCAGATTATATCAGCCTGCCATACAAGAGCAAGAAAATGAGGATGTGTTTTCCAGGATTCCCTATCAAATAGCTTCTTCAGCTCTATTGCTCTGATTGGGTCAAAGACACACCCATGATTCATGATTCAATAACTGGTTATGTTGATTGGCTGTGAGCCTGAATCACATGTTCCAATTCTGGAACTTGGTGAAGTCAATCTCCTGAAAAGGATATGGGATGCATGGCAGAGGAATAGATAATGATATAAAATTTAGACAAATTACCAAGAGAAGAATGGGTGGATGCTGGGGAAACAGCCACCGTAAAGGGCTAACTCAGACCAAATTTTCCACAATTCTCAGAACCTACATATCTCTGGTGTATTTGTGAACCTTTTTGTAATACAAATCAAATCTCACATTTGGAAAGAAATGTTGATTAAAGTGCAATCTCACCTTCTTTCCTATTCACAATTTAACCTTCTCAATTCAATCCTGTTTAATATTGCAGCCTGCCTTCACATTATCTTGTCTTAGTCTACTTTTTCTTTCTTCCATAGTACTTAACACTTGTACCATACTATAGTATTCCTTTGGTGTTTATTGTTATTATGTTTGTTGTTTATTATGTTCATTGATGCATCCCAAGTCTTTGGTGAATGTCTGTTTCCATAAATATTTGGTGAATAATTAATGAATGCAATAAGTGAATAATTGAATCTGGCCAGATATTTTGTGTCCATTTATTAGGGCCATTTGATTGTTGTGATTTTCGACAAGGGGAGATTTGTTTTGCAACTTGTTGTGCTCCTGAAAGCAGATGACAGTAATTTGGACACTCTGAGAGAGACCAGTTTCTTGGTCTCTGAAACCCTTCTACTTGGTTGGTAATGAAAATGGTGGCACATATGGGAAGCATGGATCGATTGTAAGGACTGTAGGAAAGCCAACAAAGGCTTCAAGCAGCCATGATCACTCGGACTTCAAGGAGTCAACTGTGCCTTAGAGAAGTGCTCTGCTAGCCACTTAAAGTACCAGTGGAGATCTGGACACACTCCACTGCAAACCTCTCGGGAAAATTTGCAGTTGAATGTCAACTTGAAAGCAAGATGTTTTCCTCAATTTAGGTAAAATCCACCTTTTTTCTCTCCAGTGGCCATTCAGCTTGGGTAGTATGGTCATGGATCACCAAAACAGTTTCTTCACAAAGCAAACCTTGAGACCACCAGAGAGAAAGACCAAGTTGGGGAAGGGCGCTGGCAGGTGAATTTTCTGCTCTCAGTGACCTGGGAGAAGGGATGAAAACTTATAGCTACCCTCTTGTGAGAAAGGCTAAAATTCATGGTTGTCTTGCTCAGGATATTATGAGAGTTAAGGGCACATGATAACTTTCAGTTCAGTTCTATCTGTTGGCCTCTCAGACTTATCCCAGGGGTCATACCATGGGTTCCACTTCAGGGCTATGACTCATGTCTCCACCACTGGGGGGTCAGAGTAAAGCATTCAGGAGAAAACCCATTGGAGAGCATATCCCCAGCTCTGGACACAACTTCATCTAATTTTTCTAAACAAATGCCTGTTTTGTGACTCTCTTGCCATACAAGGTTGGACAAATAAGTTTGCAAATTCATCCTAGAAAAAGTGCTACATATCTCATTGCTAAATATAACTATGGTCACTTTTGAAGCACTCCCCTTGGGAAACTATGCACCGATACCAGTGCCTAGTCCACCCTTCAAGGCAATTTTGGAACCCTTTTTCTGGAATGGCCATCAGAGCTGTCCTATTACCCTTGATGTCCTGAATCTCATTAAAATGTCTTCCTTTCAATGTTTCCTTTATCTTTGGTTAAAGAAAGAAATCACTGAGGGCCAGATCAGGTGAGTAGGGAGGGTGTTCCAATACAGTGATTGTTTTACTGGCTAAAACCTCCCTTAGAGACAGTGCCATGTGAACTGGTGCATTGTCGTGATGCAAGAGCCATGAATTGTTGGCGAAAAGTTCAGGTTGTCTAACTTTTTCACGCAACCTTTTCAGCACATCCAAATAGTAAACTTGGTGAAATGTTTGTCCAGTTGGTACAAATTCATAATGAATAATCCCTCTGATATCAGACAATGTTAGCAACATCGTTCCAACAAGTTCGTGAACTTAATTGTCAAACCTTGTACACCTAAAACCCAAGTGCCTTCCAAGGATGAAAACCACATTGGTAAATCTGTCCATTGTGTAACACTCCAGCCAAAAAAAAGCCTCACTGTGATGATGTGGTTTTATGTGGTTTTCCTACCATAATCCTTGACTCTAAGGTTAGATATAGTTATCTGAACAGGGTCAACGGTTCATCTGTTCAATAACTATATGTAAGACTCATCAGAGGCAGCAGTGATATTAAAAATATTTAATAATCTGTAGAGTATGGAGCGATGTCCAAAGAGCTCTCTATGTGAGCTTTGATATCAGCCTTTAGTTCCCATTCACCATCAATGGATTAAATGATCACTTTTCAGAGTTTTCTATGTCATTTCATCATCTATTTCTCCAGATGAGAACCCTTTTTCTAAGGGAGGTGAGTGACTTGCTTAAGGTTATAGATTATCCAAATGTAATGCAAATAAATTCTGGAATCCCATGTGATCCAACATTTGTACATTGTCCCATGCAAAGAAACAACCTAGAGACCAAAACTAGTTACACATATTTTGAATCTTTTTTTTTATAGTTCTTTAAGCAAATGACTAAGAGGAAAGTGTATTCTTCCTCCACTCCCCGTGTGATAAGGTTTATTATCTCTGCTCTGTATAAGTTTTGTTGGCCACCCCATCTCTACCCCACAATCCAAAAGAGCTCCCAGGCCCCCATATGCCCTCCCAACTCCTCTCATAGCCCACTGTTCAGCAGATCCCAAAGGAAGGGGGAGGTGCAGTTCACACCCTTCTCCACCAAAGTTTGTGGGGAAGCATGATACTGAGCCAGGGGTGTGGTGCTGATGGGGGTTACAAAATGGAGCCGGTAGGAGGATGAAGTTCAGTGTAGGATAGGATGCCAAGAGGGCCAGAGGGATAAAGGTTAGGAGTGATTCAGCCTTGATTTGGTACAGCATGGCCTTGAAGGAAGCTAGTCTGTCTGAAGTTCTGAAGGATGGAGGAGGCAACAGCGAGGGGAGGGGAAGAGTCTGGCCTTTGGCAGGGGAGGGGCGAGTCCACAAGGGGACATCTGAGTAGAATGGCAGATGGGATGACCCCTGTTCAGGCCTCCTAAGTGTATTCTTAATAATTGGCTAAAGTCATCTTTTCTCTCTACTTCTCTCAGGATATTTCACATAGACTGCATCTACTATTCTACATGCCTTTCTATTTTCCTCCTCTCTAAAAATCTACCAGAAATCCCACATACATGGGTTAAACGATCCTCCTCTCAATGTTAAGGGGAGTACTGTGAGGTCTTGTGTAATAGCTGGCTTCGCCAAGCCTGGCTTGGCGGGGTGTGGGGACAGGGGGGAGGGGTGGGGGGACAGATGGGGGCAGATTCCCCCTGACCCCACCAATTTAGATTCCTGATTCCCTACAAAGGGAGGCACCTGGAGCCCACTGAAAAATGTAGTTCTGGTTTGACAGCTTACCTAGTGAGAAATCATTTTTGGAAATTTCAGTTGAATAAAATTCTGAACCTCATTGCATATATAATGTCTAAGTGCTAGGGCCAAGAGCAAATCCCAGGGTTTCTGGAGTCTGTGCAAAGAAAATATGTCTAATTTACACCCAGCATACACTGACTATGCAATAATGATTTATTAAATACATGAATAAATGTAAGATAAATTGAGACAAATAATATAGGAAGAAAATGACATTAGTAGACAAAAGGAATGAGGTAGTTTAGCCTGCCTTTCCTTCCTTCCTTCCTTCCTTCCTTCCTTCCTTCCTTCCTTCCTTCCTTCCTTCCTTCCTCCCTTCCTTTTTTCTACCAGGGTGATTTGAACTGACCATCTATACTGAAGAAATGTATTGATTGAGGTTTTCATTCTTCTGTTCACTTCGTGCAGACCCTTTATAATTTACTTCTATGTTCTGTCTCTGTTTTCTTTTCCTGTCACTTTTCTCACTCTCCTTTTCACTGTATTCATGAGACTAATTTTCCATTATATTGTTATAGACAAAGGTCTCTGACAGTGTGGCAATAAAATGACACAGCTAAGTGATACAGATTATAATAAGTTAATGTCGTAATAATTTCTAATATGTAAACATAAGTAGAGACAGGGTTTATGTTTTAAAAGACATAAAGATAGAAAGTGGATCATGGAAAAGATGTTCATGAAAAATTATTGTGGCAGGTGAGGATGCAAGACAGGTAAGAACAGAGTTGATAGAGGCAGGTGCATACAATAGATGATATTAGTAAAGGGGATAAAGTGACAAGAGAGAAATAACATTTTGAAAGTATGAGTATGCGAGAGAAAATAAACAGATGACAATGGGGAAAGGTGGACTACTTTCTTAATAGAGAACAAGGGGAAATAGGAAATTATAGAAGAAGGAAAGAAGGTTTGCCTATCTTATGAGCCAGGCTTGGTGACAAAGAGTAATAGCCAAAAGAATACCTACGGTAATAGTAGTTAATGAGGAACGGCAGTGTGGAGAAGCAATGTTTCAGAATAGCCAGGGTAGGAAAATCCCTGCAAAGCACAAAGCAGAGAATGGAGGTAGTGCGGGCTGACTGGCAATTATTTTTGAAACCTCATGGAAGACTATTAGGTTCCTAGGAATTTGAAAAGGGAAAGACATTCAACTTTTATTTTTAAGGTGTGATGGAAATGTATTAAAGTAGGTCACAGGGAATTTGTGGATTATGTGGGCTTACTTGCTAAGGTAAACTCTTAAACTAATCAAATTGCTAAATGATAATATACATGGCCAACATGCTCGTTGTATCAAATGTGGGCCTCTAAGGGCCCTGGGTCAGATGCACATCTGTTTCCATCCTTACCCTGCTTTGTGTACAATCTCACTGTGTGTTGCTCCTATGTTGGCTACAGATCTGCCTGTGGTAGGCATTTGCACTGTTCATCCATGTTTCCAGTTCTCTTTGCGTCTGCACATACACACGGCAAGAGGGCCCCTCCCCATCCCTATGCACATGGGCATGAACTCGTCTGTGTGGAAACATTCAAAGGTGGTGTGACTCTGCATGTTCCTTCTTCCCCTGTGTTTTAAAGTATAGTGTATTAAAATATTTGAGGCCAAAAGGTAAAGGAACAATTACCATTAAAAAGACAGATTCCTACCTCCAGTGCCCAGTAAAAAGAGGCACACACTATCACAGGTGGTCACGGAAGAAACCTAGTGTTTGTCATGAGGCAGAGAGGGAACAAGAACCCGTGGGAAAGAACTTTGACGGTGATTTCTGTAGGAAGGATTGAGCAAGGCAGGGTAAGCAGGTTTAGGATTGGCTAGTTTAAATGATTATTGCAAGCTTTGGGGCAGACGGACTATTCCTAGTTGTCTGGTTCCTGGGGCTGGATTAATTAAGGCAAGTGGATTGCGGCCTTAGGTGTGATAGCCCAAAAAAGAGGTGGTTAGGGTGGAAGATCTGAGTTGGTTGGTTATTATTTGTAAGTGTGCCCCTTGGGGGGAGAGCTGTTCCTGAGGAAGTGCTACCATTGCCTGGTAAAAAATGTACCTTAAATTTTAGCTGGATTAGGAAAACCACTAGAAAGGAACAATGGGAAGATTCTGACCAGATGTATGTAGACTCAAAACAAATAGTGAAATAAAAAAAGACAAATGTAAAACTTCGAAAAAGGTTACTCAGGAATGAACGTTTTTATTTTTGATCTTTGTTACTGACTAGTTTGATTTCTTTGTTTCCACTTTAGGTTCTTTCTTGCCCTCGAGATGCAATGATTTTATGTCTCTTGCTTCCTACATCACAAGATATCTGGAATTAGGTGTTATTTTTTTCTTTCTTTAGTGTGGGTTTATAAAACCTCAATTAGTATTTTAAGACAATCAACACTTGATGGAGTCTTGATGTGTAATTGGCTCTATCTTTCTAATGTTTTCATAAAAACCAAATACTATAGACAGCCCTGAAAATGTAGAAACCTTTTTCTTCCTAAATGTAAATGGAATGATTATCAGGTTGGAAACACTCTCCTACACACACACACACACACACACACACACACACACACACACACACACACTCACACACACACACGACTATCCATATGAATAATACCACTTTTGGCTTTGTGTATTTAGTGTAGAATGATCAGCAATTTGGGGGATAATTGGAGTGATAGCTCTTTTTAAAGATGAAGTGGCAATAGAAAAACTTTGGGGTATCTTGAGCTTTTAGAGCACCAAACTGATGATGGATCATTACTATTGTGTGAACTCCCTTTGAAATATCTCTGAAAATAAAGGGGATGAGAGATAAGACCAGGAAAGCCTTGGAACTCTTATTAAATCACCCATCTTTTCATTGCTGCATCTTAAGGATAACCTGCCCTTTTGCTGCTAGTACAAAATGACCCACAGCATGTGTGCAATGGATTTTCTTATCCTTTTATTATAAGAAATATCTCTCCATTCTTTTCACCTTGTGGGGGAAAGAGGAGGGCAGGAGACTATTGGCCCTAGAACTTCTAGAAAACCTGAAAAAGTGCCTGAAGAAGCAATGAAAGCTGACTTGGCTGATCTGACCATAGCTTTGGTGATAGGCTCTGACACTGAGTTTAGGATTATTATTTTTCTGGGAGATATAATCTTCAGAGCCAAACATGGTGCTTTGGAAGCAATGGAAACAGATAGTGTGTTTCTTCTAAAGTGCTGGCACTTGAATTTGGCCAGAACAGCACTTATGGGAATGAGGCCTGAAGAATACAGCTGATAGGAAAATCAACATAATAAGGCTACCAGCAGAAATGGGTTTTCAGAAGCTCCTTGAAAACGAAGAAAGAGGTACTCAGGGTGGGAGATGATTCTAAACATAAGGTGGCAGCCCAAAATAAGGCATACAGTAGAGACCAGGGAAGCCTAACAATTTGCCCTGGAGAAATAACAATTACAGGGGGGAAGGTCAGGTGTGACAATAGATGAAATAAAATAAGGACAAGGGTGAAATTAAGAAAGGATTTAAAGAGTCTTACAGCTGGAGAAGAAAGCCAAACAGAATTAAATGACGTGGGAAAATAACAGACATATCCTGATGAAACTGCTACTGCTTGCTGCATTGTGTCTATATTTTCTGGAATTTTCTGTCATGCAGCAAAGGGATAATAAAAATTAGGTTAACGTGTGTGTTCTTGGTTAGTTACTAAGCAAAATAAGAACTCAGAAATCTTTATTTGCAAATGAAGTGACCTGTCAGGAGAGCATTAAGATTGTCTTCTAAGGTATAAATTCTATATTACGAAGATTGAGATTCTTGTGAAAAATGACTGGAATGAACTCAATAAATTTATGGGTTAAATATCTGAAATATACATATAAAGATTATTTATAAGCTTGCCAAAGTAAAAATATTATTGGAATGGTAATGAAGATTCCTGATTTGTATTTTGGAAAGTCATAATTACTAGTACCTGGGAAAGGCCAGGAAGAGGCTAAGGTAGAACAAAGGAAGAGAATGGCATGATTTAAAACTAACAGGCACATGTATGATTTGACTGCTAAGGGAGAGATTGATAAAATTCAATCATATGGCAATAACAAATAATAATGCAAATAATTCTTAATTGGCTTAATTTAAAGGGTTCAAATGGACACAGGATAACTGTAGAACACTTTCTAAAATGACTACATTTAACATAATTTCATACATTAACAGGAAGAATTTAATATGATTTATGGAGCCTGAAAATCAGATTATTCCACTTGCTTTTTATAATCAGTAGAAATAATCCCTATCTAAATAGAGGTTGGGGTTAGAAGATTTAAGGTGGCATTTTAATTGCATAATGTCCATTTGAATCTATGAGATCATTTGCATCTGCAATGTACTGAACAAACTCCACGTTAAATTTGTGAACCTCTTAGCAGTGGGCAGCATTTTTCCTTCCTTCTTCACTTTAGGAATGTTTCTAACAAACTCTCAGGTTAAAGATATAGAATTTAATATAAAAATTGTAGCTGAAAATTTTATGCTTAAACTGATGAATATTTAATATTTGGATGCTATTCACATTGGTATAGTATTGCGAAATAGAGAGGAAACAATTGTTTCCTTGATACTTCGGAATACAATAGAAGAGTTTAATGACTATACAGCTATAGAACATTTGAAATTTTCAACATTATCAACCTTGAGATGAGTAAATAGTTATAAAAAAAGTTAATGTAAACAATTACTGGTCTCTCTTCTAAGTAATTTTTTTCACTGAATTGTGACTTATTACTCCTAATAGGCTGACAGCTCAATGATGTCCGTTGGACCCCTTATTGAAGAGTCAAACCTTTTTATTCTCCCCAGTATCCCTGAGACAATTCTAGCCATGCCCTGAGCTCACAAGTCCCATTCCCTTTAGTCCTAGACTACATGTCACTAAACTTCTTATTCTGCCCCAGCTAAGTTGGAAACTAATTCACCCAACACTTCTTACAACTAGTATGGGACCACCTTAAATGATGTGCAAGTTTGAGTCACCTTTAATCCTGGAATAATATCAGAGAAGAAAGGCAAAGAGAGATAAGAAAGAATGGAAAGGTTGGTGATTAGTAGAAAAGTTCCTGTGAATTCCCGCCCTTCCCACACTATGTGGTGTATTCAGCTGTGCTTCTCATTGCACTGATGTCCACCTGATATATTCTATATGTATCTCTATTTATTATTGTCTCCTCTTTAAACAAGACTTGGTCTTGTTTAGTGCCCTATGGGTAGAGCCTAAAGCAATGCCTGGCACTTAGTAGGTTCTCAATAACTGCCTTTGAAATCAGTAAGTTAATGAATTACACAGCTGACAACAGATCTCAGAGCAGAACGATGGCTTCCATGCTTTTACTTTAGCATCTTAGATATCTTGTCGGTAGAGGACGAAAACCTTGTTTCAAAAGTAGAGAGCATCTCTTTTTTCCTACCTAGCAAAGTGTCTCATAGCATTATATACTATTAAATAATAGATGCTCAAAAATATTAATGTGTTTGAAATAATTTATTGAAGATGAAAAATTAAAGGAGGCATAAAAGGTGGTCAAGAGGGATATAAGAAAAAAGGAAAATAACTTTGTTAGATACTGAAGAAACCAAGCCAAGGCTAGGAGAAAAGCTGATGACGGAGCAGGTAGTGGGGTTGTAATGCATTTCTGCCTCCAGGTGGACCTGGGCTGAGACTGTCCCAGCCTCTATGTATTTGCTCCCCCTTCCAAATTAAATTTCTTTAAAATCTGTTTCAAGCCTACTTGAAAGCCTTCAAGTCAAAATTTTAAAGATGTGCTTCATGTCTATATGGAAGTCAGGTCTGTGGTAGAAGGACAAGGAGGAAGGTATGAATTTGGTGTCAGCCTTCAAGTGTCCTCTTGCTGCCCAGCTCTGGCCCCAGACTTGCAACCCATAAAACATGGGCTCTGAGGACCCACCACCTCTGAACAGCTTAATGAGGCCACTCTGTATTCTCACCTCCTGCTCATGTTTCCCTGCCTCTGATTCCAAGTAGCTTATCAAAACGCCTGCCAACCACAAGCCACGCTCTCCATCTCATTATCCCTTCAGTGATGTTGCAGGGCCCACTATCAATTGGATTACAAAGTAGCTGTCTAGCTTCCAGTCATCCTTACTCTTGAATTTAGCAATGCCTTTAGTTCCAAGTTGTGTGGAAAATGAGTTAACTGCAATATTTAGGGGTAGATTTCAGGAGTATTAGTATAAAGTATTACTAAGTGTGGTTATGTGCTAGGTAAAGTGGACACAAAGGAAGTTTTATTTCCTTAGAAACTCACTATGTAGAACTCATTGGGCTTAGCATATGACACATTATCTCCTTCCATCCATTCTCATGACCACCTGATATATGAACAGATGTCATCTCCACATTATGCGTGAGGCAGCTGAGGTTTGGGGAGGGTAAAGAACTTTCTCAAAGTTGTAGTGCTAGTTAGTGAAGGAGTCAAGGCTTAACCCAAAATCCATGCTCTAGCCACTACCCAGGCTGTCTCAGTGGGAATTTATTCTCAGTGGCCGAAAGAACTGATGAGATAGTCAGACATAAAAGAAGAAAGCATATTGTTAAGGAATCAACACAGGCTGGTGTTAGTAGTTACAGAAGTGGGTAAAGAATTGCATGACAACGACATATCTCTTTCTTGTTTCTGCCAGTGGTTTCCATGCCACACCCTAGAATCATTTGTATGTTCTCAAATATTGAGTCAGGTGTCATAACTAACTTTGGGGTACAGTAGTAAAGAAAACAGCTGTTGACTTCATTCACATAACCTTAGCCCTGCTACCCTCTTGAGAAACAGAGCTCTTTCTTTACATGGTTTAGAACCTCAGCCTTTCCACCTTTTTGGCCCTGTAAACACACCCACTCGGTACTCCTGCCTCATCCAACCTGCTTTTTTCTTCCATTGTTCCTCAGACATGCAGCTGGCTCCTCCCACTCACCAGGGCAGTTTATCTCCTTCTGATCTTGTGGGAAGGGCTTAGGCTGGGCCACATAATAAGTTCATGGGCCCTTGGGCCTTTTGCAGTTGTGGGCCCTTTCCTCCATTACCAATAAAAGTGAATATATTTTATGACTGCCATGGTATCGAGATGAATACATTAATGTTACATATTAAAACATTTTCTTTGACCTAAACTTTATTTTTTCTTATGCTTTTGAAATAAATGAAAACATTTTCATAGGTTCTAATAAGTCAGGGGCCCTGGGTCCTGTACCTAACGTGTCTAATGCATACTTTTGTTGTGGGTCTAGGCACTACTTGGCAAAAAGCTATTGCTAACCTACTGCCAACCAGAAAGTCAGACAAAATTGGCACGAAATACCGTCTTTGTTTAATTGTGATCTGTCTGTGAGTGACTTCTGGGAGTTGAAGACTTCTGCCCTTTTGCTTTGATGTTATAATCATCACTCAGCTGCCACTTGGTAATTGCTTAATTATATTATTTGGTGATAAGTGAAGTTTTTAAGAGACAAACTCTTTCAAACAGCTGTGATTGGATTTGTTTTTGATACTTTATTTAATTTACAATTACATTTCTAAAATCATAATTTGTCTAATTTATTGAATAACCCCCATTGCAGGCTGTAGAATATTTTCTGAGGGTGTTTTGAATTACACACGAATCAACATCATAATTTTAGAAGGGCAAATGCAGTGAGTATTCCTGTAATTCCCACCATTTGTCCTTAGCCAATAATTTAGTAATTTTTTTCCCCTACGGTAAAAAGGTTCTCACTGAGTACAATTTTTTTTTTCTGAAAGGTTGAATTCACTTAGTAATTTAGAGATATATTGTTCTCTTTTAATGTTTTGGAATCTAGTTTCTGACCTTTTCTTTTCTGTGTCCAGGATAAATATATTTCCTTGTATAAAGTTAATGATGTTAAAACTGATCCTGAACAAAAGGTTAAGTTCTTATAAGGACCACAATTGAATTTTTGGTTAATCTATTAAAAGTGGTTTCATCTATGTTTTTTAAGTTATGTCCCTTAATTAGCCTTACCTTAGAGCAAATATGTGTTATTTTTCACTTTTAGTGAGACCATGATGGTGACATCTGGAAAAACCTGAGTAGGGAAAAATGATGCTGTATCATTTTTTTCCACTTTGCTAACAACGCAGAGTTCTGAAAAGTCTGGATTGCATTGTGGAAAGTGTGTGTGCTAAGTGAAATGTTGTCCAATTGGCCAATCCACTTGGTCTTGAGAAATATCCTAGAAGCTTGGCAAGAAGACCTTCTCAAGAGATCATGAGTGCTGCCAATTTTCAATTGGCCAAGGCACATGACAAGGACGACCTTCTCTTCGAGCAACCTGGCATTTCCACTCCAATTGGAATCTGCAGCATGAAGATGCCCATGAGGGAAAGAGTAAGCTATCCTTTCCAGATCTCTGCCTAGGGTGAATCTTTCATTCTGGTCATCTTTCATTTCATATCTGGTCTGTTCCAATCTTCTGTTGATCACTGACCATTTCAAATCTTAGGGAACAGTGGGCACGTTATAGTTTAGAAGTGAGAAACAGCCAGGGATAATGCAGGATGAGTGAACAGATCTATTTTTATACATGTGCACAAGGCATTGAACCTGCCTGAACAGTTCAAATGGTTGCTAATAAAATTTTAGGTTTGCTATGTGAAGAAACCTGCTGGGCACATTGGCCCTTACTCAAGGAGCTCCCACCTCCAATGTCTGTTTGGGAAATGGTGACAGCTGTGCTCTCTGCCTGGCTGCTTCCATTTATGAAAACATGGGGGTAAATGGCTGTCACCCCCCGAGGCCCCTTTACTGTGGATCTTCTTTTGTAGCCACAGCCAAGAGTAAAAGCTCCCAGCAGAACTGAAAACAATCATTCTAGGCCTACTTCATATAGGTTTAATTTGCATTTTACAAAAAGACTTCAGGAACTTTTAATTTTTAAAAAAAGGAGGAAATTTTTAAAAGAGATATCTGCTGAACTGGAATTTCTAAACCTTTTTAAAATGTTTTTAAGTCAACACTCATTTTATGTTATTTTTACAGAGCCACTTGTGATAGTTTAGGTAAGCAAGACAAAAATATCCATTTACATGAAGTAGAATTTTCTTCCTAAAGTTTATTTTCTAGGTATGGCTAGGGAGAATTTAGAAGACTTGGAGCTCACACATGTCCCTTTGGCTAATCTGGCCTCATTTTACCTTTAAGCAATGGTGTCATCTCTGAAAACAAAGGCTAGGTGCAGATTAGTTCAGATGGTTCCTTCAGATGGGTTAATTTATCTTTGCCTCTGGTCTGGTTTCCCTTATCATCATCCTCCACAGTTTCTGTGTCTCTCAAAGTGCTTTTAGGATTTTGTTTCTGTCCTGTGGCTCTTACCCACCTGACCATGAGAGCAGGGCAACTTAGGGGGATAGCAGAGAAGGGGAGCCGAGGACACTCAAGAGCAAGTCCAGTCTCATTCCCTAGGTTCTCATTTTGGCCCATGTTCCTATGGTAAGAAAACCATCCTTCGAAAACCTCCTGCACCCCAGGTTTTCAGTTGCTATTACAGTCACATTATTGTATATCCCCAGGTCAGCCCAACAAGCACTAGATTCAGAGTCAGATTTTATTCTACTTAAAGGGAAAAAAAAAAAAAAGATTTCTTGCACACATACTCGAGTTTAGGTGCTAAAATTTGGACTTGCTACAATATGATTAGTAATCTTTGGCTAGGAAATCACTGAGGGGGTTCAAATATTGAAGACTTGCTGGGCTAGTTAAGTTATAAAGTCAATTCTGAGATGTTATAATTTTTGGATTCATGAAATTATTAGTCAAAAGTGTCTCTTACTCTTGTTTTGGTGAAACAAGTTTAATTCATTTCATTCTGTCTCACATGATGTGCAATATATTTTCATTCACCTTTTACACACTCCTGTAAACCTTTACAATAGTTACAAATTCTTTTAAATGTGTGGTTCCCCAAATTCAATACTGAAGGCTAAGTGTGGCCTCAATTTGTGCATCTGTGAAATGCAGCCATTAACAGTACCTATTCAGGGACAAATAGTGAAATGAATGGCTTTAGGCTTCTCTCACATCCTTGCGGCCTCTTCCAAGGCCCTGGTAGGGTTGCTAGATTTAGCAAATTAAAAAATACATGACACTTAGTTAGATTTGAATTTCAGATAGTTAAGCAATGAATTTTTTTTAGTATAAGAATGTCCCAAATTTTGTATGGGACATACTTGTACTAAAGTTATTCATTGTCCATCTGAAATTCAAACTTAGCCAAGATTCAATATTTTATCTGGCAACCCTACCTAGGAGGTGCCCTAGAAATAGTGCATTATTAATTTTGTCGTCTTCTCTCAGAGAGTGAGCACAAATGATACAAGCCCCGCAAAATTCAAATCTCACCATGTGGTTCAGTTTGTGTTTTTGTTAGAAATGTGCCTTCCTAGAGAAAGGTCACAGCATTTTGTGGCCTTTGTTGATGACTTTATCTTATGATGAAACAAGATCAGCAGCTCTTACCCCTTTTTACTTGTGTTTACTTTTTTCTGTGTTGAAATTTGCATTTGCATCAGGCCCTTTCTATTTATGTATTTTAATTAATCTGTAGCCTGTTTCTAGCCATATTTCTGGCTACTGCTTCTCCTGTCACTAGGAAAAGAAAATACACATCACCTGGAGTCACAAACAGGACCTTCACTTGTGTAGGTTTCTGTGAAAATACTATTGAACCTCTCACAAAATAGGAACTGAAAAAAAAAGAAAATTTCTTTTGAGGTCAATTATCTGCTTTCTTTGAGCTCAGTGTTTATTTTTAGGATGGTTAAGTAGTTTAAGAGGTCTTTTTCCTTCTCACTAGTCATTGGTAAGACTTGCCTCACTCATGTCACCCTACGGGATGGCTCTCTGGGTGCCCATTTCTGACAATTAGCAAAGGTTTCTCTGGATGCTTGCCATAGGAAACTGTTTGTCACACAGATACAATAGAATACTATTTTAGCCAAGCCTATGCTTATCTAACTCCACTCCCCTACCCATGTTTTGGGTATTCCTCTCAAACCTGACAAACCCAATACTTGATAGGGCACTGCCAACAGCAGAGTTGACAGGGTACTGCCAAACGGTGTAGAGGGGTGGTCTGTTCCCCAGCACCTGGGATGCGAAGGACCTTATTGTGCTTAGAAAAAGAATATGCTTTCTTACCAGTTTAAGTTTGCTTTGGCAAGCAACTTGGGAGTTGGCTTGTAATATTTCTTAGATACTATGCTTGAAATTGCTAATGCAAAATCAATTATCCCACTGTCATTTTAAACACTGTGTGAGAACTACAGAGTTATGCTAATGGTTTAGCAAATACAATTTGCCCCAATGGAAGTTGTGCTGTTTTATCACAGATAGTTCTCACCTTAACCCTGAATGATTTTGTTTTATCAACCAGTGTCCCAGTGCCACTCATTACTTTGGAGTTTCCATATACCAGGTCTACACTAGTTGAATACTCCAGGGCCAGCAAAGTCATTTGTTTGCCAGCACACTCTCAGCTGCAGTTATCCCTGCCTTGAACAGCTGGCCCTTTGCTCATCATCAAATCCAGTCCAGAGTAAGCCGTAGAGAAAGCCCAGGCGCTCTCCATCATCACAAGACACAAAGGCTGTTTTCCATGGCCAACTGTTTCTCCAGAACCAATCAGACTGCTATTTCAGAAAAGTCCTAGGATAGTGTCACAGTGTGAGCAGGAAATGTCCTGAATAAGCACTGAGAATTAACTCTTGGTCTCACTTTCTTCAAAAGGAGGTACAGCACTAAATGACTGTTAGTCATTGAGAATTTTGCTGATGATATTATGGTAGCTAACACATTTTGAAGCCTTTCTCTGTGCCAAGCTCTGTGATAGTGAATCTACTGTATCATCTCATTAACTCCTCATCACCTGATGAGGGGTCAATATTATTTTCCCCATTAGGCAAATGAGACATAGAACAGTAAAATTTCAAAATGTCTCAAAGCCATTTCATTTTGGAAAAAGTGGGTGATAGGTCAAAATATTGGATTGTCGGAAAAGTCATGACATATTTTTTCTATGTTTTTCGTTGCAAAAATGCGTCATGACTTTTCCGACAACTCAATAGATTTGGTGGGCTCTAGCTTCCAGTATCATCAAATTTAATCCAGTTTTGGACCAAGTACCAGATTATCTGTACTTCAATCCTGGATCCACTCAACTTCTCTGTTCCCAAAATGAATCTAATAACAGCATCTATAGCAAAAGGTTGGAAAGATTAAAGGGAAATAATAACATTAATTAACATTTATGAACCATTATAATGTGTCAGGAACTGTTTCTAAGTCCAGTGACCATGCATGCTTATTTATTTGTGACCAGAAGTCTGTGAGGCTGTAATACTTACCTGCTTTCAGAGATGGGGAAGCCGAAGCACACAGAAATTCAGTAACTTTCCCATGGCTGAGAGAAGTGGTGGAGCCTGCTATGAACCCAGGCAGTTTGTACTTGGAATCATTACACTCTATTGTCTTCAGTATGTAACCAGAGCGTTTAGCACAGTGCCCTCCTCATGGTAACCACTCAACAAATGGTCACTACACAATGTGATATATAGATGATGTATTACAGAATTATATACTTGAAACCTATGTAAATTTTACTAACCACTGTCACCCCAATAAATTAAAAAAAAAAGGTACCATGTTATTTCAAAAATCCTCATGACCACCTAATAAGGTCACAATAAACCCACTTTTGCATATTTGGACACTAAGTTACAGGTTAAATACTTTGCCCAAGGTTATATCTCTTCCCAACATCATATTCTACTGGGGGATATGCTGGGACACAGACCCTTTGCCTTTTGAATCCCCAAACCTATGGTTTTGGCCTGTCTGCCAGACAACTGTCATTAATAAAAATCCTGGAAAGCAGCATATTTTTATGCAAGCCTTTTACATTTTCTGTATCTCAGATGGCTTCCATGTAATCTATTTGATGTTTACTTAGGTTTGTTTTCTGGAGTTGTGAAATTGATCACGTTTTACTACAACTTCCTTTTTCTTTCTCTGCACCCAATGAGATGGGAAATACTGTAGTCTCCACGTTCAGTATTTCTCACCTCACTGGGAGCACTGGCACAGCAGGAACCATTTCGCATTCTAGGGCTCTGCTGCACCTCACATTGGGGTGATATATCAGACAATCAGTCCCAACAAGAGACTAACGGCCAGATGTTGCTTTGTCAGTGAGGATCATCCTTTGAACACCTCTCTCCAGTCCTGAAAAGGGAAACATGGCTATCAATAAAGACACATCAGCTGCTAATTAGTCACCAGGAATGATCCAAAGAAGTAAAGTTACCCCCAAAGGAAACTGGTCACATTCTGTGAACTAGGCAGACTCTATAGAGACTCTATAGGAGAATTGATTGGGTGCCCTTCTCTTATCTTCTTTCAATCCCAGTGGCTATGTGGGTTTTCCTAGGACCTTCTTCATGTTTTGGTATTCAAGTAAATAATATTAAAGAATGCTTGTTATAAGGAAGCCATCATGCTATGTATTGGAGAGACCATTATCATAGGCATAGGTTCTTTCCTCTTAGAGAATTATGGTAAACAGGGTCAAATACATGGTGATGGAAGGAGACTAGACTTCGGTTGGAGAGCATAGAATAGAGTATACAGATGTCATATCATCAAGCTGAGCAACTGAAATTTATATAATGTTATTAACCAATGTTACCCCAACAAATTTAATAAAAATTAAAAACAGGAATTACTATTAAACACAATGTGGTCTACATGTCTTTGTATAACTGAAATTAATTCAATTCTTTCATTCATCCATTCATTTAAAAATTTGGTATTGAGTGCTTAGTATATCTTTCAAATTAATTAGGATTATGACAATACTAAAATAAATGCTTGTTTTTTTTTGTTTGTTTGTTTTTAGGGCAGTGTCACTGGCCCTCATATGTGCGACTGAACCGGGGCCTCTGGCTTCCCAAGCCAGCGCTTAACCACCATGCTACTCAGCCGGCCCAATGCTTGGTTTTTTAAAAAAAAGTTTGTTTTAGTATATCAAGCCTAGGATTGAACTGGGGAAAACATTATCTTAAATGTTTCCTATTGTTGCTATAACAAGTTACAACAAATTTAATGACTGAAAACAACACAAGTTTATTATCTTATAGTTTTGCAGGTCATTGTCCAAAATGGCTTTCCCTGGGCCAAAAACAAGGTGTCAGCCAGTTCATGCAACCTCTGTAGACTCAAGGTAGGAATCTGTTTCATTGTCTTTTCCAGCTTCTAGAAGTCTACTGCATTCCTTCACCCATGGCCTCTTCCTCCATCTTTAAAAATGGCAGCATCTTAAAACTCTGATTATAATTCCATTGTTATATTTCCTTCCTTTTATGACTTTGATCTTCTACCTATAAAATCTCACTTTTAAAAGGACATTTGGGACTCATGTAATTACATTGGGTCCATGCATATTAACCCAGGATAATCTTCTCACCTCAAAATCCTTAATCACATCTGCAACATATCTTTTACCATGTGTATTAGTCTCTTAGGGCTGCTAGAACAAAGTACCACAAATTTGGTATCTTAAAACAACAGAAACTTATTGTTTTAACAGTGGCTAGAACTCCAAAATCAAGGTGTCAACAAGGTCTGTTCCTTCTGAGATTCTTAATAGAACCCTTCCTCACTTCTTCCTAGCTTCTAGAGGTGACTGTAATCCTTGGCATTTCTTGGCTTGTGCTGCATCACTCCAATCTCTGTCTCTGTGGTCACATGGTGTTCTCCCTGTGTTTCTGTCTTCACATGGCATTTTCTTCCTATGCAGACACCAGTCATATTAAATTAAGGTCAACCTTAATGACTTCATTCTAATTTGATTACATCTGCAAATACCCTATTTCAAGATAGGATCATGTTCATAGGCATAGGGGGTAGCAGGATTTCAACATGTCTTTTGAGGATACAGAATTCAACTCATAACACCATGGAAGTTTATCATAGGTTCCAGGTATTAGGACATCAACATCTTTGAGGGGACCATATTCAGTCTACCATATAGCTCTAGGTTACAGATGATAAAACTAAGTACCCCAGAGCATAAAGGGCTTATCTGAGTCCTCAATGAGGGTCTGAGTTGAGTATAGAATCCAGATCTGTGAACTTTCTGACCTATGCAACTTCTACCTGAGTAGAGAAGTGCTTATTCTAGTGTCATATGAAAGAGTCTTTGGGTGAAATTTTATAGAAATTGTGTTAGAATCATTGACAAGGACAAAGATTTAGAAGTTTCAGTGACTATTTTTAGAAAATGCCACAGCTTGGCTTCCTGACCTTGAAGAAATCACCTTTTAAATTTGAACTTAGTTACCTGGGCTTTTAAACAGGATTGCCATAAAAACTTAAAATGAAATTGGCTGATGACTAATTAAAGAGTCCTAACAAACCCAGGTCAGGGAGCACCACAGAAAGAAGGAACAGGACTTAAGTACAAATGGACAGTTATAAAATAGTCACAGACATGTAAAATACAGCATAGGGAATATAGTTAATAATATTGTGATAACTATGTTTCATGTCAGATGGGTACTAGACTTAATGGGGTGATCACTTATTAGTTATATAAATGTTTAACTACTATGTTGTACACCTGAAACTAATATAATATTGTAAGTCAACTATAATTGAAAAAAATAAAACAAAACAAAAGAAAGGTGACTGGTGGAGCACAGGTGTGGGAGTATAATGAAACACGGGAGGGAACAGGACAAAGTGATTGCCAGCTGGCCCCGGAACCCTTCCTCTGTAGGTCAAAACACTTAAAAGTTAGCTTCTTCCCTTTGATGATAACATTTAAAATCCAAAGCCCATATTCTGTCTTTAGTACCAATTATTAAAAAGAAAAAGTAGAACATTTTAGCCCTTCCAGCATTTCCTCAACTTTTCATTTCTCTTAAAACTCTCAAGATCCTAAGATGAAACCTTTTCCTTTAATTAACAAAGACTGAAACATTTCTGCAAATTCATCCAGTCCACTGTCAAACTCATAGTTTAACTTGGAAAGATGAAAAAAGCAAGGCTTGGAATCTCCTCAAACCCCAATTAGGTCAAATGGAACTATATTTTAAAGAAAAAATCAGGAAAACTTTCCTCACAGATCTGTACCTCTAAATAGATTGGGGATTTGCTAACACTCTTAGTTAATCATGATAAGAAGGGAAATGGTTGATTTTGCTGTCATTTCAAACACAGGCAGTAGGAAGAGTTTGGAAGGGTGCACTTGTTACTTTCCTATTGCTATGTCGTGTATGTGCAATACAAGGGGCACACTATTACAGAGAAGCCCATATTTTCTTTTGAAAGGTATTCTGTACAAATCGAGAGATAATAATGGATGGGTTCATACACCAAAAGAGACCTGGATACATAGGTGCAATTCTACTCAGCTCTGCCCTGCCCCTTCCATTTCCTGTGTGACGGGGAATAAGTTAGATTCTCCTGCCCTTATATGCCTTACCTATAAATAATAGATTGTATAAATCTTTAAGGAATCTATCATTCTTCAGTGTTAAGAGAATAATTTCTTCATTACCATTTGTAACTACACTGAGGACATGAGTGGAAAATTTCACCTCTTTCTGCACAGTTGTTCACTGTAGCTTTGCACTGCCTCATGGGCCCTAATAAGAAATGTGTTGTATGGGAAATGATATAGGAAAGACATCCAGATCCTCTGAATGTACCCTAGGTGAGCCTACCTTCTAAATAGTTTGCAGTAACAGGGAGCATGAAAGTGAGAATCCTCAGAATTCCCTAAAGTGTGTGCCCTGTAAGATGGATTCCAGACGCTTATCAGTTATGATGGTATTTTGCTGCAAGGAACAAAAAACCCTATTCGTTTGCTACTCAATCTGTGATCCATGGACGAGCACCTGCTTCTTTTGGAACATGGGTAGGGGACCCAGCTCAGATTTATTCAATCACAATGTGTGTTGTAACAAATTCACAGGTGATTCATACACATATTAAAGTCTGAGAGCACCTCCCTGCTGACTACACTGCCATAAATAGAAGGTGTTTATTTATTTGATGCAATAGGAAGTCCAGGAATAGGCAGTTCTGACCTAGTGCAGTATCTCAGTGATGCAATTTGTCCTCTCTTTGTTTCACCATCCTCAGCATGTAGGGCTTTGCCTTCCTTCATGGCCTAAGAAGCACAAGGTAGCTGCTGGCCACTGACTCCTAGCCAAGAAGAAAGGAAAAAGGGCAAAGGCAACCAGGGAAGAATCAAGGTAAGCCCTTGAAGGGCACCTGTCAAATTGTCCCCATCCAACTACTCAATCTACCATTAGAAGACAAAAGCGTTTGTCAATAAGTATAAGGGGGGAGATCAAAACATATGGTGAATGTTTAAATTAAAACAAAATTATTTCAGTAAAAAAATACATTGCCATTAATCGCCCTCAAAATACTCTTCCTTGCTTTGAACACACTTATGTCAATCGTTCTTGCCACTTTCTGGAAGTCCCCTTTCGTGAGTGTCTTTAGCGGTGCTGTCATGGCTGCTTCAATGTCCTGAAGCATTCAAAATGTTTATTTACCTTTCATGGTCATCTTGATTTTGGGAGAGAGCTAGAAGTCACACGGTGCCAGATCTGGTGAATAAGGTGGATGAGCACACACTGTAATGTTTTTATTTGACAGAAATTGCCGTATACCTGAAGTGATGTGTGACACAGAGCGTTGTCATAATGGAGGATAATTTACAGCACACTTTAATATACACTGAATCATTGACCAAGGATAAAAAAAAAAAAAAGCACACCTTCTCTTAACTGCGGCTCACACCCAACTGACTGCACCAAACAAGTTAAAACTAGTCACACACTGTTACTAAGGTTCTATGTGTCACTTCTTGTATTGAAGATCCCTGCCTTTCCGTTGGTTGGCACTCAGAAGCAGCATTCACTGCATTTTGTGATCACAATGGAAAGGCTCGGTGTCACACATCACTGTAAGTGTTGGTCCTCTGCGGGCCACATTTTGCCCATGGGCCATAATTTGTTGACCTTTGTTTAAAAGGTAGCTATAGCAAGGGTCGGCTGAGTGGCGCAGTGGTTAAGCGCTGGCTTGGGAAGCCAGCGGCCCTGGTTTGGTCCCACATATGAGGGCCAGTGATGCTGCCCTCAAAAAAAATAAAAAAAGTTAGCCACAACAGAAACAAGATTAAACGCAATACAACCACAGCATCAACTAGTATTTTATAGTGCCCTACATTCTACAAAAGATTTTAATAAAAATTTATTTTGTATTTTTATATTTTATATAAATATATTTATATAAAATACAAAATATGTTATGTATATGTATGCACACACACACAAAAACCCCTCTTCTGATTCTAACAAACCTGTGAGAGAGATTATCACTTTTGTGTGGTTTCCTGAAAAAAAATTAGTGTTATACTATAAGTTTCATATAAGAAATGAAAGCATTCACCAAGACTCTGCTTATTATATTTAGCTAATTGTATAAACACTGTAATGCTTTGAATTTATACTTATTTCTTTTCAATGTGCTCAGAGAATTTCTTAAATTTAATCCTCATATTTATTTTTCAGCAGAATTCAAGATGCATCTACTTACATGAGCCTTTGAAAATAGTGTGTGAATTTCGCATTTACCATGGGACTCTTAAATTTTTAGGCCTTAAATCCCTCCCTCATCTCTCCTTCCAACCATATTGGACTTTTAAAGGTAGCTCAGCTCCACTGCTGTTATGTGCTACCATCATACAATGTACATGGGTCTATCATAGTGGTGTTTTAGTACATTTGCTCATCTAAATGCTTACATGTCTCCCCTTAAGAAACAATAAGCCACTTGAGGGCCAGGCCTGTGTGTATTCTATTTGTTCCTGTGTCCTCAGTACCGACTGGGGAGTGTGATAACTGCATGTTGTCTCGTGAACTATTCCCTGTGTTCAGGGGTGGGGGTGGGGGTGAGGGTTGGTGAGGGTGACTTCACAGCTGCTGGGTTCCCCTGGGGTTTCACAGTCGGTGTCTTCTACACTTACTGACACACTATCTCCACTACCGTAGTTGGCTATCCATTCTGACCCTGTTGGTATTTTCTGTCATGTTACAGCAATGAGAGCAGATCCCAAGGTGACCACAACGATATACCTGTGGATTGAGTTCAGGCCGTTAAATTGCCATCATGTGACCTATCTAATGTCATTAGAGTCCAGCTTCAACAAAGAAGAGAAATAGAGAGAAAAAATGACACAATTACCAAAGTATGTGTTCTCAGACTTTCAAAAGGGCCTGAAGGAAAAAGTGTCTGTAATAGATGGAATGTTTTACACACACACACACACACACACACACACACACACACACACACACACACAGAGCCACCCCTTCACAGGGGATGCTTATAACCTACAGAAGGAAGAACATGACTAAAGTAAGGTTTCACTGGGATGTGAGCCCAGTTCACTCTCTCTGGAATGCTCTATAACAAAATCTGTTTTCCAGGGGTTTACAAAAGAAATTTTGCAAACTCAGAAGAGGAGTTTTGAAAAGCTGAGACACTTACATCATACAAGGTATTTACCTGGTGACATATGTTGCCTTGTATTTTATTTTGGGGATTAAAAGGAAGAAAGGATAGCACTGGTGGTTGGGCAAGAGCATATATTGGATTGTCAGAAAAGTCATGACACATGTTTGCAACGAAAAACATAGAAAAAATACGTCATGACTTTTCCAACAACACAATATATTCTGTAGAGTGTAATAGGCCCCTATAAATTTTTATAGCCAAACGCCGCATCTTGGATTTGCTAACTATAGTCTTGGAAACGTTGTTACGGTACTTTTGATTTGGAATCTTTCCCCTGAAAAGGTGCTTCAGAGAAGTTCAGGATTTTCTAGCCTTAGCAGTTTTCTCAAGTAATACCCTGTATGGTATATTGTGCTGTTTTCCTGTCTTTGTGTTTATACACTTTCTTTTTCTTTGTTTTGTTGTTATTGTTGTTGTATTAGGTTCACTTCTTAGGGAAAGATTTGTGCCAAATGTCCACTTCTCTTGGTTTCTGAGCATTTTAATATCAGCCTCTTTTGTCACTTGGTCTTGTAAATAGGCCTGTAAACTTTGAGCATCCTTATGCCTTAATATTATTTTTAAAATGCCTCCCACCTCCTCTCTAATTAACTGTAATCAGGAAGGCTAGTTGGTGGACACATGGTGTCGTAGCTCTGTGAAATGCTGCCTGATGGCTATAAACATGGCCATATGTTCTCCGTGAAATATGGCCATACTCGCCAGCCACAGTAACAGCTAATAGAAGATGAAGTCTCAGTTCTTCCCTGCCTCCTGTTTTATTTTCAATACCTGAAAGGCACTTTGCAGATCAGCTGAACATTTTCTCTTAGCCATCATTGTTTCTGCTAAAATTCCCATTGTATTTCCAGTGTATATTTGAGCTTGAAATTTCAATTATTAAAGGAATATATTTGACATCACCTGTTTAACACCACAGCACTTTAGTTAGGATGGCTTCTCTTTAAATCCTGTGGTACACACACATTACACAGGTTTCTAAAACTAAGTGCTTATCAAGAAAGAGGATAAAACCATCAAAATTTTCACAGTGAATGAACAAGAATTTCTCAGCAAAATTCAATAGATTTGCCCTGAACTGGTGCAGCTTCTAAAACCCTTGAGCCTAATTGCTTTCCTGCATTTTGGCAAGAAAAACAGCTGACTTGCAATGGAGTAGAAAGACGAGGTTTGGAAGAAAATGTCTTTTAAGGAAAGCTTCCAATGAAAATTTCAATCAATATTTTTAATCCCAGAAGACTAGATAAAATATGATATTATGTTCCTTGCACTCAGAGATTGTGGAGAGGGTTGTTTTTCAGTGTGGGGAGGAGAGCAGTTTCAGGAGCAAAGCTGCCGCAGGATCCCACTCACACTCCAATGCAGTCAGTGAGCTACACCCGGGAATTTCAACCATGTCTCATATGCGAGGTTTAAGACAGTGGCCCTCAGGTGCCACATCCTCAAAGCAGGGTGGGTTCCTGGTTTCACAGCTGGGTTGTGAAGCACAAATGTCTGGTTTTCCCATGAAAGTTGGTGAGAGGAGCCGCATACAAGACATGTAATATACTCTATATCTCTCCTCTTAGCATCATTTGGCTGCTTATTAAAGTAACCAGACAAAATTGAGTGCAGAGTAGAGGCACTGATTGCATTTAAGCCTTCATTTTCACATTTAAAAATGTTTTAGATTACTAATTTTCATACCAAGTTTTCTACCTCTAAGATTTTATATATATAATTGAAATTTTATATATATATATATATATATATATATATATATATATATATATATATATGTAATTGAAAGCATATTTTATTGCCTCTTTAATGCGTTTAGGACTTTGTTAAAACAGGGCTGTCACCCTTTACCCTTTCTCCTTTTTTTTTTTTACTTTGTATGTACCACACAGGCTACTAAAGTATGTCCAGGTGATTGATCTCTTTAATAAAAGCAAGTTCTTTAGTAAGCAAAGAGTGATAAAGATAAACAAATATACTGGTTTGTCCAGTGCTTTGGAGATTATGGTAACACGAGGGCATGAAGAAAGCCCATTAACAGATAAATTAGATGAAACACATCAATCTGATCTCAGTAAGTCAGGAAACCATTCCCTTTAAGTTAATTTTATCCATGTTTTCTCTTCATTTATAATACTTTGTGGGTTTTAACAGAAAATATTTAATAGTGTGCAGTGCAGTCCATAGATAAACGATGTTGGCAATTTCTCTACCTAACTGCTTGTCAAGCCCTTTAGCAAGGTACACAGTGCCTTGCATTTTATCACCTCGCTTTCTAGATTGTTTTGGAAGATCATTGAGAGGGCTGAGACTCCCCAGAGCACCGTGCTCTAATCCTGTCATATTTTTTTAAATGCCGGAAAGTATAATGTTGCATGGTAAGATGGCTTTACACAGGCAATTCTTCCGCTCGTCACCATGGCGCATTCTTTCCATGGTAACCACTGTTTCCATGGCAGGTACTGCAAGCTCCTCCAGAGTAGCTGAGGGCTTTATGAAGATGCGTACCCACCCACAAGTGTGTGTGCACACACCTGCCTTCTTTTTCTCTGTCTCTCACAGGCACAGCTTCATCCTACCATTTATATGAATTTAGGCACATTTTCTATCAAATTCACTAAATAGGACAAAGCTAATTTTAACATAAAATCTGCTTTTCTCCTTCTTATATAACGAATCACCACTGACGTGGCCTTTTGGAATGATGTGGACATATCAAAGAAGCTGGCGTTGTCCTCAGTGACATGGATTAACAGGATAAAATCTTGCAGGCAAAATTTGACAGGGAAAACGGTGAGCACCGAACCAAATTTTCTAAATTTAACTCTACTCCTTAGACTCTGAGCTAAGCCTGTCCTCAGCAACATGTTAAGTGCTGTGGCGCATAAAAGAAACTTATGCCCCTGGGACCTTGCATTCTCTGCAGGCTTGGGGGAATAAGATCTAGACACATGTATAATTAGAAAATAATATAACACTGTAAATTATCAAAATAAACTGCTTATGTGTGATAACTACAACATTTTTAGGTTTGGGGGCAAAAAAATGTAGGTGTTCTTTATTTAAAATTTTTTTATTTTCTAGCACTTTTATTCTTTGAACTGGAGAAACAAAAACATTTCAGAAAAACATACTGGTTTAGATTGATGTAATGGTGAATAACTTTTTGAGGTGGTATCTGATTGTCACAGAGAAACACCAGTTATGTTATTTTTTTAGTTTCTGGTTTCATAATTGGTATCTTATCCTTTTTCATTCTACATTAACTTCCAAATGTTTTAACTAAGATGTGGAGTTTTCATCCAGTCTAAGCAAATCCTGTTAAACTGGATCCTCATCTTAATGATGATTCTCATATTATCCTTTTGCTTTGATAAAGCAGGGCAGTGTAGCAGGTAAGAGCACAGCTTTAGAGTTATATGGCTTTGTTCGAACTCTGAATCTTTCATTTATTAGCTTTGTGGCCTTGGCCAAGTTAACTGACCTCTCTGAACCAGAGCAGCAAAACAGTATTGATACAAGCGTAGGTATATATGCTCTGCTTAGGACAGTTGTGAGGATTAAATGAGATATTGATAAGCTCAATCAATGATGGCTTATTTATTCACTTATTTGATCAATATGCATTAATTGTGCCCTATGTTTCAGTCATTGTCTTTTGTTGTGGATACAACAGGATTGATTTCTGGCCCTTGGGAATGTAGCACACAGACACTGAAGCAGGAAAACGTAATGACATGTCATCAACTGGAATGGAAGCTCTGTGAATGCTGAGTGGTGCTTTTTTCTGTTTGTTTTTTTCACTACTGTATCACAAGCCTTTGAACAATGCCTGTACACAGTAGGTATTCAATATTTGTTGAAAGGTTAAAATATGAGAGAAAAATGGGAATGTAACCAAATCTGGAATATAAATGAATGTTAACCAGAGCAAGTGGCATGTAACAGCACCTAAACATTAGTGAGTTAGTGGGAAAGTAGGGGTATTTGATTTTGTGGGTGTGAGAGATCTGTTTTTCACTTGCTTATCATTGGGGGTGTGTATTTTTTCCACTATGTCTCCATAGCTAAATTATTACATTTTAATTTGTGTTTCTGACAAATTATAGTGCAATAAGTATGGGTCTGTATTTAGCTTTTGAAATAGCTAAACTAGAATTCTTAATTAAAGCTAATACTAACTTCTGGCTCTTTAGGTCTTCCTGAAATTGCTGCAGCCAATTCCTACTTTCTCACTTGAAGAACTCACTTGTATGTCCACTCATGTATTCATTCATTAGACACATATTTATTATGCACCCTACATGCAAAATAATAGTTATGTATTAAGTTGGGAACAAAGATTAATCATCAGGCATTGAGCCTATCTTCAAGGAACTGACACCTCCTGAAATTGTGGAGTTTATGGAAGAACTGATGATAAGAGGAGAAAATGGTTTCAATCTGTCAGCAGATATTTTGGAATAAGATGCATAGAAATCAGTAGGTCATGCATCCAGATCTTTCCCTTGTACACTTGAGTCAAATTATCTCTTAAAGTGAGCCCTACCTCAGTATGGTTCTTGGAAGCTCTTCTAGGTAAAGGGAAGCATAAGTAGGCATACCCAATTCATTATTTTTTTTTCCCCAAGGAACATTTATTTTATTCCCAATGTGTCTAACACTTTCCATAAAGAGTTTTCATTTTTCTCAGCAAGAAAAATAAGGTCACTATGTGAAGCACCTAAAGAAGAACTCAATATTAGAGATCCCATGGAGATTCAGAGTAAAGATGATAGAAATTGTGGATTGAAATGAATATCAGATAATGTTATAAAAGCACCATGTCTGAAATTGTACCTCAAGAAAACATCAGCAACAACAGTAAAGAATGTGGGTAGGTGGAAAGAAAGGGAGAAGGTGTGATGGAAAACTTACATGTGCAAAGGATGAGGGCAGAAATAAGTGAAAGAAGCCAAACACAAAAGACCAAATATTTTATGATTCCAGTTATATGAAATATCTGGAGAAGACAAATCTATGGAGACAGAAAATGGGGCTGAAGGAGGGAATGGGATTAACTATAAGTGAGCTTGAAGGACCTTCAAGGGGTGAAGAAATTATTTTATGACTAGGTTATGATCATGGTCACAGAACTCGATAAACTTACTAAAAATCAATGAATTATAAACTTAAGGTTGGGGAATTTTATATTATGTAAATTATGCCTTAGGATGTTTAAGAAAAACAACTACAGAAAGAAATGAGTCTAGTATGCGTAAGGGGTGGTAAGGAAATTGACATGGTTGTAGTAGTGGGGCCAGAGTCTCAGAGCAGGAAAGTAAATTGACCAAAGTCACACAAAAATTTTAAATTTTATCGAAATTTTGAAATTACCACAGCTGATAAGAGGTAGAGTTATCTGGCTCCAAGATAAGACAAGATAAGTGAAGTAGTATCAATTGGGGGACAATATTGGATTAATTGGGAGAAGAGGATGGGTTTTATTTATAAAGTTACCTGGAATATTTATGACTCTCCAGTAAAAAAAAGGCATGCAGTAAGTGGCATTTTAGGGAGCTTAATTTAGTGGCCAGATTCATAGGTGAAATATTTTTTAATGAGTGCAATTATCTAGGTGAGGTGGGCCTAGGTTACAGCTATAGGACAGGAAAGGAGGAGGAATATTTTGAAAGAAGAAGAGTCAGGTTATGGTGACCAATCCCATAGGATTAATTGAATATGAAAGTGCTTTTTAAAACTAATAACTGCTAGGGAAAAAAATCATAAATAGTGAATCTTTACTATTGAGCATACTGAAAGCAGTAATCAAATAAGCAGAGAAACCCAAGATGTTGGAGAGGTAAGTGGTAAGTGTGGGAGTAATATCTCTAAGGATGGATTATGGGATGGGATTTTGAGTAGGGAGGAGGTGTTCTTCATGGGAGGTGGCAGAGAATTTAATTCTGCACATCATGAACTTATAATACTGTATGTGTCAAACACTACGCTGGATATGTAGGTATTGGTTAATTAGAGATTTGGGTTGTCTTTGACAGAACCAACTCAAACTAACTTAAAAAAAATGCAATGTATTTCCTCACAATACTAGGAAGTCTAGGAATTGGTGCAAACTTAAGCAATATGAGAGCTCTGCCTATTTAATTTCTCAGTTCTATTTTCCTCTGTTTAACTCCATTTTCAGGCCAGCTCTTCTTTCTCTGTGGCAAAAATGACCACAGACAACTACAGCTATACATGGTCCTTGTAGTTAGCAATTCCAGAAATTATAAGAAATTTGTCCCAGTCATGATCAAAAGAACCACCAGGTGGACTCTGATGGGTCCCACTTGGATCAAGCCCATGAGCCAACTCCTGTGATAAAGAATGTTCGTTTCCTTACTGGATGGGCCAGAACCTTTTTTCCTTCCCCTGGGGACAATCAGCCTCACTCAAGCCAAAAGGAGACGGTGGTTTTATAACTAGAAGATAAGGAAAAGACCAAACAAGCCCCCAAAATGTGTCCACCACAAGAGGTAGCATTGGAATTTCATAAACTCTCTACAATCAGATTTATTGTTTTCATTTCAGAAATGTGGAAAGAAAACCTTGGAAAAATTAAGAAATTTGCTCAAGCGCATATAGCTATGAATAAAATAGTAAAGCTGAGATTCGATTTTGGTGTTTGTTCCAAAACATAGCCCTTTTGAAGAGAATAGTTGATGGAAAGCAAGTATGTGAGAAATGAAAATGGAGGCACATGTGCAAATCTCCCCTTGAGATAGTAAACACAGGTGCATCAACATGAATCAGGAGGCAGTGTGAGGGGAGAGAGAGGTGGAAAAGTCTGGGGGATGGGAAAAAGAGTTGGTGGTTTAGGACTGAGAAGAGGGTTTGGAATACCCACTTCAGATTAAGAACCAAGACTTCAATGAGAGGTGATAGCAGTCTTGCCAAGTAGTGGAAAAGCCATATTGAGTTGGAGCTGGTTGTTGAGTTATGGGGTTATTTCAGGAAACACTCCTGGTGACAACACAGAAGTAGAGAGAGTGGACATCTTCAATGACCAAGTTAGTTAGTGAACCACGCTCTCCCCAAAGTAAGCACATCAAAAGACATCTTAGTATGCATATATCACTTCACTGTAACAGAGTAAACTTGCTAACGAAGGAGGAGCACAAGTAAACACTATGAAAGAGCTGAACTCATCACCATTGTCTGCATCTCTCTCCCAGCTCCCCAAATCCTTGCTGGCATAATGGGCCACATAAGCCCCTTGATTGGTAGTAGGTCTCTTCATTCTATAAAATACCTTAGCTTTTCTGCTGCTGCCCACTATGTCCAGAGCAGATTAAGACTGTAATATTGGTGGCTAGAGCAAGTACTCTTGGTGTGCAGCTGATATCCCCTAGGCCCATGTTTGGGCTTTGTACACACTGCAAGTGTTCTGTCTCAGACATTTTCATATGTCTGCTTCTCAGGCTGAGGGCTCTCTCTGGTGCTGTGGAAGCTTGTTTAGTAGGGTAGTCATGAGGTGCATCTGGGGCAGCCCTCAAGCCATGAGAGAAGGGAGTTGGCAGATTAATACTCAAGCTTTCTCATCCCGCTGTGAGACATTTTAAGGCATATTCTACAAAGGTTCCTGCAGAACTGAGCCACAGTTTCCTATAATGGGAACTGGTTTTCTCCTTTTTTGTCTCATTGTCCTTCCCCCCTCACTTGTACTTTTGTGAATCACATCCCCTCCACCACCAAATTTCCTAAACTCAAGTTTTTTCTCAAGATCTGTTTTTTTGGCGGTAACAGACTCAGACAATAGATTATCCCATCTTTCCTCCTTTTATTTACCATGCAGACATCTATATTTAGTTGGTAAACTGGAAATAAGTATTTTTAAAATATCTTTTCCTTAATTCTGCAGGTAATGGAAGCCAGTGTTTTTATTTGGGTAGGGCTGTGCCTCAGCAGAGGGATCTGCTTCACCCAACGTTATGGGCCCTTTACAGGGGCAGTCCACATCAAATAATTGATTGATGCAGGAGTCCAAAGCTTGCTCCCCTCCCACTCCCTTGGCTCAATTTGATATGCTTCTGAAGGGGAATCCTAGCTTCCTAGACACCCATAGAGTCGGGATGGCTGAGGCCTCTATTACAACTGCAATTATAGTTCAGCTTTTCATTGTGTCCATTCCTGCTTCTTTTTCTTCCCAACAGCTGTCATTACCCAGAGCACTTCCCAGTAAGCCGTCTGCATGCAAATCTCTGTTTCAGTGTCTGTGCCCACTTGGTGCCAAGAGTGGTCCTGGGAAAAAGACTTTAAAATGGGCATTTGGAACTGGAACATCCACTGGCCAGTTGGCATTGAGGACTCCATCACAGGTAGTCACTGGAGTACTAGTTGCCCTTGGCTTGCTGTTTTGGTGCAATTGTTGAAGGCAGTGATGAACTATGATGGGATACCAGTGGAAAGGAATACCTTAGCTGGTGCAAAAGCTCAGGGATTTGGGAGGTATGGGGGAAAGTGGTCATTGTAGACTATGGAAGTAGATAACTGTTGCTTTGAACTGTTCCTGATTTGATCAATGGAACAGAACAGAGACTCCAGAAATACATCTACACTTATAAGTCAATAGATTTTCAACAAAGGTGCCAAAGCAACTAATTAAAAAGATCATTAAAACAACTGATTCTGGAACATCTGAAAATCTAGGTGGATAACCGTATACTTTGGCCTTATTTCACACCACACACAGAAATGAATCTAATACGAATCTTAAACTTTAATGTAAAATCTAAAACTACAAAACTTCTAGAAGATAATATAGGAGAGTAGCTTAGGGTAGACAAAGATTTTTGAGAACAGGAAAAATAGCAATAATAATTTTGTAAAAAGCAAAATTATACTTTATAAAACTGAAAACTTCTGCCATTAAAAAGACATCAGTAAGGGCCGGCCGAGTGGCTCAGTTGGTTAAGAGCTCACTCATGAGTGCAAGCTGAGCTCTGAGCAACAGTAGTTCGATGCCCAGCCCAAGCTGAGCTGCCAACAGGTGGCAGAATGACACAGCTAAAAAAATAAATTTAAAAAAAAAAGACATCAGTAAAAAATAATTAGGAAAACCACAGCCTGTAATAAAATATTATATGTATTTATATTAAAATGTATATTTTTTATATATTAAATATTTAATTTATTAAAACATACAAATTAAATAAGGCCTCAAATCCAGATATATCAAAAACTTCCACTCAATAATAAAAAAATTGCAAAATATTTGAGCACTTCAGACATTTCAAAAAGAATCATGGTCAATACATACATTTAAAAAGCTGCTTGAGGGCTGGCCGAGTGGCGTGGTGGTTAAGCGCTGGTTTGGGAAGCCAGCGGCCCCAGTTTGGGTCCCACATATGAGGGCTAGTGACACTGCCCTCAAAACAAAACAAAAAAAACCTGCTTGACATTACTTAGTCATGGAGTAAATACAAATATAGTCAGATTTAGGTATAATGTCACATCCTCAAGAATGGCAAATATGAAAAATACTTTGAACACTAAATGTTGGCTAGGAGACAGAACAACAGAAAGTTTTAAACATTGCTGGAGGGAGTGGGAAATGGTAAACCACCTAGATTATTGTTTGGCAGCTTCTTATAAAGTTATACATCAGCTACCTTATGACGTAGATATTATACTCTTAAGCATTATCCAAGAAAGATGAAATAACATGTCTTAAAAGACAACTCACAGCAGCTTTAGTCACATTAGCTCCCAAACTGGGAACAACTAAACTTCCACAAACAGGATGATGGACAGACCAATTTTAATATATTCATATGGTACTACACAACAACAAAACAAAAAAATTAAATACTGATATATACAGCAACATAGATGAGTCTCAAAATGTTGCTGAAGGAAAGAACAAGGCACATGCAAATTCATTGTGTATTAAGATCTAGAATAGGCAAAACTAATCTATAGTGAAAAAGATCATAATCATAGTTTCTTTTTGGTGTGGCTGTTGATAGAGAGGGGGCAGGTGGAAACTTTCTAGGGTGATAGAAATAGTTTATATATTGATCAGGGTATGGTTGGATGGGTATATATATGGCTACAGTTATATGGGTGTATTCATTTGTTAAAACTCATCAGACTTAAAACCAGAGCATTTCACTTAAGCAAATTATTCCTTAATAAGAAAAGTTAAAAAAAAAATAAAAGCAGAAAGTACTTTACCAAAAATTTGGATACAGGCTTTGTTGAGCTTGATTAGCTTTCATATTCTCTTTCTTTAAATTATTGGTTGATCAGGGCCGGCCAAATGGCGCATTGGTTAACAGCTGGTTTTGGGATGCCAGCGACCCCGGTTCGGATCCCACATATGAGAGCCAGTGACACTGCCCTCTACAGCTAACAACAGCTCCACCCGGAGCTGGGCTGCAAGCCCCAGCGACGGTGTAGGCTGCAGCCCCTGCTGCAGTGGGCTGCCATAGGCTACACTGAGTGGCCCGCAGCCAGCGCGAGCTGCCAATAGCCACGGTGAGCGACCATCCAGAGGCCGGCAACCCATCTGCCTCATCCGGGAAGAGCGCAATGAGGATACCAACAGTGAAGCAATGTCTTCCACAACTAGACTGAAGAACAAAATGAGAGCAACTTGTCTGTTCTCCTTCCCCGATTCCCCAATGCTGTTCCCCTCCCCCAATTCCCCAATAAAATCTTAAAAAAAAAAAGAAAATTATTTGTTGATCAAACAATGATATGGAAGAGTATCTTTACCTAAATACATTGCTGTTACAGTTTCCTAATCTAGAAATTTTTCTGAGAAAGTAATTAGAAGTACAGACCAACATGTATATGGAATATTGTTTACTGAAGTGTTTGATATCATATTTAAAGGTAAAACATTAAATGAAACTAAAATGGTTAAGAAATTATCACACATTTTTATGATGAAATATTTCATAGCTAAAATATTAAATAACAGTTACATAATGAGAAAATATTAAGTTAACATTAGTGAATAATATAGACTTGTATACATACAATGATTTGATCCTTGAAAATAATACGTGAATGGAAAACCATGCACAAATATACATCAGGTTGTTAATTGTGGTTATTCTGGGGTTGTGGATGCTTTCATTTTATTCTGTTCAATCTTTATTTTCTGCCTTTCTCCTTTGTTCTTTTATAATTTGAAATAAATCATAAGCACTATAAAGTTTTGGTAAAACGGTAAGACAAAAGTGAAACCTAATAGATCCCTTGAGTTTGTTTTCTTTGCTCTTCTATGGCCACTCACCTATGGAATAATCATCTGTGGAAGCACACGGGAAACCCACCACACTACCCACCAGACTTTTCTCAGAAATCGACTGCTCAGTTCTCGCAGAAAGAGGATACAAAATTTGATTTTTTTTTTTAACCTTCCTGATGAAATCAGTGCTCATCTCTCATCTAGTTCTCTCCCTCACTTCTCTTTTGCATTCTGTTCCAATTCTGCTAGTCTCTGAACCATGAAGAGCAGTGATGCTCTTTAGGAGATTCTAGCAAACACTGATATCACCAGCTTCCATGTCGTTGTAGAAATACATTTCATTTGGCTCCATTTCCTAGTCTGCAAACTTGTTTTAATCAAAATTGGAATCAGTATGATAAGAAGTCAGGTACATCTCAGCCTCATTGCCCTGCACTAGAAGGGTTTCTACAAGCTTGCAGGAATCGGGGACAGTGATGACTATTTAACAATTCTGTTTATTAGACAACAAATCAATTCATTAAAACCAAGGTTATGAATAACTGCATATAAGGAGAAGCGAAAAGCGAGGGAGGGAAGAAGGAATATAAAAAAACTCTCTGTGAGGTTTTATTTTATTTATTCAAAGGCAAATCCAAAGGTTGCTACAGGACAGTGCTCATAAAACAGGTCTGCAAAGGGAATGTCCTACAGAAAATGCTGGCTCCTTCGCTTCACTGGCAGTTGAGTTCACAGTAGAAATACATTCAATTCCACACAGTAATAGTGCTTTAATAACAGATGAAAATATGTTTTATGGTGTGTGTTGATAACTAAATGCTTATCCTATATATAGAAATTCAAATAATTGGAATTTCTCATAGCCAGCATCCAGTTGAAACCACTGGAGAATACCTTGATATAGAAGGTTAAAATCAATAGACTGTGTTTGGGTTATTTTTCAGAAGATGTCTGCTGTATGTTTAATATACTATATTTGTATTATGGGCTCTGGTTCCTGTAAATCTGAGGTCTCTCTTTCTTGAATGAATGAGGAGATAAGCAATTGAATTTGAAAGATACTTTATGCAACAGAAAAGCAATTTTGTTCCTGGTTATCAGAGGGCAAGAAGTGAACTAGCAATTGAATACTAAATATTTTTAACCGTTGGGATTCTGGCCTACTCTGGGCTCAAGCCATCTCAGCTATAATGTTCCATATAATGGAGGAATATTTTACTGAAAGTTTAGTCAATTTGAAGTAATTATCTTTTACTGTTAGTGGGTGTGAATTTATGTTACAGAATCTCAAATTTCCATTTTTATAAAGGAAGGAAACAAGGGAGGTTTCCATTTCTTCCAAAGAGGACCCATCAAGTACAGAATATTGTTTTGCCCTGACCAGGGTTACTTTGTGATGAACTGGTCTTGGTTTTAACTGTTGTTCGTAATGTTCTCTAAAGTTCTTGGTGATCCCACAGTAGAATAAATGAGGCTGGCATTTTCCCATCACATTTCATGGTGAAAACCTCATTGTCCAGCTCCACTTGTTCGCCTTAAATAATTTTTAAAAGAATTATGTGACATAAAACTTACTTGTTTTAATTTTTTTTTACTCCCAAATCTTTGATAATAATAGTATTATACTCTGTTGATTATTTATGGATGTATCTGACATATTTTACTTAATGCTTTTAAAAATACCATGCCAAAGCTGATGCTTTGGGCTTATCAGTTTATGTTAAGCTTCGGTAGCCAGCCTCCAAGATGGGCCCCCATGACCTTACCCTCTTTGTATTGATGTCTTTGTGTAGTACTCACCTCACTGTATTACAGTTGACCTTTGTGATTGATAGCATGTGGCAGAAATGATGGTGTGTGTCTCCTGAGACTAGATCATGTATGACATTGCCACTTCTGCCTTGCTTCCTTGGATCATTTACCATGTCTTGAGGACACTCAAGTATTGCTATGGAAAGGTCCATGTGACAGTGAACTGAGTGAGACCTCTGACAACAACCAGTGCTAATTTGCCAGCCATGAAAGTGAGACATCTTAGAAGTGGATCCTCCAGTCCCAGTCAAACCTTCTGATGACTGCTGCCCTGGCCAACGTCATGCCTGTAACCTCATGAAAGACCCAGACCCAGACCACCTGGCTAAGCCACACTCAGATTCCTGACTCACAGAAACTCTGAGAGATAATAAATATATACAGCAGGTCTTTGAATAATGTCATTTTGTTTAATATTGTTATAACATTAGGGAGATAACCTAGGAACTTAACTCATTTATATCAAATAGACTATGGTAAAATTGGGTTCATTATATGTCATTTTGTTTAAAGTGGTAGAATCTATGAACAATGTTACGTGAGGACTTATTGTACTGGTATTCTAAATTGCTAATTATTGGAGTAATTTGCACACAATAATAAATAACATAATACTGAAAAAAGCTTATAATACACAAAAAGTTTGGCTTCTCATTGAACAGAATTTTATAAAATCATGCTAAAGATGAGAGAAATTTAGGGAGCCAGACAATGTAGATTGTAACAATGCACTTATTTTTTAATAAGTTTTTGGAATTAAACTGTTTTGTTACCAACAAATGTAATCATTGCTTTTAGTTGCTAAAGTCAAAATCCTCCATGGGTTTGCTGACATGGATCTGTCACTTAATATATGCAAATATATTTGCTTTGACATTTTAATAATCATCAGAGTGTGATCCTGACTCCAGGAGTCATTAGATACAGCTGAGTGGTGAACTGAGAGGTGAATTTCTGATATGTGAGTTAGAGAAGGAGGAACCATGAATGATAGACTCTCCCAAGCACTGTGATATTGGGAGGGTAGGATGTGGTGAATATTGTCTACTTCTTCTTGAACTGGACTCTTCTCACACTGACAGAAGCTTTTCCGTACTGAATCAGGTTGACCTGTCAACCTTAGAATAAACAGAGAATCTACAAGAAGCAGTACACATATACACAAAATAATGAATAGGTCTCCATAACCCAACAGAGTGCATATTTATTGAGAGTCTGCAGTATGCAGTCCAATCTGCTATGAATTCCAATTAATAGAAGACATGGATTCTGCTTTTTGGCCCATTCTGTTTCACAACCTTTAAAGCTATGAAAAGCAATCCTGGATGGGAACTTTCAAATCCCTCCTGCCCAAAAACCCTCTGTCGCTCAATCACTGGCACTGTGTAAACAGAAACACAGTGAAGGCTTAGACAGTGGTGTGTAGGGTCCGGTCAGAGGACCCTGAGCTGGGTAGAGGACGAGATGGTCTCCACTGGGTAAGGGAGGAGGCTGCAAAGGCAACTTGGGGCATGCTGTGATCAGCAAGTGAGATAATATATGAAAAAGAGCTTTGTAAACTTCAAAGCACCATAGAAATATGAGAAAGAATTATTACAATACCTGAAACTGTGATGGTTGCCAGTAAAATAGTATTTGACTTAGGGCTTTGTTATTTCTTTCAAAGAAAAGATTTTTGAAGATCGTTGCTTTGAATAGCTCTTGTCCATGTTCTATTGCCTGTAGCCATCCTTCTCTCTTATTGACTATGTTTCAGCCATCTTCAGTACAAATGGTGAAACTGCAGCAAAACTTCAAGGCTTTGCTCTCCACTTCCTTTAAACGTTCTTCATCTTTTTTAGAGTTTAGACTTCTTTTTATAACTGTGGCAGCCGCAACTCCCAGAGGTCCTGCCTGTGCACCGGGTTTGTTTACCACTCAGCAGGGATTTGTTTACCACCCAGTAGGAGAAGACTCAAGAAGATAAAAGCCAATCACGGAAGTAGAAAGACAGAACCAGGCAGAAAATACCAAGAAAATAAGATTAGAAACACCGGGCTCAAGCAGAGTTGACTTTTAGCAATATGATGACTCTGGGAAGCCTGCTCTATGCACATGTTAAATCACTTTATTTTCTAAGTTATCAGAAGCATAGTACATCTTCTGAAATCACTTTGTGCCTGCTGAACATGCACCTCCATTTTAAACTTTTGTGTTCTAAAAAAAATCTCCAATCACTTCATTTTCTTTTAAGTTCCTAAATAATGCATGCTTATGTCTCCCAAATTTTAGTTGGCTGGTCAGATTATATTTGGGGAGAAGTCTTACTTGGTCTGATAAATAATAAAATACCATTCATCCTGAAATACTAAGAGAACAAGGTTTTTCTTTAATGTATTTTTTTTTGATAATTAAAGTTTATATTACAGACTTGAGGTACCATGGGTTCTAAAGTAACATCTGAGTCCACAGATCAAGTTATTTTAAGTAAAGTGTAAGTGCATTTTATTCTCTTTCTTTGAAAATTGGTGATCTAGTAATTGTGTAGGTATAGTTACTTTTCATTAATTAGAATAACCAGTGAACCAGAAATTCTGGTACTTAAAGAGTACGGAAATGAAAATTTTAGTGTAGAAATATTTTTATAGGTTTATGCATATCATTTATAACTTCGAGGGTGACAAAGATTGTTAAATTACTTTGCTCAAGTAATGATGTCATATGTATGTTTTTGTAATCTATTTTTAGTCACCCAGAGACTCTATATACAATATCTCTAATCTTGCTAATTCACTTGAATATGGAGTAAGATAAATGATTTTTAAGTATTTTAAAAACAGAATTTACAATTATTGATTTAACTGGTTGTTTATAGCTGAAAGCAACTGTTTCTTAGAGGTTGAATATTTATTGTGCATGAATTATATTAAGGGATAAATATGATATGTAATTCAGAATATTTTAAACATAAATTTGAGACTACCCAACACCATTGAAATATATTAATAAATCATTCATTCAACAGACATTTATTGAGCACCTACACATTTTCTATTTTTTTTTAATTTTTTTTGAGGGCAGTGTTAATGGCCCTCATATGTGAGACCCGAACTGGGGCTGCCACCGCACCACTCGGCCCGCCCCATTTTCTAATAACTATGTTAGCTATAGGTATTTTTCAAATGTCAACATCTAGGAATTAGGTAGAGAACAAAAAAACTAAGTGCTACATTTTGAGCAGCATGTAAGTAATTGTCTTTCTAGAAAAGTAATGCAATATTATTTGTATTGATGAGGAAAATATTCCTGCTTATTGGGAATTTCCAATAAATGTCATTCAAGATAGTAAGTCAAGAGCAGTCTGGGGTAAATTATGGAGAAGGCAGGTATGCCTTGAAAGTGAGGAGAGTCACACTTCATAACTGTCCTTGGACTTTTTTATAAGTCATTGCTACTCTTCAAAACCTAATAGCCCATGAGCAAACTGGGGATATTTCAAAAAGTCCAGCAAAATGGTAATTATTCTGGTAGAGCTTGGAGGAAGTCAGAAGGATTATTAGAGTTTATTAACCATCCTAAGGGATTTCCTACACACCTTCCTTAGGGATTTCAAATTTTGCCACTTCCTCCTCACTGACCCCTATAACCTTTGGCCTTTTCTTCCTTCCTACTAATTTTAAATGTTTCTGCAGGAAGCCATAATACCAAACTTCCATTTAGAATAAAATATTGCAATGACATGTTGATATTCTGTGGCTTTGACCAGACATCTGAGTTTTTTCCAACCAATTTTCATCACTTGTTAGTAATTTCTACTTCTGTCAAGTAGACAAGGCATGTCCCTCCTTTAAATAGCTATTTACCTTTTCTACATGGTGAGTCATTCATTCATCCTGCATAGGTTTGCAGTTACCTACTTTTTGTACCTTGCTAGGTGCTGGTGAGAACAACAACAGCAAAGAGATTTAAATTCCACCAATCTCCCCAAGGAGCCCATAGCCTAAAGAGAACACAGGCACATAAGTAGTTACAAATAAAAGAATAAGTGCTGTCACACAGTTGTGATGAATAAGGGCATGGGGGCACAGAAGAGGGAGTTACAACTCCTGATGGAATCCCAGAAAGACTTTGCAGGGAAGGTGATGCTTGAACAGTATTGTGAAAGAAGAACATATAATTTCCATTTGTAAAGAATGGAGAAATAACAACAACAAAATAAAAGCATGAAATAGAAAATAACAAATAACAGTATAGTTGGAGAATTTGCATAGAGAAATGAGGCATAGAGAATCAAAGCAAATATTTTTAATAGAAATAAGTTCAGAGATTCTCCTTAAGAGGGCATGATGAGCTGATATATGATAAATTCCCAATCCAAGTTAAGTAAATAGAGTTTTTAAAGTATATTTATTAGGGTTTCTTTGGAGGTTCTAGCAGGGGAGTGTAGCTACTCTTATACCCTTGACGAAAGAATGGTACACCTATACAACAGAAAGTTATCCTCTTAGACCAAGCACCAGCTTTGAGAGGGATGCACACAGAGCCATGAGGGAGGAAAGGGTCACTTGCTTAGCCAGCAGGCCAGCGAATCAACCCTGCCAATCAATGGAGTGGCAGATGTCACAGCCAGATCACTTTCACATCTTAAAAGTACTTTTGTGATGGATGGACCTAGAGACTATAATGTTGAGTGAAATAAGTCAGTCAGAGAAGGACAAATACCATATGATCTCACTTATATGTGGAATATGAAAAACTGTATGAATGAGCAAAGTAAACAGAAACTGTCTCATAGATATAGAGGAAAAATCAGGGTTGCTAATTTGGAGAGGAATGGGGATGAAGGAGAAGGGGAAGGGATTAGACAGCAAAAATAGGCAATTACAATATTGCTACTGGGATAGGAAAAACAGTTTGGGGAATATAATTAATAATGTTGTAAATATTCTGTGGAATGTCAGATGATCATAGGTCTTGTTAGGGAGACCATTTCATGGATGGAGTAGAGGTTTGATCACTGCACTGTATTACTAAAATGGAGGTGGTATACCTACTGTAATTGAATATATATAGATAGTCACGGGATGTGGATTATACTGTGGAAGAGAGTCAGAGGAAGAGTAATAGATATATATGATATGGGGGGGAGTGGGGTGGTGTATTGGGGGTGGGGGGTTGTCACTTTGAGGGGTAAAATGTATAACTATTGCACTGTGTTGTACACCTGAAACTAATTAAAAATAAAATAAAATAAAATAAAATAAAATAAAATAAAATAAAATAAAATAAAAGTACTTTTGTGAACACAATAACAAAAAAGAAAATTCCTAGTGCCGGAAATGAAAAGGGATCTCAGTGGGGAGTGGGACTTGAAGTCCTGTGTCCTATAGAGGTGCCTCATCATAAGGCTGAAATTAGGATTTAAGTCATTTATACAAGGTGTGTTCAACAAATACAGTGAATGTTTAAAATTTAAAAAAAAAATATTACAGTAAAAGACACATTGCCAAAATACCCCCTTTTGCTTCAAAAATGCTTATCCCAGCTCTGGAAGTCTTCTTTCATGAGTGTCTTTAGTTCCACTGTCGTGGCTGCCTCAATGTCTTGAATCGATTCAAAATGTTTACCTTTCATGATCATTTTGACTTTAAGGAAGAGCCAGAAGTCGTACAGTGCCAGCTCCGGTGGATAAGGTGGATGAGGGCACACCGTAATGTTTTTATTTGACAGAAATCGCCATATACCAGAAGCAATGTGTGACATGGAGCATTGTCATGATGGAAGATGGTTTACTGCACCCTTCAAAATACACCTCTCTTAATCGTAGCTCACACCTGACTGACTGCACTGGACAAGTTGAAGCTTGTCACACACTGTTGCTAAGTTTTGACATGCTGCTTCCCATGTTAAAGATGCCTGGCTTTCCATTGGATGGCACTTGGCAGGAGCATTCACCATATTTGTGATCACAATGGAAAGACTCCATGTCACACATCGCTTCTGGTATGGCAATTTCTGTCAAATAAAAACGTTATGGTGTGTGCTCATCCACCTTATTCACCAGGTCTGGCACTGCACAACTTTTGGCTTTTCCCCAAAGTCAAAATGACCATGAATGGTAGACGTTTTGAATTGATGAAGGACATCAAGGCAGCCATGACAGCACTTCAGAAAGTGGCAAGAATGACAGAATAAGTGTGTTCTAAGCGAGGGGGAGTATTTTGAGTGGGATTAATGGCAATGTGTTTTTACTGCAATCATTTTTTATTTTATTTAAACATTCACCGTATTGTTTGATCACACTTCGTACATCAAAGAAACACAAATTGGTTTCCAGCATCAACTTGGGAGAAATTCCATGTACTGATTTTAGGATAAGGCACAGAAGTATCCCATACATGTTGCTATGTAATGCTGTTATTGCTGTCTAAATTGTCTCTTTTCAGTTTTGATTTCCTCTTTGACCCACCATTTGTTTAGAAAAAGAGCTGACATGTTGCTGGGTGGGCTTTCCTGGGTGTGATGGGAGTTTGTCTTCTAGGTTGCTAGGGGAGGCCTGTTTCTTCCTCATGGTTGCCATAATGGGGACACTGGTTTCCAGTCACAGAATCTTCTCTGTCAGTCTTTGGTGTCAGAAGTCTCCCTTTAGAAGACTGAATAGAACCTGTTGCTCTGAGAGCAGGTGGGAATGTGGGAATCACTGTTACACCTTCCACTGTAGACATGGGACACAATTACTCTTCTGACTGTTCTATCTAGAATCTTTAAAATATCCACCTAGTTTTCTGGCAGATTCTTCATCATCCTCTCCTTTGTCTATGTGGTTTTGTTGTCCGTCTGTTCCTATTTGTTTTATTTCCTATATCTCCTACAAATTCCTCACTATTTGTTTTTCTGGCACTTGCCCTCCCTCTACCCCACATATTCCTTCACTTTTCAGTACCATGTTAGGTTTACTTTCACATTTATTTTGTGATTTTATAGGAATTTTGCAAGGGGGAAGAGTAAATGTGTATGTTTAGTCAGGTATCATGAGGAAGAAAACTATCAATTCTCCCTGTGGTCTAGTTCATGTCCTTTAAAACCCAAAGAAACTCTTATTTATTAAGGTAGCTCCACAGCCACTGAAGTAAAGCAAAACTGCTTTAATTACTGGAATATTAGAAAGCTGTTGTTTTCTCCACATGCTTGGTATTTCAGGATAGCACCAGTCCCTCAGGAGTAAACTCTGGAATATCACTGTGTCCCTTTGCCTTACAGGTTCCATCTGCTAAAATGTTATGTCCTCCCACACCTGCCATCTTAGGGAGCTTTTAAGGATAGCTTCACTGACTGTGACTTATGAGTAATTCTGTCAGTTTAGCAAAGGGAGGCTATTGTAGTAGCCTATGAGACAGCTTTGATTTGTGTGATTGTATAACATTGTGTTTAAATATCCCTTTTTCTGTCTAAGTCCAGAACAAAAAGTAGAGGAAAAAAAGGAACGATTCAAAACACCACTTAGAGAGCTTCATAAAAGTGGTTCCTGGAATCTGGGAGCCTGGTATATTTGGTTCAAACCTGAAAAAAGACCTCCAGACTGGAAACTAGCTAAGTGACCTGTGACAGCAGAGTAGGGGGCTGCCTTGAGAAGGGACTACCTTACCCTGACAGCAGGTCAGGAGTTTTCATTTCCCAGGACCAACCAGATAAGGAATCTGTAGTAGAAACGTCTGCCTAGGGTTATTTAAAAATGAAACCCGAGAGGGCTTTTTGCAAGGACTAAGGAACCTAAGCCAACTCTGGCTGCCAGGTCTGTTCGGGTCCAGAAACTCAGGGCAGATACTGCCCACATCACACATGTTCTACCTGAGTAGGCCAGAGAGAGGGCATCAAACATCTGCCAGAGTCTGAGGAAATCAACCAGATTACACAGGTGTCAGTAAAGTAAGATTTCTTGCACCACATCTCTTCTTGCCTCATGACCCCTTCAATCCTGGGATGCCACTGGGCACCCACCCAATGAGGAAAGAGGAATTTCTAGGCAGAGAAATAGGGATGTCACTTGTGTCCCCTCCTTCCACTGTAGGCTTCTAACATGAAGCAGACCAGAGCTGGAGAAATGGAGAAGACTAAAATCGAAATGCAGTGCAGAGCTTGGCATGTTACATGGTACTCGGCAATTTAATTGTTGATAGGAGACATTCTGGAGGTTAAGACATCCAGAGAGCATCTTAATAGCCAAGAGTGTCCACAGAATCTTTGGGACCTCACTGTACTTTCCTCAAGGCAAAGAGAAGAAAAATACCACATGTTACTTCATGAGCACACCTTTCTTATTATCTCAATCTTTGTTCTAGTAACTACTGCCTTATCATTCTCATTAGTTCAGGAAACTGAACTATGTTGTCATTTTTCTAACTCTAGTCTTACGTGTGAGGGAAGCAAAGGGAGACACTAGATTAGTGGTTTTTAAAGTGAGCATTGTCTGGGAACTTGTTATAAATGCAACTTCTTAGATTTACTGATTAAGAAACTCTGGGCCCAAGATCCAACAGCCTGTATTTTCACAAGCCCATTGAGTGATCTAATGCACACTATAGTCTGAGTACCACAGACGCTCAACAGAACCTCATTTTATTTCTAAATGTTTTTTGCACTTTTAAAACTGAGGGATATTTCTTGGCACAATATGAGTCATTGGGGAAAACTCTATTGCATATAATTCCTTTCTCATTTTGGATGATGTTATTAAAATACCATTTGGGTTCCTTGAGTACAGAATTTCCAAAACACATTGCTTGAGCAGAAGCGAGTCTCTGACAGTCTGAATCCAGCTTAAGTATCTCCTGGTGATTAAGCTGGAACCCAGAACCAGAAAAACCTTGTTTTGTGTCCCATTTGCCTGCTACTAGTTGTATGACCTTGAATGAGTAAATTGTTTAAAATTTCTAAGCCTCAGTTTCATAAATTTTGACACTGGGATGACAATCGAAGTACTGACTTTACAGGACTGCTGAAATGAATAAACACTACACTGCATATTTAATGTGAGCAAAGCACCTAATTCTGTGCTCGATGTATAATATGTTTTCAACAGAGGCTAGTTGTTATTGTCACTGAATGTCCTTGACATAGTGTGGGGTATCTCACTGTCCATCTCAAGAAATAAAAGTTTGCCATAATGCGAGAAGTCCAGAAGGCCAGTGGTTTATTCTTTTCCAAGTCTGCAACTCTCCTAGGCTTTCCCAATACTCATGAGGATCTTCATATAGAAGTTGATCCAATTTTCTTCTGTAACCTTTTTTTTTTTTTGATTGAGTAGAAGCCAGCCTCAGTGAGATACCTGAAACATGGGAACTTGGCAACCTTCTTGCCCTTCCCAGCAGCTATAAATGGTACAGTGACAGAGTCCCCTGCTAGACTTTGGGGACAGGCCATCCTTACATGGCCAGTTTTCTTCTCTAGATCAGCAACTTTTTAAGTAATAATTATTACCAAACAAACCACTCAGTTTCTCAGTCTAAAAACATCTGAACTTTAGTTAATTATTACTACAGAGTTTTCTCCTAGAATAATAAGTATTGCGTTACCTTTGGGCTACAACATGGGCCATTTAGGTGATTTTTCTCAGGACAAAGGGAGTATTTGGCTTTTCCATTTTTTTTGTGAGAAAAAAATTACCTCCAACTCTAAAATGAGTTTTTCTAGTTTCTATCAGTCCCACCAAAGTTTTAAAATGTAACAAGATAGTTGAGTAATTCAGAACAATGGATTGAAAAATAATCTGTCATCAAATCCTAGCTCTGCCTCATACAACTCTTGTGACATGGGAAGTTGTTCACCCTCTCTAAACCTCCACTACATCATCTACAACATGAAGAGAGTGCAAAGACCGTCTCATTCACTGTATTGTGGGGAGAGTTACTTGAGAAATCAAAGGTAAAATATTTAACTTGATGTCTGGTACCTGGAGAGATGATAAAGTTTTACTTTTGTTGGGTGTTTGGAGAAGCACATATCAAGATAGGATTAGATTAGCAAGAGATTAATTGGGGGATATGCCTTGTGAAGGTTACATGGGAGGAAGCCAGTGAAAGCAGAGAGAACTAATCTGACACCTGAGAAAAGAGAAGGAAGGAAAGATTGGGTAGGGAGAGTCTCAGACAGCAGAACAGTTCTAAGGGAGTTTGGGCCAGGCTAGTGGGAAGTCTCCAAGCCAAACCTGTCCTTTGGAGCGATGCATTTCTATAGGATTCCTATAGGTTGCCTGTAGAAATAGGTCAGGAGTAGTACCCTGCCATGCTTAGTCATTGCCAGGAGCAGCAAGGGAAAGAGTGGTCTTGGCACAAATGTGATGGATTCAAAGGGGCAGTACCTGGGGCTGCCAGTCAACTATGATTTGTGAAGGATGAGATCTGAGCAGTATACTTTTATGGCCACCATTATTGTTTTTGCTGTTATTTAGAATAGGTCAGAGCTTCCTCAGAAAATTGTGCACAAGAAAAGTGGTCAAGGGGCAAAAATAGGCCTGAACTCTAAGTCTTACTCCAATTGCTAAGCTGTACACATCTGGAGCAGACACACCTGGAAGGGGCACTTTTTTCTAACTCATACAAAGATTTTTATCTGGGTGGGGGATCCAGCCAAGGTACTTTAAAACATAGAACCTTTAAGAATAGTGGTATGTGTGTGTGCAAACATGTGCCTCAAATAGTGAGTAGGAGTGGGGCTGTCCAATGAGAATACATCGGGAACTGACATTGTAAACTAAGAAGCCTGTCAGCATAGCGTTAACTTATTCTCTGGAGGAAGGGGCAGGATCTGGTGGATCCCTTATAACCAAAAACGTGAGTTTTGGTAATTAATCATTTGAATATAAGAGTATCTTTTCTATTGAAAACAATCAAACTCATCATCTATCGAGAAGGGTGAAGTTCTAAAGACTTCATATTTATCTCAGTTCCTTTTTACTCAGCAGTGTCTGTGCAAATTGCTTATAAAAGTGAACAGCATGGTGAGGGAAAAGCAAACAAGAGTTTTTTGAGGAAAGCTTTGTTTTAACTCTAGGCTTGGTTCTCCATTTATTATCAGAGGGAACTAGATCAAATATTCCTGTGCTGGGAACAATGATTGAAAGCACCTTTTCATTTGATTCTAAAAAATGAGGGTGAAAGCTTACAAAAAAATCAACCAATGCCAGGTTCCCCACCCTGAAGAAATGAACTCTGGGTGCTGGTTGTAGTTTTGTGTGCCATAGACACCAGAAGCAGCATCATCTGTGATGCGCTCACATCATGGTGATGAATTAGTTAACAGTCTCCAGAATCTTCATGGGCTGCAGCTAAGATTTCAGGTATTTTAAATCTAAATGAAGGCACTTTGCTTATCCTGTGTAAATGGAACTTACAAACAGAACTGCAATTTCATTTAATAGCTATAAACCATTACTCTAATGGTTTGACAAATACCTATGAGGATAGACTGCAATATTTCATCCAAGAAAGGACTGAATATTAAATAAATGTAACCTCCCAATGGGTTCCACTTTAACCCCCTACTAATTTTGGAGGGTGGATTTAAAAGCTGAAAGCATTTTAGAGTAAATGTTAGGAATAGAGGCAGCAGGTTCTGTGGTGCAGATTAGCGCTTTATCCCAGTAATCGCAAATCCTTTTTTCATCTTCCATTATCACTTCAAACTCATCACAAGTGCAGAACTTAACTCAGAAGTTCAAAGCACCATTGCTTCATGCCTAACAGCCTTCTGGGGGATTTAAGCAATTAACTAATCTCTCTGTTCATTATTATTGTTATTATTATTATTATTGTTATAAAAAGAAAGCTAACACTACATTTCAGATCTCAGCTAGGTTGATGTCAAGTGGAGTCAAAAGTGCATGCATGCCCTAATGAAATGGAAAGATGACTCACTTTTCCATAGTTAGAGACTACGAGTATATCAAAGTCACCATCTCTTCGTTCAAAGAATAAAGTGTCAAGGGACTTTCAAATAAAAGACCTCATAAGTTGGAAAATTTGAATGGTGTCTAGGATCAGAAAAATAATGGTTTCTATAATTATCATCTAAAGTAATTAAAGATACTTTTGATGATGGCTGGTTATAGAGTAAGAGAAAATAGGACAACACCCCCAAAGACAGATGTGTTCAAGGAGAAATTTGTTAAGAAAAGGGACAATTTTCATGCTGAGCATCATAAAGATTTAGCTTCATTTGATTCATAAACTTTTTTTCTTCTGAAGAAATATTACTTACAGGCACCACAAATGAATATTTATCCTGATGATGTGGGGGGAAAACCCAGCTATGGGAGGTACCCATAAAATTGATCATGTTCGTAATAACCTGAACAAAATAACAGCAGCTACAAACCTTTTGATTATAACTGATTTAAAAAATCCTGGAACTGCTGGTAATGGTACTTTCATTCTGTAGTTTTGTTTTGTGCTTGACAAGAGAAAAAATGTGCTGAAAGCTTCTGATTACCCAATAGCAATTACCAGAAAACCAATCAAAAAGCAATTTGGGTTTTTAGAAAAGTGTGACTTATCAGTTTGTTCAATAGAGTTTTCTTTTTTTCTTTTTAAGCTAATTGAATGGTGGTTTATTTATTTATTTTTGCCCACAAATACACAGATTTTTACTAATAGAATAGATGAAGAAAGCAGACCAGGGGCATGTGCTGTGTTGTCGGAAAGACAGTCATTGTCATTACACCTATTCATTTCCCAAGGCGCCTTGGTTCCAGATTTTCTTAGGTTCAGCTGTTGCACCAGCAGCACACCCAGAAACTGCTGTGAGGAGACCCTGTTTTTCCACAACAAAGCAGGCATGGGGTGCAGCATTGTGTTCTGATGAAAAAACCAACATCCCTATGAATCTTCTAAATTGCATAGTGTGTCTTCAGATGACAAGAAAAGGACACAAATACATATAATGAACTGATTTGAGGGATGAATTAGCCCCCTTTATAGCATGATGGGGCTTTAAAAAAAGACATGAAACAGGAACCTGTGTCTCTCACCTCTCTTACCCACACCCATCCACCGTGGCTCCGCAGCACACTTCATTCTTCTGCAGATGGAACAGCAGCCACCACCCAGGAACCACACACACACACACACACACACACACACACACACACACACTCAGGTGTGGAAACAGTTTTCCTTCTACAGAGAGCTTGAGATACATGTGAGCACAAGCATACACACACGTGCACACACAGCCACACACAAAGAGAAATGGAAGGAAGTGTTTTAGTGTTCCTTTCCGTTTTTATAATGGACTAGTTGTAGACAAATTCTGTTTTTATCACTGTATTCATAGGTGTAATTCCTAATAGCAATTTTTTCAAGAGAGGTTCATGTGGTATCTGAAAGTTGAGCTAGCTCTATGTTAAGGAGGAAAAAAATAAAAAAAATGCATCCTCTGCTGTATTGAAACTTGCTTTTCATTGGAAAGATGCTGAAGGCAGACGTGTACAATTGCTTGCCCTTCAATATTCCATTTGCAAGAACATCTTTTCATTGATCTCTGTCTATATGTCCTGAAAGTGTGTGGTGTTAATTTGTTTCTCTTAGATATAGATCACATAGTGTTGCCAACACTTAGGTTTCCCATTAAAGTTCTTTGTAGTGTGGTTTATTTTGACTTCTTTTGCAGCAAACTTACATCTGCTATTGTAGACAGAACTCTTCACAATCTGAACAAACAAAAAACAAAACAAAACAAAAAAAATCCTAGTTCTTATGAAGGCTAAAGTCTAAGTACCTTAGATGGAAGCTTATTTCAGGTGGAAATTTATTTTGTTCTGACATGTATGGATGCTTTAGTAATCACTGGTTAGTTTCATAGACAACTTCATAGTGACAATTCATCTCATTCATTGAACTCAAAATAAAAATGGAATTTTCATAGTGATGTGTTTTGTTAAATTTTAAAATGTGAAGGAATTTTAAAAATAAAAGCCTACTTTCCCATTTATTCAAGTATAACAATAGCTTTCATAGATCAAGGATTTTTCAAATTATTTTGTTAATACTATTTTTGAGTACTTCCAACATATTGTCTGCCCTTGTCAAGAAATATATTAACATCATTTCATTTCATCCCCTAACAGACCAACCAAATGTATACTTCCCCATTTCACAAATGTGAAAACTAAGGCTCAGAGAATGTTGATCCCCCACAGTCAGGAAATTACAATGCCTGCCCATTGGTTCAGTATTTATTCAGAATAATTCTGAATGCTTCAGGTAAAAAGAAGGTCATGATTTTAAATCTCACTGGGCTGATAAAACAGGCATTACACTGAGGGTTTATATTACTATTTCTATGGCACTGGAACTTCATATGCATAAAGTGTTATTTTCTGACATTATGTGGCTTGATTTATTTTTATGGTAAGTCCAGTGTAGAGTTTGATACATATTTAAACAAGAAAAAGGAAATTAAATCTTAAAAGATCATTTATATAAGATTAGAGAGGCTACCCTAAATACACACATGTGGATAAGGAAAATGTTAACTAAACTCTATTTCATATCTGAGTCATAGTCTCTTCCTGCTCTTTCCTTTCTAAAAAGTTTTTCAATCACTATTTTTTCATTGAGGGAAAAAAGGCGTTTGGCTCATCGTTTTCAGTCAGCCCTGAAATACTGGTGATGTTAGACTATGTGCAAAATAGTTAATTTATTTAAAGATATCCAAGGAAGATCTTGATATTTAAGATCTTTAGTGGTATCTGATGGACATGGGCACATTTCAATGACATTTTTTTTTTCTTTTTGTCAAGTCAAGTATGTCTCAGACTTTCATAGCAGGGCCCACAAATAAGATGATTCTCTTTTTGGCTACCTACACCTCTGGCCCCTCCACTTTTGGCTACTCTAGGTCCTGCCTGGCTGCCCGGAGTACTTGTAGAGTCTCAGCACTCTGTGGTCCATAACAAATGGGTTGGGACACTCTGGCTCTAGTTGATAAGGAGACTGATGTTCTAGAAAGCAGACCAGAGGTGTCAACAGGTCAGCTTGACCCTTTTCAGGGTCCAAATTTGTAGTACTTTTACTAAAATTTACCCCAGTTATTCTTTATGTATCCCACTCCCCTTTCTTTTCCTCTTCTTTAAGTGTTCTTTCTAGTCTAAGGCTAGAAACCTAAATCAATAGCAACAGTATTCAGTGATCCTCTTAGGTAAAGTGTATGGACCATTATCTGAGATGACAAAGGAAAATCCCAAGTGAGTTTTCTTTAGAACAACTATTATTGCCTGACTCTCAGAATTTTTGCCTACATTTTACTGACCAATGAAATTTATTTTAACATCTCAATATTTTAGCCATGTAATGGGCCTACATGGAACAAATATGGAGAATGAATAGGCAGTATAAGGGAAACTTCATTCCTAATCTTTTAAAAAATATTTGGTATATTTATTTATATTTACAGTAAGGGGCTATGAACTTGGAGTAATAGAATTGTGGAAAAAGTTAGAAAAATGAAGTGGCAATTGATATTTTTTATTTTTCCTTCCTTTGCCTTTGCTTTTTAGAGACCATTTTCAGTGATCAAAAATAATTTTTTCAGTGAATGTTAAGGGTGTACATTGACTTTAGAAAACCTGTAGTATGTTATAAAGAGTAAAATTCTCTATCTGTTGTTTTAGTACCAATTATTATTCTATCTGTGATGATATAGTATGTAGATTGGTTATAAAATAATAAAATAGTCTCTAGATTATTGGACATATACTTTCTTAGCTATTCTTGCTTTCCTCTTTGCTGACTTTTATTACATTGGTTCTTTAAATCTTGATGTTTCTTGAGCTAGTTTCAACCAGAAGTATTTTATATCCCTCCATAAGAGATGAGTGTGTGTGGTGGGTGGCCAAGGAGGTGTCTCAGGGGAACATTCTACATCTCTATAACTAGTCATCAGAGCCACTTGAGAAAAAGGTCATCTTCCTTTGTCTGAGATATCAGTAATTCTGAGGGCCCAACCATTTCCTATATACCAGTAATTCTGAGGGCCCAACCATTTGTGCTAGATGTGGCAAAAGGATCCAAGGGTTGAGATATACAGATATTCAGATATCCAAACGCCACAAATGTTAACATAAAAAAAATAGAAGGAAGTCATCCAGAGCTGTTTTTTGATGGTAAGGGCAAAGATAGAGTCATAATCTGGTTCCACCCTATAGACAATGGAAGGTCTATAAAATGTTGTAATTTTCTACTTTTGGATAAGTAGGAGATGTCTGAGTCCTGGCTCCCAGGATACAGTGGACAAGGTATATAAATAAATAAATAAATATCTCCAGAGAGACTTGAGCCAAATTACTCTGTATCTCATTCATTTCTTTATTCAAACATTGTGTATTGCTATTTATTATGTGCCAGGCTCCAGGGTAGATTTTGAAGTCATGATGACCAATATTGTAGCAATGAGCCACATGTGGCTATTTAAATGTAATGTTAAATTAATTAAAATAAATTCAATTTAAAATCCACTTAGTCACAATACTCACCTTTCAGGTGTCACCGTGGGTTGTGGCCACCATATTGGACAGCACAGATATAGAACACTTCCATCATTGCAGAAAGTCTATAGGGCTACACTGTTCTAAAGATTTAATGGTAAATAAAACACCATAGTCTTTGTCCTAAATCATAGTGGTGGATACAGACCTTTCTTATTCAAAGTAAAGAGATGAATACTGTGTTCTGTGCTATGATAAGAAAGAAAAGCTTATGTGTTAGGGAAAGAGAATACAAGTAATGTGGAGGAAGGGGGAGTTTAAGCTAAGACATGAAGCAGGGGCCGGCCGAGTGGCTCAGTTGGTTAAGAGCTCACTCAAGAGTGCAACCTGAGCTCTAAGCAACAGCAGTTCAGTGCCCAGCCCGAGCTGAGTTGCTGTTAAGCTGCCAACAGGTGGCAGGATGGCCCAGCTAACAAAAAAAAAAAAAAAAAAAAAGACATGAAGCGGAAGGAGAAGGTATACAAAGGGTATAATTTCCTGATCCCACCATGCACAGCTATGGAAAACCATGCCCTATTTTCTGGTTATCCCACCTTTGCTGTTTCCCTCTATTGTTTTCCTTAGAGAACTGGATTGAATTCATAGTGAGGATCCAGCTATGAACTTTTATCTGAAACTTCAATTACGAACTTCAGGCTCTAGTTCTAAGGAATGTTATCACATCTCACTGTGTCCATCTGACTCCAAAGTCCACCCTCCTCCTTGGCATATTGAGGGCCTGTCAGGGACTGCCATACTCTGTATTCCTTTAAGAGTCCCAAACATATTGGTACTTGAAAAATATTTGGTGAGTAAGACAACAAACAACCTAGACGCCCCTCCATCAGCTCAGATGCAACATGCAACAAGGAACATATCATGTCTTTTCACAAATCATCACAACCTCTCACATCACACATTTCCAGGATACCAACGTTGGCTTTCTTCCTCATCCTTCCTATTCCATCAGTCATTGAATATTCCTTTCTATTCTCTCTCACCATTCCTCATCATCTCGTAGCCTAATGTCCAGTTTCCCAATCCTTTTCCAGTTCTGCATTTAATACCTCTGCACACAACCCTGAGATGGCTCCTCACTCCCTATATTTAATTTGACATTCAAGGCTCCAGCATCTGCCTTACATTTTCCTTGCTGACCATATCTCCTCACTGCCCATACATCCAGGCCATGACTGCCTCTTCATCTCACTTTTTCTTAATGCATACTGTGGTCAATCTGATTGATTGTTATTAACAATTTCCCCTACACTTTGAAGCCTTTCACTCATATAACCAATATTGATTAATGTCTACTGAGTTTAGGCAGTGCAAGTTTGGACAATTAAGTTCAAGGACTCATCCCAGAAAAAGTGTTGCATATCTCATTGCTGAATATCACTATGGTCACCTTTGAAGTTCTCCCCTTGGGAAGCTATGCACCAGCACCAGTGCCTAGTCCACCCTTCAAAGCAATTTTGGAACTCTTTCTCTGGAATGGCCATCAGAGCTGTCATGGTATTACTCTTGATGACCTAAATGTTATCCAAATGTCTTCCTTTCAATATTTCCTTTATCTTCAGGTAAAAAAAGAAGTCATTGGGGGCCAGATCAGGTGAGTAGGAGGGTGTTCCAATACAGTTATTTGTTTACTGGCTAAAAACTCCCTCATAGACAGTGTCCTGTGAGCTTGTGCATTGTCATGATGCAAGAGCCATGAATTAGCAAAAAGTTCAGGTGGTCTAACTTTTTCATGCAGCCTTTTCAGCACTTCCAAATAGTAAAGTTGTTTAACTGTCCAACTGGTACCAACTCATAATGAATAATCCCTCTGATATGAAAAAAAGGTAAACAACATCAATGCAACAAGTTCGCTAAGTTAATTGTCAGATCGCGAATGCTAGAAGCTAGGACTTACAGTGAACCAGACACAATTCTGCCCCCAAGAAGCTTGTCATCCATTCCCTTCCATCTGCTGGTCTCAGTCCTGCTCACATTGTTCACTTACACAGAGCCATCCCTGCCTTCCTCCCTCCGGCTTGCAGTAAACAACTTTTGTCTGAATTTCCTCAGCAGTTACTGTTCTTATCTCATATTTTGACAATTGATTCATTCAGTTGTCAAACGTTTTTGTGTTTTTTTTACTCACAAATGCCAGAGACTTTGCTATTTTCCATGGAGAATATAACATTGTAAAATACACAATTTCAGTGCCACTGACAATATTTACATAAATGACAATAGTAACAAGCTGTGGCTGCACAACAGGCCACGAGGGCAAGTAGCTGTGGTGCCTGTGCAAGGAGAGCTCTCGCCACATTGTTACCATTTTAGTGCTATCTAAGGACGCACAGTAGGTAGCAGAGCTAGGATTTGAACTGTGTCTCTCTGACATCAAATTCTACACATTTTACTTATTGAGGGGCAGCCAGGGGCCATATTCTCTTCAGTGCCTAAAACTTACTGGTACTTGAGAAATACTTGTTGAATGAAAGAATTCAATCTTGTCTTCATAATATCTTGTTCCAAACATCAAATAAGCCCTCTCTCGGGGAGCAGAGGAGGAAGCTGGTCTCCAGAAGGTACAGTGACATGTGAGTGACCAAGTGGAGATGTGCTGGGCAGGCATGTCATATCTGCTCAACAAAGGGACATGGTAAAGAGACAGAAAATTCCATATTCAGTTCTAATTACAGACCATCTGAGCTGGTGTGATCTTGTTATAAAATGATAATAATTTAGAGATCCTTCTGAGCTGAGGCCTGCTTAGAAACAGAGTGACGAGTTGAAGCTCAAAAAATTTGAGTGTTAAAAAAGCTTTTATTTGTTGCTTAGGATGTAAAATTTGACAAAGATCATTTATTCAATAAAACAGACATATAGTTAGCACCCAGTTAGAACACACACGTACACACACACACACACACACACACACACGCTACACTTGCACTCTTCTAGGCATTGTGAGGGAGTCAAAGAAAAAAAATTAAATAATAAAATATCCACCAGCATTGTGGAAGAGACATCTACTGACAAAAATGCTTCTAATAATATACAGTATAATGTAATTGAGCTCTAATGGAAGTACAAAGATGCTGTGAGGGTATTGCAGAGTGAAAAATTAATTCCAGCTGAGGAACATTGGATGACTTAATGGACAGGGTAGGTTTTAAGTGAGCATGAAATACAGCTAACTACTGATGGCAAACATTACATGAAAAGGCATGTCAGCTGGAGAAAACGTCCAGAACAAAAGCTAGAGCAAATAGGGTTCAGGAAAGAAAGGGAGTGTATTGGAAAACACACCCTCAAAAGGGCAATAGACGGTGATAAAGGAAATGGGATTGTATTCTCTTTGTGGGGGGATGGGCAGAATGTCTGAAACTTGAGGACCAAAAAACAAAATTATGTAAGATGGGATAACACTGATGAGTGATCAAGGCAGAGTGTCTTTTGTGTTCAGAAGATGGAAAAAACTTTGAAACTTGCATATTTGCAAGGTCACAGTACGGATGACCAAGCTCCTAGGATATTGGTAGTGTGTTTCTAGCTCTCCTTATCATTATTGTTGTTAGAATTAAAATGTGAAAAGTGTTTTCCAAAGTAATTTATTAGATCCTCTCAATTTAAACTTTTCTATTATTTTCTACATTTCTTCCTAGCACCCCTAAAACTGTGAAAGATGCATTTTATTGTATTAGATCACATTTTAATTGCATTTTCCCCTTCTACTTGATTTACAACCACTAATACTTTGTGATGAATAAATAGTCATTTGTAACCACCTTTTGTTTTTAGCAACACATTACAAAATCAGAATGCAGAGATATTTGTGCTTGAACCAAAAGATTTCTATACACAGAAACCTCTGTAGGAAAACAACTGGATGTCAGAATGAACATGTATTTTATTGTAATCTGCAGAAGTGACAAGAATTGGTCTTACCATTGTCCAAAGTCTGACCTACCTTTAAAATGTGTTACCAGCATATAGAGAGGGTGCCAAAGAAATGTATACACATTTTAAGAAAAGAAAATGCTGTATTACAATTGTAATACTCAACATATACCAATAACAAAAGATGAGTATAAGTCCCTTTTGGCTTCTGCAATTACAAGAGGTGCTCAAAACAGTTACCAAAGCAGTCTGATACTTCTGATTATGGCGAACATTATTTGGTAGACTTCTGTGGTGAGCGTGTTGACTGTTGAACACCACAGCAGAAGAAGCAGGACTCGTTGCTGTGTGAAGCCTCTGGATCTTCCCTTGTGCACATCATGTGCAGTACCAAGTGTCTCACACTTATCATGAGTGCATGCAATTGTTAGGTGTGTTGGACATTCTGTTGCATACGCACGCCTCCATTGTCATTGTACTTCCACAACGTTCTCGAATTTCAAACACTACTTCCAAATGGTCTTGTGCTTCTCAAATGACAACAGTGCTTCCACCATTTTCTTTGATTGTCCTGCCTGTCGCATGGTGACGCTAGCATTCATTTGATTAATGTCATCTTTTGAGCGAACATCGTACTACACATTGTTACCATAATTCAACTCAACTTCAAAATGTAATACATAGATAACATCTTTTAAAAGATGTATACATTTTTTTTGGCACCCCTGGTATGTAAAGACACTCAAGGCTTGGAATTCAATTTGACTTCATAGAAATAATACCACATATGTTCTTACTTAATGTAATATTTTTAAATTAAGTCTCACATTAACTATACTAAAAGGTGCTTATGAAACACAATAGCACCAGCACCTCATCTTTCAACAGAGAAATATTTGGGGTGTATCTTCACATCATGAACTTGAATTAAACTGCTTACAATAAAGTGAGACTGTTGAGTCAGTCAAACCTGAATTTGTGTCTCTAATCTGCCACTTACTAGCTTTGCAACTTGGAGAAAAATACTCAACCCCTCTGAATCACAGATTCTTCATTTATAAAATGGGGATAATAATCAGACTGTGTAAAGATTTATTAAATTAATTGAAATAAAACATGCAAAGTCTTAGCACAGTGTTTTCATATGTAATAATTACCTGCTATACTAATAATTACCTGACAAAGCTGTAAGTAGGAATTCGGCATGGTCCCAGCCCTTAGGAAAAACAGCGTGGAAAGGGAGATGAGGCATATTAACAACCTTGTTATACAGGGGGAAAAAATGTTATTGTCATGAAAGCAGGGCAGATGGAAGACTGGGGAGTCATGAGAATCATCTGCATTTTTCATTTAGTATTTGTACCATTGACCTTCAGCCAACAGTCTAATGGTCTACTTTCTGATGGCTTTATATTGTTTCTTACATCTTGTTTGCAAGATGGACATGAGTGTGTTTAAGGTTAGGGTGCAAAAGCAACTCTTCCTGTACCTTCCCTGCTAGTGCCACCTGCTTTAGGAAGATGGCAGGCAGTTTTGATTTGGAAGGGTTCAGGTAACATCCTCCCAACTGCTACAGGGCCAAAGGATTCCACCATTAAAGAGATAGTTCTCTTGAATAAGACTATTCACCTCTAAAAATCTTTCCACCACTCATAAAAACATACTCTCTATTTCCTTGATTCTAACATCTAGAAAGCATGCCATTGCTTTACTAACATTTTGTGTGTGTAACAGGAGGAGTTGAGGAACCCATTACATTAAAGTCTATATCGTTTTGTTTAAAACATTCTAATTTCAAAAATGCTAAGATATTTAACATACATATCCAAGAATTGAAGAAGTATAATTTATTATAGAGAAGCCATTAGTATGCATTCCATTTATGTACAGAGTAACTCTGAAGTTCCTTGATTCACACATCCCTTCATTCAGGAACTATTCATTGAGTGTTTACTATGTAATCTTCAGGGCTATAAATGAGGTGGGTTAAGATATGTTTCATGCAAACAGGAGCTCTGAATTTAGACATGTGCAATTACAAAGTGGTGAGGTAATTGTTGATAGACATACAAAGGATGTTACAACACCAAGGATGCAGTGAGGGGAAGACTGTGGGAATCTTGGACAGGAAGTGACAAAGGAAGGATGATGGGGTTTGTTTTTCACACTTCCATCCATCCAGAGCAAAACCAAAGAAAAAAGAGCTAGGACAAAAGCTTTGCTGGGAGAGCCATGTGTTGCGGCCCCATTTCCAGAATTTGGGTAGACCGATGATCATTTCAATCATTCTGACCTACAGATCTTTTACCCTTCCTTGTGCCCATGACCTATTTCTGCTATTTCAGCTCTCAATGTTCATCTCAGGCTCCCCTTCTCAGACACCATCAGGAAACCAGAGTTTCTTGCTCAAACTTCAACTTTTCCCCTTAGCTACCTTTTTCTCTAACTCCAATTACCATGTCCACAGGTTTTAAACTAAAAAACAAACAAAAATATGCTTTTTATGCCTAATGCTGATGTGGCTCAATGTCACTCTTCTCTTCTATGATAGGGGAAAGTGGAAAATCTGAAACACTTCAGTTTGGGAAGACAGATGGAAAGGAGAGGAGCAAAGAGGAGCAATGGAGAAGAGTTTTGGGATTTTATATTTACTCGTTCTACAATAATGGGGAAGATCATACCTAACTTATAGGGTACAGTGAGAAAGAAATGAAGGAAAGTATATAAATGTGTCCAGGACATTGATGGCCCATAATAAATAATAAATGTTTCTTATCTTTCTATGCTTATTTGATAGGTCGATTCTGTCAGAGAAGTTCTGTTGTATCCACGAAGCCACAGGAGACTCCTTTCCCAAGTTTATTCAGATCTGGCCTCTGGAATATTATTTGGATAACTGGCCCAAAGGTAAGAAAAATTTCTTAATTTCATGAGTACCTGACTTTACTGCCACCTCCCACCTCTCTTAACATGTGCCTTGACAAGTCTTAATCATGAGGCTCATTTTGAAAATCTCATGTTATGTGAGAATGTGTTTCATTCTCTGGCTGATCAAATCTTTAGGGACTGAGAATTCTTACGAAATAATGTGTGTGCATGTGTGCCTTTGTATGTTCGTGTGTGTGTGTGTGTGTGTGCGTGTGTGTGTGTGCGTGTATAGTACAGTATTTGGGTAAGGGGAAGTCAGAAAGAGGGAGGAAAATAACAGATTAGCTGCCGCTAACCTTCAGGATTTCTGTATGGTTTAGGAAAGCACTAAAGAGCATATATGTTATTCTGACATTATTGTTATTTAAAGTTCTTTTTATCTATAAAATCTATAAAACACATTTTTGCTAAAATCCATCTTGCATGAACTTGAGTGTATAAAATCTCTTACTCTGATGCCAGTTATGGGTGTAGGAGAAGCACTGGCCCTGTATGGACTGTAGAGGGGTCAATTCCCGGCCATTACAACGGATTCATTGGTATATTTCCCCAAGGCATCCAGAAGGAGGCATAACTCAAAGAGTGAGCTCATGTTGTAATCAAGAGTTGAAGCTAAGGTTATCAGGGAACGAGTTCCAGGAGTGAGATCCAGTGGTATGCACAAGACAATAAAGAGTGGACTAAGGCAAGAAGCCAAGAGCTGAGCACATCAGAGACAATATGGAAAATAGACATCAAGTTATGGTTTTATTATTCCAAACAAGTATTAGGTTACCCAAAAGACATACAGTTCTTAATCTACCACAGTTTCAAAAGATTTTCTCTGATTTTTTGGAAATGGCACAAGTATCTTGCTTGAGCAGAAATGGCCTTGATTTATTTTGAATCAAAGAATAATTGAATCATAGATTTCCAGGGTTTGAAGAAGGGACATTTGAATTCAATTAATAGTACTATTGATGCTCCATTCACTCTTGAGCATCCAAAAAATTGACTAATTCATACAAAACAAAACTCACTTTCTCTTGAAATAAACTACTTTTCCTTTCTAAGACTATGAAGAAATGTGAGACAATCCATTTCATATTGCATCTGATTCCATTGATTTCATGTTTCTATCCATTTATCCTAGATTTCCTCTGTAACTATTGAGAACAACTCTTGTTATCTTGTACATGTGGTGGGGAAGAGGGGAAAGAATTTTCTTCCTACATTCTAAATTCTTCTGGCTGGATTAAGAATCAAATTATTAACATGAGATAGATTAACAGGAGAAAATGACCAAATTTATTATGGATGTACATAATGGGGTGCCATGAGGATATGAATCCCAGAGGACAATTTGGGCATTTGAGGCTTATATTCCATCTTGAGCTAAGGAGAAGGGTGTGTGTGTGGTGGGGAGAGAGACTTCAAAGGGGAGGAAAGCAATTCCCTTGAATATGGGAAAACCAATGTTTGGTAAATAAATGTTTTCTGTGCCATCTGCAACAAGGGGACACAGAGAAGACTTTGATTAACTGGGCTTTGCTAGATTTCTCCCTGTCTGTCACACTTAATTCATATTAAACTAGTTATCTAAGATGATAGCTCCCTCACTGGAACAGGTCCTCTATCTAAATTCTTTTAGGCAGTTGGGGGGAAGGTCAAAGGTTTTTCCTGAGTTTTTTGTTTCTTAAAAAATACCTAGCTTAAAATAATCAATACCCCCAAAAACAGATTTTGGGGTGGCAAAGTCGGCTTCCCCTTATATTGAAAGTATTTAACGCATAATTTGTCAGATAATGTCATTACATTTACTTTCTCAACATATTTTTGTAGAGGTTTGAGGATGAGGAAAGAAAAATTTAATGGAAACTCAAAGTTCATTCACCCATCACCACATATGCAGTATGCTTATAATAAATTAAAGATACCGGCTACTGATAAAATTAGTCTCATTACTTCCGCATAATCCTATATACACAGAACAAATTTGTATGAGTGATGGAAACTTCATCTTTGATGGAAACATAATGAAAGATCCTGAATCAAAATCAACCATCACTTCTGAACTATTGAATTCAGAGAATTTCCAAGTTGAGCTGATTTCTTTGAATGGTAGATTCCATAAGGCCAAATTTACAATTGCCTTGCCCTAAATTTGGAAGGAGCTAATTGAAACTGATTTGACTGTGTATGTCCATTTAGAATGCCTTCATCTACAAATCTCTGTGTCTGGCAAGGTGCCTTTCCTAAATAATTCCTGATGCAGAGGTATTAAAAACAGCTTGTCAAGTTGACTCAGAGGGAATCTCGATGTTGCCTGGTCCATCTCCCTACACAGACACATTTTGACACAGTATTTGAGTGCTAATAATGACATTAGAAGATGTTGGAAAGAGATCTAATTCAGCATGCAGAACTGACTTTGCTGTCATCTCTTATTTTCTGCACAATTGACAGCAGATACTTGGGGCTGAATTTTCATTTCAGGTCAAATTTCCAAGGCATGAGGCTGTCTGTTAGAAACAGATAAGACCAAAACCAATACGAAAGCCCTTGTTGGAAGTGTCAGTGGTGCCGAGAGTTTGAAAGGGATGCTTCAGTTTCCTGTTTAGGACATGACACAACAACATATGTTTTAGCAGCAAGAAAAACCAACCAGCAGTTCCCTGTCATTTTCCCATGGTTCCTACTGGGAAGATTTCAGAATAGAAGTCTGATTCCTTTGGGAGATGAGATGATTTTTAAAAAAATCAAAAACACAGCCTTTTTTGTCATTTTATTTTCTCCCTAGACAATATTTCCCAGACTATTTCAAACAAATCCAGCTTACCATTATTTTATTTTTAGCACAAGGATCAATAAACCATACTTTAATACTTTTATAATAAAACAACAAATAGTGCTGCATAACTGTACCTAAAAAAGGGTTGGATATCAATAAAAAATTTTAAAAATGTTTATAAAATTATTCAGATATGTTGACTCTCTGAATTAAATGATAAAACGCAGGTGTGTTTTAAAAGTGATTTTGCACATTTCCAGGTTAGACTCTAGCTAATTCGTATTGCCCTGCTTGCAAGCATACTCCTGCTTCCTTCAGGTTGGACATGACAAGTTAGCACTGACTTCAGTTAAGCCATAGTTAACATCACCATTTTATCACTAAGACCTATTGATGTCTGGGTAATCCTTTGTCACTTCAAGTTTAAATGCAAACTACTTCCACAAGTCAGGAGTTTGTTTTATCATTGGAATAGAAGCTTTAACATCAAAGTTGAAATATGAACATGTTCACAATCCTAAATTGACAAACTTCTCTCTTCCCTGAACAGGATTCCTCATACCTCAGGGCATCCAGTATTTCTTACATACACCCTGAATTAGAATGCAAGCATGTGTTTTTCTTTTCCCTTTTGGGTGTGCCTGCTTTGTTTTCATTAGTATTTCTATTTAAACATTTCCTGTGGCATTGAATTAAAAATTATCATTTTATTTTTCTCCTCAAGAAAGAGTGATTTAAAACCCAACCATGCACATAAAGATATGATTTGATGTAGTACCCTCAACTATTTATCATCATAGATGGTTCATGCTTTGTAAAAGAAGCCTTGGGGAACCCTAATTCCAAACCTGAAACTATCTCACAGGAGACCCAATTTGCAGTTCATAACAAAAGTGAACCTTCCTGGACTCATTTATCTCAAGAGACTCGTGTCTCATATCATTCCCATTTTCCAGCAGCTTTGCCTCCGGGACAAGCACTTTCCTTCTTTTTGCATTTCTTCGGTGAAGCTGGATTTCTTGGCAATACTCTACACATACAATAGATTTTAGGACATATTGCCACAAGGTCTTTCTGTGAACAGATCTCTTTCAAGAGTCTGTGACATTACCATTGCTTTTGTCTATATTTATTCAACTTGCATAAGGTAAAATTATAAAGCTATGGGACTTTTTACTTTTAAGCAGGCAGCATTTTTTCATACAACTGAATGTTGCCTTTTAAAAATAATCTCTTTTGGAGGCTATGTACCAATTCCAGGAATTCTGCCATTGCTCTTACTTTTCCAGAAACTTCTCTGTTTGAAATTTCTTTGGAGTCAGTGTGCAATTTCTAAGAAAAGACTTCATTATTGTTTAAATTATCAACTCATAATGTATAGTCTTTTACATTGTTTGACAATAACATTATTATCCTTTTCTATTAACTATCTGGTTATAAGAGTTGACTGTAAGTGACCATTTCTAAACAATAAAACCTGCCATCAAAGGAAGAATTATACTGTTGTGGACAGTTAAAGAATGAATCCCTTGGACCTAGAGAACATTATGCTAAGTGAAATCAGTCAGAGAAAGACAAATACCATATGATCTCACTTATATGTGGAATCTAAAGAACTGAATAAATGAGCAAAATAAACAGAAATAGTCTTAGATACACAAAGGAAAAACTGATGAAGACTAGATGGGAGAGGGGTGGGCATGAGGGAGAAGGGGAAGGGACGAGGTAACACAAACTGGTAACTACAATACTACCGCAGAGACAGAAGGGACAGTTTAGGGAATATAATCAATAATGTTGTAAATATTTTTTTAGGGGACCAGATGGACTCATGTCTTGTCAGGGAGACCACTTCATCAACGGTGTAGTGGCAGCTGATTAATATTAGATGTTGACTATAATTTAACACATATATAGTCATGGGATGTGGAATATAGTGTGAGGATGTAGTCAATGGAATTGTAATAGATATGTATGATATCGGGGGTGGGGGGACAGGGGAGGGGGTAGCGGGTAGTCACTTTATAAGGGGTGAAAAAGATAACTATTACATACTTTTGTACATCTGTAACTATTAATAATAATAATAATAAAAAGAATGAATCCTTGTTTCCAAATGCATTTCTAAAAAAGAAGATTCAAAATTATTTTAGTCTATGTGATCTTCACTAGAATAAGTGAAGTACCTCTTCATGGTCCTTTGTGGGTCTGAAATTCTGTAAGTTATTTAAATAAACTTTGTATATTCATTTAATAATATGACTACATGTCATACACATTATAATATTTTTTTCCTTGGTTGATCATTTTTATTTTTGACCTTCTAGTGAGTACTCCCAGCAATTAAGGCATATTAGAGTTTACCTAATTTCTCAGTTCCACTGGAAATGTTTTCAATGAACCAGTTATTCCCTAAGCAAGCCCAGATGAAAACACACACATACACATACACCCCCAAAACATTCCTTTTATCAAGAAATTCTTTAATGCCTTTTAAACCAATTCCTGTAATACTCATGTAGCTGACACTTTATGTCTTCCATTTAACACAGTTCTTTCCCTGTAGTGCCCTGCCTCCTCCCATCCACACTATGCTGTGGGAGGCCACCTCTATGGATACATAGAAAGCAGCAATATATTAGGGGGATGTTTATCATTGGGGATTCCTTTTGTTTCAGGAACTTTGTATCAGCAATTGCATGATGATTCTCTATCTTTCGAGTCCTTCCATAGGCCCTTTTATAAAATGGTAACTTGAAGACAGGACAAGATGCTCTCTTTTTTGGAGAAAAATACAATTGAACAGCCTCTATTATGTAAGGTAATGGCTTACAAGACCTCCAAACAGTTAATATTATGTTCCAGCTACTGCATGAAGGATAACGACTTCCCTCCATTTTTTTTCCTCCAGGGTAGAAAAGGGGCAGACTCATTATTTATTATATTGAGACTCTCCTCCCGCCTCCATGTGACAAGGAGGAACAAACAGGATCTAGATGATTTGAAGGTATTGCTAAGTCATCTTCTGAACTAAAATTGTTTGAAATTCACTGGATGTCTGAAACACTGCTGAGCCAGGGACTAAATCAGGAGGGATTTCTAGGTCTCAGATTCTACACTGGTAGGCACAAAAGGGGTAAGCCTAGTGGGAAGACAAGTGTAGCATGTGGGGAGAGGTCAAGATCCCCTGGTGAATCACTTCTCTGCCACACTATCAGGTGCTACTGAGAAATTCTTTGGAATTGAGTAGACTATCTGATACCTTTACCCCAATATTAAATCTATGAGAAAATCTGGTTTAGTTCAAGGAACTCTGTTGCCCATGGAGACACTGTGAAAGTGTACACCTAAAACAACTGATGCCATTTGTGATTTTGAACCGGCTAGAGTGGTTTCTTTGAAAAGTTAATATTTATCTTGCCATAATATTTACCTTTGCACAGGCAGGAAGTGCTGCTATTTTCCCATGACTGCAATGAAGAATGGTGGTAAGATAAACTCACTTCCATAAGATAAATGTCAGGTGCTTAATAAAAATCACTAGGTTTACTTTGAATTTGCTGAGGTTCTGGACTTCCAGTAAAATTTAGCTCACAAAATTTTCCAAGTGTGAGTCTCTATGTTCAAAACTGAGGATTACAGGAAATGAATTCTGAAAGGACATGCTCCTTAGTTAAAAGACGGTTGGTCTGGCAATGCTGTGATGTGATTTCTCTTCACCATTCAGAACTGATTGGTTGAGAGTTTCTCTTTGCCTTAGTTTCATCTGTAAAATGAGTGGGTTTAATTAACTTTGTGATCTCCAAGATCTTGTTCTGTTCTTAGATTCTGTGATTCTGTGCTAATACAAGCTATGCCAATTAAGGTCAGGAGCTTGTTGCGATGATGTTGCTAACCTTTTTTGATATCAGAGGGATTATTCATTATGAGTTTATACCAACTGGACAAAGAGTTAATCAAGTTTACTATTTGAAAGTGCTGAAAAGACTGCGTGAAAAAGGTAGACAACCTGAACTTTTTGCCAACAATTCATGGCTCTTACATCACGACAATACACCAGCTCACATGGCACTGCCTGTGAGGGAGGTTTTAGCCAGTAAACAAATAACTGTATTGGAACACCCTCCCTACTCACCTAATCTGGCCTTCCTGCCAATGACTTCTTTTTTTACCTGAAGATAAAGGAAATATTGAAAGGAAATTATTTTGATGACATTTAAGACATTAAGGATAATATGACAGCAACTCTGATGACCATTCCAGAAAAAGAGTTCCAAAATTGTTTCAAAGGGTAGACTAGTCACTAGTGTCAGTGCATAGCTTCCCAAGGGGAGTACTTCGAAGGTGACTGTAGTGATATTCAGCAATGAGGTATGCAGCACTTTTTTTAGGATTAGTTCAGCAAACTTAATTGTCCAACGTTGTATATGACCAGGTCGAAGTCCCTTACACATCATAAATTTCATCCTCCAGTATTTCATGTCTAAGATACTAGATATGATTTTGAAGATAAGAGAGATCGGAGGTGTGTCACCTATAGGCAAGAAATTGCAACATACTTGAGAGAAAAGGATAGACATATGAGAAGCTATATAAGAGTCTACTCTGAGTTAAACTTGTCTATTTTCCCAGAGAAATTGAGAAGAGATGGAGTGCTTGGTTGGTCCTGGGTAATTTAATTTGTGGTTACAAATATTTAGGGCTTTTTTCCAGGAAGAGTTCTGATGGACCTCTTGTGGATCTCTTTGAAGATGCAGTGTGAAGTTGAAGTTCTGGAGTGAAATGAAGAGCCTCTTCCCTCAGCTTTCACAAGAACTACTCCACTTTTATCTGTTTAATGTATTGGGCTTCCTGGTGAAATGCAATTTGAAGGTAAGAGTCTACTTCTCTAAAAGTTTGAGAGCCTTTGGTTGAGTCAATCTAATTTCTCATTGTATTAAACACACCTGGACTAGCACCTCACCTTCCTCTTTCTTCCCTTTATTCCAAACCTCCCTCAAAAGTGTGTTTCTTGTAGAACTGCTATGAACTGAATTATAGTTCCCCCAAAATTCATATGTTGAGGCCCTAACCCTTACTGTGAGCAAGTATGGAGATAGAGTTTTTAGGAGGTAATTAAGATTAAATGAGATAATAAGTATATAACCTGATTCAATAGGATTAATGCCTTTCTAAGAAGAGATACTAGAGGGCGGGCAGAGTGGCGCGGTGGTTAAGCGCTGGCTTCAGAAACCAGCGGCTCCGGTTTGGGTCCCACATATGAGGGCCAGTGACACTGCTCTAAAAATAAATAAATAGGGCCGGCCGAGTGGCGCTGTGGTTGGGCGCTGCCTTGGGAAGCCAGCGGCCCCGGTTCGGGTCCCACATATGAGAGCTGGTGACACTGCCCTCAAAAAAAAAATAAAATAAAATAAAATAAAATAAAATAAATAAATAAATAAATAAATAAATAAGAAGAGATACTAGAGAGCTTGTTCTCTCTCTCCCCATGAGCCAACATGTGGAAAAGCTATGTGAGGACATTGCAGAAGGCAGTTGTCTACAAGCCATGAAGAATCAGCAGATTTTGGACTTGTAGTCTTTAGAGTGGGAGAAAATAGATTTCTGTTGTTTAAACCACCCAATCCATGGTATTTCATTATGGCAGCCTGAGCAGCCTGAGCAGACTAAGAAAGGAACCAGACCACATAGGGAGAGAGGTTTCTCTTTAGACCACTTGCTAGGCATAGGTTTTTCCCTAGATTGACTAGTTCAATAAGAACTAAAATAAAAACAAAATTCAGTGTATAACTAACTTTGAGCAATCATTGCTGTGTTTGTGTGGTATTTATATACTGCTGTGCTCAAAACTGAGCTATGTGGAGGTGGCTGTAGGAGTATAAACTCTGTAGATGTGACCAGCCATAGAAAAACTATAATGTATGTGCCCTGTGCATATTAGCTTACCTATGAACTTAAACTCTGCAGGCCAGTATTGTACACTCACCAACACATCGGGGAAATACAAAAAGAAGAAGAAAAAAACAAGAAAAGAAAACAAAATCAGAAATAACAAAATTGCTAAGAGGTAGGTGGCAAAAAGTTATTATCATTTTATAGAGGAGCAAAAATGTGTAGCTGAAAGGTCAAGTATCTTGTTCAAAATGACACAGAATAGTAGATCAAGCTCCAGAATTATTAACTTCTGTTTTCTAATCTAGTGGACCTCAGGTTATAGAATACAGCTAGGAAGGTCAAAGATATCAATTTTATGTTATGCGACAGTTACGTGACATGAGTTGCTCCTTTTCTCTTGTCTCCTCACCTGGGAGCCACTTGATGACTTTAGCCTCAGCAACCTCCCCCATGCTGGGAGACCTGAACCTGAAACCAATGACAATATTAAAAGTCAAGACCTCTGACTGACTGAATCTCAGATCTGCTGCTCTCCAGTATCTAATCAGAATCTCCTTTGGTTCAATCTGTGTTTTCCTTGCCATGAAATGGCCTGGTGAACTCTTGAGAAGAGTACAGGGGGTTCTGGTGGGGAACCCCTGGGTAACCGATTCTAAGACCAAATGTTAGAAGCAGTCAGCTGGGACACTGAAGGCATGTTTAGTTCCCCACACTCTGTAGTGAGTCCCTAACTTCTGAAATATCATGTTAATGTCTAGATCTCCATTTGAAGAAGAGACTTCATAAAATTATGCCTCCTGAAAGTGCTTTGTAATAATTAATGAAGTCATTTTCTTTTCTTCCCCAGTTTTGGCACTGTCAATCAAGCCCTCCTTCAAATTCTCTGGATGTATTGACTTCTACAATACCCATTCAATTCCTTCATTCACTTCTGTTAGATACCTACCAAGTGTGGAGGGGATTATCACATTTAGGGCTTTATGAAAGTTACAAAATGATGTTGAGGGCAACAGGACTCACACCTTGAAATCAGGACATCATGCCATGTTGCTATCCAGTAAAATCAGGCATAAATATGTACAACAAAATGAAAAGCATGCTTAGTGCAGTTCTGATTTCAACTTTCAGTTCCTTCTCACTGGAAATCTGGTAACAGATTTTATCCTTTGTGACTAAGGGAGTAAGTGGTGTTTGTTCTAGTTCAGTTTGTGATTATTCTTCTAAATTTCTATAATCATTTCTGTGTATACCTTTATGTATTTTGCTGGAATTTGTTAATTCTTTGTTTCAGGTCCTCATTACTATTTTCAAATTATTCTCAATTTTTATATTAGGTGATTGTTAAAAGTTAATTAAAGAATGGGATCTATTTCTGTTGTTTTCCAATATCATTCTGTAACAGCAACTGGGTATCCTACAATTCAATTAATCTGACATTAACTACCTGAAGTTAGCACAGACCCTACAGGGTAAGGGTCTCAGTATCACCAGACTGCCCCCATTTCAGATGCCATCTCGAAGTCCTAGTTAGGCACCTACACTTCTGTGCAGTTCACTATAAATTTTGAGGTTCCCACAAACCTCTCAGGTTTGATAATTCACCAGAATGAATCACAGACCTCAGGAAAATGATATAGTTACAATTGCAGATTTATTAGAAAGTAAGCAACTCAGAAACAGACAAATGCAAGAGATGTATAGGGCAAGGTATGGGGGAAGTGGGCCACGAGTCTCCATGCCCTCTCAGGGCATTCCACTCTCCCAACACATCAATGTGTCCACCAATCCAGAAACTCCTCAAATGTCATGCTCAACATGATTAAGTCATTGGTCATTGGTGATTGAACTCAATCTCTAGCCCCCTTCCCCTACCTAGAGGCTATCTAGGGGTCCCCACCAAGTGTTATCTCCTTAGTATGACCAAGACATTCCTGTCTTCAAAAACTTCCAAGGGTTTTTGAAGCTCTTGTGCCAGGAATGGGTACAGAGACTAATATGTGTTTTTTTTTGAGGGCAGTGTCACTGGCCCTCATATGTGGGACCTGAACCGGGGCTGCTGGCTTCCCAAACCAGCGCTTAACCACCGCGCCACTTGGCCAGCCCGAGACCAATATGTTTTTATTATTCCACCCTATCAATTGTTTTTCTTCCCTTCTTAGTGTCCCCACATATCTTAGGACACTAAGAGGTTTTCTTTTCCAGTTTACTGAGTTATATAGTGAGGTAAACAGAATTCGATTATAAGATGGCCCTCAATTATTCCTGCTCCCTGGTGTATACTCCTTGTATAAGCACCTCTCCTTGATTGCAGACCTATGACTAGGATGGGATTTTATGTCTATAATTAGGTTATATTATATGGCATTGGTGAAGGGATTTTGCAGACAAAATTAGAGTCTGTCATTAGTTGACACTGAGTTAATCAAAGGGAGACTATCCTGAGTGGGCCTGATGGAATCAGGCATGTTCTTAAAAGAGGGTCTAGAGGATAGAGACACCCTCCTGCTTAAAAGCCTTAAAGAAGCAAGCTGACATGAGTTTTATAGCTGAAGGGAGATAAATTCTGCCAACAACCACATGAGCTTGACAAAGGATCCCAGGAGCCCCAGCCTACAATATGTCAGGGCTAAGCATTGAGCCCTATGATGAAAACTCTCTTTAATGTCTTCTCTACTTAGTATCTTGCCTTCCAATCATCTCTCAACACATCAGGATCATTAATAGATTAATCTTATGGTCTTTTTAAGGAAGATTTGATGAGACTATTTGGTAACCCAGATAAGAGATAATAGTGAAAAGGAGTGGTCACATTCAGAATACACATAAATAGAGATATCAAAGCATTTCCTGACATTGAATATGAGGGAAAAAGTGGAGTCATGGTTTCTGGACTAAGAAATTGGAAGGATGGAGCTTCCATCAACTGGATTAGGAAAAGCTGTGCTCAGGACAGTTTAAGGGGAAAGAGGATGATCACAGTGCAGTTTTGGATATACTGAATCTGAGATGCCTAAGAACATCCAACTGAGGAGAGAGTTTAATATAAAAGTCTAGAAGTTGGGAGAGGTTTGGGCTAGAGACATATTTTTGACATATTTTTGAAATGTTATGGCAAATAAATTTTACTTAAAGCTGGGAGACTGAATGAAATCACCAAAGGAAGGAATACAGAGAAAAAATATAGAGGTCCAGGGTCTGAGCTCCAGGACAGTCCAACATTAAGTGATCAAGAGAACAGGAGGAAATGCAAAAAATACCAAAAAGCATTGACTAGTAGGATAGGAGGAAAACCAAGGAGACCATGATTTTCTGCAAGCCAAGTGAAGAGACTGTATTGAGGAAGGAGTGATCATCTCTTTTAATATTGCTTAATCAGTTAAGTAAATGAGAATCAGAATTAACCATTGGCAATAGGAAGGTGAATGTCATTGGTGACCACTAGAAAAGCAATTTTTGTGGAGCAGTGCAGGCAAAAGCTGATTGGAGTTACCTTTTTTTTTTTTTTTTTTTTTTTTAGCTCAGATAAAGTCTGATTTACTGCTACAAAAAGGATCTGAATAATACTTTTTATTTTTAAATAATTTTTTATTCTTCAGTTATAGTTGACATACAATACTGTATTGGTTTCTGGTGTATATCATAGTGATTAGACATTTATATAACTTATAAAGTGATAATCCCAATAACTCTAGTGCCCATCTGACATCATACATAGTTATTATACTCTCATTGGCTATATTCCCTATACTTTACATCCCCATGACTGTTTTGTAATACGAATTTATACCCCTTAATGCCTTCCCACCCTTACTCCATGCCTCCAAGCTCCCTCTAATCTGGGAACCATCAAAATTTTCTTTGTATCTTTGAGGCTGTTTCTGTTTTGTTTGTTAGTTTATTTTGTTTTTTAGATTCCAGATGTAAGTGAAATCATATGGTATTTGTCTTTCTCTGTCTGACTTAATTCACTTAGCATAATACCTACCAGGTCCATCCTTATGGCTGCAGTTGGCAAGATTTCATTCCTTTTTATAGCTCAGTAATGTTCCATTGTGTGTATATATATATATATATATACATACCATTTGTACTTTATCCATTTATCTATTGATAGACACTTAGGGTGTTCCCATATCTTGGCTTCTGTAAATAATGTTGCAGTGAACATATGAATGCATATGTCTTTTTGAATTAGTGTTTTCAGTTTCTTTGGATAAATATCCAAAAGCCTTTGTTTTAAAGTCTATGTTTTATGGCATGAGTATTGCTACTCCAGCTTTTTCCATTTTGGTTTGCTTCCATTTTCATGAAATAGCTTTTTCAACCTTTCACTTTCAGTCTGTGTGTGTGTTTCAATCTGAAGTGAGTCTCTTGTAGGCAGCATGTGTAAAGGTTTTGTTTTCTTATCCATTCAGCAACCCTATGTCTTTTGATTAGAGCATTTAATCCACTTACATTTAAAGTAATTGTTGATAGATATGTAGTTATTTGTCATTTTGTTATTCATATTTTTAATCTTTTCTCCTTCTCCTCCTTCCCCTTCTTGTTCTTTTCTTCCCTTTCCTCCTCCTCCTCCTCCTCCTTTTCTTCTTCTTCTTCTTCTTCTTCTTCTTCTTCTTCTTCTTCTTCTTCTTCTTCTTCTTCTTCTTCTTCTTCTTCTTCTTCTTCTTCTTCTTCTTCTTCTTCTTCTGCATCTGCTTCTGCTTCTTCTCCTTCTCCTCCTCCTTCTCCTTCTCCTCCTCCTCCTCTGCCTATCTAAAGAAGTCCCTTTAACATTTCATGTAATATTGGTTCATTCGTGATGAACTCCTTTAGCTTTTTCTGGGAAGCTTTTTATCTGTCCTTCAATTCTAAATGATAGCTTTGCTGAGTAGTGTAATCTTGCTGGTAGGTCCTTTTTTTCATCACTGAGTATTTCATCCCAATTCCTTCTGGCCTGCAAAATTTCTGTTGATAAATCATCTTACGGGAGCTCCCTTGTAGGTAACTAACTGCTTTTCTCTTGCTGCTTTTAAGGTCTCTTTATCTTTAACCTTTGGCATTTTAATTATAATGTACCTCTTTGGGTTCACCTTGTTTGGAAATCTCTGTGATTCCAGGGCTTGTATGTATATTTCTTTCACCAGGTTATGGAAGGTTTTGTCATTCTTTCTTCAAATAGGTTTTCGTTCCTTGCTCTTTCTCTTCTCCTTCTGGTACCCTGATGATGCAAATGTTGGTATGCTTCATGTTGTCCTAGAGATCCCTTAAGCTATCTTCCTTTTTATTGGATTCTTTTTTATTTTTTCTGTTCTAATGGGTATTTTCTGCTATCTTATCTTTTGAAATCATTGATTCGATCCTCTGCTTCTTCTAATCTACTGTTGATACCCTCTAATTTGTCTTTTATTGCAGTTATTGTATTCTTTATTTCTGACTGGTTCTTTTTAATGTTTTCTATCTCCGTTTATATGTTTCTTATCTCTTTGCTGAAGTTTTCACTGAGATTACTGAGCATAACTATAACCAGTGTTTTGAACGCTGCATCTGGAAGATTGCTTATCTCTGTTCTGTTTAGTTCTTTTTTCTGGAGCTTTGTTCTGTTCTTTTATTTGAGACGTTTCTTTTTCTCCCCATTTTGGGAGTCTCCCTGTGTTTATTTCTATGAATTAGGTAGGGCTGCTACTTCTCTTCAGCTTAGTAAAGTGGCCTTATTTAATAGGTGTGCTGTGGGGTTCAGCGACACAGTCTTCCTGGTCACCTGAGCCAGGTACTCCAGGTATGTCTTTTGTGTGAGTTGTGTGTGCCTTTCTGTTGCAGTTAAGCCTTAGTGGCTGTTTGCATATCAGTGAAAGGGATTGATCCTCGAGCTGATTGGTTGTGAGGACTGGCCATGACTACAGTGGAGGAGCTGTTTTGCAAGGGGCTGACCCTACAGAGCAGGATTTGACTTAGCAGGACTCTGGTGCCTGCTGTGTCTGCCCTTTAGTTGTATCATTTTTGGAGGTTAGTGTTCTGGTTGGGTGGTGCTCTGGTGTGGTCTGAAGCTGGCCACTGGGTATGTTCATTCTGGGGCCTCTTGCAGAGCTCTGGTGCAAGCCAAGTCAGCCAATGCCTGTGCCCTGCCTGCAGCCACTTGGTATGAGCTACAAAGTGATCTGCAGATGGTTCCCACTTGTTCTGTTCTTGGAGGTGCTTGGGAGAGGCTAAGCTGTGAAATGAGGCCAGCTGCTGTTAGTGCCAGGCTTGGGGCTGCTTAGCAAGGACTACAGAGCCTACCAAAGCCAGATGCTCTTTGTTCGGAGTTTGTGAACATTTAAGGGATTTTAAGAAAGTTTGCAGTTATCACACAAGACAGGTCATTTATAAGGAAAAGCCACTGGAAGAGGCTTGGGGTGGGTGTACAAGGTGGTTGGAGTGGGGTCTTAGGGAATCGCCAGAGTGAGGCAAACAGGTTAATGGAAATTCAGATATGGCACCCACCTAAGTGTGGAATGGGGAAAGGCTCACCGAAAGAACAATAGTTCTGCAAACACTTCTCTCTGAGAGAAAGCTGCCCCTCCAACCTTCATGCTGAAGCCAGATAATTCAGTTCCTCCCCATATGTCCCGGCTGCCTTTTGAGCAGTTGCCCAAGTGCTGGAGCTCAGAGTGAGTGAGTCTGTCAGTGATTAAGTCCCTGCATGGACCATTTGAGAGGAACGCCTGAGATTACAGCAGCCCTCCGCCTTACTCAGCTACAATGTCCACTGGTTTTCACAGCCAGAAGTTATGGAGACTTTTCTTTCTGGCACTGAAATCCTGAGCTAATGTGGGGCTGGATCCCCTCACTCTTTAGGGGAACCCCTAGCTCCTCAGTGGGACATCCACAGTCAATATATCCCTCCTGATTTTTTATGGCTACATGTGTGTGTGGGATCAGTCCATTCTGCATCTCTACCCTTCCAACCAGTCTCGAGATGGCTTCCTTTGCATATCCTGTTATAGGACTTCTGTTCAGTTAGACTTTAGGGAATTCTCACTGATGGCTGTTCTGTAGTTTAGTTTTAATTTTGATGTGGTCATGGAAGGAGATGAGCATAGTGTTTATTACTCTGCCATCTTAACCAGAAACCCTCTGGTGTGACTTTAAGAAAGAATGGGGAAAGAAATAATAGAGAAAAACATATAATGTTGTTTCAAGGAATTTTACTAATGGGGAAGGAGCTGTTAGGGAAAATGGGGTGCAGAATGCTTTTTTTTTTTTTTTTAAGAAGGGTAAAAAAAAAATGGCTTATTTGTATTCTGGTAGAAATAATCCTATAGAGTGGGAAATAGGATGATGTAGGAGATGATGGGGAGAATTGCTGCAGCATTGTCTCTGAGTCCTGAGAGTAGATGGTAGTATTGGCTTAAACCAGGAACTTGAATATTCATCAATGTGGGAAGGCAGATTCTTGTAGGTTTGAAAATGTGGTGATAGGAATTTATAAAACCTCAGCTCTGATTGCTTTGACTTTTTAGTAAAGTAGGAAGCAGGAGTCATCAGTGGAGAATGAAGATGGTGAAGAAAACATTAGCATTTCCAGATAAAAGAGAAGGTGTGAAATAATCATCTAGAGGAATAGATGAGTGAATGAACTAGGAATATATAATATGATTAAGATATACAAATTTTTAACATAATCTATGATATGATACAACACATAATGTAATATACAACACATATATAAAATGTCTGGCATTAAGGAGCCACTGAAATTCATGAATTAATTGTGAAAACTCTCAGAGCAGTTGTGTAATTTTGCCCTAGCCATATTCATGAGTACAGGGGTAGCTGAGAGGAAGGAGATTAACTAGGATTATGGTTTTGTTAGGGTAGTATATCAAAGTAAGGAGTGAGGAGCAAAGAAATCCAGGTGATTTACAACTGAGTGGTGGTTGGGGGAGTTTAAAGAAGATAAGGAGGGAAGTGAAGAAATTAAGAATTGAAACTCATGGAAAGTTGGTAGGATCATCACCATTGGAGGTCTTGATGGAGTTGGAAAATTGTCAGGATTGAGATACTAAAAGGAAAAATCCAGCAACATTGGAGATGAATGGTCAGTAGAGTGAGGGGCATGAAACTGGGATTACAGAGAGATTTTATTGTTAGTGATGATAGGCCATGGCCATAAGAGAATGGTGAGATAGAGTGAGGCACAAAATCAATGAGGGAAAGAAATCCAAAGCATTGACAGTTCATGTTATTAGGGAAATCATTCACGTAGCACCCAAACAAAGGCAGAATAAACACTGGAATGAGTGTGAACCAGGAACTAGTATGTTTTAAAAATGAGGAAAAATGACCTGTGTGTGTGTGTGTGTGTGTGTGTGTGTGTGTGTTGGGATGGGGTGGGGGTTGTCATTGGATGACAGCAATAATGAACCATAGGGTGACACAGTCTGCTGAGATTTAAAGCCAGGGAGTTTTCCTAGAAGAAGAAGGGAGAATGGTCTGAGAGTAGCAATGAAGAACACAGAGATCATTTATCCATGTATGGACCCAGTAGGACAAGAACTGTGAGAAAAACATTGACACAATTTGAGAGGGTGGCAAGGGGAGCAGTGTCCCTAAGAAGAGCCAGATTAGAGTAAGATTATGGTTAGAGCAATAATGTGAAGGGAATGCTCAGAAAATAAGTTCTGATTAATAATTGGGCTTCCTAGTGACCTTCCTTATAGCATTCACCTAGAAGGCCAGTATAACTATGTGTTTAGAAGGCTATCATCCAAAAAATTAGATATTTCATGTGATATTTTGTTTGTATCCATAATACTAGATGCAAAAAATATTTATCCTTGACGCATTTTCTTCTTACACATTCTGGCTGAAATGGGCCGTGGAAATGTTTGTTTAGCTAAGATTTTGACTGTGCAAATGGTCTTTAACTACTTAATTGGCTTTGATAGATCAAAAATAGGAAAAGCAATCTGCATGCTGGGCTGTGACTTTAGAGGCTTATATATTTGGGAGGCGGTAGTAGGATAGAAAACTAAAGCTCATAGATTAAGCATTATTATCAAGGTCAGAAATAGAAATTGTCAAGGAGTAATGGTCTTATAGACCCAGGAGAGTTTCCTGAGCTGTTGAAAGTAGTTTACAAACAAACAAAACAAAAGGGAAGACTAACGTAAATTGTATTTGTTTATTTTTGTTAATTTTCTTTGTGTAATAAAATGCCTTTCATTTTGTTAGCCAGTATTTAAAGTTTTAGCTTTCTTCCAATTAATATGCCACAGGCAATAAATTATGCACAGTGCTGCTAAAAACAAGCCAGTTTAAGAGAGAGAAAAAAGCAATAATTACCAAAGACCAGAATTACAGTCATCATTAAAACAGATAATGTTGGCTCACAATTCTTTGCTTGCCTCTGTTACTACCACAATGGCAATTGGTATTTATAGGCTGTAAAACACACACCAAATTGTTGGCTTTAATGTGCCAAAAACCTTGAGAAAAATATAATGCTAGAATTACCGCTACTTCATCCTCATCCTTTCCCAGCCCTCTGACACAGAGTTCTGATTGTCCCACACATGATTTGTTTCATCATACTTCAATACATCCATCCTTTATCTGTTCTCTAACTGGAATATGCCTAACTCCATTTTCTAAATTCCATGAGATGATAATTTCTTCAAAGTTATTTTTTCCTGTATTAATTCTTTATTTTGTTTGAGAAGTTCCAATTGGGGAATATGAAAGTGAAACTGGGGTGAATTATAAAGGGGAAGTTGCCTTTGGGGCACTGGATAACCTAAACTTGATCCACTGGCATTCTGCTTTTTTGTGTCCCTAGGTAGAAGGTGGCAGATAACACCTTCTCTCACATCCAACATTTACTCATCTGAGGTAGAGCCAGCTGGCTGTGGTCTGCATTTCTTCTTCTGTCAGGGTACTTTTGTAGGGCCCACTGTGACTGGGGTATAGTTGGGTAAAGATGAGGTTCTTTGCTTTTTGTATATTTGTTAAATGGGTGTATAAACTTTTGTTGCTCACCTTACTCTACTAGGTGTAAATACATACAGATATTTTTTGTACTAAAGACTTGGGAGAACTTGTATCCATTTTGAAATGTTTATAGTGAAATACTATGCTGCCAGTAGGCCCCAGAAAGAATATATGGAGCCCATAAAGAGAATTAGCAAATTGTCCCATTTCCCACCCCTCACTTTCTCTTTCTTGCATTGATGAAGTTGAGGTAGGGTACTGGGAGGAGAGGGCTTTTGTTTTATGTACCTCGAGAGAAGTCTCCTTTTGTAAGCTGGGCTCCAGATGTTCAGTGCTTGCCCTCATGGCTCTAGTGGAAATTGTGAGATAGCAAAATACCTCTGAACCATTTTGGTCTCCATTCAATCTAAAATTTTAGGTATCTTCATTACATTATCCTGACATTCTAGGGAAATTACATTAACAAATGTAGGCGTTATGGTGACACATTATAGGCAATTTTAGTTGTTTTGAGATTGAACAGTAACAATAACATACACCAAAACCAGTTTTGAAGTTAGCTGCAAAGGCTCCCGTCAGGACAAGACTAATATGGAATCTTTAAATATAAAATTATAGACTGCGGGCTACCTAATCTCTGGAAGGATCTGAAGCCCAAATTTTGATGAAGAATCTCAAATAAATAAAATGCTCAGAGAATAAGGGTATTTCCATCAATTTAATTGAAATGAGTCAGTTTTCACTACAATTTCAACATTGTAGTAAAACATACAACATTAACCTTCTTTCCTTACTGACTTTAACCCATAATGGAATCTTTACTTGATGATTAATCGTGGCAAAGTTCCAAAGTCATTATTCTGAAAATAGTTTTTTCACTGCAGACATTCTAGATGTGTAGTTTTTAATCCTTTCAAAGAGTATTCACATATTTTATTTTATTTTATTATTTTATTTTATTTTTTTGTTGTTGTTTTTTTGAGGGCAGTGTCACTGACCCTCATATGTGGGACCCGAACCAGGGCTGCTGGCTTCCCAAGCCAGCCCTTAACCACCGCGCCACTCAACCGGCCCAGTATTCACATCTTTTATCTCATTTGATTGTTAATGAGGTTAGGACAGCTCCTTATAGCCCAAGAGTGGATATAAATTTAGAAAATTGCATTGAGTATGCCCCCATCTCTAGCTTCCTTGCTTCCACCCCTAAAAAAGAAAATCATTCGTAGCAACTTATTTTCTCATCATATACACCAAGTACATGAGTAACTAAAATCCTGCTAATGATTACTCTAGGTTTTAATGTACATTTCTATAATGATTTTCTTATTGATATAAAGGAAGCAGATTTAACATCAGATGGAAACTTTAAGAAAGGAAGAATAAAATAACTTTATGTTTGTTAGCATATACCTTTACGTGACTTCCCATATCGAGAAGCCAGTTGTAATATTAGGAGATTTTAATAAATCCCTTTAGTTTGCTAAAGTTTATTTTCAGAGTGAAAGCTATAAAGTATATTAATGAGCTTAACATAATAACTAAGCCATGCCATTTTTATTTGAAGATTTTAATTCACCATCTTGTAATATATTTTTGAACACAGGTCAAAACTTAACACATGCAAGAATTGATGTGGAAAATAGTGGCACAATTTGACTTCATAAAGAATGATTTTTACATTATCAAATAATTTTTTCAATGTCTCCTAGGTGTCTACTTCTATTATATAGGTACTATGAGAATTATGTAAGAAATAAAAATTGCAGTCTTTATTCCAAAATGCATCTTGCTGAGAGTAACATGTATTCATGAAATAGGTGACCTACACTACAGATGCTGAAGGTGTTAAAATTAGTGGTATGTAACACTAGTGGTTAGGGATAGGGCCTGAGACTCTGCATTTGTAACAAGCTCCCATGTCAAGTGATGCTGGGCTGTGGGCCAAACTTTGAGTTGGAAGAATATAGGTCAGCATTATCCAATAGAAACATAATTTAAGCTAGAAGTGTGAGCCACATATGAAATTTTAAATTTTCTGGTAGTCATATAAAAAAGTAAAAAGAAATAGGTGAAATTATTTTTAGTACTATTTTGATTTAATCCAATATATAAAAAGTTATCTTTTCTACATGTAATCAAAATTATTGATTTTTATACATAAAGTTTATTGATGTATTTTACATTCATTTTTCACTTTTGAGTCTTCAAAATTTAGTGTATTTATGACATCTACAGAGCATATCAATTCAAACTAACTACATTTCAAGTGCTCAGTAGCCAGCCTACATGTAGCTGGTGGCTATGGACTGGACAGAACAGATATAGATAATATGTGCCATGAGACCACAGGCAGGAAAAGGGAAAAATCAATGGCCAGATAAGAGGAAATGATAGGAAGCTTGACAATGAAGGCTAGATATGATTTGCAAAGAAGCCGATGGGATTTAGAGTAGAACAACTTCAAGTGAGAGAGTATCTGATGGATAAGAGTAATTGATGCCATGACTGCGATAATTCTTACCAGTATCATTATCATTATGTTCCATCCTTTAAACCCCACCTCTATTAAATGGCACATTGCTTGGGTGCAAGGTATATTCTCAAAGTACACTCAAGTATGACAGCCTTACCTGCACCACACAAAGCTTTCTATCATTCTCTCACTCTCATTTACAAGTCACTGAAAATTGACTCCTGTATTTTGATTACTCTACATTCATGAAGATTCTAAACATGGTTAGTTCTTCCTCTCCCAGAAGTCATTTTGGGGCTCCACAATGTCCAAGATGACTCACTAACAGACATCCCAGCAGGGCTTACCATTCCAAGGGTAATTGCTTTGAGTCTAACTTGGTTTTAATGACAGTTTTTGATCTATGGTCACAGAGTTTCTCACTGACTGTTGATTGCTCCTAGCAATTTGGTTTTAAGGGGGAGAATCATTGTTAAATATCTGCATAGAATATCTGTGGCCCCCTTTTCTTAAAGAATACTAATTTCCTTATAGCCACAGTGGTTATTTCGAGTCAGTGTAATGTGTTTCTTCCTTTCTTAACACAAAAGAAAACCTGGTTGAATTTCTAGTCTGACTGTTTTCTCACCATCTGCAGCTGGTGTGCCCTGCTTTCATACCTCAGAGCAAACGCTGTTACCTCTCCAGTTTACATTCAGAGTGACTTACTGTTAGCATTGCTATGAGTCATTGAAGAGAAATTCAAGTTACCTATTAAATCAGAGGACTATTTAGGGGGAAATAGGAATTTCATACCTCATTGAAGAGCTGACTTACAAAAGCATCACTTATGTTTAGTCCACTGAACTGCTTTAGGAAATGTCACAAGGGCACCAGAATTGGGCAATTCACAGCTCTCACTCAGGAAGAAATCCCTTTCCTCAACATTGTTTCTATACAGTTTCAAGCAAGTAACCAAATATCAATTGCTGTCACAATCTCTGTGGAGTATTTTAATTTATGCCTTCATTGGTAAAGACCAGCCCTTTCACTCACAGGACCAACTCCAGCCAGCTGTGGGGCAAGCATTCATTGGCAGACTATGATCTGTCATACTCTTTATTTACATTAAGGAGCTTGTCTACCTACCTCCTGATTTCCCGCTGGCACACCTTCCCCTCTTTCTTTCATGACTTTCTGGGCTAATAGTCTCCACATTTATATGAATTTCATCAATCGTGGTGATGACAAGTAGTTGAGTAAGAAGGGCCTCTTAGCTGGCAGTGAAGGTGATTGTGTGAGGAATGTGTTTATGTTGTCTGCTTATTTGTTTCCCTTTTAAATTATATATTTAAAACTACCAGTTTTAAATATATAAAACTGGGTTGGGACAGTTTCGAATGAAGAAGACAAGAAGAGCACCATTCTTTCCCCCAGTTAAGTTTAAAAGTACTTATTACTCAATTATGTACAACTCTGCTAGACACTGTGAGGGATATTGCAGCCAATCCCTGGCTTTAGGGAGGACAGGTGAACAATTTTGAGCACTGTGAAAGACAGAAAGAATGAACAACAAAATTATACAGCGAATGATTATAATTAAAATAATAAACTCTATGTGACTACATGTTAAATGAGTGGTATGAATTATCAGAATTTGGTTATTCAGAGTGAAGAGAAAACTGTATGATGAAATAGGACCCAAGGAGGTACACCTGGAATCTTTCTAAAATGCCATGCTGAAAATTGATCTCAGTTTCTTGAATGTCCTGTTTTGTATGCCTTAGAGCTTTTTCTTATATTTCTTTCTGCCTGAGGCATTTAAATTTTTTCACTTGCCTTGCTAATTCTGACTAATTCTCAGAGCATTTCTGAGAGAAACCAAAGGATTTCAGGAAATTGAGAATCAGAACATTTAAACTGTCTAAGTTGAGATCACATAGCTGGTCAATCATGAAGCTAGAATTTAAAGCCAGTTCTGTTTAGCCCTAAGGCGTTGTCTGGGAGAAAAGTTTATTTCTATATTTAAAGAAATTTCTTGATAGTGATAATTATAATAATCTCTGAAATTTAAGTTGGTGTATTGTTAAGTACTTGGCATGCTATACACGCAAACACTATAAAGGGGCTATCATAATTATGCTTGTCTCACCTATTAGGAAACTGAGGCTCAGAGAATTTGACTGGCTCAAAGCTCCCCAGCTAATAAGGGGGCAGGGGCACAGGGTATAAGTCTGGCAACCTGTCTGCAGGGCTTAGGATCTGGAGATGGGTCACCTTGGGCCCAGCTTGGGCTATCAGTCAGTTGCCTGCATTCCAGTCCTGCTGCTTACGATTTGTACATGTTGTTCACTGCTCTGAGACTCTGTATCCTGATTTTTGGTTTTGAGGATTAAATATAAAATCCTTAGCACAAAACCTGATATAAAGTAAATAATAAATGTTATGTGCTAATGTTCTTGTTATTAATTATTATTATTGTCAAAAGTCTTATTTCACCAAAGATCAAACCCTTGTTGCCTTTTTGATATGGCACAATATTTTTTTTTCCCTTGGTGGCCTTATTATTTAATTAATTTTTAAGTTAAATTTGATGAAAAATGTTCCAAGGAGTCAGAACTTGCAACAATCATGACTCAATTTTGTGATGAATTGCATTTCAAGTGAAATTTCAGAGACAGTGAATTTTCAACAGAAAGCTAGAGGGAGAGAAATATGCCATTTTCAATTAGGGGATGTATTAACAAGTTTACATGAAGACTTGACAACACCTGCAGGTGTAAAGAACTGAGTAAGGGCCCGGGTCTTGCTTTTCTCACAATTGAATTTTTGCATATGTGTTGGTGAGACTATTCAGCTAGCTTCATCATCTTGTCTGTAACAATTTTAACATTGGCCTCCCTTAATTGTTGATTTGATGTAATAAGATGTGTTTTGGGTTTTTCTGCTTGGTCTTGAAGCTGTGTGTACAACATCAATACAAACCAGGTAACATAGAAAATCTCAGTTTTTCTGTAAGAGACTATCTGTAAGGGACTATCATTGTTTCAAGTGAATTTTACCTTTGTTTTTGTATAGGCTATTAAAATGTATTGCCATGTTCATTGGTGCAACCTCTTGAATTTGATATAATGAAAAGATTATACCAGGACCGAAACCCAAGACACCTTCCATCTTGTTTCTAATACTGATCATCAGTATAAATACTCTCACAGTTGTGGGCCTCAGTTTTCTTATACACAAAAGGAGTGATGTGGACTAGATTAAAGGTCAGCACATTATAGCCTTTGGGCCAAAGCCAGACCACCTTGTGATTTGTATATACTGCCACATAGCTTCTTCCATTTGTGTATATGTTGTCTGTGGCTCCCATGTTTCGCCAGCAGAGTTAAGTAGTGATATCACAAAACCTGAAATATTTATGATCTGGCCTTTTACAGGGAAAGTCTGCTGAGCCCTGAATACGGTGATCTCTAAGATCATTTCCAGGTCTGGTTAGAAGTGCAGCTCCCCCATTCACCAGCTGGGTGACCTAGGGAGTGGCATTTAACCTTTCTAGGTCTCAGTTTCCTCATTTTAAATAAGGAAGGATAATAAAAGAAACCACTTTGGAGACTTACTGGTTACACTAATTGAGATAATTTAAGTAAGGAGCATAGTGCAGCCTAAGTACATCATAAAGAGTCGTTAAAAAATTTTAACCATAATCATCATTACCATTAATAATGGTGCTATCATTTTCTAATTTCTTAAAAAGAACAGTATGCCTAAAGTTTTATGCAATATATATAAATCATTTTTTTCTTGAAAAATAACAATATACCTAAAGTTATATGCAATCTACACAGTTTTAGTTTTAAATACGTTTTGGGCTTATATCTCATGGCAAATTTAAGATTATGACCAGGAATCTCTGAAACCAGCTGAGATATTGTCGTTCTCACACACTGGGGCCTCCTCCTATTGACAATTCTGTGGGTTCCTCCAATCTGTATATGATGGCTGAAAAAAATATCTGTAGTCTAGGATAATAGAGACCACTCTATCTATTATCTGTAAGAATTATGCAGAGACATATTCAGAGTTACTTGAGCTGACATAGGACATAGTTAGGATAGAAAATCCACTATTCTATGGGTTTGAGAGGAAATGGCATATTCACAAAGATTCTGCTTTGATATGAAATCCATAAACCCCACTGTAGACAGAGACGGAAGATGTTACTTAAAAAGTTCAATTGTCTCTGGGTTTATTCTTCGATGCAATGAATCTCATTGCCCTTTATAGTTAAAGTTCATTTTCCTCAAACACAAAAAGGTACAGAAAGAGTCTTCTTGGTTCCACTTTGACCAAACACAGCCAAGGATTTCTGGGGATGAAATTGGTTCCCTGAGTCAAGAACCCAGGTACCTGTTAGCTCCAATACTTTCCTCTGTGGGTCTGAGGTCTGGAAAGAGGCAAAGACTGCTCTAGATGCACCTCAGGGAAAAGCTCATCTGCTCCCAGAGGAAAGCAGGAGATTTCCTGACTTTCTTCCATGGCAGAGCCAACTACTGAATGTAGTCAGTGCTCATCTCTAGAGCTGTGTGGCATCTGCTTCAATAGCCAGAGCTACTGTTTGCATCAGAAGAGAAGCCTAGAATCCTTTCCAAAAGAGCAAAATGATAATGAGCTCAGATACAAATGAAGTGCAATATCTAACATATGACTTTATGTCAGCGTTACTCAGTTATGGGACTATAAAAAAATAAATTCTGCTGTGGGGAATGTCAGTACTTTACACTGAAAGTTCAAAACCCCACAGCTTTTGAAGAGTTTCAAACCACAGGAAATAAAAACAAAAGTTTCCAGTAGCTTGTCTATCCAAAAAGGAAGTGGGAATTGAAATAAAGAGAGCAGGCAATTGGGACTCTTGAAGCAATCAGGCTTATGTTGCTGATTTTCAGTGCCTTATTTAATTTTAATCTGACAAAACAAGTTCTTCAAATGTGAGTCAATAACATTAGCTTCTTAATTGCCTCTAAATTATTTTTTCTTTTTTATCCTAGACACTCTTATTTGATGTCATGTTGAACCATGGTTCTGTTTTTCAGAAATATATTTATGCAGACAGCTCACCATGGTGGTACCAACGGTGCTGTTAACACAGACTTTGGATTTTTAGATGTACACAAACATTGAATGTACTTATGTTGAAGTTGATCTCCTATGGGATGAATGAACACTGTGATATATTGTCAGATGAAGGGAGACTAGAGATGATTCACATATGAATGAAACAGGCGAGATTTTAATAAGCCCCTTAGTCTATTCTCTGATCTACAGTGGAACTTTCCATCAATGTCCTTTGCACTCTCCCTTTCTGTGTGGCCAATCTGTATAATAGTATCAGGAGCTAAACCTTGATACACTACAATAAAAACAAAGCAAAACAAAGAAAATATGAAAGAATGATACTATTTAATACCTACTGGGTTTGAGAATAGCTTCCTCCTTATTATTTCTAATGATGATCAGATTTCTGGTTGAAAATTTAATCTGATCATTTACCCATTCACTTAACAGACTTTTACTATGGCCTGTTTTAGTTCTTCATTGTTCTAATCATTGAGGATATAGGGATATACAGATCCTTTGCCCCATCCTCACAAATTTTACAGGTCAGGAGTAAAAATAAGAGACAAATGCTTGCTAAGTGAAGAAAGGAGACTCCAGGCTGAAATAAGCTTTTTATGTAATGACTTTCCAAAAGATGGAGTGTAATATGATGTGATTTTGGTGTCCCTGCCCCCACCTCTGACTTTACCACTACATACACTGTAATTCTGTTATTTCTTTTAACACCTGATTCTACTATAAAAGCTTTATCACTGTAGCTACTGCCGTAAGAATTGTATTGCTTTAGCTTATAGCTTTACCTGTACACATGTTGTATATTTGAGTGTACGTGTATATGAAAGAGAGAGAGAGACTCCTTAGGTTGTTATGTTATTTTTAACTATGAGTGGGATCCAACTCCTTTTTTAAAACAGTCTTAGATTAAAGGACAGGAAAGAGAGCAATAGTATCGGCCATTTGGAGGGAAGAACTGGTGAAGGGGAGTATAGAACTCTTCTCCAGAACTTGGCCTGGGGTTTCTATATCCTATGCATTCTGCCTTTTCCTTCTCTGTTTCCAGGATTTTCTCTTGAACAATTGAGGACTCAGAAGAAATCTTCCTTCACATTAGTAAAGTTTCATTCCTAATACAGGACCCATATTCTGGGATGATTTGCTTATTGCCTTAACCACATGAGCCACTACAATGTCTCACCTCCAAGTTAAGAGAGCCCTGAATTTACTCTATAGATTTCAATGATTTCATCCCTCTTCCTTTTCAGCTTAAGTTTTAAGGGCCAGTGGCAACTTGAGGATCATTCTTACATCTCCATGAAACAAAGAAGCTGTATAGTAAGTCATATTGCTCTTACATGCTATGAAGCTGGCTGTGCAATGTTGGCCCATGACTGGTCCAAATAGAACAAATAAAACTTTGACTGTCGGCCATTGTCACAGTTTCTTACACTGGACCCTACCTCACCAGGCTGCTTCCTGTACACAACTGTATTGAGGACAGCAGACTTAGAATTCCATGGAGGTAGTTGCTGACCCATTTTCCCCTGATATTTTTGTGAGCAATTCCAGAGGAAGAGCACAAATCGGTGACTGGCCCATTATTGTGCAGTACCAGAGAAAATTTAAATTGGACTAGTAGCAATATACTATGGTCCAAAGAAATTACTCTCAACAACCAGGTGTGGCTCTGGAATGTGTAACGTTGTTTGCATGTGTTCTCAGAGTCACAGAGAAATTTGTTTTGTTTTTGGAGGAGCTTTTAATTGGGATGCAGGTGGCCTGCAGTTTTCCTATACTAATACTAAGAAAAACAACAATATCTTTGAGAATGGCCTCATCCCCACGGTATGAACACCACAGTGACAATTTCACCTCTCCATGACCTCTGTAAACTGTTATTACAAAATGGCTAGTTTTGCCAGTCATTTTTGTGTGTTATATCTAAGGAAAGATAAAGTGAAACAATTTTTTACTTTTCTGGATTGTGATCATTAATACCTGGAGTAAATGTTACCTTATGCCCCGAGTAAATCACATTCTGAACATGGTACTTGTAGCTGTAAGTACCTTAAATTTCTTCATAACAGTGCATACATAGCCCCAAGGCCTTATGCCAAGAGGTCAGCAGAGAAAAAATGATAGAATTAATCTTGAAATACCTATGGCTTCTGATATAGATATTTTTTTAACGTTTGAAAATTCCAGGTGTTAGTCACTGCAATCTTTTTGAATATACCCCCACAATATACTTGACTTGGTAGGATGATTGAAGAAAGAAACTTGACAATTAATTCAAAAGGTAAATTCCATGAAGAATGAGAAATAGATCCAAAAGCTATAATAAATAAAGCTAAAATGAACAATATATTAAAAAGTTGTTGGGCTTCTATAAGATTTAAATGTCTCAAACCAACAAACAAAAAGTCAATGACTTTATCCTTTAATGGCACATAAATCCCAAGATTTCTTGTAAGTAGGAAGTTGCTACCATTAATGGCAAGAACAAATTACTTGGTACAAAAATGGGAATTAGTGTAGTTTAATTTTTCCTTAAGAGTATGAATCAAAGAGTTTAAACAACAACAAAAAAACATGAATATTTTAAAAAAGTGCACATTTACAAAACATAAATGGGGACAAATTAGGCTCTCTGTCATAAAGGTAAGTCAGGAGAATTATTTGCAATCAGTTTCTGAAGGACTTAGAAATATTGCTTTCTGATTTGGGTCTTTCTGGAAGTAACACTTTTGTCAGTAATTTTGAATAATTGTGAACATTGCTTCCTGACATTTAATTTAGTGTGGCAGCTTCTAAAAGCCCACTGTGGGGACATAAGCTAGGCTTTGCGGAAAAGGGAGCTAGTTCCTCTCTCAAAACCAAGCTTTGCCAAATTAGTGTTATTTTCTCCACCACAAGCATTTTCTGTTCGGCTCTCTTTCTCTTTAACTCAATCTCTGCTTATCAACCTTACTACTAGTTCAACTGTCAATGTTGCTTTCAGCTACCCCAATTTATGAATTTATTACCTCAACTTTCTTATTAGCAACTTCCTCCACCTCCACAATGCATTTGTCTTGTCACTCTCCCAGAGATGACAAATACTGAAGTAGAAGTACAGGTTAAGGGCATGGGCTAAACTCTAGAGAGGATGCAACTTCCCTTTTATATTAATTTGAAGGGTCTGTGCCACTGTTTCCTCATCGATGAAATAGAGATTAAAAAATTCGGGATTGTAAGGATGAAATGATAAAATAAATACCCATAAAGTACTTGCCCTATGCCTGGAATAGAAAAAGAACTTGATGAAGAATAGTTAGAGTAGATGTTTTCATTGCTTTTGCTATTATCACAGACTACCTGTGTTCCAAAGCCTTCTTTTTCATATTCTTGCTCTTGTTCTACCCAATTCTAGCTGGTGTGACCTTATCACAGCACCTCTAAATCCATGATCCCCAGCATATCCCAGCCTGGCAACAGGAAAGTAATTCAAAGCCACCTTGAAGTTTCTCACTTGCTGAAAAAATCCACTGTCAGAGGGAAAACTCCAACTCAGTGGTCCAGTTGGGGAGGTAAATGTCAAGTTTGTGAATGTTGCATTCATTGTGAGTGGATGTTCCAAAGTTGTGGCTGGTTAACTTTATCTGAATTTTTTCTTTGTAACCTAAGCAATTGACAAACTCTCTAATCCCTATGCACCTCCTCCAATACCCACACACCCTCTGAGAGCTTGGCACATGGGCCTTATCCTCAGACATAGGACTTGCTCCTTGGGTGATAGCCTGGTTCTGACATCAGTTGGGGGATCCTGGAGGTGGGGCTGGGAAAAGCCTGTCTTGTAGTTTGGTGTGAGATAATATTGGAGAGTGGGCCCTTCTCGGCACAAAGTCCAGGTCCTTGGCAACTCAAGCAAAGAATTGAATGAGATACCGGAGTAAAGCAGTGAAAAAATAGTATATTAGAAGAGATAGTACATTTCAAAGAAGTAAAGGTAGGCCCGAGCAGTAGAGGATGGCTCAAGGGCCCATTATTAGAAGAGAAATTATTTCAAGGAGTTTGGAGCATATGGAGTGGGCCAAGAGCAAAGGCGAGGATCAAAAGGCTCGAAAAGGAAGGAAGGGGGTCAAAAGGGAAGAAGTGGCCTAAAGGGAGAAGCGGTCAAAAGGGATTAGCAGTCCAAAGGGAGAAGCAGTCAAAATGAGCAGACTTCCCAGGACTTGGAGTTTTTAATCCCTTTTTCTTCTAGAATGGGCTGTTCCCCTCTGGGCATGGGACCACTTGATTGGTACCTGTAATTGACAACAGGCTATTATCTCATCTCTTTAGACTGCACATGTTCCTTCCCAGAATTCAGTCTGTTATAATGATATTAATAAACTTCAGAGAATATGTATGATATTATAATGATAGTATAATGAGGTCCGGGTGAAAGGAAGGTCGTTATGGCCTTTACTGTGCAGGTGTAACTGGTCTAATCCAGTCAGGTATTTTGTACCCATTTGCTTTAGGGTTAGGTAGTTACAATGAATGGAAGTTTTGGATGCAGAGGGGAGGTTATCTGGGCTGTCACATTCTGTGGGACTGGCAGGAATGCAGTGACCCAATGCCTGCCTCTAACTGCCTGCCTAGTTTTCCCTTTGAGGCACATGATCCCCATAAAATCTCTATGGGAAGATGAGGGACAGGAGATCTGTTCTTCTGTATCTGCTTCCTGCTGGGCAGGGGTATAAAGCTGTCCCTGCCTTTTGGGGGTTCACAGAACTGTCACCCTAGTTGATCTCAGATGAAAGGACAGGGTCTTGGGAACCGCGTGGAAGACTGTGCTGCCTTCTTTGGTTGTGACTGGCAATCTTGTTGGGATATTATCTGTATCCTTAAGGCCCCTGAATAAGGAAAAATAGATTTTAAATAATAAATCTGTTAGCTCTCATGAAGCCTGTGGCCATTCAGCCTGTCACTCAGGTGGCATCAATTGTCTGGGACCAGAATGGGTTTCGAAAGAATCATTAGGCTTACTGGCCTGGCGGAAGTCACAGGCTTTCAAGTAGTTATCTGAAGCAGGGGTAGGAGATTTCTATGAACAATCTACTGTTTAGGTTTCAGAAACTGATTAGAAGAGTAGGAGCTAAAGAACTAAGAAATTAGGGAGGAGACAACATTTCTATACATAACATTTCTATGGGAAGGAAAACTTAAAAGTTTCTCGGTGGTGGTGGGGGGCTGTTTGGTTGGCCAGTAACAGTAAGCAAATAAAAATCTTAGTTAAAAAATCTTAGGACTGGTCAAGTGGCACGTTGGTTAAGAGTTGGCTTGGGATGTCAACTCTGAGCAGTAGGGCTTGGGTTCAGATCCCACATGAGGGCCAGTGATGCTGCGCCCTCTACAGCTAAAATGGTGAACAACAGCTCGACCTGGAGCTGGGCTGCCATAAGTTTCCCGCAACGACGTAGACTGCAGTGGGGCTGTTCAGCAGCTGGCGTGTGATTTTGTGAGCCACCGTGAGTGGTCCTGAGGGGCCATCCAATGGTTGGTGAGTGACTGCCTCAGCCGGGAAGAGTGCAATGATAATACCAACATGCGCCAGTGAAGCAACGTCCTCCACAACTAGACTGAAGAACAAAAGGACAGTAACTTGTCTGTTCCCCTTCCCAGATTCCACAACGCTGTTCCCCTCCCCCAATTCCTCAATAAAATCCTTAAAAAAAAATCAAAACCTTAGAACTCTCCTATCCTGAATTGGACACTGGCATGCTGCATGCATTTCATTAATTTATGAATCTCCTGGTCTCACTTTCTTCTATCATTTTTTCACATTAGCTTTAATCAGGTCAACACATTGACTTATTTTTTTGTGTGTTTTTTTTAAAAGATTCTGGTTTTTGAGAATGTGTTTAGAGAGAGGGAGTATTTCCTGTGCTCCTCAATAGCTAAGCTTTTGAAGCCCTCTCAGGATTTGAGAAGAGCCCTCTGAAAAGTATATCAATATGCCCCTTGCCCCACCTTCCAGGATGAGGTCAAAACACAGAAATAGCATTATAAGCTATGCTTATCCTGGGCCATCCTATATCATTCCCTCCACTCAGCCCTAGGAGACACAGGGCAGCACTCTAATCCTTGCCCCCACTGACATCCTCACCCCACTGTCTTGGTCTTGTACATAGTAACCTAATACTTATACTTACATTCATATCCAAAGCCCACATCAAATAGAATCTTATGGGAGATTTCCAGGGTTTCTCCACCAGTATCCCCCTTCCACAAATTTAGAGAGAAGGAGCTGATTCTAATTTTTTAGCTAGCACAGGTTTTAAAATCAGGTAAGGCATACATAGGGGAGAAAGAGATGGATTTCTTATGGTCACATCCCTGAGTTGAGTATAGGTAGGGGACTCTCCCAGCCTGGATTGGACACTGGAATACTGCACTGGGCTTGTGGCATAGAGAGGAAAGATATACAGTTGACCCTTGAATAATGTGGGTTTGAACTGTGCAAGTCCATTTATATGTGAATTTTTTTCAATAAATATACAATCAACTTTCTGTATCCCCAGGTGATCACATTCATAAATTCAACCTATAGCTGATGGAGAACAGTATTTTCCACTGTGGTTGGGAATCCATAGATGTGGAGGGCAGACTGTATGCATTGCTCTATGCCATTTTATATAAAGGACTTGAGCATCTGAGGGGTTTCCTGGAACCAATCCCTCATGGGTACTGAGGGATGGATGACCAGGAAATCAAAAGTTACATGCAGATTTTCAACTGTGCTGGGGTTGAAGCCCCTAAGGCCCACCTTCTTCTGCATTGTTCAAGTGTCAACTGTATAGTGGTGGTGCCTTGAACATGCACTAGCTAAGGCTCAAAATTAAGGACCCTGGGCCACTTTGAACTCTGCATTCACTCAAGGCCAGACATCTCATGCATAGTACACACTGTCTTTGCATCACAGGATCAATTGTGGCAGACAAAATATGCCATGTTCTTACTTTTTTTTGTTAAAATTTACTTTTATTAATAGAAAATGAACACTTATTGTGTTTCCAGTTGTTATACTTGAAGTTGCTAATTTAAAAAGTAATAATTTAAAATAATCACTTAATAATCCTGTTTTGTCTAAAACAATGAAACTGTGGCTTAAGAAAAAAGTATTCAGTACCATTTGTTCAAAAAGCTTTCAGAGTTTGTTCTTAAAGCTTCTGGAATTTTCCTGTCTATAAAGTACAGGTATTGTGGAACTATGTGAGGAAGCTGCTCTGGGACAGCCAATGAGAAGTTAAGCAATCACCATAAGGAATCAGTGTACACTCAATATGGAAACTTGTACGTGCTTTGAGGCATGTTCTTTGAAGCACTGAGGTATCTAATTTGCTGTTAGAATTTGTCTTTCCAGCTAACAACAGTAAACTTCTGGCATAGATGCTATTGGTCTTTCATGTCTTTTAGGAAATTCTGTAAACAGTTTTCGATTTATTTCAATTTATTCAGAAGTTAAATATGTTTAATAAGGTTTCTATTCTACTCTGCCAGAGGAAGTGTCTGCTGGTTTAATATTCTTATAAAAAATATATAACACATGTAGGTAAAACATAGTCTTAAAGTATACCTAGAGCACTGACTTATTTCAACCAAAATCTATTTTAACAAAATGTCTAATTAGAAGTAGCTGAAGAAACTAAATCCTAAGTTATGACAAGGGAGACTCATTCACTTGAAGCTGTGCTGCCTAGAAAACTTTAAATAGCATGTGCCCTTAAAACCATGCAAGAAGTAAGGAGGCATCCTCTCCTCATTCTTTCCTATTAGAGTCCAATTGGGTAATTGGTGTTGGGCCAGAAATGAGCATCGCTAAATATTTCAGAAAAGTCCATAGAAACGTTAAAAGATTTTTATGCCAAAGAATGTTTTTTTTTCTGCATCAGTGAGTAGTAGTGCTTGTCATAATTTCCTAATAACACAAAGACAAAGGCAAGTCCATACACTTGATCAGATGTCAAAGGAATGTGAGGTGGACTATAAGGTCACCCTTAGTCAGAGCTTCACTGATTAGAGTCAGGCGGATTTTTGTGAGAAAATAATATTTGGTGGCTAGGACCTCCTTGGGGCATTTCTTCCTAAATGAAGTACATGGCAGATACGAAAAGAGGGGAGGTGATACAGGAAAACTACTCTTTCCAGCTCAGAAGGAGTTGATGAATCCCATATATAAATTGAAGATGCCCATGGGATCTTCTAGCTGTGAGCAGTGACTAATGTGATCATCCAGAATTGACACTGTGGACCATGGAAGAATTTTCCTGTACAGCTCCAAAAGCTCTGGATAGGGATTCACAGGAGCCAAAGTCTTGTAGATAATGTGCAACACAGAAACAAAAGCTCCCACTCAGTCCTCTAAAGTTCTTCCTCTGGTTGATGTACAGTAAGAGGCTGTCAATAACTAAGTTCCCATCATTGATGCATATCCCTGCCCACAGGGGTTGGGTGTATGGCTCAATAACTGGGGTGAGACCTGGAGAGAATACAAAGAAGTTCATCAATCATGTGAGGATGGGTTACAGCATGCCTCCATCTTTGAGAAGCTTTCAGAGAAGCAGAACTGTTTCTCAGGAAACATACCTCCATTTGACAGAGACTCTTTATGGTAAGCCAACCAGATTGATTCTGCTTGAACCTATAGAGCAACCGCTGAGCATCAATGTGTACATAATCACTAGACAAAAGTTTGATCCTGTGGTTCTGGAGCCCCAGATGCTGCAAAAGTGCCTCCACAATATTGGCCTGATCAAATACGGAGTAGTGTTGGAGTCTCGGTTTGTTGCTGAAGCCAAAGCCTAAGAAATAGAGGGCAATCACTCAATGAAACCACAGTCAGACCTTCCCAAATCTTGTACCAATCATAGCTGGATTTGGAAAGCCAAGTAAAAGCACAACTATGTCAGGACTTCCAACCACACCCACAGGGTCTTGGTAGAAGATGCACAGTCCCTTGTAGGTGAAAATTTTGCGTGACAACTTCCATGAATGAAGAATGGAGGAAAGTTGGAGGGTGGGGGATGGGCGATGTGCAGATAGGCTACAAGCAAGGGCACAGCAAATAGCCCTACTTGCACCCACCCTTCCCTCATCCCTATTCGGGTAAGACCTGAGCTACAAGACCCTGTCTTTGGGGGAACCAATTGCACATGAACCTTTAATTAGCACTCTTGGATGCACCTGGATCTTCCATAGATGTTGACTTACTTTCACTTATTTATTATCTATATTATTATCTATATATTATCTATATATTATTATATTATAATATATATCTATATAATTATCTATATATTATCTTGATATATATCTCTATTATTTAAAATAATATTATATATATTATTTAAAATAATAGGATACAATTTTCTTTTCCTTCCAAATGCTGTTCTTATCATAAACAATGTCTTTAACTAAAATGTCATGGCTGCTGCTTGACCTGCATCCACTCTTAAACAGTCGTACTGAATTTCTGGAAATAAAAACAGGTGCCTTCCAGATTTAGTTTTCACTATTGAATTGGGAACAGTATGACTTTGCCATAGCTTTTCATTTATACATATGAATGATATTGTATATTGCTTTAAGGTCTTATCTAAGAAACTGGAAATCCTTTGTAACTTGCTCCTTTGCTTTCTTGGCATTCTGACGTTTTTTTTGCAGATGAACAATTGCTAAATATATAAAGTCTAAATGGCTCTCTTTATTCAATCAAGTATTGTATTATTGAATGAATTACAAAAAGGCAGTATCCTTTGCACATTAGCTTTGAATCTGCTGCTTAGAGCAAAATCCTGGTTTTCTTTCAGATGCTAATAACATGCTCTCCCGGCAAAGGAGTTTATTCTAAAAGGATTTGGTAAAACTTAGTGTGCTTTCATTATTTATTTTGCTTAATAATGATTTCTTACAATAACAAGAAACTTTTTCCTTTACTGTTCATTATGGTAATTTTAACTCAGTTGATATTTTCTTGCTTTTGATACATTAAAATATTATTGACTATGAAATAATTCAATGAAGATTATAATCCTCTTCTGATGGCTCTTGTAACTGTTGATGGGTGTTTTGTTTTTTTATAAAGAGAATGAAATAAGTTGCATTAATGTTATCAGTAGGAACACACATTAACTAGGCAATTTAATATAGTGGAGAGATTATTGGATTTGGAGTAGATAGAGCTATTTACTTCTCTTACATGGGTTGGCATTTATCTACTCATTAAGTGGGTGATCTTGGATAAGTCACTTTAACCTTTTGTAATCTTAGATTCTGTAAATGCAGGTTAAAATTCTACATTATCAGCACCCTAGAGTTGTGAGATTAAGCAATGGCAATAGACTTGAGAAAGTGTATTGTTAATTATAGAGTACTATATTCATGCAAATCAATATTACTAAAAATATATAACTGAAATTTGTTCCCATGTTGTCAGGAAAACTTGGAAAAGGTTTCCTTGAATTTTGTTATAACATTTTTTTTTTTTTTGAGGGCGGTGTCACTGGCCCTCACATGTGGGACTGAACCGGGGCTGCTGGCGTCCCAAGCCAGCGCTTAACCACCGCACCACTCGGCCGGCCCTTGTTATAACATTCTTAAGAATTAACTTTTTAAAGCAACTTGATATGGTCTGATTTAGGACTCCAGAAACTTGAGTTAGATTTCTTACTCTTCCACTGAATGCTTCTGAATCCTTAGGAAAGTCTGTCTGTAGTTTGTTCCCCTCAGTAAAATTAGTCCTTCCCATGTCCCCTACTGAACTATAGTAGCTTTTGAGAGCTGAAGTGTAAAGAGATCTGAACCTGTTAGTCTTAAAAGTTAACAGTTTGGAATAATAAATACTGATATATATTATGGGCACTAATGAAAGGAAGTCTGATCATGACCCTTCATGAATCTTTTGGAGTTGGCAGTGGGAATATCCCTTCATCCTTCCCTATTACAAGTGTAGGTTGTGGTAAAAACTAGCTGATAAGCAAAGATAATTTTTAAATAAAAGATTGTCCATGAGCAAGAGCCAAGTCTTGAAAACTAAAATCATAGTATTTCAGGACTTGGAATTTAATATAGGGTGGTGCTACTCAGGCTTTGGAGGAATAAAAATGCAGAATGAAACACGGACGGAATAAATACAAGGAAGGTAAATGCAGGAAGCATCCCTTCTTGGACTTACGGAACAAAGGAAAGAAGATAGAATTGCCAGAACCAGCAGCTTTGAAGAACTTGAGCTCAGACCTCTGAGAAAGAATGTGCATAGCTTCTGGGGGTACCTTGGAAGCAACGATATGGGACTAGCTCTGAGATTGCTGAAAAAAACCTAGTGATGGAACCAACTGCTGCGGCTGGATTGAAGTATATTGCTGGGGGAATGCTAATGGGGATTGCAAGAAAAAAGAAAAAGTAATCCCTTTACCCCTCCTCTAGTCTTCCACTAGCTGCCTAGTGCTCCACATTGGTGAAACCCTCGAGGGAACCTACTGGCAAGGGAGAAATATACTTTTCAGAGTCCCAAACCCCAGCATTACAAAAGAAAGTCTGGGAGGGTGGCTCTGGAGTTGAGAGATAGTAGCTTAATAACTAGCCAGCATGGCTTGATAGAGGGGTCACTGTTTATAGCTTCAGGCCTGTGGTCATAAGCAATCTGTCCCTGATGGGGAAGAAGGAAACATGGCAGAGTGACTGGAGGCTATTCATCTTCTTATTGTGGCCTTGATAGTAACTTTCCAAACAATGTGCCCAGTCAAGTGTGATTCAGCCTTGAAACTCCAAATACTTAAAAGAACTTGTAAGTTCCCTCCCCTGAGTTTCCCTTTCTTTTTAGTCTCTGATTTTCTCATATATCTAATCTCTCAGGAGACTGTAGAGAGTGCAAGAGGAGTCAGGCAGGCTAATTTAGAAAATCAACTTAAATTGGCCTTCTACTTCCTGCCGCTTCATGCTTTGGCTCCACATTGATGTGGTCTTAAAAAAAAAAAAAAAGTATTTCAGAACTAGACGTGACCTAAAGGTCTAGACCAGACAGACATTTTTAGAGATAAAAAAAAACTGAGGGCGAAATAAGTTAAGTAACTTACCCAAAATTCTATTTGGTAAAAAAGTTGATTTTGGCTTCTGGGATTCCTAATTATCAGGCCTGGCTCATTTAGTATACCACACTGCCAACTAGGATTAGTTATTTCCTAGGATCAGTTATTTCATGAGTATTTACCATATGTATATTTATTGACCTTACACATGACTATAAAATCAAACAACTGCATTATGATTATGTACCATGGTGCCAGTTGCTGACATTTCCAAAAAAGGTATCAAACTTAGATCTCTTTGTCATGTCATTGTGTCATTACTTTTGGCTATGATTATTATTGGGTTCCTGGTTCTTATTGGTAGTAAAATATGTTGTGTCTTACCAGCTGAGAAAACAATAATCATTGCTACTAGAGCTGAATATGAAAATATAATTTTGTTAAATTAGAGCCAGATGGCCAAATCAATTCTACTGCTGTCCTAAATATTACAAAGAATATGATTGTACCTTTTTATGCTTTACAAAATGTTGTTTCAATTTTTTTATGTATAGCTATTTTCCCAGCAATGTTTTTATAGTGTATATTTAAAATAATATTTGTTCTTTCTCTTAATAAATGTATACTTTAACAAACCATGGAGGATTTATACTTTATATATCCAGTAAGTTACAGTATAGAAATTAATTTCATTTTTAAAATATTGGTATTTGATTGGATTTCTAGCCCTTCAATTTTCTATAATTCAATTCAATTCAATAAATTCTTATCAATAACTTACTTTATTACTAAGCTCCAATAATTATTACCCAAAGCAATCATGAATATGAGCGAAATTATCTTTGTCTCAGCATATAGTTCCACCAGGCTGTCCACACTCAGTTCTTATTTGTTATATGAGAATTTCTCCCCATCCCATGACTGTTTTTAAACTCTTTATCTCTAACACCAGCATTTTTACCAGGTTGAGCATAAAGGATGTAACCATCAGCTTTGGAAATTTTCACAAAAGAGATGGCCTTTGAATTGTGTGTTGAGACAATGGAGGGATGCATCTCTAGTAGAGGAATCAGCATGGACAAGGCTCAGAATGGTGAAATAACATTGAATTCAAGAAGCTGCACTGGTGGGGTAGAGATCCAGGTAAAGATGGCTATAGCCAATTGGATAATACCTGAAGCATATGAGAGAGATCTAGGGTAAAGGGGCAGTTAAGATATCATTAAAACCATGGGAGTAAGTACAAATACCAAAAGAGAAAGAAAAGAAGCGAAAGACATAAACCTGAAAACCCCCAACATACTGGGTGAAAAATGGAAGAGAAGCCAGCCAAAGGATCTATGAAGTATGGTTGTATGATGAGCACCTAGTATGTCTAGGTAGAACTAAGAAGTATGGCCAACTGGATGACATAATCCAACTGAAATGTTATCACAGCAACATAGGGAGCAAAGTGGAGGCCAAAGATCTCCTCACTAAGGCAAGAGGAAAACTAGGAGCACTGACTCAGCTATCATAGATAGGTTTGGAGAGGTTGGCATAGTATGTTTAACATAGTATATGAAGAGCACAATACTTTCAATGTTGATTCTGGAATTAAATGTCATTATTACCAAAACCAGTGATAAACATGAGCAGTTGCTTTTGGTGTTTAATCTGTGGGACTGGTAAAGACGGAAAACATCATGATATCAGTCACTATTTGGGAGTCAAGTAACCTAGTAAACGTCCTTAAGAATTTCATCCACATGTAGCCAAACCCTAGGTGAGAACCAGAGACACAGAACAGGGAAACTTAGCAAAAATTAGGCAGTACTCCTGCACTTCACCCAATGAACTAGGGTTCCTGAAAGAGACGCAATTGTGGAGAAAAGAGTGAAGAATATCACAGGGCAACTGATCAGCATTCAGAGATCTGAACTGGAGCCTGAAGCCCAGTTCTAACCACCAGAACTGTGTGGGAAAATGAAGGCTAGAACTTTGTTCTCTGGATGCTGAATGCAACACCAACGACATTTATTTAGTAATATAGACTCCACATAAGCTTTTACAAAACTAATTTAATGTAATCCTGTTAATGAACAAATTGGTAACACACTACTTTACTGTTACTGAAATTTGGGTTCTTGGTTTTCCCAAGATAGAAATTGAGAGAAAACCTCAGAAACATTTCTGGACTAATTGTGTTAAGCTTATGCTTGAGTGCAAGGGAGGCAGCACAGAGGAAGGGAAGGTCCTCCAAACAGACTCAGAGGCTGGCTTTGTTTGACTGCTTTTATAAGCTGGGGACGATGCGGGCATGTATGAAAAGGCAGGCTTCTTGAAAATGGTGGGGGGTTTTGAAAGCGGTGGGCTTTCTTTACTGGTAACATTACCTGGTAACTATGTTCCCACCTGTGCTATGGGGCAAGAAGGCAGACTGCTCATTATCACCAACCTTGTATAGAAGTCAAACTTTGATCAACTGTGCATGTAGGACAGTAGTTTTGACATCTGTATAGAAGTAAACAGTTAGAAGGCAGATAAAACCAGCTAATTCTGCACTTTTGTGTAGGGAAAGAGGGTGTTGGCATTCTTGTGGCATTTCTCTGGGTCATCTGGCATTCCTTTAATGCTGGGCTCAAGTCCCTATGCTGTCTCATTACTACTATCAAATTTGCAGAAGTATGACATTTATACTCCTCCTTTAGCTCAAAAACTACTTTCTTTAAAAGAAACACATATAAAGGATATAAGCTGGAGGATTACATAAAATTATGGGATCCATGAAGCAAAAATTCATGCATGTTACCTTTTTTAGGTGTAGTTTTCTTAATTACCCTCTGAGATCCCAGGTTTATACTCAGAATCAAAAAGCTTTAGTTCTAATGAAAACATGAAATTATTAAATAAAAAATGAAATACAGCCTATTCAATTTATTCAAGTAGATAGATATTTATTTGAAGCAAATAATTCTGATTAAACAATTTTAAGACAAAAGTCAGTATATTGGGGCAGAAAGGAAAGGAGAGTTTTAACAAGACAAATAAACAAGAGTTTACTCTGAAGAGGAAAGCTTCTGTTACAAAGAAGACATTTTAAATCCAACCTGTTTACATCAGAAATGTTGATCAAGTTTGTCCTGGAAGGTAAGAGAAAATTGCTGATTTTATCTTGCCTGTTACATCTCCGGCAAATACAAATATTATCATTAAGTGTTTTAGATGGGCTAATAAAAGTATGAATGTGTGTTTAAATTCCAAAAAATAATCTAACTTCCCCCAAATTAGTCAATTTTTTTTACTTCCAAAATAAGCTAAACAAAAGGTGGATGAGAAGATCAACTAGTAGCTATGACAGTGTAAATTATTAAAATAATCTATGGAATATTGACAGATATTTTTGTTTATAAAGTTTTTTTATGTTATAGTATCGAAGCACACCTATAAATATAATTTTTGAGGTAAAAAAAATGAAGTCTATGAAGTAAAGACACCTCCCTTGACTGTGATCTATCCGTCTGCTTTCTGTCTTATTGTGCTTGTGTCTGGTATGCACTTAACAGAAAAAAATCCTTAGAGCCACATTTTACTTTATATGCCAGGTTCAAAATAAGAGAGAAAAAAGTTATTGGCATCTGACTAGAACAGGAAAAGCTGTATTGTTTTATTGTAGGAAAGCTCACTTGGGCCCTAATGGTTTGATTACCAATGGTGCTTCCATGAGAAAGTTTTGTGTTTTTTGGTAAATGTTGAACTCAGCAGTGACACTTTGCTTCATCTTTATTTAAAACCTAACAGCCACATAAGTGACATACCATTTTTTTTTCAAATCATTTTACAGTAATATGAGAATAAAAATGAGAAATCTATCCATTTATGGTATTTTATTAAGAAATAAAAACACAATATCATTCTATATTTTTTGTCAACATCTTCAATTCACTCGTGTATTCTTTATTATTTACTTACTTATTTATTAAATGTCTACAGGGAGCCACATTACAAGGTGCCCAGGATACAGCAGTAAACAGAAAAACAACAAACCCTGTAATAAGTTCACATTTTAGAGGGGAGGGGAGAATAAATAATACATACAATAAGTAAATTGAAAAATATATTAGTAGCTGATAAATGCTTTGGAAAGAACTAAAATGAGGGTGGAAGAGGGAATACCTAGGGATGGTGGGGGCCCAGGGTCTGTAGGGTTTTTTTTGTGTTTTTTTTTTAAAGATTTTATTGGGGAACTGGAGGAGGGGAACAGTGTTGGTGAATCAGGGAAGGGGACCAGCCAAGTTGTTCTTCAATCTTCTTCGTGGATGGTGCCAGTCGCGATCTGGCTGCCCGTCTGCAGCTCGTGGCCTCTTAGCTCAAGGTGCTGTGTTCCATCTTAGTTGCAGGTGAGCATAGCCGCCATCCCATGCGGGAGTTGAACCCGGCAGCCTTGTTGTTAAGAGTGCATGCTCTATCCACTGAGCCATCCGGGCGGCAGCTCAGCTGAAGGTGCCTAGTTCAGTCTTAGTTGCAGGTGGGCATAGCCCACCACTGGACAGGCAATCTTGTTGTACCACCAGCTGAGCCATCCTGCCACCTGTTGGCAGCTCAGGGACAGCTCAGCTCGGGCGCAGCATCACTGGCCCATGTGAGAATCGAACCAACAGCCCTGTTACTCAGAGCTCACTCTCTAAGCCAACTCTTAACCAACTGAGCCACTAGGCCGGCCCAGGGTCTGTAGTTTTAAATAGAGATGTCAGGAAAGGCCTGACAAATAAATTGGATTAAAGAAGGTGATGGGGAGCAAAGTATGCAGATATCTGGAGGAAGTGCAAATCTCTGAAATGGGTGTTCCTGACATGTTTGAAAAACAGCTAGTCAGCCAGCATGACTGGAGGGCAGTTCTGAGGAAGTGGAAGAATAGGAGGAGACCAGATCAAGGAAGAAAGACAGGTCATGCAAATGTTTTTACTCTGAGTGCTTTAATAATAGATTGAAGGGGCAATGGTGAAAACAAGAAAGAGAAGTTAGGAGGCTGTTGTAAGAACCCAGGTGACAGATGATGGTGCTAACAAGAAAGGTGTTGAGAAGTTATTGGATAAAGAATGTATTTGACAGTGGAGCCAAAAGAATTTCCTGACAGATCAGATGTGAGATAATGCAAGGTATGTGGCATAAGCAACTGGAAGAATAAAATTGACACTAACAAAGGTGAGGGAAACTGCAAAGGGAACAGTTTAGAAAGGTAAGAGACATCAGGGTTTTTATTCTGGGACATGTTAAGTTTGAGATCTCTAATAAACACACAAATGGAGATGTGGAGCAGACATTGGATATATACCGCTGGAATTCAAGATGAAGTTTGGACATGGAGATTGGGAGTTATCAATATTGATGATATTTCAAGCGACAATACTGGATGAGACAACTGAAGATGCGTATTTAGATATAGAGAAGAGGTCCAAGAACCAGGGCAATCATCATTTAGATATTGGGTTGACGAAAGCCAAAAAGGCTAAGGAGAAGTAGATGAACTGGAAACTTTGACACATTTGTGTTTTTGCCATTGTCCGTTAATTTTCCTAGAATGCGTTTATAGCATATAATTTTTAAATCAAAAGATAAAACAATTTAAGAGTTGAGTCAGATTGCCAGAAATTGTCTTCCAGCAATGATGCATGAATTTGGACCTCATTAGCTGATATCTTTTGTAAGGAATTGAATGTTTCAGTTATTTTGCCTGATCAACCTTCCCTATCTCCTAACCATATGGCCACTATCAAACAATTTTACTCTCTACTGTACAGAGAACATTGTGGTAAATTCACATTTTAATAATATATACAGTCAAGCATCATGTAACGATGTTTTCCATCAGTGATGGACCATGTATACGACAGTGATCCCATAAGATTATAACAGAGCTGAATTTCCTGTAAGAAATGAAAAGCTATGTGGTTCAGGAGGAGTTTCTTTTTGTCTCTGATAGGAGCAATATCTGCGGAGCTTGGCAATAGATTCCCTCTCATTCAACATATTCAGAGGTCTCTATAGTCCTCCCAGATCTAGCTTGATGGTCTTCTGAGTATACTGCTATAAATTCTTTGTTGAAGACCTAAGATCCTGTACAAGGACACAGGTCCATAGGATCTACCTTAACTAGTATTAAACGCCACTGCCACTTTAGTAAAAGCTTCCTGTGGTACTATGAAGCCAGTCTGTCCCTGTACTTTGGAAATATTTTCGGATTTTAATGATGTAAAGCACAAATAAGTTTTATTTCTTCCATCAATTCAATGCCAGAGAGAGCCTTTTGTGTCAGATAGGGTCAGTAGAACAAAAAACAAATTTCTAAAGTCAAAATATTAAGTCCTCAGTTCTAAGTTCTCCATGTTAAAACCCTCTTTTTATATGAATACCACAAAGTCCTTAATCTGACCACGGCCCCAACATACAATAGCCAAAACCACGTTGCCATGGCAATCCCCTGTGTTCCTTTATCTCTCCGTCTTGCTTTCTTATTCCTACTGAGCCTCTGGCCACTTTCACTCCCTCTTGACTGTCACTATTATGGTGATCTGTGTTTTACCAGACAGTTTCTCCTCCGAATTATCGTTTAATCCAGCCCACATCCCTGTTCATGGAGAAGCACTGATAACTTTCATATTTTATTTCTCATCATATCAAAGGAAGCAGGAGAAGGGCTTGTAGTACAGTGTTTATAGTCTACAGTAGTGTACAGTAATATCCTAGTCCTTCACATTTACTCACCACTTACACACTCGCTGACTCACTGAGAGCCACTTCCAGTCCTGCAAGCTCCATTCATGGTAAGTGCTCTATACAGGTATACCATAATTCATCTTTTTTATTTTATTGTACCTTCTCTATGTTTAGATATGTTTAGATACACAAATACTTACCATTGCATTACAATTGCCTACAGTAACATGTTGTACAGATACAGCCTAGGAACAATAGGCTATATCATATAGATGTGTAGTAGGCTATGCCATCTATATTTGTAAGTGCACTCTATGATGTTCACACAATGATGAAATTTGCCTAATGATGCATTTTCGATAATGTATCCCCATCATTAACTGTATCCTTGTCTTCCAAAGGCTTACATTTTCTTGGAGAAGATATATGTATGTCTCTTCTATTATTATAATAGCTCTATGTTTGAAGAGAGTTCTGTGTTCCTATGGTGGTATACTGCGCTATATATATATATATATATATATATATATATATATATATATATATTCAAAATATGACCACTTACCAAAAAAGTAGGGGTCTCTAACTTTGTTATGTAGCATAATGCTTTTCCCTGGAAACAATGTACCCCAAATATTCAGAAGGGTGATTCAGGAAGGGTGATGATAATGGCCTGTGTGAGATTAGTCCAGGGTACTGAGGTTCACTCCCAATAAATGTGCAGTGAGGCTTTTACATGACAATAATGAAAGAAGAGACAAAGACATGCCTGTTTTATAAAATCAAAATTGTTGACCTTGGGGTCTAGGAGTTAGGGAAGTATAAAATATCTATATCATTGTCATCTTAGGTAAAACTTAAGTCATATAAATATATTTATTGAATTATCAATTAATATAAAGATCACCAAAATAGAAACATTTCTTTCCTAAATGACTTTGCTTGTGCAGTTTATCAGCTTCTAATGATAACTAAATTTACCTGTAAACTGAAAATTGCATTGCAGAAACCTACAACCCCATGAGTTAACTGTATTTCATTTACAACTGCTCAGTGAGCAAGGAAAGACCCAGAGGCATTTAGGTGTCAAGAAAGCTTGCCTTTTTCCTTATGTTGTAATTGTAACTACAGTACAAAGAATAAATGATAAATGAGACAATGATAGATGAGTGTGGTATGAATTATATTTAGAAACTCAAATATAAACACTTCATATTATTTTTGTGCCAGAATTTTTTTCCAATGTAGAGAAGAGAGCCTATTCTTATAAAGCAAATTGAAGAAGAAAAATTGAAGACACAAATGAAAAAAATGCATGTGGAATTCTAACATGCAAATGAAAACTATTCCTTTTGCATACACTGTAGATGGAAGAGCAGAGTACATGATCATAGCTGGAATTCACGCTGGGATCTTGTACAATGTAATATTAGCAGCCACCTTCAAATCAGGCACACCCCAGCTGTTCACTTTACAGAGACTGCCCCCCCTCTTCCTTTCCCTTCCCATCCAGTAACCCTTCACGCTAGTTTTCCTCATTATTATTATTATTTTTTTAAAGGCAGAAATGAAGCCAAAGCATTTTGTGGGGGGAAAAATACTATGAAGCAGGAGGCAAACCCTAAGCAGTTATTTAACAAAAAGATTTTTCTTTAATAATTAGAAATTCTTTCCCTCCAAACCAGTACCACTTCAAAACACTTATTCTGCATTTCAAAGGCAGTCATTGTCTTCGTGCATGCTAGAGCAGTTATATGACCCTAATGCTTTCCTAGATGAATAACAGGATAAAAACTTTTGCATTGTTTAATCTCAACTCCCTTGTGATTGATTTCTGCATTTTGTTTGAATAAGTGTATATCTAATTGTGCTGTCACATGAGTATCATGCGCTACATAATTTACAAAAAGCATGTAGATTAGAAAAATACTTTTACTTCCTACCTAACATATCATTGATTTGTGACTATGAGCAAAATTTTTTTCTATGGTGTAATGAGGTGAATGCTGACCCTCCTTCCCCTCAAAGATATGTCCAGGTCCTCATCTCTGGATTTGTGAATATTACCTTATATAGCAAACGATGTGATTAAATTAAGGCTCTTGAGAGGAGGATCTTATCCTAGATTATACAGGTGGGCTTTAAATGCAATCACATAATTATAAGACAGAGAAGCAGAGGGATTTTTTAAAAGAAGGAGGCAATGTGACCATAGAAGGAGAGATTAGAGTGACGTGGCTATAAGTTAGTGAACCCCTGAAGCCACCAGAAGCTGGAAAAGGCAAGGAAAAGGTTTTCTCCTAGAGCCTTCGGAGAGATTGCAATGCTGACACATCCATTGTGGATTTCTGGCCTCCAGAGCTGTGAGAGAATAAATTTCTGTTGTTTTAAGAAATCCTGTTAGTAATTTGTTAAAGCAGTAACAGGAAACAAATATATTTAGATTTCTGGCATTATTAGTTAGCTCAAGTTTTGTGTCTTAGCCTGGATTCTCTAGGAAACAGATCCTAAGATACATTAAAGTGTGGATGCCCTAGTAGGACATACAAGCAGGGTAAGGAGGAATGGGAAGCAATGTAATGTGACCTATTACCATACTGGCTGCTGCTTGTGACTAGCCACTAAGAGATGTAACACGTTGCTCAGCAGGTGTGTCAGCTCCACATTTGGACTCCTCTGAGAAGCTGCAAGAAAGACCCTTGTAGTGCATAGAGAGAAAAAAGGAAGGAAAATTTATCTGCCTGGCTCCATCCTATCTCTTGTTTCCTATGGTCAAGGTTCACTGGCAATAAGTCAGTTCTAGGTTGAGTGATCCATCCCCTCAGTGATGGCTCAGGAAACCAGATGGCATTTCACACATGTCCAAAATATAGAGGCAAATCAGCATCTATAGGCCTGGCATGTGGGGCATAAAAGCCATTCAGGTTGGAGGCTTAAATTTGGAGAGATGTGGTCACAGGTGCCCAGTGGCTATGGTGGATCTGAGAGACAGAGGAAGACATCTGAGAAGTGCACAAAGTTTGTACCTGATACTTTCTCACACACCTGGGACAAACTACTGGAACTCATGAACATCATATTTGACATTTAGGCGGAAGCCTGAGAAAGGTATATTTTAGGATGCTTTCCAGCATGATAGGGCATTAAATAAAAATAGGTCATTAATTGATAGAGGTCATCACTCTATGTGTATTGTTTTTCCTTATTTTTTCTATCCTAAGTGTTGCCATGTTATTGCCATTAAATGATGGTGGTGTGCTGATAAATGTTTATCAACTATTTTTTTTCCCAAAATGTATCTATATTTGTATCAATATCCATACATACATGATTTTATAATAAATCTTATTGATAAAAGATGCATAGCACATAATTTACAAATAATAATTACATATTTTCTTTATTGTTAATTTCATATAGCTAATTGATTTTTCACAGAATATTTTCTGGGGATTTTGCTGACGCTTGTAGCCAATCTGGGGTTGCAATTAATGAAGAAGTATATTGCAATCTGTGGTTGCAATTAATGTTAGTTGATATTTTCATTTATGTCAATAAGTAAGACAAAAATAGAACAATGAAAACATGCTGAAACTTCACTCATTTATCAATGACATGAGTGACTTTTTCACTGAATGGGATAGTAGATTTCAAATAATTGAAGAATATTTCCTCAATGTTTTGTGCTATTCACAGCATAATGGCTATAGACATGGCACACATTTTAGTTTAATCTTTATTATCAACATTTTCTCCATTATTTTTTTGCATCTAGGCGATCAACACAATAAATCAAGCTGTAATTTGTAGTATTTGCCAGTTTTAGTGGTGTAAATACTCCCATCATGGCTGATTTCAAGCTACCAATGTGATGTCATAGAATCCACTAGAAGTATTCAATAGACATAAATAAATATAGAGCACAGGAAAAAAAAGAGCATAGATAATAATAAAATGTAATTAAATAACTAGGAAGTGATAAATTTTGAGTATTTATAATTATTTTAATACTTTTAATTATGCTTAGGTTATACATACAATTTTTAAATTTAATTTTTAATATCTGTGCTGAGTTTGCAAAACTCAAAATAATTTACAGTTGGCTCTAGCTAGCTGGTATAAGCTGGTTCTAGTAGTCTACTGCGGAAACCAGTGAATTAAAGGAAAACTGCTAATGGCACCTCCCTGGGTAGTTGTGAGAATCAGTTAATATATTTTAAGCGAAAATATTTTGACACATGTAAAGGTGCTAAATAAATGCAATATATTCTTACTGAGAATAACGATCAAAAAGCCCAATTTAAGTTATGCTAAAATAAAAGCAAGTATTTGATTTTCGCTCTGCAGGAAAAAAGAATGGATAGAACTGAAACAAAAATTTCAATTCTACTGGCTCCATGCACACAGAAAATTTGTTAGCTAGAATGTTTCTGATCTACTGGAAAACACAACCTTAGACATTTTCAACTTTCCTAAAGGTTGTTGTAACTTTTTTGTTCACTAAGTTTACTAAGAGTGGTCATTTATTATAAAGTGGACAGAAAAGGGTGGGAAGATCAAATCATTTGATTTTGGTAACTAAAGTATGAATCACTTATTTGTGTCATATTTCAGCTAAATTTTTACTGTCCATTTGGTGTTACTTTGATTAACACTTGTAATAACTGCTTATCTTTGTACATCTCTCTAAAATGTTAAACTACTCCATTTATTTAATGGAGTAGTTGTTTGAACAATTACGAAGGATAGTATGTTGTTTCATTTAGGAATCACAATAACTTGTGTTGAATAAGCAAAATTATTAATCTCCTCTCCTAATCATGTTATTCTAACAGATTTCATGTTTTGACTGGAATTTAGTGTTCTAGTGAGGTAGGTTGTGCTGAATTATGGAGAGCTTTTAATGCCAACATGAAAATTGTCTTATTAACTTTAATTGGATTATTTTTTCTGGTTAGGAAACCATGCCATAAGCCCTGGTAGAAAGTTTTGTAAATGTAGAAGAAAAGCATTGACAACAATGACAACAAATATGTAATCCATTGCAAACATTTTAATGTGTTTCCTTTTACACGTACAACACATACACACATATATACATATATATTATGTGACTGGCATTATCACATATATGTCATTTATATACCACCTTTTATATAATCAGCACAAAACACAAATGCTTTCTAACGTCGCTATATATGCTTTAAAAACATTGTTTATGTACTTGAATAATATTTAATTGTGTAGCTGTAACATAAATTAACTTAGCTGGACATTAGATTATTTCTAATGTTTCATTATTATAAATAATATCATAATAAAAATCTGTACTAAAACTTTGTCAAAACTTTTGATTATTTCCTGATAGTGTTTTTGGGGGAAAAAAACTTTTAAGTCTACAGAATATGAAAATTTTAAAGACTCTTGGTACCTATTTCTTTTTCTGAGAGCTTGAACCAAGTTGCCCTCCCAGCAGTACTGTGTAGGAGAAGTATGTATTTTATTGCGACATTGAAGATTCATTTTTTAAAAATCTTGCTATCTGGTAAATAAAAGATATACCTTGGATTTGATTTTTTTAATTACTAATTAGCTTGATTTTTATATGATTTTTTTTTCTTTTGATGTGTTTCTCAATTATTGTTTGATGGTGTTTCTTCATTTTATTCCATTTGAGGGTTTATTACAATATTTCAAATTTTCTATTCTGAGACCTATAGAAAGATTTTGAGCAGGAAAATGATATATGATCAGATCTGTTTTCTTTATCGACTGAACAGTGTAAAACATTTTGAATAAAACATATGGGGATAGATTTAAGCATATTTACATAGTACTATCTCACATGTACTACATTTCTCCCTTTTTAAATTAAATTAAATTAAAATTTTTTAGCTGCCAAGTGGCACAGGCTGGCAATATACATACTCCTTAAGTTACACAACAGTCAAGCAACTAAAGTCATGATTTATGTATGTGTGCCCAATTAAAAAAGAGTCTAGTGCCAAGATAATCACAAATTTGCCATAAACTATGAAGTTTATCACTGTTACATGAGAAGAGAGGCTGAAAGAACTTATTTTATTTGTTTCAGTTGTCCTGAAAAAAGGAAATTATTATGAGAAACACATTTCAGATAAAGGTACAGGTAACATTTATTGATGTTGACCAAGCATGTAAGCACTTCTAAATATTTCACATGTGTTAAGTAATTCTTTATTAAGTAAATTTATTAAGTAAATCTTTATAACAACCTATGGTATAGTGCCTGTCTTCAGCCCATTTTATGGATTAGATCATTGAGGCACAAATTCAAGTGAGTTTCCCAAGATGATCAAGTTAAGTGACAGGGCTGAGATTTGATCCTAGGCAGTCTAGTCCAAGAGTTTATGTATGTAACATTCTTGATCAGAAGCAGAAATCAGTTTCAATTCCATGTATCTACATTTACTTAACATTGAGAATATACTAAACACTGTACTCAGTTTAAGGAGGTAAAAGATAAATAAGGTATGGTTCCATTGTAAGTTGGGGATCATGTGTATATTCTTTTACCAAATGTAAATTTTTTTTCTGGAAATACAGAAGATTCTCAAAAGACATTATATCCTTTGACTTCTTTCTCTCATTTCATAAGGGTTCAGGGCCCCACAGAGTACTTCCAAAATGGATTTGTGATCACCTCTAGAGTCAACAACTAGATTTCTACTTCAGAGAGGAGTTGGTGTTACTTCCATAGGAAGAACAGTGAAGGAGAGCTATTATTTATTTGTCCTCTTCCCTGAGTAGTAGGCAAATGTCATCCTCATGAGCTTAGCTCATGAGGCCTGTGGTGATTGGTCACCATTATCTTTCATTTGACAATTTGATCCCTAGAGTTGCTCTATAATCTAGGACCCCTCTCCTGGACTTCTGTTTAGAGGAACCCCCATGTTTAATGTGTCAGATCAATCCTTGGAGATAGCACAAATGCAGTAGATTCTTTCATAATAAAGGACTTTTTCCTAAGGGTTATAAGCATCCATTTTCCTGCTTCTCCTTGTATTCCAGTTTGTAGTTCTGGAAGCACTCACTAGAAAAAGTGCTCACTACAGTCATCCATGGCAATACAGGAACATTTTGCAATGTTAAGTAATTCACATTACCCTTCAATTTGTTATACTTAGGTTTAGATGCAGCAAGTGTGAAACATGATTCCTTTCTTTCTATTGGCAAACAGATAGACATGGAAACTAGATTGTGAATAGTTTTCTTTTTGTGAAAATCTTTAGTAAGATTTATTACTAAAATTTAAAATTATTTTTAAAGTTAAAATTTTAATTAAAATGCTTATTTGATTATGTTAATATTTAATAACTAATATTTAACTAAAATATTATTAAAAATAAAATTTCAGCTGTATTTAAATATTTTGATTAAAAATTTGATGTTCTCTATGATTCAATTTTATCTTTTAATTTTAATAGATTGTTTTTAATATTTTAAAAAGAAATATGAACATATTTGTTAATTTTATTTTTTACGTTTAGTGTGTTATTGATGAAAATACATGTCATTTTTTATATTTTGAATACAATTGCATTTGATTTTTTAGTTCTTTAAGTTATTAATGGACTACAAGTATGTACATTTCTTGTTTATAGCAATACAGTTATTTTGCTGAATTGAAGCAAGAAAATGTCATGAAGTAAAATATATAATAATTTATGAATGGTTTGTCATTATTATTTTGTTCATCCAAACATTGTTGGTCCTTTACCAGAAATGTTCAATAATAATGAAATTGATTTGTCTTTGCTATTTTTCCAACTTTTAGTTATATAAAACCATACCTTTATATGTTTATCTCAATTTTATTGTCATAAAGATATATTTTCAAAGTAGGAGATAACATTTTGTGGGTTTTTTTCAGTTTTTTAAGCTTGATTTATAATTTTTAAATATTTAGACATATGTTATAAGGGCCTCCATCTGTACTCTTGCCCTGGGCCCTGCAAATGTGTGAGGATTTTGGTCTCCACACACATCCCTGCTGTGTGGAGGTGTCACAGCTGGCTGCGCAGCCTGGGCTCCTCTGCTTCCTTCAAGCCTTGACTCCAACGTCAGTATTCTCTGATCCTTCCATCTGGACTTTGTCACTCTCTCCTCAGGGTTTCCATGATACTTTCCATGTTTTCTTATGACTGTCCATTTACATGGGTCTGTTTCTTCCTCTACTGTGAGCTCTTTGAGGCCAGGGATTCCTCTCTCATATCAGTATAATTAATGTTTGTCACAGAGCCTTGCCTCTAGCCTGTGCCCTCTATAACTGTTTGACAAGAAAAAGAACACTCATCCCAATTCCCTATCGGTAGAGAAGTGTGTGTGATGGGACATACAGGCACACGCCCAAATACAAACACTCTCTTCCACATATACAATTTTCTTGGCATCTGCTTCCCAAATCAAACAATATATTTGTGCAACATAGCTTTCTGTTAAAAACATTATGATCTTATTTCCTTTGTATGTCAAATGCAAAACTTTCTCTTCCTACTCTTCAAGTGGCAAATATAAAGTTGGCATTATCACATGTTCTTAAGGTTGAGAGCACTTGCCTTCTTTTTGTTACTTTTGTTATCATTATTTTAACAACTTAAACTTTTTTGTTTGCTCAGCTTGTTAATAATATCAAATAAAAATGTAAAAAGAAACAGTTTGCAGTTTGGGGTTAGATTAAATTCAAAGAAATTTACTAAGAAAGAATATTCCAATGGGAATGTTCCAGAATTTTTCTCTACACCAGTGAATACGAATACCAAACCTACTTCCTTCCCTGTGCTAAACAATTATTTGACCAAGATTATATTCCTATTTCCATGCCAAACAATACTGGGACCAGGCAAAAATAATTTACTTGCTCCAGGGAATACCTGCTGCTGGAAGATAAGACTTGAACCAATTAAATGAGATTACTTATCAAGACAAAGAGCTTGCTCATCAGAACCGATTTAAAAACTCTTACCTCACTGTGTCCACCAGTCCAAGTCTGTTATATCATAAAATCTGCAGAATTCCAACTAGTATGTCTCCTTGCAAGATCTCTCTTAGCTTTTTGTTTTTTTTTCTTTTGAGGGCAGTGTCACTGGCCCTCATATGTGGGACCCGAACCGGGGCCACTGGCTTCCCAAGCCAGCGCTTAACCACTGTGCCACTCGGCCGACCCAACAAGATCTCTCTTAAAACCACCCAATAAACCTTGTAAATATCCTTCCCTGACACCGTCCTTCTCAGCTCAGACACTCCCAAGACTCTACCAAGGTGATAATCTATCTCATTACAACTAATAAATTTACTTTTGCTTCATCAACAGATTTTTATGGTGGCCTTTTTGGAATTTGACAGTGAAAATCCTCAAGAATCTACAAAAAAAATATGGTGCCTCAATGCTCTGAAATTGGAATAGCATCTCCTAGCAGACATTTTGAGCTTCCTGTCTGGGGCCTCTCTAAGATGGCTAATGCATTCCTCAGTAGATCAGAGCTGTGCTTTCTTAATTTTCAGCTCTCAAATGTCTCCTAGGAATAATAAATTCTTATTAAGGGGTTCTTCGATTATCTGACCAGATTGAAAACTTTTTTCTTGGAAAAAAGCCATCTTGTGACTAAAAATACTTTCTGTTGAAAGTATATAAGAAGATAATCAAAGAAGGAAGATGGATATAGGTCGATATATCCTCCCCTTGAGGGTTCAGAAGGTCTTCTCATACCAGGTTCATTATACAACAAACTTTACCTTACCTGTGAAAGTCTTATGAGATCTTTCCTCAGTCTTGTCTTGATGTATCCATGAGAATCTTGTTCAAGGCAAGCTCTCTGCTCCAAACCTTCTATCTGCGTTTGAGGTGGCTAATGAACACATAGAGGGCTGAAATGGATTGAATGTTTGGGTCACCCCATATTAATATGTTGGAGTTTAACTCCCAATGTGAATATATTTGAAGATATGTCCGTTTTAAAGGTATTAATAATTAAGGTTAAATGAAAATATAAGGGTGCAGACTTGATCCAATAAGATTAGTGTCCTTATAAGAATACACAAGGGAGAGTTCATTTTCTCTGCCATGTGAGGACACAGTGAGAAGGCAGCTGTCTACAATCCAAGAAGAGAGCTCTCACCAGTAACTAAACAGACTGGCATTTTGTCTTGGACTTCCAGCCTCCAGAACTACAAGAAAATAAATTTCTGTTGTTTAAGCAACCCAGCCTACAATATTTTGTTATGAGGTGACTAATATAGCATAAAATACAAAGTATACAAGCAACATATTCAGAAGACCATTGCTTTCATGGCGGTGTCTCTTTCTAAGTTCATGCCCCACTGCAGTCAGAGAGACCCTAGTGTGACAGGTTCAAGGGACCTTCGGAGAGAATGCTTTTCCAAGTTAAGGTCTTGCTTCTAACTTAGGACTTCAAACATGTATTTTCACTATAAGTCATTTATTTGTCCTTTTTTTTTTTTTTGAGGGCAGTGTCACGGCCCTCATATGTGGGACCAAACCGGGGCCGCTGGCTTCCCAGGCCAGTGCTTAACCACCGTGCCACTCGGCCGGCACTATTTGTCCATTTAAATGGCATAATTTATCCAAGGATAATTTAGAATTACAGTGGTTATTTTGGCAAGCTTTCAATTTGCAAAAAAAAAAAAAATTCATTTGAGAGGCACTTTAGAAGCAAAATGGCCTACACATTTCATTATTATAAGGAATCTTCCAAAAGAAATCCATTTTCCAAAATTAATGGCTTGAAAAGATTCCTTAGCCAAGGTAAATTCGAAATGTAAGAATCTTAAAACCATCCTTCTTAGATATTCCTGAACTGCAATCTGAATGGAACTGCCTTGATTCCTTTTTTCCTCCTTTTCTTCCTAGGCTCCTACAGTATCTTCTCTCCTACCTTTCTTTCTGACTCATTTCCTTTCCCTTCTAGGTAACAAGAATCTCCTAAATCTCAAATATTTCTTAAAGTTAAATCCACTTCATAGCAAATCAAGTTCTGTTGTTGATTTTTAACCCACGCCTTTGAATTAAGAGTCATTGTTAACCAGTTTCTAAAGCCTACACACACAATAGAGACAGAATTTACGAAGGAATTTAGAGTTATCTTAAGAATAGATAATTTAGGTTAATAGGAACCTCAGATGCAAAAAAACTAGATGGAAAAGTCAAGGTGGAAAGACTTGGAGGATGACCTAAAAGACTTTGAACAGTAGAGATTTAAATGAGTTAGAAAAGCTATAGATGTTGAACAAGAGTTGTAAGAATCTGTTCTGTGAAAACAGATTGCACTATAATCTTGTCCTACAAGCAAAGAAAGGATAAGTCTATCAGTGACTTCAGGAATAACACCTATAGACAGCATTCAGAAATAGATCCTGAAGCAGATGTGACCCAAACTCCACTTTCTTTGAATAACCTTAAGCTAGAAAGTGGGGATTTAACACAAAAGGAAAACATGACTAAGGAAAAGCTCCATTGCTGGGTCCCTATTCACCAAGCATCTTGAAATCTCCTTAAAACAAAATTGGAATAAGATCTAGATTAAACTGGTGGTCTTACAGATAAAGCAACTGGATCCCACCTTAACCACAAGAACTTGGGTAAGGAGCTCATTGTTAAAGACACCTGTAGACAATGTAAGCAGAAAGGACAATGAAAAATTAATTGCACTGTGATAGGTAAGAAACTAAAGAAAAAAATTAAGTGTGTAGACAACTCAATACTCCCAAAGAGAAATGCAGTGTTCATTTCCCCATTTTTGCCCTCAAATTCACAAGAGAAAATTTCTTCAAATATTAAAAGACAGTCTGCCAAATTATTTATTGATATAACAAACTTTGCTATCATTACACGATGTTTGTTAGAGACACTAATAATCTCTAAACATTCCATTATCTCAGTTTATCACCAAAGAACATTTTTTTTTCCCTACTCTGTGACATAGCTGTGAACTTATTAAGGAGGGATCTAGCGGGTCATGGAATTTTTATATAAAATATTCTTCTGTTGGCCTCTTTGTTGAAATCCTGAGGACTACCCTATTTATCATCAGATAGTAGCTAATTTGGATATTGACATATTGGTAGTTTTGGGTCTTAAATAAAGTTCAAATTGGATATCTTCTCAAGACATAGGACTACTTGTGGAAAAAAAAAATTCTATTTATGTTGCAGGTTATTGGTACCAAACTCATTGAGGTTCAGACTGACCAATACAAATCTCTATCCAAGTGTCAGTGGGGCCCAATAACTTGCTGAGCCTCCACCCTTCCTGGCATCCATGAGACTAAACAAGGCTGTATTATTGGGGCTAGTCTCCTCAGCACTTCACTTTCACCCCACCTCTGGTGTCACTGGGGCTTGGTGAGGCCCTGAACCTCCCCACAGGCCTAGAGACGTTGAGACTGACCCAGGGAATGTGAAGCAGGGCTAGTCAGCACTCTGGCTGCCCTCCCTACCCTGGTACCAGCAGGTACTTGGGGGAGCTGAGCATCCACCCTGTCCAGCTTCAATGAGACTGAGGATGCAGTGCACACACAGTGAGGTAGTCAGTACTCCCTCCCATCCTGTGCTTCCACCTCCACCTGGACCAGGGCAGAAGGAGGTGATGCGAGGTGGGGCTAGTCGACATAAACGTGTGCCAATAACTTTTGGGGTGTTTATTAAACAGCAGTAGATCACTGAAACAGAATCTGGATCCTGGAAGCAAGGCACTGCTAGAATGAATCCTGAAATATGTGGCATTGATTTTGTGAGTAGGTGGCAGGAAGGGTCATACAGTGCTTAAGGTCGCTAGTAAGGGCAGTAACATGTTAAGTAGCAAATATACCTAATGTACTTCATGGCAGAGGTAAAGGGATTTCCATGCAGTATTAAAGTCACTGTGTGGCTTTTTCTAGCTTCTTTTAATAAAATGTGATAGAGATAAATGAACTGTTCAGTTTTCAAGTAAGATTTAGAAGAAATGTAGAGACTCCAAATATTCTTTACAGCCAACAGAAGGCTCTAAAAGTAAGAAATAGCCTATGGCAAAAATCAGTTTCAGGGTGTTATCAGGAAAAAAATAAAGCCAAGAATATGGATGGTAAAACCCCTTTGTAAGACCTCAGAAACATTTAAGTCAGCGCATCAAAGACCCTTTTCACTAGACAAAATGCTTTACACACCCTCTCCACTTACAATAGGACTTCGGAGTATCTCAAGAACATTGCTCTACAGCAGCTTCAAAAAAGACCCAGGGAGGGAAGGGCCTATTCTGAAAAGATTTGTGGGTATGCTTTTTTCTAATAGGGTAAATTATAAATATGTAAGAAGCCCACAAAGGTTTAAAAATAATTCAGCAGTAGGTTGGTCTCAGGTTGCAGCAGAAGCTTCCATGACATAGCCTGACCACCTCTACCTCTATGATTCAAGTCGCCTGCACCATTCCCACACTCTATCTCAGAGGGCCAGGGGCTCAGCGCATGTGCCACACCTAGTGCTAAACAGGGTACTTTTATTATTTTGAAAAAAAAAAAAAGAAAGAAAAACAAAAACCTACTTACTTACCTCTCTCTCTCTACTTGTGTGCAATGACTGACTCTCATTTAGCTTGATTCACCCAATTTATTCATATCAATTAATGAGATAATGAGTCATCAGCAGTCTTTAGGTTTTGCAGAACCATTATCCTCATTTCCTAATTTACTTCAAGGGAAATGATGTATGTAAACATTTTCTCAAATATTAGGAGAGTAGATCCATTTTTCAATACACATAAATGATTATTTTTTCATTTCAACTCCCATTTCAAAATATTCAAAAATGTTTTGTGAATTTTTTTAAAAATTTTTGTTTATTTACAGCTCCCCTTCCTCCTACCTGTAACACTATTTTGATGCCCTCTTTCTAAGATGCAAATCTGATTTCCGGACTCTCACTTCCAGGTTTTAAAGCCTTCATTCATAGCTTCCCATTATCTCCAGGACAGGATTCTAAATGTCCTATGTGCCCTGTGCCCAGCCCAAGTCTGCCTATCACCAAGCACTCAATTCTAAACCTTTGGCATTTTCCCGATCTGCATTTCCCTCCCTGTTCTCCTGACTGTTAAAAAATTGCTCCCATTGTTTGGATGGTTTTCACCATGTGTTCTCCTGGCATAGTCTTCTCTTGGTCCCACTTAGCAGTGGTTCCTGATACCTCTTTTTGTACTTTTCCTGGTAGTCTAGGAGTCCCTCTTCTGAGGCCCTCTCGCAGAATAGCCACACCATGAGGCTATCATTGACTTTGTTTTCGCATCTGTCCTATTGAACAGGAAGCCCTTTGAGGGAAGGAAGTGCCTTTCATTTGTAAATACTCAAAGCTTTTACCAGTGTCAGCTATACAAGGAACATCAAGTGATATCCTGTTAGAGAAGGGAGGATGCTGTCTGTCTGTGTGTTTCTGGGGAAACTTCTGTGTCATCAAACTTAAGGTATTTCAGAGTCAGTGCTTTTAGGAGAAAATATCCCATTGGAGCCCAGAAAGCTGCAAGAGATGACAGGGTTGCCAGAGAAAAGATTGCCTTTTCAGGTGACCATATGGGATCACCACTGTCTCTTTGTTTTTTTTGTGTTTTTTTTTTACTGAATATTCATTAATTTAACAAATAATTTTTTGAACACTATGTGCCTGGCACTAGGGATTCAATAATTAACAAGATATATGTAATCTGTTCTCACCAAATTAAAATGGATTATGGGAGACCAATATTAAACAAATTCACAAATGACTGCTAACTTCCAGTCAATTCAGATAAAGGCGATGAAGGAGAAGCTGAATGCTTTGAGAACCTGCAGATTTTAAATTCTGTAGAAACATTAGGGACATTTTATGCAACTGAACTTGATCTGTGGAGGCATTAAAATCCCCTGCCTGTGCCCCCAAAGCCTAGGATTTTAGGAATGGTGGGTGGGTAAAATGAATTCAGGAACAGCATGCACAGAAACCCTGCAAGAGGGTAGAATGGAAATGTGTGAGCAAGAAGGGTCACCTGAAGGCTGGAGAGGACCGCTTTATCTGGGTGACACCCCGGGTAAGCACTTACTGAACAAGTCCTGAGCTTTTGAGCTTTTGTTGCTTGTGCAACAAAGTCTTGCAACTTTAATCCATAGAAGAAATAGAAAGCTTCTGAAGATTTTAGGCAGGTGAGTTCCAAGTACACATTTGCACTCATTTTAAAGTATCATTCTGGCTATTGTATGAAGAGTTTGGAATGGAGCAGCAGTAGATGTGGGCAAGTCATGTAACAGAACATTTACCTGGGCAGAATCTGTGAATAGTGCTGGGATTGTTTGTCCTGGCTTTCTCAGTGGTTTTTCTATATGGTTCTTGTGCTAGAGGCAACTCAGTAGCTGAGTGCCAAGTACCAGAGCCCTATGGGAGAAAGTGGATACATCTTACAGTTGGGTTTCCTGGTACATAAGGCTGCATCCTTCATCTGTAGGCCCTGGTATTGTTCACAAGAGAGGATATTATAGGGAAAGGGGCCGACTCAGTCACACATCAATAGTCATTTGGAGATTCTAGAATGGATGGTGTCTTCAAATAAATGTGTTAATCAAGCCAATTTGTACCTTGGACAATTAGACTTGACTGAAATAGCCCTCCTTACGTTAAAGTGGTTGTCTTGTTCTGCTGAAATCTTGGGAATTAAAAGGAAAATGATATCATTGAATGACCTCTTATACAAAATTCTGTCTCCTGAATGGCAGGGTCTCTATACATGTTTGTGTGCACCTAAAAATCCCTGGCACTTAGTAATAAGTCCTCAACAAAATGGAAAGCCTTATGAGCATAGTTAAGAGGTTGGGCTTTCCTGGCAAGTGAGGGTTCAAGTCCTGGATCCACTACCTCTTAATAGTTTCTTGGACAAATTAATTAACCTTTCCAAGCCTCAGATTCTTTATCAGCAAGATAATGATTAAGTGTTAAATTCTTAACTCATTGCCTAGAAAATATGAAGGCCCCAAGGCAAACTGCCTCTTGGCACATTTTCTTTACATACTAAGTTATTTTAATCGTTCTTCTAATTATTAACATAGTTACTAATAAATAACTAGTAGTTCTTGTAGTACAATTTAAAATATACTAGCATAACTATTTTTTTTATAAACATTAGACAGCATTTCTTGTTTTCCATTATGTAAAATGAGGAAACCAGCACTCATGCGTTAACCTCTCTTTCCTCTTCCTACCCATTTCCAAACTGCTGTCAGCTCTGTGTGTCATGGACTTTTATTCTGTTTATCTGAAATTCAGCCTTCTGTTCTTTGTCTAAAGGTTGATACTAAAGGTGGAAAACTTGTGAATAACATTTTTGACCTTATGAACAAGTAAATACTATTCAATTTTATTCAGGTAAGTGATTGGACTCCTAGAGAAGGAAATGTCACTGTTGCTATGCCTGTGCCACTTAGGAGAGTTTGTGCCTTAGGGAATTTGTGCCTTGAAGCCTCAGAGGCAAATGGGAGTCATTTTCTCTGTTGATTGATTTTTTAATTCGTGCTACATTTCAATTTGTTTATTTACTTGGAAAATTATTTGTTTGCTCAATTTTGTTGTTTTGTTTTGTCTGGAATTTCTATCAAGTACTTTTCTTTTTTTTTTTTGAGGGCAGTGCCACTGGCCCTCACATGTGGGACCCGAACCGGGGCCGCTGGCTTCCCAAACCAGCGCTTAACCACCGCACCACTCGGCCGGCCCTGTCTGGCATTTCTAATTGTCTCTTTCTTGGTTGGTAAAAGAAGTATATGCCTTTCTCAAGTTATCACCAAGATCTTGCAGTTTTTTAAACGAACTATCTGCTGGTTGGCGCCCACTATGTTCTTCAGGAGCGTATCATGACGTGTCCATTCCGGTTTTGCTCGTTGTGTTCTAGGTACTGTGCAGCTCTCCTAGAACTGTGGGCGGAAGTTCTTCTGGATTTGTTCTGATTGTTTTTTTTTTACTTTGCATTTAGTCCCTATGGTTTCACCTTTCTTTCCATTTTGTTACAGCCTATCTTCAGGTAATATTTTAGAACATGTATATGGAGGTAAAAATCTCCTTATTTCTTGACTAGCTTAAAAAGTTTGTTTTCTGGCCGGCCGAGTGACTCAGTTGGTTAAGAGCTCACTCAAGAGTGTGAGCTCTGAGCAACAGGGTTGCCGGTTGGATTCCCAGCCCAAGCCAAGCTGCCACTGAGCTGCCAACAGGTGGCAGGATGGCTCAACTAAAAATAAATAAATAAATAAATAAATAAATAAATAAATAAAAGTTTATTTTTCACGCCCCCCCTTTAATTGCCAGTTTGAATGAGAATGGAATCTAAATTCGAAAACATTTTTTTCTAGAGTTTTGATGATCTTACTGCATCATTTCTAATGAAAATCATAAATAAGATCATTATATTGATGAATATTACCATTATAAACATTCCTTTTAAAATAGCTCTGAGCAGCAGGGCTCCAGTTCAGACTCAATGTGTGAGGGCCAGTGACCACTGTGCTCCCTACAGCTAAGATGGTGAACAACAGCTCCACCCAGAGCTGGGCTGCTGTGAGTCGCTGGCGACAGTGCGGGATGCAGCCTCTGCTGCAATGGGCTGCCAAAGTCTACAGTGAGTAGCCATCAGCCAGCATGAGAGGCCGGCAGCCAGTGCGAGCTGCCAAGAGCCACCATGAGCGGCCGTCCAGAGGCCGGCGACCCATCTGCCTCATCCAGGAAGAACGCAATGATAATACCAACATGGGCCAGTGAAGCAACATCCTCCACAACTAGACTGAAGAACCAAAGGACAGCAACTTCTCTGTTCCCCTTCCCTGATTCCCCAACGCTGTTCCCTCTCCCAATTCCCCAATAAAATCTTTTTTAAAAAAAAATAGCTTTGTTTCTGCTCCCTTCCTACTTCCACCCTGATGTTATTTTCATCAAATGTAATTTGATGTTTGAGCTCCAAAGACATTTATGTTTTTGTGTATTTTTAAATGTCACTTCATTTAAAGAGCTTTAAGAGGATATATAGTCACAGACATGCATACACACATACATATGACTTTTTTCTATTAACATAAAATGTTTGGTAAAGTTTTCTTTTGGTGAGATCTCATCCCAGGAGAATTCTCATTTGTGGCTTCAGATACTATTCTAAATCAAACCCATGCCTTCACCTTCTATTCTCTCAATTATGTACCCTGTAGGCTTACCATATGCTCATATTTCAATATGTATTTCATGACTATAATACTATAACTGCAAGGTGCTCTATTTTTCTTTCCTTTATGTACCATACTTTTTCAAAGCATTTGGAAGGACTCTAATCATTCAACTTCTCATGACATTTGTGATGAGTGATATATAGTAAGTAGAAAGAGATGTCTTTCAAATGAACAGGTAGGAGATTTGTGTGTGTGTGAATGTTTTAATAAGATTTCCCGCACACCCTTCCCCATATCCTCACAATTTTCCTTGAGTAATGACATGGATATAAAGGCTCTCCTAGATGTAGCAATTTTAAGGGAATTCTTACATTGTGAGATTGGAAAGGCCTGAAGCAATGCCTTTATTTCCTTGTCAAATCTCATAAACTGAAAAGGTATTAAAGAAATGGTGATGGGGATTGTGAAAGAAGAGCGTCTTCTTTTTTGATTCTTTTTCTTCCTATTCCCTCAACACTGGCCTCGTGGCATGAGACTGCCACAGGCATTGGTCTTTGAAGAGCCAGACAAGAGATATGTCCCTGTCAGAGAAGGGCCTGAGGTAGATGCTCTGAGACAGGGCACAGCATTCTGAGTCAGGAGGCCCGGCCATTCTACTGTACTAGAATTGGGAGATGGTATTTGCTAATACTGAGCCAATGGAGTTTCTTAGAGAGCAAAAAACTTTTCTCAGAGTTATTTTGATGTAAAATCTAGCACTATCTGTTACTCCTCTAACCTTTGACTATCTTAACAGGCAAGAGTGGTGTCAGGCATTTTTACCTTTGGACAGCTCCCCACCCTTAATCACATCAAATGTATTTTAATATATTCATATCTTAGGCTCAACTTAATTTCTATAAAAAAAAATAAGGGTTGAGTCAAGGAGCAGTTGAACAACAAGCTAACTGAGTAGTTGATGTGTTATATTTCATAGACCTTTAATTAGACTAATTTCATTTGTTCAGAGATTTTTTTTTCCCCCAAGCAATATGAAACCTTTATTTTAAATTTGATTTCTGTACATCTGGAGTATGAGAGTAATCCTTTTACAAATGAAACTGATTACTAGAAGAAACAATGACAAAACCAAACTAGTATTTGATGTGAATCTATAGGAGTTTAAGCTTGAAATCCAGCCAAGATAGCAAAGTTGCTATCTCAGCTTTACATCTGACTATTCTGAGATCCTTCCATCAGCCCTGATATTGCCCAGCAGGGCTTGGTGTTGGTTGATAATATGAGACAAGAAAGCAGTCTCAAACTTTGTGATCTTGCTTTGCTCCAGTTTATCAAGATATCCCCTTACACTTGCTTCAGCAACTCAAATGCACACTATCTCTCAAGAGTTGTTGAGTGGCAGCATCGAGATCAGAACCAAACTGAGCAAAAGCAGCAACCTCACAATCCTAAGCCAATTCCAGCTTCCTGTACCTGCCACCTGCTTTATGGCCCTAGTTTGGGCAGCAGATCCAGCACCAACACAGACAAACCAACGTTAACAGCAGGGTGGATACCTTTGTAGGACAATTCTGTTTCCAAGAAAATCTGCCCATCGGTTATAGAAATGACATTCATTGGAATGTAAGCAGACACATCACCAGCTTGTGTTTCTATGATTGGCAAAGCAGTCAAGGAACCATCACCGAAAGAATCATTCATTTCGGCTGCTCTCTCTAGCTGATGGGAGAGTAGGTAGAACACAGCACCAGGATAGGCATAGTGACCAAGGGAGTCGACAGAGAAGCAGAGGCATCTGACAATAAGCCTGTTTGGATGAGTCATCATAGATGATCAAAGCATGTTTGCCATCATTATCCCTAAAATATTCTCCCATAGAACAGCCAGAATAAGGAGCCAGATACTGAAGTGGGGCAGCATCAAAAGCAGTAGTTGAAACCACAATGGTGTACTTCATAGCATCTGCATCTGTAAGTCTCTTCACCAACTGGGCAACAGTGGATCTCTTCTGACCAATGGTAATGTTGATACAGTATAGCTTCTTTTCATTAGATCCTTCATTGAGACATTTCTGCTTAATGATTGTGTCAATAGCAATTGCTGTTGCTTTGCCGGTCTGTCGGTCACCAATAATTAGCTCACACTGACCACAACCAATCGGCACCAAACTCTCCACAGCCTTAATGCCAATCTGTATTTGTTCCTACACAAAGATTCAAGTAGTGATCCCAGGGGCTTTCAGGTGAACTCGCCTATGGATCTTGGAACCAATTGGACTCTTTCCATCAATGTCGTTTCCAGGGGCATCTGTGACATGACACAACAGCTCCTTGCCAACCGTAACATCAACAATGGCTCCTGTTCACTTCACAATAACTCCTTCCTTAATTAGTTTCTCATTTCCAATCATGATAACACCAACATTGCCGGTTTCCAAGTTCAGAGACATGCCCTTTAAGCACAAAGAAAATACTGTCATTTCTTCTGCTTGAACATTCCTCAGTCAATGTACTCCGGCAATACCATCACCAATACTTAAGATAGTCCCAGTCTCTTCTAGGTCAATAGAGGTACCAGTTCCAAGAATACGCTCTTCAAGAATAGAGGACATCTCGACAGTGCCAGTCTTCTGAAGAAAAGTGTTGGAGGCATAGAGGTTCCTTGCAGCAATGAAGGATGATCCCAAAGTATTTGGGGCGACCAGACCGGCCCACCGTGAGAGGGCGCCTGTGACCACCTTGGGCCCAGGCAGCATCTTTGCAGCTTCTCCTTGGGGTGGTTCCTCTGTAGCCGCAGCCTCTGGAGAGACTTGAATACTTCCTGACACCCTTACATAACTGATAGAATTGAGCCTATAAAGAAGAGGAGATGAAAATAGGCACTTTGGTGGAGGATGGGGTTGGAGCGTAGTTCAAGAGCACTAGCTCTGCCAATTCCTCGCTGGAGCTTTAGGGAAATCAATTTAACCTCTCTGGGCCTCAGTTCCTCTGCTTAACACGAAAGGCAAACCCTCCGATGACTAGAATGACAGTTACATTTAGATTTTTAAGATTATTTTCATATTCAGAAAAGCATGTATTGAGCGCTCGCCATGCATCAAGTGCTGCTCTCAAGTTGGGATGGATCTGCTCTCCATGAGGAGTGAATGAGAAGCACATGTGCCTGTCTTCTTAAACACAACATTGTATCCACACTCAGGTAGTAACAAGGTGTTTGAAGAAAAATAAAGTAGGTGAAGGAGACAGGGAGTGAAAGGAGCCCTTGTTTCAGAGAGATGGTCACTGGAGTCCTCTGTTAGGAGGTGACATATGAGTGGAGATATTCAGTCAAACCCTGTGTGCCTAACATTTCCCAGAGGGCAAGAAGGGTACAAAGATTGGAAGTAGTGAAAGGAGTGTTCTGGCAGCACAACACAGACTGGACACAGATGTCATTTCCTTGACACTCCAGGCTGGCTCTGTTCTCAGCTTTGGAGATAAAGCATCGCAGAATCCCATGTGGTATCCATACTCTCCTCAAGAAATGTGTTATAAAATTATAGAATTACCATCCTGTGCAAAAGAAGTTTTTTTAAAAAAAAGTTCACTTGATGCAAGTTCAAGTCTATGAATTAACAGTAAATGCCAACTGAAATTGCGGTAAATTATCATGGAAAACAAGACGAAAGGGACAATAAGACTGAAAAAAACACAACGTGGTGATCTAATTTACCTCTACCATATAGTGGTGTAGTAGATAAAATGTCATCAACTCTATTTTACCGATGACACCCAAGTTACACAAATAGTAAGTGAAGACAGTGAGTCATGATCCTTGTTACCCCAGTACACAGTCTTTGACCTCGCACCTTTGCCACTTTTCAAAACATATTTTGGTTTTAAAATGACTGAATATCATTATGAATGTGGGTCACTTACCCATAAAGGCAACGAGGATAAGGTTCCCTAAGGGAAATCACACAGTGCTTCAGTTAATAAGTTCTTATGTGAGAGCTCCAGCCAATGAACAGTAGTGACAGATACAGGAAGAAAGGGCTGAGGTCTTCAGAGAGAAGGAAAGTAGAACAACAAAATTCACACATAAATAAATAATCCAGAGTATGTTTCTCCCTGTAAAGAAATTTCTGGCATTGAACACTTTACATTTCTTCTTCCAGCTCCTGAACTCATGATGAGCGATACAGGAGAAAGGATGACCAATGGCTCCTAACCCTGGCTGGACATTGGAATCATCCAGGGAATTCTGAAAAACTACAATGCCTGAGCAACAACCCAGACAAGTTACTTCAGGATTTCTGGGGTGAGTCCATGGCATCAGTATTTTTAAAACATCCCCATGCCTTTCCGTTTTGCACCTATGTTTGAGAACAACTAGACAAACGGAAGGAAAACAAAAAATATAAAAAGAGGGGAAAGACTTGGACTGGTGGAATGAACAGCCTTGTATTTTAAGGCTTAGAGAATTTTAAGGATTGAAAGAATGCAATAGTAAAGAGAAAAGATTGAGGAGAATATGTGTCATTCATAGAAATGATCTTGAGAATGGCAAAGTCGGAGAGAAAAGAATTTTAAGGTACTTTGCTCTGCAGTAATAACATATTTCTTTTCCTAAACCCAAACAGCTCAGTAGTTTTTCAAGAATCTAAGTAAAAAATCAAAGTTCTGAAAGATTGCTTAAAAAAAATGATCATACCATGTAGAGGACCTTAAGGCCTTGCTTAATTTGGAGTTACAAAAATGTGAAGGGGTAAATAAAAATGAACTAAAAATAGTTCTATAAGGGCCTGTTGGTTTCCTGATTATTTGAGAAGAAATAATTAGGAATAGGAATAATGATAATCATGGATAGCATTATTGAACAATGATCATATGCCAATATTCTTCTATTAAATGTATTAACTTACCTAATTGTTCCAATCATGTGAAGTAGGTAGTATCATTTCTATTTTCCAATGAGAAAATGAAGCAAAAAGAGCTTAAAGAAATGCCTCCAGGTTATACAGTTAGAAAGTGGTAGAGTCTAAATGCAAGTCCAGACTGTTTTATTATTCCCAAGAATCACTTTTAAACACCAACCTCTGCTGTCACAAAGAAAGAGAACCATGAAATTCAGGGAAAGAGTATTATTGGTGAGTTGAGAGATGCTATTTAGAAAAAAGAAGTTCAGAGTACTGCATGGGAGCGGGTTTGAAGAGTGAGAGAGTTAGGGCAAAAATAACCCTTGAATGGAGAATGGCAGTACAATGGAAGATTTGTGGCAATGGCAGAATCTCAATGGTTTATAAATCAGGATGAATTCCTAAACCAAACAGAGAAACTGAAAGTTGTTTTTGCCTCTCTCATGAGTCATTAACTCCGTCAACTTCAGATAATGAAAACAGTGACCTTGGATCAAAGGCATTCAGGAATTTAAAAAGAGAATACAAAATATAACATATTAAAGAAATTAAGAGTGAGAGAAAAGTTTGGAGAATCACACTGGCCTTTTTTATTAAATGAATATCACTGCAGTTATATTGCAGACATAACTAGATAGACTTGTCCTAAATTTCTGCATTACAGTTTTATCTATCATTCAGGGGAATAGAAACCTGGAAATTTATCATCTGTTACTCAGAAGTTTATTTGATATTTTTAAAAAGAGCTAAGATGCTTAAGCTATTGGTAACACTTAGGTTATTAAGAAAAAGAAGATAAATGTTTTATGACTTGAAATCTGTAATAATATAATTAAAAGCATGCATTATGCTGAGTTTCTTTTGAAATTGACTTAAGCATCATGTTGTTTACATTGGGTTAAACCTCTAAATAAAATAAATGAAAAAGTATTCATGTATATAACCAGCAATGAAAAATAAATAATGAAGTAAATTCTCTCTAATGAGTCATGGCTTGGGTTACCTTGCTTGTGATTAAGTGACTGAGAGTTTTCTTTCTGATCTAAAATGCTATTGGCTCATGTTGTTTTATTGGTATCATTTACCTTTTTATGCACAACTCAAAATATCATGAGCCACAGATAAACAAAACACAAGTCAATAAATGATCTGATGCCTTCTTATTTACTTATTTTTCTGTTTTCTTTGTTTACACTTTTTATATCAATTTCAGGTGTACAAAACAAAATGATTAGATGTTTAGATCCCTCACAAAGTGATAACGCCTTTCCAAATCTACTAACCCCTCTGACATCGTATATAGCTATTACTATACCATTGACTATATTCCCTATGCTGTACTTTACATTCTGTGACTATATGTATACAGAGGGTGCAAAAAAAAATGTATACACATTTTAAGAAAGAAAAATACCTGTATTAAAATTACGCTGATGGTAACCACTTTGAGCACCTCTTGTAATTGCAGAAGTCAAACTTGACTTGTATTCATCTTTTGTTATCAGTATATATTGAGTATTACAATTTTAATACTGATATAGTTATTGCTACCCCAACTTTTTTTCTCATTTCCATTTGCATAAAATATCTTTTTCCATCCCTTTACATTCAATCTGTGTGTGTCTTTTGATCTGAGGTGAATCTTTTGTAGACAACATTTGCATGGGTCTTATTTTCTTATCCACTCGGCTACCTTATGTGTTTTGATTGGAGCATTTAATCTATTTACATTTAAAGTGATTATTGATAGTAACATGGTTATTGCCATTTTGTTATTTATATTTTTGGTCTTCTGCTAAAAGAAATTCTTTTAACATTTATTATAATACTGGCTAAGTGGTAATGAATTCCTTTAGCTTTTTCTTGTTTGGGAAGCTCTTTATTTTTCTTCAATTTTATTTTATTTTATTTTATTTTTTTGAGGGCAGAATCACTGGCCCTCACATGTGGGATGGAACTGGGGCCTCTGACTTCCCAAGCCAGCGCTTAACCACCAGGGCCACTCAGCCGGCCCTAAAGGCACTTTTTTTTTTTTTTTTTTTGAGGACAGTGTCACCAGCCCTCATATGTGGGACCCGAACCAGGGCTGCTGGCTTCCCAAACCAATGCTTAACCACCACACCACTCGGCTGGCCCTCCTTCAATTTTAAATGATAGCTTTGCTGGGTAAAGAGTTCACGGTTGTAGGCCCTTGTTTTTTGGCACTTTGAATATTTCCTGCCACTCTCTTCTGGCCTGCAAAGTTTCTGTAGAAAAATCAGCTGATGATCTTATGGGAACTCCCTTGTGAGTAACTAGTTGTCTTTCTCTTGCTGCTTTTAGAATTCTGTCTTTGTCTTTAACCTTTGTCATTTTAACTATGATCTGTCTTGGTGTGGGCCTGTTTGGGTTCATCTTATATGGGATTCTCTGTACTTCCTGGGCTTGTATGTATAAATTTTCAGTTATTATTCCTTCAAATAGATTCTCAATCCCTTGCTCCCTCTCTTCTTCTGGTACTTCTATGATGCCAGAATTAACCCCTGGTCATTTTAAGAATGTAAAAGAATTTATGTGACTCTACAAGCGTAAGGAAAGATTTATTGAAAGTCAGAGAGAGAGAGAGAGAGAGGGTTCTGCCTGGAACTGGCAGAAGTTTTGCCAGGGCAGTCTGAGAGGGAGAGCTGCTGAGACAGAAGGGTAAGAGAGATGCTGGCAGATGTTTGCCAGGGCAGAGTCTGATGGAGACAGCTGCTCCAATGAGAAGGAGTGTTGGGGTTTTATATTTTTCTAAGCAGGATGTAGGGTGCTATTGAACTTGTAGGGGGGCTGCCTTTATAATTTTCTTCTCCTGGGAACTGTTCTGTTCCTCCCTATGATGGATGTAAGGTACTTGTCAGCTTGCAGGTGCAGTGCTAGCCAGAGAACTCAGAGCCAAGCAGTTAATGTTTAGCTCATTTCTGTTAGCTCACAAGCCTGATCCTGTTAACTCTTTACTTGTTCCATCCTGCCAGGTCAAAAGCTCACTCCTTTACTTGGCTTTACTTGTCTCATCAGTTGTGTTGTTTCTGGCATCTCTTGGGCAGGACTCCCATGCAGGGCAATCTCAGCCTTGCCTGTTACCATTCTGTGGGTACCTGGTAGGAGCATCAAAGATATACGTGCTTGGCTGCTGCCTATGCTGGACCTGGAAGCATGCGGGGTTAGCCCTGCTGTGAACTGAGGCTGGCTGACACCAATAGTGGGTCTGAGACAGCTTAACAAAAGACCCAGGACTCCTAGGCCAGTGACCAGCTGCTTGTAAGGCCCAGCTGTTGAAAAAGCCTACTTAGGTGTGCATGTTGGGCTAGTTGTCCCAGTACTGAGAGTGCTCTTGGAGATGCAGCACTAGCTGGGCAGGATGGAAGTCAAGGGAGCCACTAGATGTGACTGGAGTTTTCTACAATATTAATGCAGATTTAATTCTTACTCCAGTGCCCAGCCTGTGATCACCTTGCACAGTGCCTTGAGAACACTGCAGCCCACCACCTCCTCAGGCTCACAAATTGTTGAGAACTGCCTCTGAGTGGCTGGGGTGAAGTTTTTGGGTCACTATCCACCACGGAAATCTCCCCCAGTTGTTGAGGATTGTCCACTGCAGTACAAAACCTCCTCCATGAGTTGTGGAGGTGGGGTGGGCCACCCAGGTGCCCAGGGTACCCCTGCAATGCAGCTCTAGTTGGGCGGGGTTGGGTTTCAGGGAGTTAGGTGATATGGGCCATTGTTTCTACAAATTCAGAGCAGTCTCAGTTTCTGCATTGGTGCTGGATTTAGGATCACCCTACAAAAACACCTGGAGAATATTATGGCCAGCCACCACCTCTCTCAGGCCTGTGATGCCACTTCCTATCTATACTGCAGTGCAGGTCTTGGTTTATTGCCACCAGCAAACATTTCCCAGGCTGCCATAGGCCCTCCACCCACTTTAATCCACAGCCTGTGGGGTGGGGCCAGCAGCCCAGCAGTCAAGAGTTTCCCAGTGACATAGTACCAGCTGTGCCTAGAGTGGGGACCCAGGGCATTACCAAGGCAGTGCACATACCCAGATTCTACCAGACCAATGCAGTCCCACACTTGGCCCTCTGGGAGAGAGCTTAGCCCTGAAAAGATGGCAATCCCCTGTAAGCCACACATGTGTAGGCTCCACACAGAGTCAACAATGGCTCCTGTCCTTCTAGTTTCCATGCCAAAGGCACTCAGTTCAGTCCTTTCTGACACGTTCCTGAGCCTCCCGAGCTGCCACCCCCTCTGCCAGAGACCAGGTGAGTGCCCATCAATGAGCAAGTTCCTGTACCAGCTCTACACGAGGACGTCTGGGTTTCCAGCAGCCTTCCTCCCCATCAGGAAAGGCAGACAAGTGTCTTCTCTGATTTTCACTGTTAGGTGCCGTGGGAACTCATCTTCCAGGTACAGGACCCCTGGGGCACAGGACCCTGGTCTGGGGAACCCATTGTGGGGCTCTGGGCCCCACCCTCTTCAGGGGCAAACTCTGCCTCTGAGGTGACCCTCCCAGTATTCAACTTCTCTCTGTGAGTTTGGGACCAGCCCGTTTCTTGTCTTCACCCCCTCTTACCAGTCTCGATGTGGCCTCTTCTTTATGTCCTTAGTTATAGTGGTTCTGTTCAGCTCATGTTCAGATGATTCTTAAGGTTGATTGTTCTATAATTTATTTGCAATTTTGGTATGATCCTGGGATGCAGCAGACACAGCATTTACCTAATCCTCCATCTTGAATCTGTTTCCCAGATGCCTTCTTATTTAAAAGGACAAACTTTGATTTCTAAATTTTATTCCAGGTACTTCAAGGATTCTTCACATTTTAAAAACTTCATTTTCTTGGTTTTAATACATATGAAAACATGCAATGAAAAGAAACATGTGTACTTAAATGGCAACAAACTAACTTGTTGACCAGGTTAACCAGATAGTCAGTTGTCTTTGGCTTAATTGCCTCCTGGCATTCTTGTGCATGTATCGAGTCACTGTTAAGATGGTTAGGTTTCTGCCTGTGTTTCCTCACATAACACTATCCACAGGAGGGTGCCAGACAGCATTTGCTCATCCCTGCTCTTGGACCTGCTCACCAAGTCTCAGAGATTTGTTTCCATGCTTGTGCCCCTCCTGATATGTGTAGCCTGGGACACAGTAAAAGTGAGCACTGAGCATCACAGCACAGTCATTCTGCCCTGTGGAGAGTGTCAGCACTTGTTCTCAGTTTTGCGGGCTTCCTGTATGATTTTTTATGTTGCTAAACATGGGAGTCTATTAAGAATATTAGTTGTAACTAAGCTTCAGAATGAGTTAAACCTGTAAATGAATCCCCACCTTCCCACAAATAGGTTTTGTGACCTTGGGGAGCTTATTTAACCCCTTCTGCATAACAAAGATAATAACAATGTTTTACTATTTTAAAAGGCAGTTAAAGCACCTAGGACAGAGTTTGGCACAGGATGGGGTATTTGAGAAATGGCTGCACTTGTTATTGTTATGACTGAGGAGTTAAAATGGAGAGGTGGAAAGTTAGATCCTGTACCCCCATCACCCAATAACTGAGTCAGAGGTGGCATTAGCTTCTAAGAGTTAAGGAAATCGTGAGATCAAGACTATTTTGTTCTATGAGGAGTGACCATGAGGAGCAACTTCTATGATCAGCATTCATCAGGTTTTTATGGGAGTACAGGGTCCAATTTGAGGCCCTTTCTTTGAAGCAAGATGTAGAAAACTTCGAGAGAGCTCAAAAGAGAATGACTAAAAATGATTAGTTTAGAAAATGGATCCTTTGAGGAAAAGCTGAAGAGATTTGGGTTATTTCGCATGAAGGAAAGTATCGGGGGAGGTGGGGAGAGTGATAGGGAAATGTGAACATGGTAACTTTTATTTAAATTTTGATTTAAATCATTAGGCACAAAAACTGCACTTCAATTTTTTTTTTTTTAATGGAAAGCCCACTCCTGTAAGCTCATGCTGTTTACAATGCAGATAGATGCCTATACGCTGTTTTTTTTTTATTTAGAAGACATTTTAAAACAGTAATTTATTTTTTTCACATAACTGCTGCAAAAGAAAATGAAGTGTTTCTTTCTTTTTTGAGAAATTATTAAAATCAATTGGAGCAATGACTTTTAAATTCTTTGGGTGGAAAGCTGAGTTATCTCTTAATTCAGAGATAGTTTTTTTTTTTTTTTAACTTCTTAGTAAACTAAGCATGTATATTTACTATTTGTCACACCTGGGAATTGTGCTTCTTAAAAAAAGAAAATTAAATAGACATCATTTAGTCAGATCAGTAGAGAAAAGTTTGAAATATTATGCTGCTTGATATAGACTTGTTCTCCTTTTGCTTTTTATTCCTGTCCTGGGAAAACAGGAGCAGCTATGTTTTTTCAGTTCCTTAATGTTTTCTCAATTTAGAACAAATTAATTCAATGAAAGTAAACATTTTTCCTACACCTGTGCAAGAGCTACTGTTGCTAAAAATTAGATTATTGCTTTGGGGTAAATTCAGGTGTTTAAATACCTTTCTCTAATTTACTGTATAATTTTCTTTCAAATCTGATCAACAAATATTGGTCTTGAATAGTCCATCCTTAGTCATGAAAGTCATGAAGTGCATTCTAGATGGTTTTGAGGGTTGTGTTGCATGCTTCTCTCCCAGTCACCCTGCTCAGAAGGGAGGCTGGCAAGGAATTTGCAAGAAAGGAGCTGGAAGTAATGTGAGAAGCCTTAAGACCTATTTGAAAATTTTTCTTAAAAAGTATATGAATAAACTATACTTTGTCATCCCAATTCCATAATAGTAATCTAAGTTTTGTAATCTACTGTTAGTAGAAACTGGTTTTGCATTGGTCAAATTTATTTATTTATTTATTTATTTATTTATTTATTTATTTGAGGGCAGTGTCACTGGCCCTCACATTTGGGACCGAACCGGGGCCGCTGGCTTCCCAAGCCAGAGCTTAACCACCGCGCCACTCGGCCGGCCCTCAAATTTATTTTTAAAGAACAAGAAAAATCAATGCAAGTTCAGATCATTAAGTGATATTTTTTTAAATCAACATTTTAATTTACCCTGAGCTTTAACTGTATGAAAGTATAAGCCATATGAAAAATACGATAGTATGTTTTGGTTTACTGGTTTCCAGTGAAAATAATAAAAATGGACAATTATAGTCAAAAGGTTAATTAGAGCTTATAGAGTCATCTTTTATATCCTTGAATGTGTTAAAGGGAGGGACTTCTCCATCTAAAAGAGCACTCATTCTAACCTCTCTCTGAGCAGGTGACCCAGCAAAGCTACAGGATTCCCACAGTGCTTTGCAGCTAGTAAGGGGAAGGGCAGGTAGGAGAGCTCAGAGTAGTGGGAACTCACTGGCGATTATTTTTCCTACCACCCAATGCCATTGCTCCAGTAGAGACTGCAAATTGTGTGACTCTTTTTCTCAGTAGATTTTAAAGAAAATGAGGGATGCTCTGCCCAATGTACTATGTTGGGAAGGAATTTTTGTAGTTGACCAGGGTGGCTCATATAAGCTTCTTGGCACTAACTTCTAAAAAACTTAGGTGGTACTTTTTCTAAAGGGCCAAGATAGGACCCAATTTGGAGTTAAACTTCCTGGAATTTTCCTCCCATCTCTGTGTTGGGGACCGGAGACTTCTCTTTGAAGAATAAGCTTTAACTTCTTGTAAATGCTGCAAAGACCACACTGCCCATGGAGCTTGAGAACCAGCTGCCACTGGATTTTAGTAATTGAATTAGGTGTATAAAAGGCAATCAGGGGCCGACTGAGTGGCTCAGTTGGTTCAGAGCGCGAGCTCTGGAAAACAGGGTCGCCAGTTAGATTCCCACATGGGCCAGTGAGCTTTGCCCAAGCTGAGCTGCCACTGAGCTGCCAACAGGTGGCAGGATGGCTCAGCTGGTAAGAGCATGTGCTCCTAACAACAAAGTTGCCCCCAACGAAGATTGAACACTGCACCTTGAGCTGAGCAGCTGCAAGCTGCCTACGAGTGGCCAGATGGCCACTGGACTTGGAGCTGAGCTAGCTGCGCCCTCCACAACTAAGAATGAAGGACAACAACTTGGCTGTTCCCCTCCCCCAATTCCCCAATAAAATCTCTTTTTTAAAAAAAGGTAATTACAGTCTGTCATTTCTGGTATCCACCTATGCTATGGGATCTATTTTGAATTCATAGAAACATTAATAAAAATATCCCCTTGAAGTAACTGATTAAAGGTGAATTATGATGAAACATCCTAAACCATACAGGTGGCACATTTACAAATTAATATGTTGAGATAACTTTGTTAAATTCTACAAAATAAAAGAGAGAGAATCAGATTTTCAATGAGGTGAGGCTGTGTAGTATATTATAGAAACAGAACCAATAGGATATATGTATTGGAAGAGAATAATTATAAAGAATTGGCTCATACAATTATGGAGGCTAAGAAGTCCCACAATCTACTATCTGCTTGCTGGAAACACAGGAAAGCCAGTGGTATAACTTTGTCCTACTTTAGAGGCCTGCGAACTAGGGGAGGCAATGGTCTGAATCACAGCACAAGGACAGAAGACAGAGGTCCCAGTTCAACAGGCAGGCAGGAAGCAAAGGGGGCAAATTCCTCCTTCTTCTGCATTTTTGCTCTACTCAGGCCCTCAACAGATTGAAATATGCTCACCCACATGGGACAACTGATTCAAATTGAGACAACTGATTCAAATGCTAATCTATTCTGGAAACACTCTTACAAACACACCCAGAAATCATGTTTCATCTGAGCACTCCTTTGCCCAGTCAAGTTGACACATAAAATTAGCCATCTCATGTAGTAAGAAAAATGATGTTAAGGATGGAATCTTCTTGTAGGGGAGAAAGAAAGATTTTTATCTTAGTGTTGTCAAGTACTTGATAAAAATGTAGTGAATCTTCAAGGCAACTAAATAAACTTGAGTGTGTTCATTAATTATATTTCTTGCCATGTTAAATATTGTTACGTTTTAAAATTAGAATGTTTATTGTTAGGAGAATTTATTATTAGCCTTATTTGATATCACAGTTAGGCCTTCCCCTCCCCTGATTTCTTTTCTCACATATATTATCCAATCAATAAACCTGTATTTACTGAATATTTATATCCCCCCATACTAAGAAAGTTCTCTTGTATTATATTTGACATTTAAGTCCACAAAAAGACCATTAAAAGCTCACCAATATTGTGGTCTGTTTGTGAAGTGTATATTATATGGTGCATCCTACTATTAGTATAGGCATATTTTCTGTAATCTCTCAAAAATGAGTTATCACATCCACATAAAAGGGAAAAGACTCGGGCCGGCCGAGTGGCGCATTGGTTAAGTGCTGGTTTTGGGATGCCAGCGGCCCCGGTTCGGATCCCACATGAGGGCCAGTGACACTGCCCTCTACAGCTAATAACAGCTCCACTTGGAGCTGGGCTGTGAGAGCCCCGGTGATGGTGTGGGCTGCAGCCCCTGCTGCAGTGGGCTGCCAGAGGCTACAGTGAGTGGCCTGCAGCCAGCATGAGCGGCTGGCAGCCAAGCATGAGCTGCCAATAGCCGCTGTGAGCGACATCCAGAGGCCAGCGAGCGATCTGCCTCATCCGGGAAGAGCGCAATGACGATACCAACAGTGAAGCAACATCCTCCGCAACTAAACTGAAGAACAAAAAGACAGCAACTTGTCTGTTCCCCTTCCCCGATTCCCCAACGCTGTTCTCCTCTGCCAATTCCCCAATAAAATCTTTTTAAAAAAAAGAAAAAGGGAAAAGACTCTAAAGTGTGCAGTTTTAGAAACTTTATCCTTTCCCCAAGTTAACGAAGAATGTTGCTTTATAAGATAGGATCAAAATATGAAAAGATGCTGTTTAGATTTTTATTTTAAAAACGTTTATATTTTTATTACAATTCAGAGTTTTTAAAAAAATTCCCCTTTGGTACCTTTGCTTTCTTATTCAAAATGAAATAATTTTTTTCATCATCGATTCAATTGTTTCAAGCCTGGAGCCATTTAAATTAATTTTTGTACACTGTATTCAGTTTAGTAAAATATTTAGTGCTTTTATAATGGTGTAAATCATTAGGCTCTAATTACACTAACCTGGTACAGAGACTAATCATTCTGTTGGAATACAACAGTGATGCATGATGTTCTTATTAATATAATAATCCTGAAACACTAAGAATATTAAAAAAATTAATCATTGTTATAGTCTATATTTAGTTACAGGTTATAAAGAAAACTACTTACAATTTTACTACTGTTCTTACAATCTCTTGGAGAGAACCTCAACAATTCAGTACAAGTTTAGAAAGTTTTGAGTATGGTTTTAGGACACCTTGATGATTTGGCTGTAGGGTAGTGAATTTTAAAGCAATAATAATGTTACAAATAGGAGCCAGGCTATTTTAGTAAATCCTTGGGGTTGGTGTATTCATTAAAATCTACCATCTCATGGCTACTAGCTGGTGGCAAAAATGCAGATGGATATCAGTGGAGCTGAATTCTATACCCTACCTTGTCTACTATCCCCACTGGATTGTAAATTGATGAGCTCAGAGTGCTTTTATGTCTTCTTCACCAGGAGCACCTGATGCATGGAAGGGGGTTAGTAAAACATATGTTGTATGAACGAATGAATGAATGAATGCCCAGAATCCAATACATTAATCAGGCCATGTTCTTAGTGAATATGTTCAGTATACATTCAGTGTCTTCCACTCTTCCTTGTTTTCTGCCTCTTAATGCTCTGCAGACCCAGCAGCTACCCTCACTTTCCTTTCTCTTGACAAGAGGGTGAAAATGGTAAAACTCCAGGCTTATATTTTAGATAATGAGGGAAGTATAGGCATCCGTTTTACTTTGTAATGGGGATTAAGAGATAAATAATTATGAATCTGATAGTGATCTCATCAAGGACTCTCAATCTAGAGGAGGAAGGAGGTATATTCATTAGTACGTAAAATATATACACTGTGAACAGTAAGTAAAGAACACTAGATTATAGAATTCCCTTGAGGTAGAACATAGAAATTCAGGTTTGGAAAGGATTTAAAATTTAGCTCATCCACTCTTCCCTTAACCTCCCCATCATGGGGCTATCCAGCCTTAGCTTAAAAATCGCAGGAGTTTTTAAGCCAGCCATGTGGCTCCAGAGCCTGCACTATCTCCCTTCCTTCTAATTTTTTTCCAAGAGAAATTTTCCTAGTTTTTCCCATGGCATATGTTTAATCCTTTTGTTATCCTATTGTTACTATCAGAGATTTTTTTTCTATGTCATTTAAAGTATGTACCCAGTAGAGAAGGAAATATTCCAGTTGCTTCCTGACCTACTTGGAGATAAAAGTAACAGAATGTGCCACCCCAAAGTATCCCACTGGCATAAGGATTCTTTTGTGTTGAAGGCAATTGATCAGAAGCAGATGCCAGAAAAGCCCTCTGCCCTCCCTCTATTTGCCGAAATGCAGGTTGTAAATTTGTAAAGATGTCCCCTCTCCACCCCCACCTCCGCACCAGGAAGAAAGAAGTTTATCTCTGGAGACAACTCTAGACACCTATTAGCTTGGAGACTGTGCCAGAGGAATCTACATAACAAAACTAGCCTTTATCTGCCACTAGTTCCCCCTGTATTTTTCCCCCCACAATTTGCCAACCTAGAAACTCAAAGTCCTTTTCCTTTATCACCCACCTCTCTAATACTTTGTTGTTTTTTTGTAAACATGCTATATAAGCCCAAGTTCTGACCACCCTTTTGGGTTGCTCATATCCTCATACTCTCATGTTTATGTATGATGCACATGTTTATAAACTTCTGTTTGTTTTTCTCTTGTTAATCTGTCTTTTGTCAGTCTGATTTTACATGGCCCCAGCCAGAGAATCTAAGGTGGGTAGAGGGAAAAGATTTTCTTTTTTCTCTTACAGGGTTGAGTGGAACTTTCACTTCTGTTCACCTGGACTTACTATATCCATTACTCAGCTGTTGTTACTTGTTAGCCTTATCTCCCAGCATTGCCTCCCACCCCTAGCCCTTTGCATAAGCTGTCTTGAATGAGATGCATTCCTAACAGGTGTCCTGCCGATGAAGGTGGGGTATCAGTTGAAGCTGGAATCAAGAAATGTTTCCTGAAAGAGGTAATAATGTAAAAGCAGGGTTTTGAAATATATGTCAAACTTCTTAAGCAGACAATTGCACATGAAAAGGGAAAGGAGGGTATTTCAAATATATGAACAGCCTGTGCAAAGTCATAAAAAATGCAAACCAGCATGGAATGTTTAAAACAATTGTAAATAGTTCAATGTTATTGAGCCAGAAGACCATATAGCCAATGGGTTTAAACAAGGTAAAGGCATGTTGACATCTGCTAAAAGAATTTTTGTAAAATTCTGATTGTAATACAAATATAAAAATGAACATGTGTCAAAAATTTTATTTAATTAATTCAATGAGGGAACCAGACAGGTATAACTGGTTCAAAAGAAAATCCATAGAGCAGATACATTTATAAATCAAAAACGTTGAAATGAATATGCGGATGGAGCTAAAGCTGGTTGTGCCACATGATGGGAGAGAAGACAAGGAAAACTATCAGACAGGACAGAATTTGCCTGTGTCTCTACAAAAATGTTGCATTGCTATCACTTACCTAAGATTTACCGAGTTGTAAAATACCTCCTCAATTTCAAAATTAGATAAAGAAAAAGGGTATTCTATAAACGTAGTTTTATATTGGAAAACCTTATAATGCATAGTTTTCCATCGGTGTAAACTTTTTTCTTACTGAATTGTATTCTAGAAAAGTTCCTTTCTGGCCCTTGGAGAATAGAACACAGGGGAACTGAGTATGTTTTGCGTTTTTAGAGGATCTTTTCAAGTTATTCTTTTATGTATTTGTTTGTTTATATTTGTGTAGGTAGAATGCATGATGAACAATGGAAAAGAGAATAATTTTTCAAGTTGATATATTCCTTTGCATGTTTTTTTTTTTTGCTTGAGTACATGGCATGAGGGGGAATGGGGCCCCCAAAACAAAAATTTCCTCACAATTCTCACATGCCACTTGATTCCCTCTCTCTAATCTAGTCAACAAGGCTGATTTTCTTCACCCCAGGCAAGTGAACATTGGAATTGTTTTAATTTTTTAATGGGGATGAAGGATTTTATGATAAAACCAATAAAAGAGAGACTTATTCAGTAATTAATAGGTATGAAAGATTATACAGAGAAAGGTCATAGAAGGAGGGGGAATGAAATAGAAAAATAATACAGCACATTTTATCTCAAATGCTTATAAATTTTATTCTCCTTTGAGCTTTTTTTCACCCAGGCCTTGACTTTTGGACTTCTGGGTTCATCTCTACATTGCCCGATTTTAGCAAGAACCCTGTTAAGTCAGGTTAGCCATTGTTAGTATGTGACTGGGTTCCTCCTCCACCATCCTTGATCACACCTGATCACCCTGGCCTGCCCTCAGCAGAATCCTGTTAGGTTGCTTTCGTCAGAATCCCCCCACACCTTTGATATTTCCTCTTCGTAATTTTCCATCCACTGACCCTGCAAGTACCCCCTCACCCCTATTAATTCTTACTTTTACTTACTATGTCTGGAGTTGAACCCAATCTCTCTCCCCTACTTCAAGACTCCAATTGCACTGGTCCTGATAACTATTACAATGGTCCCTGTTGAATAAAGTCTTCCTGTCTTTAACAAGTATCATGAATAATTTTTCCTTAGCGGTTAAAAGGAGAAAAATTTTAATTCCTGTGTCAATTTTTATATATTCTTGGGATTGTCCCATTTTCATATGTTGAGAGCACAAATCATTCTTAAATAAACCTCATTTTGCTAAGGATAAAGTTTGAAGACATAGTTTAAAATCTAAGGATTAATCTTTACATGATTTGCTTAGAAGGTTCCAAAATGTGTTTAAAATAAAAAAGTTTCTCTTTGAAACTATGATTAACTACATACTATGCCTTTGGATGAAGCTAGGGTTCTGATCAATACTTAATAATGATTTCATTGTAAATGGGTGAGTATGATCATTAGAACAGTGAAAAAAGGATGAATTTTAATGCAGAATTAACAAATGTAACTCCAGGGCAGAGGATATTTGCTTTAGAGATTTGTTGTAATTTAAAATAAGGCGTCTTAAATATAGCATTCCATGCATTTCTTTTAAATGACAAATTGTGTCCTAGATCTAAAAGCGTTACCATTATTATAATGGATGTGATCTGAGATGAGGTCTGAACTACTTATAAAAATTAACATTGTGAAAACATGGCTCAAAATAATTTGGAATGGCTTCAGCTTTTAATTCATTCAGACACAAGATGTATATCCTATGTTCTTAAATTTAGTAGCATAAGTTAAAGGTCTAGAATTTTAAGTAAAACTTTTGGTAAGTCCTCTACTTTTTTCTTCCTTATTTTCTGTGGAATAAACTTAGCACAAGATCGTTTTCTCCTTGGCTACAAATTCAACCTTAAGAAAATCTTAGATCTAAAACAAAATCTTTATTAATCAAAATAAATTAGTAGTAACTACTGTAATACTGTGGCAAACAGAAAGAGCAAGCTTGGGTCAGCCGAGGGGCGCAGTGGTTAAGCGCTGGCTTGGGACGCCAGCAGCCCCGGTTTGGATCCCACATATGAGGGCCAGTGACACTGCCCTCTAAAAAAAAAAAAAAAAAAGAAGAAAGAGCAAGCTTGACTAGTCTTCATTACACAGTACAACACAGTAGTAGCATGTGTTGATTAAACAGTTCATCTAAAAACAGAAAATTCACATTCTGTCTAAGTTAAATTATGAAGAGAGTAAAAGGAGCGGCTTAAGGTTTAAGGGCTGTTGAGAATCTGAATTAGCATCCCTTTATTTGTAGATAAGTACAAACTGGTTAGAATGGAAAACTTTGAAGGCAGAAGGAATCAATTTCACATAGCGATCAAACTGGTCCTGAAGAACAACCAGAGATAAAATGGATCTTCACTCCAAGAAGGTAACCGTCTTTGAGGAGTCAAGCTGAAAATGAAGGTTTCAGCAGACATTCTTCTCTCTACCTGAAAGGGTTTGGTAAATGGACATTCTCATGAAGCATTCCAAACAAATCACCACCATAGCCCAAGCTGCTCTCTGTCTTAGTGAGATCTGAACTGAGGAATCTAAATAGATTATGTTATCATATGTGTACCTGTGTGTGTGTGTGTGTGTGTGTGTGTGTGTAAGAGAGAGAGAGAGAGAACAAGCACCTGTGAATGAAAGCTTATGATAATAAATCCATTGAAAATCCAGATTCTGTGCTCTATTTGCTTTGTTTTAAGCATCTTTTGATTTTCTTATTTGTAGAAATAATCTTCAACTCTTTGACAGGTTTCCCTATTAAAGATTCAGAGGGAATGGAGAGAACTAAACTCTTAACATAGCTGAATACCCTTCAAGCCAGTAAACTTAGCTTTTCCCAAGAAAATATTGGTGGTATTCCAAGAAAAAAAAAACAACTATGCTGACAATAAGTTTTTCTAAGACCTATATTCACACTTGTATAAAATTGTGATCATTATCATGTATTCATTTACCTTTAAAAAATGGTGTTTCATATACCTGAAGATCCAGGAAATTGCACAAGAATTAATGCAAAATGCAGAGTTTCCATTCCACATGCTAGTCATTGTAGGTGCTGCATTAGTGTTTTATGTTTATTTGATTATCATTGTCCCACATCACATATTTTATATACTTTTCAGATATATTTGTGATATTAAATATTTATAAAGATGATAATTTTAAAATACGATCTTGTAGCTTTTAAGTTGTCGGAATAAAAGTAGGACATTTGGTTATTATTACAGCTTTTGGATTCTAAAGCGATGAGAGAATGAACTGTCCAAGATGAAACAATTAGTAGTGTTTGAAGCACTATGATTTAAGTATTACAGAATTTGGTCAATATGCAGTTCACATTCTTTTTGTTGTAGGATAACTGTGGTAAACCTGTTTACCTATAAATGCGTTTCAAAGCATTTTGCAGAAAGAAAAATAAACAAGAATGTACTTGGTGCTGCACTGGAGGTGAGGATCTAATTCAGTGACATTGTTCCTTATTTTAAGAACATATCAGCAAAAAAAAAAAAACAATATAAAATACTATTCATATTTTTAAATGTATGCATTTTATTTTATTTTATTTTATTTTATTTTTTTAAGATTTTATTGGGGAATTGGCGGAGGGGAACAGCGTTGGGGAATCAGGGAAGGGGAACAGACAAGTTGCTGTCTTTTTGTTCTTCAGTTTAGTTGCGGAAGATGTTGCTTCACTGTTGGTATCGTCATTGCGCTCTTCCCGGATGAGGCAGATCGGTCGCTGGCCTCTGGATGTCGCTCACCGCGGCTATTGGCAGCTCACTCTTGGCTGCCAGCCACTCACGCTGGCTGCGGGCCACTCACTGTAGCCTATGGCAGCCCACTGCAGCAGGGGCTGCAGCCCACACCATCACCGGGGCTCGCACAGCCCAGCTCCAGGTGGAGCTGTTGTTAGCTGTAGAGGGCAGTGTCACTGGCCCTCATGTGGGATCCGAACCGGGGCCGCTGGCATCCCAAAACCAGCGCTTAACCAATGCGCCACTCGGCCGGCCCTAAATGTATGCATTTTATAATGAATATGAAATGAAAGATGATTTACTTTTCCTTTTATTTTGCTATATTTTATTCATTTTGTATTTATTAAAATAAAAGTAATTAAACTAATTTGCTATAGTTTCTGTATCAAAACAAAAAAATTAAAGCATATAGATTAAATTTTTAATAGCAATTCATTCTAGAGATCATTTTTTTTTTTTTTTGAGGGCAGTGTCATTGGCCCTCATATGTGGGACCCAAACTGGGGCCACTGGCTTCCCAAACCAGCGCTTAACCACCGTGCAACTCGGCTGGACTTTAGAGATCATTTTTAAGTGTAGGCACATACATCTACCAAAAGATTATGATCTATTATTTTTGGTTATTTTATTTGTAATCAAGTTTACTTTATTTAAAGTATAAATATGTTATTTTGTTTATGGTCAAATAAGTTTAAGAAGAACTACACAGCCAATGGAATTCTAAATTCAATTAAAATGTTTAAGGATTTTCTGGGTATCACAGAGGTGGCATGACATATTGGAAAAAGTCCAGACTTTGGGGTTAGCTGGACCGTGTTTCAATTTCCAGATCAGCCACTCATGAGTGTGAAATCTTGTGAAATCACAATATTCCAAAGCCTCAGGTTTCTCATCTGTAAAATGGGGATAATCACACTAGCATAGCAGACCTGTTGGAGTAAATGTTGAATGAACTGTCCACTGGTGTTATCAATTTTACACGATATGTCACTTTAACTGAGCCAGAGAATAGAGTAGAATAAATTGGTGAAAACTTTCTTATTTCCTTCATATAGGAAAAGGGTCAGAGGAGTGAAGGAACTCTTGGCAAGAAAGATGGTCTGAAACTTATCCCAGGCAAGAGTAGGTCACTGATTATTCTCCACCTCTTAAGTCTTTTGACCATGATAGTGTGGAGAAAGAGAAAGGTTGGTACTTTTCTTGGAAAGGAGCAGGATCTGGGAAGAGAGTTAAAAACCTAACAAATCCCACTTGGACTCTGTTATGGTCTGATTGTGTCCCTATTACTGAACTAAAGGGAGTTCATTTGCATGCACACATCAAAGCCAAACGAGACAAACGAGGTTTGCAACAAAAAAAGTAAAGGTTTATTATTGAAGAAAATGGTGCCAAGCTCAGAGACACAGGTGCACTAGTCTCAAACACCTAGCTTCCCCTGGCCTCTAGGGGATAGGTTATCTAGAGAAAACTCATTAGTCATAGTAGCTAAGGAAGTTGGGCTCATGAGCTCTACCCATTGGTTGGGGCTAGGGTAGGAGTTAGTTGATCATTACATTGGGTCCTGATGTTAGCCATGGTGTTCTGTCTGGTTTCAAGGGGATATGGCCAGTATGGCTCTTCTGCCTTAATGGGCCTGGAGCTGAAACCCAATTGAGGTCAAGATGTTATCTTTAGTTGGACCAAAACTCTGTTTCTATGGTCAACAGACCTGAGGCTTTGCTCCTAAGACTGTTTGATGCTGACCAGAATCTGATGTCCTAAGGGCTTAATGATTAAGGAAGTGGTCATACAGTATGTGCAAAAGTGGAAAGATAAGAAAAGAAAAGAAGCAAGTGAAGCACAGTGTTATTAAACTACACAAGGCCAGTTTGAATCAAGGAGAAAGAAAAGAAAAAAAGCCATTTTAAAGAAGTGAAGTTTTTGCACATTTACATCCCCTCAAAAGTCCTATGTTGAAGCCCTAACCCCCAGCAGCTCAGAATGTGACTGTATTTGGAGATAGGGCCTTTAAAGAAGAAGCAATTAAGTTAAAATAAGGCCATTACTTTGGGCCTTAATCCAACCTGACTGGTGTCCTTATAAGAAGAGGAAATTTGGGTTCACAGAGAGATACCATGGGTGTATGTGCACAAAAGAAAAACTGTGTGAGGACACAGTGACAAGTTGGCCATCTGCAAGCCAAGGAGAGAGACCTCAGAACCAAACTTACCAGCACCTTGATCTTGTAGCCAACAGAACCATGAGAAAATAAATTTCTATATTTAAGCCATCCAATATTTTGTTATGGCAACCCGAGCAAACAATTAAGACTTCAAGTGTTAACACCTCTTCTCAGCACACTTGAAACAGCACCCAACAGTGTATTGAAGAATTAGATAAGCTTAACCCTTAACTCTGTGTCAAAACAAAGATATGCATAGGGAACAGTGTGATGAGAGGGAATGGAGAAAAGAAAAAAATCACCTATCTTTCTTCCCTGAACACCAAGTGCAGGATGCTGTGGGAACATTAGCCTAACCTAGGGAGTAAGGGAAGACCTTTTGGAGGAAATCATGCCTGAATTTAATCATGATGGATAAATAAGTTTCAGCCCCATGCATAAATGTCGGAAGGGCATTATAGAAGAGAGAGCTGAGTGAACTCATGGAGGCAAGAAATAATAATAATTTAATGACATAACTGTCTGTAATTAGATATTAATTGAGTAAATTGTGAGACAGAAATGACAAGAGAGCCTGGAGAAGGAAGTGGAGGGCGTTGCCATAGGGTTGTACTCTGAGCTACAGGAGACCATGTCTGGGTTTTCAGCCAGAGACAGAGGTGGTCCAATGTGTGTTTAAGAGGAAGCAGTCTGGTTGTTATGCTAGGATGGAATGAAAGTGGGAATGAATAGAAGATAATGGAAGAAATGAAGACTCGATAAGGACAGTTTCTAGATATTCATTCAAATCACTGATAAATCATTGATTGAGGGAAGGCTACATACTCACTGATCTGTTTTATATTGCTTTAACCTCTTTGAGTTGATATGGATCAATAGTATAAACTTTTTGAATATAAACCAATTAACTGTAATATTTTCCAACCCACATTTACCTTTTCTATCAATGTCTTGCTGAAATCAAAATGATCTTGCCTTTGGTAACCCGCTCCCCCACACCACAGTGCACTTGAAATTTCTAAGCAATCTGATGTTCCTATTTACAAAAAGAAAAATGTTCATGTACTGTACTATATCTTATAGGCAACTATGAAGAACATATTATGTCTTATGTGACTTAAGTAATTGGTAACTGATAGACAAATATTTACATTTTTATGGCTAGAGATTAAATATATATTGGTAACAGTTTCATTTGAAAAAATATCACAGTTATCTCTATATGATTAATTCCACAATTTTGTATGAGGTAGCTTTTCCATTTAGTAGATCAGGGTTTCTCAAAAGACAATCTAGTCCTGTGAACCAATAAAGTACAAAGATTGTTATACTTTCATTTAGAATGTGATTTTCTAAAAAGTGAATGGTTTATAAATTTGTAAGTAGAAATAAAAAACAAAGCTATTAATTTCTTATTTTTATTTCATATATGTATATCTACTAGGCTGTTCATCACAAATAAGTTGATTGACCTTGGGCATAGAGGTCACTTTAGAGACGTGATTTTGCTCCCAGGGGACATTTAGTAAGGCCTAAATATGTTTTCAGTTATCATGACTGGGTGGAAGTGCTACTGATATCTAGTGAGTAGAGACCAACAATGCTGCTAAACATCTTACGATGCACACAACACCTCCCAGCAAAAATAATTATCTGGTGTAAAATATCAATAGTGAGGAGGCTGACAAATACTGCTTTAGAGGTTCCTGGTTTTGTGTAATGCTTTTTGGGGTACAGCACTAATAACCACATCTATGCTGCCATTTTAAAATAAATTTTCATAGGAGTAAGTTACCAACCTACAGCCCAAAGCAACCAATTACTTTCCAAAGGAAATGGCTGTTTCCTTAAAGGTTATACTATTATTTTCTGCTATTTTTTAAATTTAGTCTTAGAATAACTTTAATAGCAGTTCTATTGATTATTCCATCTATTAGTTCCTCTTAGATTAGTAATTTACACTTTATATTATTATTATATTGCTAGAACTAATATAACCTAACTGCCCTAATCCTCACCTCAAATATTTTTTGTTGTTGTTGTCTAAGCTAAGTCCATTCATAAGGCCTTTTGTCCTAAGTCAGGTTCTCCAGAAGTAATCCCTGAAATACAGATTCTTAAGGAAATGATTTATTGAGGAAGTGCTTTTAGGAGAAGCTAGCTAAGTAGGGCACTGGAAACCAACAGGGAAAGGGAGAGTAGTCAAGAAGGGAGGCAATTTGGGGGCTGGCTGAGTGGCTCTGTTGGTTAAGAGTTAGCCTAAGAGCGCGAGCTCTGAACAACAGGGCTGCCAGTTCAATTCCCACATGGGCCAGTGACGCTGTGCCTGAGCTGAGCTGCTGCTGTGGCAGGATGGCTCAGCTGGTGAGAGCACATGCTCCTAACAACAAGACTGCCTGTTCAATAGTGGGCTACACCCACCAGCAACTAAGACTGAACTTGGCACCTTGAGCTGAGCTGCCGCCCAGATTGCTCAGTGGATAGAACCTGCACGTTTTTTGTGTTTTTTTTTTGAGGGCAGTGTCATATATGTGGAACTGAACCGGGGTCGCTGGCTTCCAAGGCTGCTGGTTGGACTCCCGCATGGGATGGTGGCTATGCCCACACGCAACTAAGATTGTAACACAGCACCTTGAGCTTAGAGGCCATGAGCTGCCCACGAGCAGCCGGATGGTGACTGGAGCCCTCCACAACTAAGACTGAAGAACAACCACTTGGCTGGTCCCCCTCCCCAATTCCCTAACACTGTTCCCCTCCCCCAATGCCCCAATTTAAATAAAAAAAGAAGAAGAAGAAGAAGGGAGGCAATTTCAGACTAAGCACTGTGGCTGGCAATGGCACCTTGAAGTATAAGTTATGCATTAAAGTTATCCTGTTGGCAATGCCAGGGAGCTGTGCTTCGTACCACCCTCACAGATCAGTCCTTGGCTAAGAACCTCCTTCAGGTCATGAACTCCCAGCACTCCTGCTCTCTTTTCCTGTGGGCAAAGCTACTTCAGTTGCATGAGAAGAAGGAAAAAAACACAGGAAAGGCTTGTCCTGAAATGGTAAGACGATTCAGAGGGGAGTTGGGAGGATCCATTATAGTGCTTCCTTCATCCTAAAGGAACCATATATTGTTAAGGTTAATCAAAATGGGAGTGTCAACTACTCTTCCTGTGGGACAAATATCTACATAAATGTTCAGACTCACAAGGTAATTGTTTCCTAGGAAAGTTAGCTTAAATTTTACTGCATGACTCACTGTCAATTTGTAATAATTGCGTTTTATATCATACTTTTAATATGAATTTCCCGGTTCTCATTTCTCTTCTTAATATGTTCTTAATCATAATAACCATAACTTCTGTACTTCCGTGGGATTAGCATTCCCCCATGAACTAGAACTATTAAATCGTTAATAGTCTCTATGATTTTTCTACCTGACTTGTTATGACACTTTAATAATTTCATCAGAGTTTAGATATTGTGAAATATTACAATTTGTACTGCTGGGCTTCAAACACAATGCACCAATAAAGCAAACTTTTCAGTGAAAATAAGATATTAAATAAGTTAATACCACATGAATTGCTCTATAACGTTATTTATTTTTTAATCTTCATTTTCAAGTGTCCCTTTTATTTTATTGTACAGAAATTGTGAAGATATCCTAGATGTTTTTAGTAAGGTTATTCCTGATTCTTACATTTTATGTAAACAACTTTTTGTTGCTCTAACCACTACTTGCCTCCAATATTAGATAGTTGGAAATTAACTATAAGCCATGTACATTTCATCTTTGATTCTATCACTTGAAACAGCTTACATCTGGGGAACAAAAAGCAGTTGGTTTTTCTATATAACAAGTGAAATAGAAACCACGCATGGCTCCAAATAACTAGATTCCAAGTCTGCTTCTACTAGAGGCCATAAGGGAAAAGCACTTCTTTTTTTTTCCAGAGTTCTACTTTTCTCCACCTCCCCTTGAAGCCTGAATACATCTAGCTTGAATTTATCTCTCTTCTATAGAGCATTGCTGAAAGTGAGAAAGAAATAGTAACCCATGCACTCCACCCCTTTGAATCTCCCATATATTTCTTTCTTTTGCTGCATCCTTCAGCATCTTTCAGAATATCGTCTGTCTTCTAAGGTATCATTGGCTGAAGTTTAAACACTTTTTTTTTTTTACAGCAAAAGACTCATCACCTTTTCAGACTCTAATATTTTAAATCTTCTGATTACCTTATATTTTGCAGTTAACTACAGGGGCTACCTCAGTACAAGTATCAAATTCTGTAATACTTAGGATATAGGTTTGGCAGAAAATACAGACCCCAAATGAAGGTGGTGTGGACAATATGGAAGTATATTTGTCTCTCTCTCTTTTATAACAATCTGGATATAGGAAATCCATGGCTAACCCAACAGCTTTGTTCCACAAGGATGTACAAGGATCCAAGTTCCTCCCATCTTGTTGCTCTACCATGTTATTCAAAACTATTTGGCACCAAGCAACATTTTAAACATCAGTATGTTAAAAAGGAGAAATGAGTATATTCTCTCTCTAAAGACAAAGAGGAAAGTTATGCACTTCTTTTACACTCACACCCATTTGTCACAACTTTATCAACTGGCCACTCTTTAAATTGAAAAGAGGTTGAAAAATGTATTCTTTATTTTGGGCAGCCATACATCAACCTAATATTCTATTACTATTAAAAAAAAAGAAGAAGAAGACGGTATGGGTCTTAGAGGGTCTTTACCAGTCCCTGCTACACTGTGGCCATTCTACATAAGGGTTTATAGTTCAAACAGGAATATATAATAAATTATGCAACTAATCACATAGCTTCTAAATATACAATGGAAAATTTGAGAAAACCAGAAGGATAAATGGATGGATACACCCTCATCATGGGGCCAAATACATCCTCATAATGGGAGTTGTTTTATTAAGGATTCATTTACATACAACAAATGCAACATATTTAAATTTTACACTAAATTTCTTACACAGGTACTTCCATGAATCCATATGCTTATACATGCTGGGATTTACTTTTCTTCTATTTTCTGCATTTCACACTTAATGCTGCCCTACATAGCACACATTCATTATAGTGTTCTGTATCTCAGAAATATATATTCATGCTTCTTTCTCTATCATCTATCTATCATCCATTTATCTATCTATCTATCTATCTATCTATCTATCTATCTATCTATCATCTGCCTACCATCTATCTATCTGATGTATTACTGTGCATGATAAATCAGCCATTTCGGTAGACTGATGTTAGTCTAGGCTCTAGCCAGTGAGAAGTAAGGAACCCTTTATAGGATGCTGCAGTTCTAACGGTGCTGCACTGTTCTGTTTGGTTTTAAATTTCACCTTTATGCCACCTTGGTTTTTCTTTCTTTCATTATTTTAGGTTTGGTAAACAGATTTGACCCTTCATAGCTAACAATATGAATAGAAGTGGCATTATTGGAGGTACTGCAAAATTGCCCAAAACTATACATGAAGTTTTATATATTTTATGACATATGCAAGGTAATAGTCAATGAACTAGAAAGCCAAGATTAGGAAGCAGAGATTGGAAGAAGGCCTTTAATCATATAAGGGCACCATATAGGTCCTATAGCTAGGGAGGAATGATCGGCTGTTGTAGGAACAGTATATGAGTGAAATTATGCCTAGAAACTTGTCATGCTTGAGTGGATTTAAACAGAATTCCACAGCTGGTTTAGTGTATGATGCTTGGAATGCCGTTCCATGGAGGCCATGCCACAAAGACAACTCATATTGCTTAACCATTCATGAGTTCCTTCATTTTCAGAAACATATACCCTGCACTACACAGAAGCATGCCCATATCATCTTATCAATTTTTTGAGGTCTTGTTAAAAGTGCCCTTTCCTCTCTGCAGCTTCCATTCCTCACTAGCCTAGGCAAAACCAATAACTTCATCTTTTGTGTTACCGTAGCACCTATAGATACCTTTATACAGCACTTACCATATTGAAGTGTGTATCTGTATCTCCATAACTATATTTTGAGCCCCTTGCAGGCAGGGATCATGGCTTATTCATCTTTGTTTCTAACACCTAGTACACAGCTTGACACATAGCAGATGCTTGATAAATATTTGTTGAAACAAAATAAAATATTTATTATAGTTCTTCATTGAAACTCATAAAATTTGCACTTTCTTTCTCCCCAGATACTTAACCATCTATGTGAGGAAAAACTTGATTCAGAATAATAAATAGACAAAATTACATTACATAGAGTTGACCCTGAAATAAAAGACAACTTTCCGGCTTCCACTTTTCTCACTGCTCTCAATGACTCGCATCAAATCACCTATGACTTAAATTCTAAATATAATGATAAAGATTTTCAGCCCTGGTCTCACCTTCCCACTCTGTCATTGACACAGCTCACTGTTTGCTCTTGCATGCTCCGTCTTTGGAAATTCTTTCCTTTCGTGATTTCCATGATGTTGCTCCATTCTGTTTTCCACGCCCCCCCCCAACTCTCTGCTCTCTGACTGCTCCATTTTAGTTTCTTAGTAACTGTCTTCTTGCTGTACTTTGTCCTTCAGCACTCTTATTTATTCATGTATAGAATGAGACTGTAAGAGTGATGAAATATATATATATATATATATATATATATATATATATATATATATAAAATTTCTGCTTGGGTTTTAAATATTATCTATATATAGATCATCCCCAAATCTCTTTATTGAACTCAGAATTATATCATTGCCATCCATCTGGATGTTCAGGAACTTTAATAAAACATACTCCCTGAAAAACAGTAAAACTGACTACAGTATTTTACAGCACAGTTTCACCTTGACCAGAAATCTGGGAGGCAGTGATGAATGCTTGTCTCTCTACATATGATGATTCTTACTTGTTGAAAAACCCTCTCCTCTCGATCCTCACATCCATGGTCTTTGTAGACCACAACAGCTTCTGTTTCACCCTCCTCCCACCCACACCCCACAGTCCTGCCAGACCAATTCTTATCAAATGGGAGCTAGCGACGTTAGTCTCCTGCTTGAAATCTGTTAATAGATCCCTACTATAATAATAAAGAAATCTAAATTTCTTAGCACAACAAAAAAGGCTCTTCATAATCCAGGAGATTTCCTGTCCAGCCTTACCTCTTACTCTAAATTCCTTCTAAACTGTAACACTGCTGGCTCCTTAGAGTGTCCCCCTCTCATCTCCTGCCTTGTCAGATGCTGTTTGTCCACTTGGAACATCCTCATCTTACCTGTGTTTCACTTAGCTAAAGTATTCTTCCAATTAATTAATTATTCACATTTATTCAACACATATTTACTATATGATTGAGACACTGTGTGGGTTCTGGAGATAATTGCTGAACAGATATCATCCCTTCTCTCACAAAGCTTACATTTTAACAAGGGAGACAGTAATTAAACAAATAACTCTACTAATAAATATGTAATTTCAAGCTGAGGTAAAGGTTATAAGGAAAAGTGAAGAGTGTGCTGAAAAATGACTGTGTTAGAGTGTCCTCTCCTATCATAATTATCCCATCACATTGAAATTATTTATTTGTTAAGCTCCCTAACTGGGCTGGGACCTACTTGAGGGCAGCAACTTCATTAGTGTTCTTTATACTTTTAGTACTCAAAAAAGATTTGGGTCACAAAAGTGTTGAGTGGATGTTTCTTGAACACATGAAACAAAACTTGTGCTTGTTCAGGATAAATGTTGATAGGGAGTTGGCTGTCTCTGGGGGTGTTATGCATTATAGATAGATTCCTAGCCTGTTGCTTATGATTCAGTGGGATCAGTTCCCATATTTCGGAATAAGTGAATGAACTGATCTGTAAGATGTATTTCAACTCTAAATGCTATGGTAGGTAAATGACCCAGGAGATTAAATGACTGATATGAAGGAGGTTGCTTTGTGTCCTTTGCTGCCATAATATGTAGGACAATGCTTTCTATGAGTGAACATTTACTGTGTGGGAGAGGAAAAACAGATGCCTGATTTTTTTAAAAGACCCTCATTGTTAACTTCAGAATAATCCAGAATACAAAGAGATAGTCCAGGGGGCTGGCCAAGTGGCTCAGTTGGTTAAGAGCGCAAGCTCTGAGCAAGAGGGTCTCCGGTTCAATTCCCACATGGGCCAGTGATCTGCACCTGAGCTGAGCTTCTGCTAAGTGGCAGGATGGCTCAGCTGGTGAGAGCATGTGCTCCTAACAACAAGGTTGCCGGTTTGACTCCCTCATAGGATGGTGGGCTACACCCACCAGCACCTAAGATTGAAGGACAACAACGTGGCTGTTCCTCTTTCTCAACTCCCCAACACTGTTCCCCTTCCCCAATTCCTCAAAAAAAAAAATCTTAAAAAAAAGAAAGACAGTCCACAAATGGACTCAGGTGATGTGGTTTGGCATGCTAAATAATAACTTGAGAGCTTAGCAGCTATGATTACTTTTAACGTTTGTTTTGTTATAATATTTAGTTAATTCATGGGTCTAAACTGCCTGATGGGATTGTACTTTACGTGATATAAAATATTACAGCAAAAAAGGGGCAAACTGCAATTTTCTGGGAAGACACTGAAGTGCAAAACTAGTGACATTTAATAAGCCAACTTGTTTTCTTCTTCCTTTACTGCTTCCCTCACCACGGAAGCAGCGGCCGGCCTTCTGACATTGACAACTGAAAACCCTTTGTTACAGCATGAGATATCTGATCCTAGTCCAAGGTTTTCTGTCTTGATGCCCATAATACCCACCCCTCATTTCTTTGAATAGCACTTACAATACATTTTTGACTCTCCATATTTGGGAATGGAAATGACTACTGCCTGGTGGAGGTAAAAATACTTTTCAGTGGTTTTTGTTTGTACTTGTTATGGCTCTGGATTTCTCCTGCTTTGACATGACGGCTAAAATGTGCACAGCATTTCTGTGCCATCCGCAAACATATTTTCAGCATGCCTGTTTTCATGCAGAAAGTGAGGGAAGCATAAGCTTGGCACGACACTGACTATGGGAATGTACATGGCGACCATCTGTTCCACATACACTGTGCTCTGCCTTGACATGCGGGAGGAAAGAAATATGAGAAATTGGAAGGTGCATTTTTTAAAGATATTAACCACCCAATAACTTGGGCAATGGGTTTGGGGGCAACACTCTTGCTATTTATTGAGAACTCTCCCCACGCTTCAACCCCATTTCAGTTAACCATGGCCAGATCAATATTTCCTTATAAGGTCAATACTATGTAAGACCAAAACTATATAATTATTCTTATGCTGGCATTAAAACAAGGAGGTATGCAGAGTGCTCATTGGCAATATATTTCACTTAAAAAATGTGTCAGTTATCCATGTCAATAGGTAGAGGTGTTGGTTTTCTACACTTTTCCTGGAGCTGGATGAACTGAAAGAATATAACTGAGACTGGAACCTGCCCTAATGCTGGGCCAGCATCTTTCTTAGTTTCTGTCTTGGTACTGAAATTGTGGGTGCTGCTGCCTGAAGTCATCAGAAGTGACACTTCCTCTCACTGAATTCCTCCTCTGGAAAACCCATGCTCATTCCATGGAACTATAGCACTGGTCTCAACTATGACAATGAAAATTTGTGTCCTACTCATCAGTACTAAACATGGTGGAAAGGCAATATCAGCTTTTCTTGAAACTGGTTTCTTGAAGCATTAGCTTAATATTACTTCTCTCGGCTTAATGTTATCTAATTCAAATGAAAATTCTTATTCTCCTGGGCTAATTCTTGATCCAGATGAAAAAACTAGAACTGATGCTGAATGAGAGAGATGGAGAGAGAGAAAGAGGGGAGGGGGAGAGAGAAAATTGTAGTCCCTTGAGGATCTTGTATCTCATAAATGGATGATTAAAACCTTTTTCCTTTCATTTTTCACAGAAGAAAACAGAAGAGCCAAAACCAAACTGACTCTTTCCAGGCTTCCTGGTCACAGAAATTATAATCTTATGGCTACCACAGTGCATCAGTTTCCATAGGGGTCAGTGTTTAGGAGACAGAACTGGCCAATTTGAATGAACCTAGACAGAAGCAAGCACACGATGTTTGGGCTTTCTTTTCTGGGTAGTCAGAGCCACTGCTCTGGACTAGACATTGCAAGAGAATAGCCACTGATGTCAGTTCAGCTCCCAGAAATAACAGAACCATGCCCTGTGCTGCCCAGACACTGTTCTGTTGGTTGCTTTACTTGGGAGCTTCCTTCTTCTTCTGTAGGAACTGAGTTTATGTTGCATTTCTGAGCCCACCCATAGATCTTTTATTGAGGAAAAGTATTTAAATACAATGATATAAATTGATGAGTCCGAGTCTGTCCCCAACAGCTCATCATCTACAACTATTGTCAAAATCCATTTTTATGATCTTAATGCCGGTAAAGAACTTACCAAGGTAACATCAGGGGTGAAGAATTAGCTCTAGCAATTAGATTTAATCAACAAGCATTTTTACTTTGGCTAAGAAGAGAACTGATATCAAGCATATCGTAAAAAGAGGAAAAAGCAACTCTTAGCTCACTAAAGAATGGGTGTTTTGAGCACCTGTTGTTCAGTGTAGAAAGACAAGTAAGATAAAGTTCTTGTCTTCACGTTGCTTATGGTCTTTTCAAAAATAGTCTAGTGAGCCAACCTATGAAATTGTTTGAATGGCTACCTTCCTAAGATACTAAAGAAACAGAGAGAGCAGTGAAGTCTGCCCTGTGGAGGAAATTTTCTGCAGGTTAGAGGACCAGAAGGTTGGTGTGGCAAGGTGGAGGCTGAGCAGTAGGTTTTCTTAGGGATCAGGAAGTGCCCAAAGAGAAGGGAGCAAGTGTGTTTCAGAGAAAAGCAAAGAGATTGTTCCTTCTAGAATTCTGGGGGCTAACAATGAGGAGAACTATGAAAATGAATGGAGATATTCATGCCACATCATAGCAGGCCACTCCTGACTATTGAAAGCTCAAATTTTCCTTTAAAAAGGAAATAAAGATATGTCTCCATGTGGAGACACTGGTCTGTCTAACAATATATTCCTTGAGCCTGTAGCTTTTCTTTTCTCCTTTCAAAGAGCTTGGATTGTCCGAAGAAGACAGAAAGAAAGGAAAGCTATGCCCCTTTCTCCTTTACTCCTGTCCTGACTGCTCTCCCTCTGAGAATTTATCCTGAAGGGCATTTCAAGGCTCTGATTTTTACATAGAACTTCAATATACAGCAATTGACTGGGGAGAAGAAGGGATGGCATCTTTTGAGCAAATACTCTTAAGAATGTGAACCCAGTGGAAAAGGACATCTCAGAGAGACCATATTTTAGGTCTGGTTACCAGGAATAATGCATAGTAACAACTTTCCACAGTCAAAGCAAAAAAGGCCTGAGTTATACTTTATCCCTGTTATTAATACCACCATCTACTCCCCTGCCTCAGTGTTTCCTTATTTGTGGATTAATGACGGGCACAGATTCCAGATAAAGTGAGTTTGGCATTTGATTTTCCTAGTTGTTACCCGACTAACATTAGGGAAGCATTTCAGGTAAGACGGAGTATTTCTTCTCGCCCCTCCTCCCTCTCCACCGTCATAGAATCCCATTCTCTTTAAAGGAAAAAAAATGACTTTTCTGATAGGTGCTCATCTTATATCTCTGACATGGGACAAGTAAACCTTCTATTTTTTAGCAGATTAATAAAAAGAAAGCATCCTCTTCAGCAGGCATCTGTGATTGGATGTTGTTTACCGAATGTCCTTATTCACATTTTCACAGTGCTGACTGGACTGCCTGCTGTTTTATCTTACATTCTGTTTCTATCACTACTTTCTTTTGCCTTTAGCTCCTTCATTTGGCTTTATCTGTCTACTTTAACTGCTATCTATTGCCCCCATATATCTAGTATAGATTGCAAATTATATTTGTTATGAAGGGAATTTTCATTTTGATGGTTTTGATTTATTTCACAACAGAACTAAAGCAAAATAAGCTTTACTGCTTTTTTTATTATTGATTCAAACTAATTTTAGAAGTAACCTGTTTGGTATGATCTAGCCACATCACACATTTTAGCTTATCAGAATTCAAGTATCATGACTAAATGTAATAAAAATGCTCAAATATATCCAAAACAGAGCTAGGTTTCAAATTTAGGTGAAAACCTTATGGTGTCAATCAAATATACATGACACATATAACTTAAATTCTTAGCTATTTCAATGACTTAGAGAAAAGAAATTGAGGATCAAGTGGGTTTCTACTGCCCTATTAGTGGGTTGAATTTTATAAACCCTATAATTGCATCACTCATGTTTCTATCATGAAATGGAAGGCCAAAATTTTAATATTTGAACAAAGGCATTGGATCCAAAATCTGAAATTGTTTAGTAAGTTTCAATAGGCACAAAATATTTCCAGAGTTTCACATGGTTTCACATCATTTTTCTTTATATATGAGGTGGGGTTAGTCATGTGTTAATATTCAATAAAAACTCACTGGTGGAAAAAAATCTTTACCAATTAATGACTAAGCTAATAGTTTTCTAATCTCTACTGAAAATACAAGAAAGCCAGGGAAAGGATGCACAATTAGCTGTCCAGAAGAACCTGTAATAATTTGAAGACAAGTCAATTGTATTTTACAGTATGCCTACATTTTACTATTTGATACTAATGTTTTGAGCTTTTGATATATGGATAAACTCTTCAAAAGCATTTCATCTTTAATCACCCTGGAGTATTTTCTTTTGTTTATTGACCAAGGGTATAGACCATAATCTTAAATTATCTTTTGTCTCTTTGAAAACAGTAAAAACTTAGAAATTAATTAATTTAATTGAAGTATTAATGCCTTTATTTTCATGTAATAAAGGTGTTGAGGAATTTGATAGTGATAAATATTATATAAAGACAATTTCAGTTACTGAGGATAAGTAAACTTATTAGCTTAGCATGAGGACTCTGCCGTGCTATGTCTTGATTTAGTATATTCTCTCCAGGATATCCCTAGAATAACCACTGAAATTGACTAAGCAGTAGTTGTGGGTGGGGACTAGAATAAGGTGCCAATACTGTCTCTCAAGGAATGTGCTAAGCACAATCACAGTGGTATGGTTTATTTATTAATTTTTAATAATAAAGAAGAGTATATGATTGAGAAAGTAGAAGCTATCTAACTGGTTTTTCACATGCTCCCCTTTTGATCGCTGTATTTGTCAGAATTTCCAATGATGGTTCTTTGGTAGCTGGTTTGAGCTTAACTAAGTATTCAATAAATTAAATATAGAAACAACACAAGTTGTGCTACATGGTGCAATGTGATATCCTATGACTATTAAGTCAATTATTACTATATGCAAAAAAAAAATGCCCCATAAATTACCAAAACTCAGTGGATTAAGATAATATTCACTTATTCTCAGGTGTCCTGGGCAGCTGATTAGTCTGGGCTATCCCAGGAGCTCTGCTGGACTTCTGCTGCCTGTCATCCTCCTGCTTGGACCAGCAGGCAATCCCAGGCATATTCTTCTAGGGCAAAGGGCTAGGTGCATGACAGCAACCCCCCAAGAAAGCACTCTTCAAGGCTATGCTCACACCATACCTTCTACCAGCTCACTGGCCAAAGCAAGTCCCACCACCAAGTGTAGAATCAAGGAGGTTGAGACATAAATCCACCCACAGAGTGAACAGTTTTAAAGACTAACCTACTCTGCCACAATCTTTCTGACCATAATGATTGAAAACTAATGATTGCTCTGGCACATCTGGGATAACATAACACCATTTCCATCAAGTGTTTGAAAAACAATGATATAAGGATTGCCTCATATTCTAATGTTGTTTTCTTAGTTTGAAACCCTGTGGTATAAAAATAAAACCTGCTATCTTTCTCAGGGTCACCACAAAATTTCAATGAAAACTTGCTTTGTTGACATACACTGACTCCAATGAAGTTGGCAGAGACTCAGGCTTCTTAAGGGAGGAGACTGTAGCAATACCAGTTTTAAGGAAGATAAACATTCAAAATCTTTGTGTGCAAAAAAATCTGGCTAGGAAATGTTAGCTCAATATTATGTAAATGAGCAAATGTCATGAAAGGTTCTCTCTTTTCTAAAGATAGGGCATGTATGTAAGGAATGACCCGGAAACATCGTGTTTGCTATGCTGAAAAGATTCATGATATTTCATGACCTAGGTGATGCCTTCATAAGGAGCTCTATTCCTGTGCTTTTAAATTCTTCCTCTCCTATAATTGTCAGCCTCTTACACAGCCCATACCTTATTACTGCAGATACGATGACCCTGGAAAATCTGGTCTAGGTCCTCCTTATTGTATCCTCCTGCAGAGAAGATCAACTATGCCTGATAACACATTTCAGGCCATACAGCAACAGGAATAATAGTAAGAGTATGAATAAGAATACTAGATAATATTTATTTAACACTTTAGGCACTATTCCACATGGGATAATTGGTAATGTTTCCCCTTGTAATAGATAAAGAAATAGCTGCTTTTAAGCAACTTGTTTAAAATCACATAGTGGGTTTTGTTTACTCAAAAAACCAAAAAGTCTGTAGTTTTTAAGAAATAAGGCATAATTAATGTGCTTGACTATGTATTGAATAAAAACATATTAGCATTGAGCATGATGGACATGTTCTTTATTACAAATAGATTAACTACATTTTGTACATAATACCACCTATGACACAAATAAAGGAAAAATAATTTTCCTTGACCTTTGTGGTGCTTCATGAGAAATAGAAGTGACAGCAATGAAGCCACAAATGTGATCTTGAAAGAAAATGAAAAACTTTAGAAGAGGAATGCAGCCCTAAAATACTTAAAAAACTCTGCAATGCAAATTCGCAGCTCTGGTTTGTGCACCATTAGAGAAGGAGGTGGTCTCTGAAAGATGATGGGATTGACCTGTGGAATTATGATAGAAAGAGTTCACAGCATTAAACTATTTTGTAAGTGGAGGAGAGACAGAACTCCATTTTCTGGAGAATTGATGTGCACAGTGAACTGAGAGAATATCATCCATAAAGTCAAGAGGAGCTGAGCTGGTTGAACGGATAGGGCACATATTAAATTGATAGTGATTAATTAGTTTTATGTCACTTTGGTGCTTTTAGACTTGTTCATGGTGTGGTTTTCAATTATTTTAGTATTATTGGAAGAGCCAAGATTAGACCATAGTTATTAGAATTAGATGAGTTACCTTATTTGCAGAGTAGGATAACCTTTGCTATTTTCCTTTCACATGATCAGTGTCATTTGCGAATAAAAGAAAATGAGGTAGTACGAGCATATACAAAGGCTTAGCAGTGGGCTAGATTTTTAAAAACAGGATCAGATAAACCATACCCGCAATATTCAAAAAGATATTTAGATAGGTTGTTTCAGTTCCTATTGTCACTTGTTATCACTTTTAATCTAGTCATAGTAAAATACAAAAATACAGGAAGAAACCAGGCTTCTGAACTTCTGAAAAACAATTAGAAAATGAAAACATCCTGAAATCCTCATGTTTGATTCAGTAAATATTTTTCTTGTTCTGTCATGCAAGAGAATTAGCTTGTAGAATTCTCTGTCTGTCTCTCTGTCTCTGTCTGTCTCTCTGTCTCTCTGTCTCTGTCTCTGTCTCTCTCTCTCTTTCTCTCTCTCTCTCTCTACACACACACACACACACACACACACACACACACATACACATATGTGTATATAGGTCTATTTGTACATATAGATATACATATATATAATAATATATAATTGTCTATCTATCTGTCTATCTATCTATCTATCTATCTATCTATCTATCTATCTATCTAAGAGGCTGTGAATGAGACTCTGAATTACATATACTTTCTACAAACCACAGGAATCAAATGGAGTATAAATCTAGAAGCTGTATTTATTACAAAACTTATTCTTTATGTTATTAGATGACATTACAATCCACATAGCAGAAGGTCCAAGCAACTTGTGTGTGTGTGTGTGTGTGTGTGTGTGTGTGTGTGTGTGTGTGTTTATAAGACAGAGAGTGAGCAAGATGCTTGGTAAATTGTCCCCTGGTAAAGGACAATTCGATCTCCTGACATAGATTCTACCCTCTCTCACTTTTTCTGGACTCTTACTCTCCCAATGGACCATTCTCTTTTATACATTCAAATTCTTTTCACTTAGCATATAAACAAAGTAAAATATGATTTTTAAAGGAAAAATAAAGGGTTACCATTGACCTCATGACTTTTCTGGAAAGAATGTGCTCTGCTGCCATGGTTTCTCCCATTGGAAATTGGCTGTAGTTTCACTCAAGATCCTTGTTTTAACTCAGTCCCTCTTCTTACATCCCAGGTATTTACTCCCTATGTTTACTGTCTGCCTTTCTCCTGTTAGAACGTAAGCTCTAAAAGGGCAAGTATTTTTACATTTTTTGCTCACTCACATAGATTCAGGTTTTAGAATGGTGCCTGGCACATATGGTGCTCAAGCCAAATATATTGAATTAAGTGAATGAGAAGAAGGAAGGTATTCTGTTTAAGTTACTGATTTCATTATTATCTCCCTTCCCATCCGATGCCCTCTGAGTGGCAAATATCTAACAACTGGCTCTTTCACAGGGTGTTTTATAAGTTCTTTATAGACCACACCATCAGATACACCATCTGCAGATGTGGATAATATATTGTCTGGTGAATTGGGCAATTCCTCTCATGACAGCTCTAGTCGGGCTTCTTTCCGGACATGGGAATTCATAAACCCTTGCATACCCCTCACTCAAGTTAGTAAGGGAAAATTATTATTTTACTAGAATAAAGACTAGCTGGAGAAATAGTTGATGACTAGCAAGAACTCAGAAATGAATGAGAATATGTTTATCCTCTAAATATTCAGCTTTAAAACCTACAAATGAGTCAGACTAGAGATAAACAGAGTCACCTAACTCACAGGCCAGTAAATGAAGGTATTGGCATATTTGAAAAATAATGTTCTAATGAGTTATAAGAATGAAAATATAGGAAAAGTCACATGCAAAATTTGGCAATAACTATGCAAGAGGGGGTAATTTTATTTTCTTCCTTCATTAATGGACAATTTCTCCTGAAAACCTGGTATCTTTGAAATAAATACAATATAGTGTAATTTCTTTTTAAGAAGTCTAAGAGTTTAAAACAAGAGACATTTCTATGAACATCAGAAACAAAATAAACATCAATCATGTAAATGGAAATCATATGTGCCATTTCAGGTCTAAAAATCCTTAAATCCTTCCATATTCTTTACTTTTTCTCTCTCTTTCTTAATCTGCCTTCCTAGTACAGGACTTTGAAATACTGGGGAAGGTAAGAAACTTCAGTCACTGAATCATCCCTTGGAAGCAAGTCAACTATCCACAAACAGCCACGTTATACTCTTTGTTATTGTGGTAAGTCAATGAACTTGTAGAATTTTTCTCACAGCCCTTAGACCTACCTGGACACAGAAATTGTTACCTTAAGGTAAGGTATTAATGTAACAAAAGCCCTAAGATTTATAACATTAACTTAATACCAAAAGCAAACAAATAGTTGGAAAAAATTGAAAAACTGGCAACTCATGTTATGCAATGATAAAACATTTCATAATACTACCACCTGGTCCTATATCTGTAGATTAGGATTTCTCAACAAAAACACAACTTACATTTTAGACTGATAATTCTTTTTGTGGGAGGCTGTCCTATGAATTGTAAGATGTTCAGTAGCATCCCTGGTCTCTACTCACTAGCATGCCATTGCATGTCCTAGTGACAGCAATCAAAACTGTTTCCAGACATTTCCAAATGCCCCCTGAGGGAATTCATTGCCCCCAGTTAAGAACCACTATGTTAGGAGATGTAACTGGAAGTAATAAGACTGTTTATATTGCTCACAATTGGCTGCCTCTGGCAAAGTATTAAAGTAGATCATCTCAAGGAAGAATTGACTGGTTTACGCAGAAATAAGAGGGAATAGAGAGACTATACATTTGGAGGTTCCAAGGCTAGGAAAAGGTGAACGTTCCTAGACTTTACACAGTAAGAGATAAGTTTGAAAAACACTTTGAGCATCAAAGTCTCAGTAAAACTTCTCCGAGAACAAAAAGATTTAGTCCTACAAAACAGATCAGAGAGAGTGTGATCTTTCCACCTCTTATTTCATATGGCCTAAAGATATTCATCACAATATTGAAAAAGAGAAGGTCAGGGAGTCTAGAAAATAAATCAATTTGGTTTCAGAATTCTGTCTAAGAACAAACTTTCCTGGTATGCTTCCTGGCACATGAAATTGATGGAAAGTAAATAGATCAGAAACCTACTAGGTTTTTTGTTTGTTTGTTTTGGGGTTATTTTTAGGCTTTATGAAGCTTACATTCTAGTAGAAGGAAACAGATAATTAATTATCAAATAATAAATAAAAAATAAAATACCAACAACATTCAATACCAGTTTAGACTCAGTTGTTTGGTAAATCTTATGATACTGTTAGAGATTATGTGGGCTTAAAGAATATCTTACATTTGGCTTGGAGGAGTGTAAATTGGAAGACACTTTGTTCTTGCCTTGTGAAGTTGAACATAACCTAAGACCCAGCAATTCTATTCCTAGGTACATAACTTAAGAGAAACTCTTGCACATTTGCACCAGGAAATATGCACAGAAATGCACACAGCAATACTGTGGATCATAGCAGAAAAGTGGAACCTACTACAGCAGAAAAAGAGGGAAAGACTTGGTACATTTACACTATGAAATATCACACAGTATAGAAACCAAATAACTACAGTTACTTGCAATGACATGGTTACATTGCACTTGAGCACAAGATGTGAGCCACAGAAGATTACATTCAGCATAAACACCTTTTATAAAATTAAAAACAATTTTAATTTAAAAATTATTGTTTAAGCTTGTACACATGGGTGTGAGTTTAGGCAAGAAAACTATGAACATGGAATTTAGGGTAGTGGCTAGATGCCACTATCCTCTGAGGAAGGCAGGAAGATAGATAGAGAAAGAGCATAATAGTGGAACTTAATTTTAATGTTTTAGATCTAGGGGTTGAATATTAGGTTCAGGGATGTTCATTATATCTTGAATGATTGAATGCATAAGGACCTACTAAGCTTTGATTGCTCTGTATTGCCCCAAATCCCAAAAGCCCAGACTAAAACAGCCTGCTGGAACCTAAGCTGGCTCCAACAGAAAGCAGGTTGTGTGAGCTCTTTTCTCCCCAGAGGGGCATGCCCCACAATATTCACTTTATATGTAACCAAGGAGAATGACAGACAAGGGAAAATAATGATAATGATGGACACAGAAGTTAGCACTAAGAACCATGGAGAATGATGGACAAGGATGTACAGAGAGAAGAATCAAGGTTTAATCAAGGAGGGATTTCATGTTCCATTTTATATAAAGATATGCATATATTATAATAGACACACACATACATATGCATATGCATATATTAGGCACACACATGTATGCACATGTGCGTGCACACACACTCACTCATGTACTTCTATACTTATGAATTTTAAATTCAGCAACTTTCAAAGTTAGTAACCATGATCCTTGGTACTAGCACATCATTCCCACATAGGTGATTTCAGGGGTCATGTATTTTCATTTTAAGTTCAGTCATGATGTTATTTGTTAGCCTACAACACATTTGTACTGTTTGAAGCAGTAATTACATTTTTATGAAAAATAAGATGAAAATATTTTTGAGAAAATTTTGAGAAATAATAGAAGGAAACAAGTCAGAATCACGACCATCAATATTTACAGTTTGGAAAATTTAATTTTACATATGTGTTTATGCATTGGCAATTTGTATAATTCAACTTTGTTTCAGTATATATTCATAAAATGTGAAAGTTATATATACACATTGAAACAAATAAAATGATATGAAAAAGTTAAGATACTTTCCTCCCAACCCCTCTTAAATTCTAATGTTTCTTAAGTCAATATTAATTTTGTTTTTTCTAGTTATTTCTTCAGGTTCATAAAAACATTAAGATAGATAAACAGATGAGAAAGAGCATGTGTGAGAGGGATTTCTGGTATTTTGTTTGTTTTTATTTTTTATTTTTTTGTGTTTGTGTTTGACAGAATGATATCTGGGCTAACGATTTTATTTTACACTTATCCTCTGTGCCCCTCTTATATTCTTCAGTTTTATGCTCAGTGGCTTGCGAGATTGATCTGTGCTTATTAGATTGGTTTTCTAGGGTTTGGCTTGGGAGAAGCATAAGAAGAATCAGTAGGCAGCAGAGTTTATAATCCTCTGTTCCCCTTCTGTCAACCACAGTCCCTTCCTCTACTGCTGCCAGGCTGGCTGAAGCTGTGTTACTCTGCTTTTCCCTTTCACACAGAGGGATGGCAGTGGCTTCCTGTTGCTGTCCTAGGTGCCCCGTCATCCTCTGATGGTCCCCTTACCCCTGTCCCCTGCTTGGTAAACAGTCCCTCATCGCATACTCAACATTTACGCCTTATCAATGTACTCTTGCTTGTTGGGTTCCTGACTAAGACTCACATCCACAATATACTGTACACCTGGCCACTTTTTTACCACTTAATCTATCATGGACATCTTTCTAGGTCATTATTTATACCTTTAATTCATTGTTTACAACAGCCTTATTTTGTTAACGTTTGTCTGTTATGTCTTATTCTGATAATTCCTTTAAATGTTTCTGAAACTTTTGGTTATGAAAATGTCATTTTTGAATAGCATATAATGGATTTCTAAAATTTAATCTGACAATCTTTGATTTTTCATTGGAGCATTTAGTCGATTTAAATTTATTTCATTTTTGATATTAACTTTTTAAAGCTATAATTATAATCAATAAAATGCACATATTTTAAGTCTACAGTTCAACAATTGCACATGCCCGTTTAATCACTACCCACCATCAAGATAGAAATAATTTCCATCATCTCAAAAGATTCCTTTGTGTGCCTGCCTAGTCAACCCCCACCCTTACCCCATCCTAAGGTCAGAAAACCACCGACCTGTTTTTTATCACTGTATATTAAATTTGCTTTTACTAGTATTTTGTATAAATGAAATCATACATTATGTACTTTTTTGTGTCTGATTCATTTTGTTCAGCACAATGCTTTTGAGATGCATTCATTTTTTTCAATGTATTAGCTGTTCATTCCTTTTATATAGTACGATTCCATTTTACAGATATAGTACAGTTTATTTTCTTATCACCTACTGATGGAAAGTTAGGTTGTTTCCAGTTTGGGCTGATATGAATAAACCCCCTGTAGAGCAGGAAAGTTGTTAAATTTAAAATTCATAGTACAGAAGTACAAGAGTGTGTGTGTGCGCATGGGTATGTGTGTTGAACATGTGCTTGTGCACATGTGTGTGCATGTGTACATGTGTGCATGGGCATGTGTGTATGTGTCTAACATACTGGGCATGCCAAAAAAATGTATATACATTTTTTTTTTTTTTTTTTTTTTTTTTATTAGTTTTCAGTGTACAACACAATGCAATAGTTATACACAATGCAAAGTGAAAACCCCCCTCCCCCAGTTCGCCACCCCACTCCCCCCCCATATCATACATATCCATCACAACTCCCCTGACTCGCCTCCACAGCATACTCCACATCCCGTGACCACCCACATATTCAGTTGCAGTTGGCATACAATACTATACAACATCAGCTTCAGGTGTACAGTGCAGTGATCAAGCCTCTATTTCATCCATGAAGTGGTCTCCCTAACAAGACATGTGACTATCTGACACGCCACAAAATTTTTACAACATTATTATATTCCCGAACTGTGTTTCATATCCCTGTGGCAATATTGTAGTTGTCTATTTGTGCTGTCTAATCCCTTCCCTTTCCCCCCACAACTAGCAACCCTCAGTTTTTCCTCTACATCTATGAGTCTGTTTACTTTGATCGTTCACTCAGTTCTTCAGACTCCACACACAAGTGAGATCACATGGTACCTGTCCTTCTCCGACTGACTTATTTCTCACAACATAATAGTCTCTTCACAACAATATCAATTACATTCCCAGAACTGCCCCCATAGCCCTGTGGCAACATTGTAGTCCCACATATACTGTCCAAAACCTTCCCTCTCCCTCTTCCTCACTCCCTCCCAACCAGCAACCATCAGTTTTTCCTTTATATCTGCTTGATATGACATCAATCTTCTTAAATTGTCTCTGGGTTAGCTTGCTTACCCCTTTCTTTTGTTTAAAAAGTCCTTTAACATTTCTTGCAGTGCTGGCTTGGTGGTAATGAATTCCTTAAGCTTATTCTTTTCTGAGAAGCTCTTTATTTGTCCTTCAATTTTAAGTGATAGCCGTGCTGGATAGAGCAATCTTGGTTGTAGGCCTTTATTTTGTGTCACTTGAGTATCTCCTGCCACTCCTTCTGGCCTGCAGAGTTTCTGTAGACAAGTCAGCTGTTAGTCTAACAGGAGTTCCTTTGTATGTAACCTGCTGTCTTTCTCTTGCAGCCTCTAGGATTCTGTCTCTGTCTTTAACCTTTGCCATTTTCACCATGATGTGTCTTGGTGTGGACCTGTTTGGGTTCAGCTTGTTTGGAACCCTCTGCACTTCCTGGGCATGTATGTTGATTTCCTTCACCAGGGTAGGGAAGTTTTCAGTCATTATTTTTTCAAATACCTTTTCAACCCCTTTGCTTCTTCTCTTCTTCCTTCTGGTATCCCTATGATTCAAGGTGGTTGCGCTTCATCTTGTCCCATAGGGCTCTTTAAACTATTTTCATTGTTTTTTATTTTTTGGTCTTTTTGCTGTGCCAACTGGGTGAGTTCTTGCTATTTTATCTTCCAAATCGCTGATCCGCTTCCTCTGCTTCATCTACTCTACTGGTGATTCCTTCGAGGTGTTCTTCATTTCAGTTATTGTATTCTTTAGTTCTAACAGGTTGTTTTTTATGGTTTCCTATCTTTCTTTATGTCCTCGCTAAGTTCCTTAAACATTCTTATCATCAGTGTTCTAAACTGTGTCTCTGAAAGGTTGGATCCCTCTGTTTCATTTGGTTCCATTTCTGGAGGTTTCTTCTGATCTTTTACTTGTGACATGTTTCTTTGTTTCCATTCTGGCTGTCACTCTGGGATTGCTTTGATGTATTAGATAGATCACCAGGAGAGCCCTGGCTGGATCACGCAGGCACACAGCTCACGGCCCAACACTCCCAGGAGAACTTCCAGTCTCAGCCTGTCCCAATCAGCCGCTCGCAGATCAGGCCGAGCAGCCCGACAACCAATCACCAGCCTGGCAACTCGGCAAGCGCAGTGTGGAAAGCAGAGACCCAAGGCGGCTTGCGTGCTCCCCGCGTCCCCCAGTGAGCAGCCTGTTGGAGTCGGATCACCCCACTAGGCGTTTCCCTGTCAACACAGCACAAGCCGAGCGGAGGGTGGGGATCTGAGGTGGCTCACGCCTCCCGGTCTCAGTGAGCCGCAGTAGGAGCCGGAGGGCACCGCCCTATGTTTCCCTGGCAACGCAGTATAAGCCGGGCGGAGGGTGGGGATCCAAGGCTGCAGGCACGCGCGTGCGCGCGCACGCACGCACGCACGCACGCACTTTGCCAATTCCACCAGACCAATTAGGTCTCGGACCTGATCCTTGGTGGGAGGGCCCAAGCCCGACAAAATGGCGCCCTCCTTACACCACTCGCGTGCAAGCCCGCACCACGGGAACAACAATCCAAAAACCTCCCCCCTTTGCACCAACGGTGCTCAGCCCAGTCCGTCCCCGCAGGCTCCCGGCTCACACAGCCACTCCCTCCACCGGGAACCAGGTAAGTGCTCACCGGTGAGCAAGCCCAGGCGCCGGCCCCACTGATTCTCCAGCCGCTCTTAGCCTCACCGAGCTGAGCAAAGAGAGTCCTCACTAATTTACTGCCGGCTGTCTTAGAACTCCTCTTCCCGGCAAAGGAGCTCTGGGCTGGTGAGCTTGGGGTGCGGCCGGAGGGTCTCTCCCCCAACCAGACAAGCTTCCCACGACTGGGGCTTCCCTCACGGGGCTCGCCCTCTCTCGTCTCCGCCCCTCCTACCAGACCCGTCGTGGCCTCCTCTTTAAGTTCTTCGTTTAGTGGTTCTGTTCCTCCAGTGTTCCGGGGACCTCCAGGGTTGAATGCTGTATAATTTGCTTGTAATTTTGGTGTGATCCTGGGAGGCAGTTAGCACAGCGTCTGTCTATTGCGCCATTTTACCGGAAGTCCTGTATATACATTTTAAGAGATGTTATCTATGCGTTACTTTTTGAAGTTGAATTGAATTATGATGGTAGCAATATATAGTATGATGTTCATTCGAATGATGGCATTAATCAAATGAATGCTAGTGTCGCCATGCAACTGGCATGACAGCCAAAGAAAATGGCAGAAGCATGGTTGTCATTCGGGGAACACAAAAGAATTTTGAATTGGTATTTGAAATTCAAGAACATTGTGAATGTACAATGACAATAGAAGCATCAGTATGCAACAGAACCTCCTAATTGACACCCCTTGACTTTTATCTATGGGGGACCTTAAATGATATGGTGTACTGTAGAAAACAGGCTACACTGGCAGTATTTGGGGAAGAAATTGAAATGGCATGTGCAGTGATACAGGTGGACACTTTGGTCAACGTTGTTCAAGCAGTAGTTTGTCGTAATCAGAAGCGTCTGGATGTTGATGGTAACCACTTTGAGCACCTCTTATAATTGCAGAAGTCAAACGTGACTTGTATTCATCTTTTGTTATTGCTATATATTGAGTATTACAATTTTAATACAGTTTTTCCATTCTTAAAATGTGTATACATTTTTTTGCACCCTCTGTATGTATATTTTTATATAAAATGGATTTTTTAAATAAAAATGAAACAAGAAATCCCTCTTCAAATTAAACCCTGATTCCTCTGTGGACATTCTTGTCCATTATTCTCCAGGTAAAAATTAAGGATTATTTTTCTCCATGTGTACATCCAGTTGATCCACCACCATATGTTAAAAAGGCTTTCTTTTTCTCATGGAATTACCATAGCATCTTTGTCAAAAACCCTCTCTTGGCTAAACCCTAAAGTGCCTGCAGACCTGGCCCACATTCTTAGATGATGAAGAGTTACAAGACTACAAGACACCTTTTCCCCAACAGAGTCCAAATTGCAGGCAGATATAAACGTAACACAGAGGCATTCTTAGGATATGGGGACTTATGCATTGCTTTGCTCATGTAACGTTTTTGAAAATTCTACTTAAAAATGTAATTCTAAACAACTCAGCAATGAATTACAATGTAAAAAATCAGGAATGGATAAGTGATAGGATAAAAGGACTTGGTGAATAATTTAAATGCAAATTTTCCTCAAATCACAATGATAATTGATACAAAATTGTAGAAATAGAAATCAAGGAGCAGATTGAAGTATGGAGAGGAAGATGATAATATAAATATGTTTATTTCCATTTATTAAGGATAGTCACTAATATTATCCTATTAAGAAGAGCTAGATATATAATCTAAAATTATAAATGACATTCTATTAAAATGACAAACTCAGCACATTGTTGCTTTAGTTAACAAAGAAAGTATACTCAAGTCCAAAGATTTAAAAATAAACAAAACAAAAGTAATCATAGAAAAACAAGCCAAACAACAAAAAGGGACATATAAGAGGGCAGAAGACCAACATATCTGCAATAATGTTAATAAACATAAATAATACAAAATTATTGAAATTGAATGACTTTCACACTGTGTTAAAATAAATAAATAAGTAGGAAAATAATACATAAAGTATATCATATCATAAATTATGAACAAACATTCATCATAAGGAAAGGGAAAGAATAAAACAATTATAGGCTTTCCTGGTTCCTCATTCTAGGATCATGCTTTACTAAGAACATTTTAATTTTTCAGAAATTTATTGGCCAAATTCACCTCTTATTTTGACATCAGCATAGGTATGTATATTATAGTTGTGAGATTCCAGGTGAATACTACATTGTTTAAAAAGTCTGTGGGGCCAGCTGAGTGGCTCAGTTGGTTGGGAGCGTGAGCTCTGAGCAATGGGGTCGCTGGTTCGATTTCTGCACAGGCCAGTGAGCTATGCCCGAGCTGAGCTGCTGCTGAGCTGCCAGTGGGTGGCAGGATGGCTCAGTTGGTGGGAGCACGTGCTCCTGGCAGCAGGGTTGACGGTTCAACACCCACATGGGATAGTGGCTATGCCCACCTGCAACTAGGGTTGGGCACAGCACCTTGATCTGAGCTGCCCTGATCTGCCAATGGGCGGCTGGATGGGTCAGTGGTTAGAGCATGCGCTGTTGACAACAAGGTTTCCGGTTGTACTCCCGCATGGGATGGTTGGATGGTGGGCTGGGCCCACCCATAACTAGGATTGAACATGGCACCTTGAGCTGAGTGGCCGTGAGCTGCCGAGGGGAGGACAGATGGAAACTGGACTTGGAGCTGATCTAGCTGCTTCCTCCACAACTAAGATCGAAGGACAGCAGTTTGGCTATTCCCCTTCCCCGGTTCCCCAGCGCTGATCCCCTTCCCAAATTCCACAATGAAATCTTGGAGGGAAAGAAAAGGAGGAAAAAGAAAAAAGTCTGTGGCCCTATCTTTTTGCAAGACGATGTGCTTCAATACCTCAGGTTTTTTCGTTTGCTTGTCTTTAAAATGTAGAGAATTTAGGATGATAGTGTCTTTCTTCTCTGTCTTACAGACAGATATTCATAATGACATAATGGTGAGGTGCCCTGTCAAAGAAAAGGGCTCAGCTTGCCTCTGATGTAAGCACAACTCTTTTTGGAAGGTATTAGCTCTCTGAATACGTAGAGAAAGAGAGCATGAAAAAGCAACGTTTCTTATCCAGAGTAGAGTATAGTGAATTTAAGTTTCAAAGGGGAAATCTTAAACCTAGATGAGAGAAGGAAAGGCAGCAGGGAAGGCAAGTGAGGCCCAAGTGCTTAGATATGACAGTAGTCAGGGATAAGTAGTTCAACGCTGTGAGAATTCTTTCCTTATGGTTTTTCTATATATAAATGTTCAAACTTCAGTCAGCAGTGTCTGATAGAAAACCCACTGGACTTTAAGTTAGAAGACTGAATTCTAAGAGTGGATCTGTGACAAACTGTGTGATATGAAGAAAGTCAATTAGCTTGAATGTGCCTCCAAACAAAGATACATACTGTTGTCCCATCTCTGCCCCAGCTGGGTAAATGAGAGCCTGAGAGGCAATGCTGTGGGTTCTTTTGAGAAACACAGTGTAGATGGCATTGCTTTTAAATATTCAACTTTTTATAAAATGATCTTTTGAACCTTACCAAATAACCTGAGAGGTTTCTTCTGCCTGAATTGTAACCATTATTTAAGTCTTTCAGATATTTGAGGAGTAAAGCATTGTCTGCCAAACAATGTCCAGAAAACAGTTATTAAGAATAAATATTACCAAACCAATTTTGGCATTTTATAAGACCAGAGAAACTGGCTATCATGTTGAAAAGAGGTATTGAGCAGAAATATTGTATTGAGACTGTATCTAGTCTGAAAACTGTCCTCTCAAAAATTCTGTTTTCTCTTAGATTTCACTTCCCTTTACCTGTATATTGATTTCCTTCCATCTGGTATCAGGATTATCTCTTTTTCTAAGCTATAACGCACACAAAAAGTGTTGCAGTAAGTCTACTAAAATTAGAAGAAGAAATAGGAGTATTTTGCCACAGCTTTGCAAAATACACCTTTATCCCACGTAATGGGAAGGCTTATCATATCAAATCTTTCATAGACTAATTCACTTATCTTTAATGCCGCAAAGTGTAAGTAATGCAGAAGTTAACTTATTCTGTATGCCTCTACCCTCATTCCCCCCATTGCCACGCATCTAAACCTTAGCGTTATAGTGTTTTCCAGCTCAAGATGAATTTCTTCCTCTAAGCTTTCCCTGACTACTCTCTGAAGCTGATCTAACTCTCATGACACTAACCTCTCAGATGGCATTTACTGCTTTCTAACTTGTATTGTCTTCTCTTCCCTACCCAACCTTGCAGGAATCACCACATTGTATCACTTTTTTCCCCCTACGATTAGCATTTGGCAGATAGTGGATGAGTGGGTGTTCACTAAATGATTTGTCAATAATAGATTGATATTTAATCTACCTATAATTTGAATTTATTGCTGCCTTTTTCTAAATTAAAAAAAACACAGCTTCACATCAACAAGTATTAATTGAATGTCTATTCTGGAACTTAAAGTTTCATGAATATAAACTGTCATCAATATGTGTTAGCTACTTAATACTTTTTTCTTTTTTAAAAAATATGTTTATTATAATATAATTCACATATCATAAAGTTTGCCCATTTAAAATGTACAGTTCAATAGTTTCAGTATATTCAGTTTTGCAATCATCATTACTAGGTTTAAAACATTTTTATCACCCCAAAAAGAAAACCAGTACCCCTTAACAGTCACTCTGCATTCCCCTCCTGGCCCTACACATCCTTATCCCTCAGCCCTAGACAACCACTAGTGTACTTTCTGCCTCCATGGCTACACCTGTACTTGACATTCTACAGAAATGGAGTCAAACGATATGTGGTCTTTTGTTACTGGTTTCTTTCACTTAGCATAATGCTTTTAGGGTTCATCAGTGTATCTGTGTTTCGTTTTTTTATGGTTGAATATCCCATTGTATGGACATTTCACATTTTATTTATCCATTCATCAGCTGATAAATATTTGTGCTGTTTTCAATTTTGGACTTTTATAAACAATGCTACTTTGGCTTTTATTAACAGTGCTATCATACACAAATTTTTGTTTGGGTGTGTTTCCATTTTCCTAGGAATGGAATTGCTAGGTCCTATGAGAGATCTAGGTTTTCACATTTGAGGAACTGCTGATCTGTTTTCCACAACAGTTGCACAATTTTATATTTTCACCAGCAATGTATGAGAATTCCAATTTCTCTACATCCTCATCAACACTTTTATTATCTGTCTTTTGGCTTTAGCTATCCTGGTGGGTGTAAAGTTGATCCTCAGGTTGTTCTGATTTGCATTTCCTTAATGGCTAATGGTGTTGAGCATTTTCCACGTGCTTATTGGCCATTTGTGTATTTTTCTTTTTTTGAGAAATGTCTATTCAAATCCTTTGCTCAATTTTTAAAACAGCTTTATTGAGGCATAATTGATAATACCAAAAAGCTGCACATGCTCAACGTATATAATGTGATGAGTTTAAATATATGCATACACCTGTGATACTATCACCACAGTCAAGGTAGTAAGCACATTCATCACCTATAGAAGCGTCTTTGTATCCCATTTTTGTGTGTGTGGCAAAAATACTTAATGTGAGATCTACCCTCTTCACACATTTTGAAGTGCATAACATCATGTCAGTAACTATAGACACTCTGTCGTACAGCGGGTCTCTAGAACTCAATCATTTTGCAAAACAGAAGCTTGATACCGCCTGAGCAATAACTCACCATTTCCCCTGTCCAGTCCCTGATAACCACCATCTTATTCTCTGCTTTTATGAATTTGACTATTTTCGATGCTTCATATAAGTGGAATCATACAGTATTTACCTTTTGAGACTGGTTTATTTTACTTATCATAGTGTCCTCCAGATTCATCTGAAGGGAACCAGAATTTTACCACCCTGAGGCTGTTTTTTAGAATATTGATTTTAAGCTATTTATTAAGAAAAACGACTCAGAAAGAGTCTTTTGGCCCTCTCTCCTTTCCTGCCCAAGAGACTCAGACAGAAAAACCTGCTTCAGGAACGAAATCTTTGAGCCTTAGTCTAATTTGCATTGAGTATGGTAGAGGACATCAGGCAGGAGCCTGTTCACTAGATACCCTGTGTCCCACCGTTTCTGAGTCGCCCAGCAAGAGTGTTCCTGCCCTGTACGTTCCCTTCTTCCCCAAGTACCTGTAAATCACCCATTCTCACTTCTGAATTCTAATACCCAGTCCCTCTCTCACCTTCAATTTTGTCCAAAATGTCTTATATATCCAAAGTTGTCTCACTGTCTTTGGAATTTTTAAGCTTATGTGAATTGCTCATTCACATGTATTCATATTAAAACATTTAATTTTCTCTTGTTAATCTGTATGTTAATTTGATTATCAACCCAGCTATATTGTCATAAACGGTAGGATTTCATTGTAATTTAAGGCGGAATAATATTCCAATGTACACATATATATATTTAGTGATGTTGAACACTTTTTCATGTACCTGGTGGCCATTTGTATATCTTCTTTGGAAAAATGTCTATTCAGGTCCTGTGCCTATTTTTATTTATTTTAAATTTTTACTCCATCTATTGGGGTGAAATTGGTTAGTAAAGTTATGTGGATTTCAAGTGTACATTTCTATAATTCATCATCTATGTATTGCATTGTGTGTTCACCACCCAGAGTCAGTTCTCCTTCCATCACCATATAGCTGACCTAAAATAACCAATTTTAAATTGGTTATTTGGAGTTTTCGTTTTGTTTTATTTTTTTGCTATTGGTTTGTAGGAGTTTCTTATATATTTTGGATACTAATCCTTTATCAGATAAATGGTTTGCAAATATTTTCTCCCATTCCATAGGTTGCCTATTGATTGTTTCCTTTGCTGTGCAGAAGCTTTTCAGCTTGATGTAGTCCCACTTGACTATTTTTGTTTTTCTTGCTTGTGCTTTTGGTATTAAGCCCAAGAAATCATTGCCAAAACCAACACCAGAAGCTTTTCTTCTATGTTTTTTTTCTAGGAATTTTACAATTTCTGGTCTTATGCTTAAGTGTTTATTCTGTTTTGAATTCATTTTTGTGTATAGTGTAAAAATAAGGATCTAATTTTATGTTCTTGCATGTCCCTAGCCAGTTTTCCAGACTTCCCATTGTACTAGAAATCTTAGCTAGAGCAATTAGGTAAGAAAAACAAATAGAAGGCATACAAGTTGGAAACAAAAAGGTAAAATTTTCTCTGCAGATTGTATGATCTGATATGTAGAAAACACACAAAAAAGCTCTGTTGTCTGCTCACTCGCGGGCTGTGAAAGAATTCATGAGCCAAATAGAAATATAGAAGGAAGATTTATTAAAGTAAGAGAAGGGTCGGCTGGGCAGAGTCTGCGGGAAACTACTGCAAACTACTGTATGGAGTCTTTGTTTGGTCTCAAGTTTTTTTTTGCTTTGTTTGTTTGTTTTTCTGGGTTTTTTTGAGGGCAGTGTCACTGGCCCTCATATGTGGGACCGAACTGGGGCCGCTGGCTTCCCAAGTCAGCGCTTAACCACCGCCACTCCGCCAGCCCCTGGTCTCAAGTTTTATAGTTTCTAAACAGGATGTAAATTGCTTTGGCCTATAGTTGGGGGTGGGGGAAAGTGCAGTTAAGCTGGTTATTGCAAACTTTGCCTATGTTGTGTAGATTTAAGCTGGAGCTAGGAGTGGATCCCATATAGGTACAAAAGCTCTTTCAAGTCACAGGGCCTGCACTGGGCTGAAGTAAATAGAAACATTAAAACTGGTATGCATAATAAATGCACAGCAAGCAGAGCCAAAGAAAGCTTTCAAAAAGTCCCAAGCTAAATTACACTTTTGTTGATTTGAATTATACCAGAGATCCAAATCTCAAAAATAGAAGACTTAGTGCCACCATTACAATCGCCTGTCTTAACAAAAACTATTGGAACTAATAAATGAATTCAGTAAAGTTGAAGAATACAAAACCAATGTACAAAAATCAATTATGTTTCTATATACTAACAACAAACTATATGAAAAGGAAATTTTAAAAAATCCCATTTATAATAGCACCCAAAAGAATAAAATACTTAGGAATAAACTTAACCAAGGAGGTGAAAGATTGTACAACTGAAGATTACAAAACATTTAAAACATCTGTAGTTGTACGTGCAAACCACGATAGCTTAGGTACCATTGTGGTTGATTCCATCAAATAGTTGTAATTATTCATGTTGGACTGACTTGAATTGTTATGTACCTAATTGTTTAGAATGACTGAATAAAATTCAGAAAGCATAGTTATGATGCCAATGAAATGAATCCCCTGGAATGGAGACTCAGCCCTGGGCCAAAAAGGTTCTTGGCTTCATAGAGAGAAGAATTCGAACATGAGCTGATACAGAGTTTAAAGCGAAAGTAAGTTTATTTTGCAGAGAGTAAGTAAGAAAAGGCCACTGCACAGATGGAGTAGCAGTCTCTAATCGCAAGTGGAAAAGTGACTCATCAGCCTATCAGGCAAGGGTTTATATGTGTTTCTTGTTTCCATGGAGAACTTGGTATAGGGAACTTCTGCAAGGTACAAGAAGAAGAGGGCTGGTTTATTTTTAACTTCTGTAAGGTACAGCCTGTGGCTAGTTTGTAATAGGTTCAATTTGGGGAATGACCATTACTATGGAATCTCTTTGCTCAGTAGGCTTTGTATGGTCTATTCCATGTGACTGATTACCATCTGCCTGAATTCTGAGTCTGGCAGCAAGTACCACACTTGGAATCCAACCTCCTTGTTCCTTCTTTTGTAAAAATAGACCTTATGTCCCTTCCCTGTGTTAGTTAGAGGTTGGCTACATTATGATAGAGAAACCAGAATGTCCAAATTAGAAGTAACTCGTGTATTAATATATGTATATTCCCATACATGTATATTTATGTAGTGTGCAGTAACTTGTAATCCTCTTAATGAGTTTTCAGAAATTCCTGCCTTCATGTCTAGAAATATTAGCAGCCACTACCAAGAGTGTAGTGTCTATGTGAAATATCTATTTCAGACATAGCCCTGTGTGTGAATATGACAGAAAATGTTTGTAGGATATTAAAATAAAAAATAAAAAGAAAGAATTGATTTTACCTTAATGAAGCTTATTTAGAGTAAATAGTCTTGTTTTTAACTCTTAGTTAATTTTCCACCTTTTTTTCTGTGTTGATGATGCTCATTGGTCTAGAAGTTATAAATCTCAGAGCCCTTTCTTGGCTTTTTTTTCTCATACTCTTGCTGAGATACAGCACAGAACCAGTTCTTACCAAGCATTCAACCAATTTGGTAGTAAATATTTAATTCAAAATGTGTTGGTTTCATTGTTTGGTTATTTGTTTTCCTTTTGGAAGATATAAACAGATGGTATCTTCATCTTGTGTATAACATGTTTACTATGTAAATGAAATTTCAAAATTTAGAGAAATAAAATACATAACCCTAGCACAAAATACCTTTTATTCATTTATCATCACAGTTCCCTTCACTTCTTCTTTTGACTCTTGTTTTTCAGATTATTTATTTTCTCTCCCCATGCTCATTATCTTTTCTGTTTTCCTTTCCTTCCCTTTTTTACTCTCATCCTTTCGATTCTCCAACCAGGTTCTCCTCCCTCTGGCATTTCTTTCTTTCTTTTTTTTCTAAGTATGAAATAAGGTCTCTCTCCTGCTGCAGCTGTTTCTCCATCCCCTGCTGCACTAAATTGACACTTGGGCAACCAATGGCTCTCGTCAGTCACTCTGAAGCTGCTACTTTCAGAAGTGTCGATTTAGTGCAGCAGGGGATGAGGTGCCAGCTGCAGAAGTAGGGCACAGGAAAACTCAACAAAATCTCTGCCTCCCCTTATTGTAGGTGATATTTAGTAGGAAGAGGAGGAAAAAGCTGCCAAGATCAGAGCAAAAAATTGGAATAATAAGGCACCAGGATGAACACTGGGGTTAAAAAACAAGCAGCTTAGTACTGTAGCAGATTTGTGAATGAACTGGAAGAAGGCAAAAGGTCTAAAAGGAGGATAACTTTCTTCCACTTGGTTTCAAAACCAATTGAAAATACTGAACAATCTGAATGTCTGAGCCTTCTTGGATGACATGTACTCGTTGGTCATGGTGATTTTCTTAAATATCCCCAACAGTACACATCTTACTGATTTGGGTGAGGAACCAACAGTCTGCAATGGGAAACATGTGAAAGCTCTCAGCTTTCCTTGGCAAGTCTTGCTTTTTATTTCCTGTTGACATAAATACCTACTCTGCTTAATTAAAAGCCTTCTGTGAACATTAGCACTCTAGGTACCCCCGTTAGTGTTAAACTCCGTAGGCAACCCTTCCACACCTATGGTAAAAGTGCAGGTCCATGTAAGTGTACGTATTCTAAAGACAGAAAGGGCTTCATCTTTTAGGAATATCCCCATCTCTGCTCCCCTCTATTAGTCCAGATGATTTCCTCTATTTCTGTGAATATAGGATCTGCTCTATCATGGCCAGAGAGAATATAGAGGATAAATTCCAAAATGCTACTTGCAAGGTATTTTTATTCCATACATTGAGATTTTCTTTTTTTTTTTTTCTTTTTTTTTTTTTTTGAGGGCAGTGTCACTGGCCCTCATATGTGGAACTGAACCAGGGCCGCCGGTTTCCCAAGCCAGCGCTTAACCACAGCGCCACTCGGCCGGCCCGAGATTTACTTAAGTAACCATTTTAAAGAAAGGTTTGTTTCAAAAATGACACTGTAGATGCAAAAACTGCATGTGTTATTTATGCTGGATTTAGACCATTGTATTTGTTATGCACTGTTTGAGGTCCATTCACTCTAATTTGCTTTTCATATGAAATATAAAATGCAAGTGTCTTTTGTGTCAGGGAGTTTTCCCTTAGAAAGACTTAGTATCTAGGTCAGTCAGCTTTTTAAACCTGAAATAAATGAAATATTTGATAGTGTAGTATCGTGACTGCAGGACGTAGATTAAAGAAAAAGGGGTTTTGCTGAGAAAATTTGAAAAAAAACCTTCCATATTGGCTTACTTTTATCTACTCATATTAGTAAAGAGCCAGGATATTATTTTATCAAGGTGCTTCTTTTCCTCTATTACCCCTTTGTTTGTTAAATTTATTTAAAAATATATTTAAGTAGACACATTAAGTATGTATTTAAATAGATTTAAATAGACAAAATTACTCTTTTCTAGGTACAAATAGAAAATATAAAAGAAAGTGGTTATAGATCTGTCCATCAATTTAGAACAGTATAAATTCATGGTCACTAAAGGGGTAGGTTAAGTAGGAAATACTTCTTGAAACAGGTGGAGTCTGAAGAATGCTTTGGACTTAAAAGGGCAGAAAATGTTGGAATCTGAAGGAAAAAATATGGGTCATGGAAACTCAAAATCAAATGTGTGGGGATTGGCAAGCTGTATAACTTTCCAGAAGTGGAGAGACAGGAAAGGTGAATATGATTAATGCTGGGGGGATACAAAGGGACTTAGACAAACTGGTAACCTCCTTAAAACTAGGCTGCAGAGTTAACATACCATATTAGGTAGTGGTGAACTCTGCAAGGCATATATGGATGAAATGGATGGAAATAATAACCTAGGATGATCACATTAATTTTCTACCTAGTCATTAATATTGGGCTCCTTAGGTATTCATTTCTTGGCTCTGTTTTCTCCTTAAATTCAAGAGCATTTAACTTGGATTCCATGAGGGGACCCTAGGGGACCCTATCAATCTCTTGAATTGCCTTCGTATTCTGTTTGTAGTATTTTCATATTCTCATGGGAGAAAGTAAAATGGCTTCCTTCAGATACTCTCAGGGGTCTGTGATCCCTAAATGTAATGATTAACATGTTGTAAGTACTTATTGTATGTCAAACAAATTTTTAAGTGATATGCATGTATTAACTCACTGAATCTTGAGAATGTTGTATATTAGGCACTATTATTTCCATTTATAGATAAAACTACTGAGGCACAAATAAGTTATTTATGTCTGAGGTCAGAAGCTAATAATAGGTAACATTGGGATTTGATCCCAACACTATGGCAGAGCCACACTGGATCACACTATATAATTTTGTTTTCACATGATTGTAGTTGCTTTCATATTGCTCCATAGGTGTGTATCACATTTAATTTAGGAACCACTTCTCTAAACAGGCTTCCTGGAGAAACTCATCCAGAGTTAAAGCTTCAGCTACTATCATTTCTGATAATTCTCACATTCATAATATCAACCTCATGGTTATTTATTAAGTTCAGACTGTTAGTTTCAAAGCCTTCCTGGACAGCTTCACCTGGCCATCCCACAGGTACTTGTAACTCAACATATTTAACACTAACCTGGCTGTTCTCTTATGTCTTCAAAAATGGCTACTCTTTCTGTCTTTCTGAGATGCTGAATTGATAGCAACAACATATGGACCCATAACCAAGATAAAAATCTCTTTGCTTTCTTTACACTCTTATCCAGTAATCAAATCCTGTTGAATTTACTTATTTAATAACTCCTCTCCATTCTGATTTCCACTGTGTCAATATGTGTTTTTAGTTCTTTCCCTGACTTCTATCTCTTTTCTTTCTATAATAAAGAAGTTTCTTTATTACAAACTTCTTTTAATAAACTTATAGTAAACTTCTATCTTGCTTCAATCAACACATTTCCAATGTGTTATCCAAACTATCACCAGTGAGCTTTCCTTTTTTTCTTTCTTTCCTTCTTTCCTTCCTACCTCCCTTCTTCCTTCCCTATTTCTCTCTCCCTTTCTTCTCTTCTCTCTTCCCTTTCCTCCCTCATTTCCTCTCCCCCTCTTTTTCCTCCCTTCCTCTCTCTATTTTTTTTCTCTCTCATTCTCTCACTTACTGAAATTTGAAAAATACAAAACAAGCCAAAGACTAAAATTATTGAAGACAATAATCTATGCCTTTACCCTAGATTTAACCATTATTAATATTTAGGCATATTTACTTCATTCATTCATTCATTCATTCATTCATTCATTGTACAGATAGAGCCTCACCTACCCTTTCTCACTCAACTGCTTTCTACTATTGGTAGAGTTCTGGCTATCATCAGGTTTTCTCCAAACTTTGCTTGCTTTTATAATTTTCTTTTTAAAAAAATCTTTTCATTAACACATTAATTGTTTAACAGAATATGTTTAAATCTCTAAATACATGGATATTTGGCTATTTTGTTGATTTGTTATGTAATCTTTATGGGTATTGATTGGTATTAGATTTGTAATGGAAATGTAAATTACAGGGTGAAGACAATAATTATTTATACTTGTTAATTACATAAATGTGAGAAATAAAGGAAAGAGAAGTCAGAAAAAATATTAACCTGGGCCGGCGAGAGGCGCATTAATTAAGAGCTGGTTTGGGGACGCCAGCGGCCCCGGTTCGGATCCCACATATGAGGGCCAGTGACACTGCCCTCTACAGCTGACAACAGCTCCACCTGGAGCTGGGCTGCACGAGCCCCAGGATGGTGTAGGCTGCAGCCCCTGCTGCAGTGGGCTGCCATAGGCTACAGTGAGTGGCCGGCAGCCAGCGTGAGAGGCTGGCAGCCAGCATGAGCTGCCAATAGCCGTGGTGAGAAACCATCCAGAGGCTAGAGACCGATCTGCCTCATCCAAGAAGAGCGCAATGATGATACCAACATGGGCCCGTGAAGCAACGTCCTCCGCAACTAGACTGAAGAACAAAAAGACAGCAACTTGTCTGTTCCCCTTCCCCGATTTCCCAATGCTGTTCCCCTCCCCCAATTCCCCAATTTTTTTTTTTTTAAATGTATTAACCTGAGGTATGGACTTGGAGTGATCAATGTAACAAATATGAGAAAGATGAAAGAAATGTTCATTAATTTAGGAAGAAAAGAAGAATAAAGAGAGTGTTAAGTCTTAACTACCCACAAAATGGTAGCTGGTATGTAGAACATTTGCGAGATAATGAAGAATTAGGACCAAAATATATAAGAAAGTTAAAGATATTAAAGGTGAAACGTTGACATGTATTTACTAGATATGAATTCAAAATAATGTGATAGGCTTAAAATAAACATTGGAATTTATGTATGCAAATGATAGTATTCTGTCTACATTGTGTTAACTCATAACTTATCTCTTTCCAAATGTTCGATTCTTCCATTAACCTGAGTTTTTCAATGCCTGTAGTAATACCAAATTTTTCTCTCCAGCACCTAAACTAATGCTCAAATATTTATTGATTAAGGGCAGAAAAAGAACAAAATAGGGAAGGGAGAGAAGAAGAAAGAAGGGAATTTTGGTCACGCTCTTTAAGTGTAGTTTACATTGGGGTTATATAATCATTTGAATGATGCTGCGTTGTTCAGAACATTTTCATGACTTTCTTTTGGAGATTGCCTTAAAAACTTAAGGATTTAAAAAAATTCTCAGTGGCAGAATAACTTTATTTTTTGAAACTGAAATTGCTTTTGGTAATACTCAGAATTTAGCACAGCCAATTCTATACAAAAAGTGGAATCATTCTTTTCGATAATAGCATATGGAATTAGAATATTAGTCATGACTAAAAGATAAGAACACGAATTTTCTTCTGTGCTTTCTAAACTATTCCCTGACGGCAACACTAAAAGAGAGCCATAGACAGCTGTATTTATTTATTTGTTTGTTTGTTTGTTTGTTTGTTTGTTTTATTGACTTATTTGCTTATTTATTCATTCATTCATTCTAGCAAATGACACAAAATTGGATTAAGTAGATATGTTCCTGAGACCACTGTTTCAGAGATCGATATTCATTTATAGAGATGAATTTTGGCATGTTAGTGAGTAATTTTTAAAAGTTTGTTTTCAGGAGGGCCGGCCGAGCGGCACAATGGTTGAGCACTGGCTTGGGAAGCCAGCAGCCCCAGTTCAGGTCCCACATATGAGGGCCAGTGACACTGCCCTCAAAAAAAAAAAAAGAAAAATTTGTTTTCAGCATTTTATTATGAAAAATCTCAAGCATACAGAAAATGTGAAAGAATTTTACATTGAATATCTATGCACCTACTACCTAGATTCTATCATTAAAATTTATTTTATCTACTTGTCTTACATTTGTTCATTTAAATATTTATATATCCACCTATAAATCCATTTTATGTTTGACACATTTTTACAGTAAATATCAGACATTAGTACATGTCCTCTTAAAACACTTCAACTTGCATGTCATTAATTAGAATTCAACATTTAAAATTTTTTTCTTTTGGTGTAATCTTTACACACAAATGAAATATACAAGTAGTGTGTTTCAAATAATGTAAAGTCACTGATTTTTGACAAATGTATACACTAGCATAACAAGAACATTACCAAAACCCAAACTAGTTTCTTAGTGTTTGTTTCTAGTCAATCTGCACATATCACCCCCGTCCTGGCACCTAAAGGAACTTGTGATTTTTTCCCCATTATGTACTAATTTTACTTGTTTTAGAATTTCACATAAATGAAATAATATGGTTTGTATAAGTTTTCTTTCATTTACCATAATATATTTGAGATTCATGTCATGAGTTGTGTGTTTAATAATTTTTTTTCTTTTAACTTACTGAATGTTATTCCATTCTACAATTATAGCACAGTCTCTTTATCCATTCTGCCATTGATGGACACCTATCTTATTCCCAGGTTTTTCCCTGAATAAAGCTGCTATGCAAATATTTATAGCTCTTGGATAGGATAAATACCTACAAGTGGAATATCTGGGTCATTATATAGATGTATGCTGAGTTTTATAACACTGTCAGACATTTTTGTACCATTTTATATTACCCCTAAAATATTTACAACCTCATCATTATTTTTTTCTTGTCAGTCTTTTTGAATTGAAGTAATTTTGTTCAGATCTAAAATATTTTTTCATTATATTTTTAATTTGCTTTTCCGTAAAGATTAATGTTGTTGAGCATACTTATATGTGTTTATTGTCTGTTCATATACAGTCAATTTTTATTTGTGGTAGTTATGTTCTATAACTTCACTGCAAACACTGAATTAGTGAATTGCTTCTAGTGGAATAAAGTATAAGGTTCCTGTAAGCATCTGGTCACAACAATTTTATCAGCCAATCTATGCATAAATTTAAACATAAAGCCATTTTAGTGTTTGTTTTCGTTGAAATACATTTTATTTAACATATATTGCTGATTCATTAACATTGAACTCTGCCAACAACACTATAACTCATGCCTGAATGATGATTATCTAACACATGTATATCTCCATAATGATTGACATTATGTGACTATACACACTATGTATAACTGGAAATAATTTGCATTCTCTAGTTGTAGGTTATAGTATTCTATACATATCAATTAAATCAAAGTGGTTAACAGTGTTTTTCCGATCATTTGTGCCTTTATTATAATTTTATTTGGTTGTTCAATTAGTTGCCATGAGAAAAATGTTAAAATATCCAATTATGACACTGGCATTGTCTATTTTTCTCTTTAGATCTGTCAATTTTTGATTCATATATTTTGATTTGTGATTGTATGTCTTCATGATAAAGTCACACTTCTATTATTTTGAAATGATCTTTATCTGTGATATATTAATTTTTAGATCTATTTTAGTGAATTTTAATATAGCTATTCCAGATATTTTGTGATTACTACTGCATGGTGTATCTTTTTCTAACCTTTTCCTTTCCACCTGTGTCTTTATATTTTAAGTGCTTCTCCTTTAGACAGTATTTAGTTGGGTTTTATATTTTCATTCATTGTGAAAATGTCTTCATTTTAATTGGAATATATATTCTGTGAACATTGTTGTAATTTGTATTTTAAACAAATTTGTATTTTACATTATTAACTTATTTATATGTTTAAATTTATATTATTATTTATATATAATTTTCCCTCAGCAATCATAAAATTTGATTTAGTAGGGCATCCTTAATGTGTACATAAGGTTTTATAGTTCCTTTAAGATCCAACTCAAGTGTCACTCTCTCCAAGTATTCCTTTAATTCTCCATGACCTCAAGCTCTGCTCCTATTGAATATTATGGTAAGAAAGTGACAGAGCCAAGCCTTCCTGTTCTGTGCTCTATGCTGAATAAGTACTTGGTATTTGACTAGTGAGAAGGATTTTTCTTGCAGCCTGAGCAACTTTACCATTGAAAGTGTAATCATTATTAATCCCTACTACATGCATGTCATTTTAATTGACCTAAATATAGAGTATTTGCTTTAAGTTAAAACAAATGTATGTATATGTGCTTTTCAAATACTTGATTAGTTTTCCTAAAATTGTTCGGATGAAACACGTGCTTTAGGATTAAACACGTGTTAAAACAACATTGTTTGTTGCCCATATAGTGTTAACCTAAAAATAAAAAAATCAAAGTGAGAAGCGATAGGAGTTAATTTGAAATTTTTAAAAAAAATTGCAATCTGAGGGGAAGGGGCATAGATTTAGGCAGAAACTCAAATGATATGCTGATTTGGGGTGAAGGCAAGGGGTTTTTAAGAGAAAAGGAAGGGGAATAATTACTTGAGTAGAAGAAAGGAATTTCTATTGGTATTAACAAGCTAAATTACTCTTTAGCTATACATGGCTAAAGACTGTAAAGAATGTCCAAAATCATCGTTCCTTGTGATCAGGAGGTCTGCTTTCCTGTTAGCTTTGCAAACAGTTGTTTGTAAAACAGTGCTGATTTGGCCCAGTCCAAAGGTTATTTTCCCTGTTCAAACATTCCAGGGGTTTGTGGATGGAAAAGGGACCACAGCTTAAACCTGACAAGCTCAGGAAACTGAAAATAACCACAGAGGACCGAGTGAACATACAAATTCCTAATAAAGGTGGGCCATGGTGGGAAGTCACATCCTTGTCCTGTAGCTTCCTTGACAAAGGTAAATAAATCTTTACCTTAATCCTGTCGGTCTTTTTGCATCTAAGATAACATACCTTTACAATGTCATATGCTTAAAATATCAGAGTAACCTCTTTTCCAGGTCCCCTCCCCCAGGGGGAACAACCCACCACACCAGAGTAGGAAACTACAAAATCCCTCATTGTTATCTTGTTCCCCAAACATTATCTCTATGTGCTGTAAAATGCCATTAATTATGTTGTACCCACCAATGTAAAAGAAGAGTGTGTCTCTCCATTTTACTTTTTATTCAATTCCAGACATTTACCTGCTTTGCTTTTTCCCATCCCCTTAATCTACAACCAATGGATTTCATGTAACCTTCCTCCTTTGATTCTAATGTATAAAATAAGTTGTAAAACGGCCATTTTCTCATTCCATTGAGACTTTGCTTCCCGGCAATTGTTGTCAGTTTGGCTCAAATAAACTCCTATAAGTTTTCTTTTAGGCTGGATATTTTTCGTTGGCAGGTTCAAGGAGTGAGACATGCTGAGCAGTTCCTCTGGAATGGCTGCTCAAGCTCTATTTCTAAATGGTTCTGCTTAGGTCAACTTTTCACAACAGCATCCAATTTTTTTTTTTATAATTTTTTTATTAGTTTCAGGTGTACAACACAGTGCAATAGTTATATTTTTTACCCCTCAAAGTGACAACTCCCTTTCCCCCAATCTGCTGCCCATTGACTCCACTCCCACACTATAATCTATATCCTATACATACATACATATATATAGTTATTTATATGTATATTCAATTATAGTTGACATACAATATTATACAGCATCAGCTTCAGGTGTACAGTGCAGTGATCAAACCTCTACACTGACCATGAAGTAGTCTCCCTAACAAGACACGTGACCATCTGACACCCTACAAAATATTTATAACATTATTAATTATATTTATCAAACTGTCTTTCATATCCCTGTGGCAATATTGTAGTTATCTATTTATGCTGTCTAATCCCTTCCCCTTCTCCCTCATCCCCACCCCACTCCCATCTAGCAACGCTCAGTTTTTCCTCTATATCTCTGAGACTATTTCTGTTTACTTTGCTCATTTATTCAGTTCTTTAGATTCCACATATAAGTGAGATCACATGGTATTTGTCTTTCACTGACTGACTTATTTTGCTTAATATAATATTCTCTAGATCCATTCATATCATTGCAAATGGTAAGATTTCATTCTTCTTTATAGCTGAGTGATACTCTATTATATAAATGTACCACAGTTTCTTAATCCAGTTGTCTACCGATGGGCATTTCGGTTGTTTCCAAGTGTTGGCTATTGTAAATAGTGCTGTGATAAACATAGGGGTGCATATACTTTTTGGAATTAGCATCTTGGGTTTCTCTGGATAGATACCCAAGTGTGGAATTGCTGGGACATAAAGTAGTTTCATTTCCAGTTTTTTGAGATACCTCATATTGATTTCCATAATAGCTGCACCTATTTGCAGCCCCACAAATAGTGCTCCACAGTTCCCTTTCCTCCACAACCTCGCCAGCACTTATTTGATTTATTGATGATAGCATTTTTGACCAGAATGAGGTGGTATCTCATTGTGGGTTTTATTTGCATTTCTCTAATGATTAGTGAGGTTGAACATTTTTTCATATGCCTGTTGGCCATCTTTATATCCTCTTTAGAGAAATGTCTCTTAGGGCAGGCCGAGTGGCTCAGTTGGTTAAGAGCTCGCTCAAGAGCGTGAGCTGAGCTAAGCTATGAGCAACAGCAGTTCATGCCCAGCCTGAGCTGAGCTGTCGCTGAGCTGCCAACAGGTGGCAGGATGGCTCAGCTTAAAAAAAAAAAGAAAAGAAAAGAGAAATGTCTCTTCATATCCTCTGCTCATTTTTTTTTTTTTTTTTGAGGGCAGTGTCACTGGCCCTCACATGTGGGATCCAAACCGGGGCCGCTGGCTTCCGAGGCCAGCGCTTAACCACCGCGCCACTCGGCCTGCCCATCCTCTGCTCATTTTTTAATTGGGTTGTTTGGGTGTTTTGGGTGTTGAGTTGAATGAGTGTTTTATAAATTTTGGGAATTAACCCCTTATCAGATATATCATTGGCAAATATCTTCTCTTATTCAGTAGGTTGTTTTTTTGTTTTATTGATGATTTCCTTTGTTGTGAAAAAACTTTTAAATTTGATGTAATCCCATATGTTTATCTATTTTTTAATTTCCCCTGCCCGAGGGGATATATCAGTAAAAATATTACTGAGGTTAATGTCTGAAAATTTACTCCCTATGTTTTCTTCTAGGAGTTTTATGGTTTCAGGTCTTACATTTAAGTTTTTAATCCATTTTGAATTTATTCTTGTATGTGGCGTAAGTAGGTGGTCCATTTTAATTTTTTTGCACGTGTCAGTCCATTTTTCCCAGCACAATTTATTAAATAGATTATCTTTACTCCAATGTAAATTCTTGCTTCCATTGTCATAGACTAAATGACCATATATGGATGGATTTATTTCTGGGCTCTCTATTCTGTTCCATTGATCTATGTATGTGTTTATATGCCAGTATCATACTGTTTTGATTACTATAGCCTTGTAATGTGATTTGATGTTGAGTATCGTGTTACTTCCCACTTTGTTCTTATTTCTCAAGATTGCCATGGTCCTTCAGGGTCTTTTATGGTTCCATATAAATTTTAGGATTATATGTTCTATTTCTGAGAAAAATGTCCTCGGTAGTTTGATAGGCATTGCACTGACTCTATATATTGCCTTAGGTAGTATTGACATTTTAAGTATATTAATTCTTCTTATCCATGAACATGGGATGTATTTCTATTTATTTGTATCTTTGATTTCTCTCTTCAATGCCTTATAATTTTCTGAGTACAGGTCTTTTACTTCTTTGGTTAAATTTATTCCTAGGTATTTTATTGTTTTTGAAGCAATTGAAAATGGAATTGATTTTCTGATTTCTTCTTCTGATAGTTTATTATTGGTGTATACAAATGCAACTGATTTCTGAATGTTAATTTTGTATCCTGCTACCTTACCAAATTCATTGATCATTTCTAACAGTTTTTTGTTGGAGTCTTTGGGATTCTCTATATATAGTATTGTGTCATCTGCATATAATGACAATTTTACTTCCTCCTTTCCAATTTGGATACATTTTATTTCATTTTCTTGTCTGAATGCCATGGCTAGAACTACCAGAACTATGTTGAATAGAAGCAGTGAAAGTGGGCAGCATTGTCTTATTCCTGATCTTAAGGGGAAAGCTTTTATACTTTCCTCATTGAGTACGATGTTTGCTGTGTGCTTATGTTATATGGCCTTTTTTTGTTGTTGAGATATGATCTCTCTATTCCCACTTTGCTAAGAGTTTTTATCATAAATGGCTGCTGGATTTTGTCAAATGCTTTTTCTGCATCTATTGATATGATCATATGATTTTTATTTTTCATTTTGTTAATGTGATGTATTACGTTAATTGATTTGCAGATATTGAACCAACATTGCATACCAGGAATGAATCCCACTTGATCAAGGTGTACGATCTTTGTAATGTGTTGCTCAATTCTGTTTGCTAGTATTTTGTTGAGGATTTTTGCATGTATGTTCATTAGGGATATCAGCATGTAGTTTTCTTTTTTTGTAATATCATTGTCTGATTTTTGGATCAGAGTAATAAATGACCTCATAAAATGTGCTTGGGAGCCTTCCTTCCTTCTGTATTTTTTTGGAATAGTTTGAGTAGAATAGGTGTTAACTCTTTTTTGAATGTTTTGTAAAATTCACCTGTGAAGCCATCTAATCCAGGACTTTTGTTTGTTGGAAGCTTGTTGATTACTGATTCAATTTCTTTGGTAGTAATCAGTCTGTTTAGAGTTTCTGTTTCTTCTTGGTTCAGACTTGGTAGATTGTATGCTTCTAGAAATTTATCCATTTCTTCTAGATTGTTGAATTTGGCATATAGTTGCTCATAGTATTTTCTTAAAATTTTTTGTATTTCTGTGGTATCTAATGTCACTTCTCCTCTTTCATTCCTGATTTTATTAATTTGGGTCCTCTCACTCTTTTTCTTGGTGAGTCTGGTTAAGGGTTTGTCGATTTTGTTCATCTTTTCAAAAACACAGCTCTTGGTTTCATTCATTCTTTGTGTTGTTTTTTTGGTCTCTATTTCATTTATTTCTGCTCTGGTCTTCATTATTTCCTTCCTTGTACTCCCTTTAGACTTGTTTTACTGTTCTTTTACCAGTTCCCCTAGGTGTAAAGATAGTCTGTTGATTTGAGATTGATTCTTGTTTCTTTAGATAGACCTGCATTGCTATGAATTTCCCTCTTAGGACTACTTTCACTGTGTCCCACAGATTTGGGGTTGCTGTGTTTTCATTTTTGTTTGTCTCGAGGTATCTTTTGATTTCTTCCTTTATCTAATTTTTGACCCACTCACTATTTAGTAATATATTCAGCCTACATGTATTTGTATGTTTACTGGATATCTTCTTATAATTAATTTCTAGTTCCATAGCATTGTGGTTGGAGAAGGCACTTGATATGATTTCAATCTTCTTAAATTTATTGAGACTTGTTTTGTGGTCTAACATGTGGTCTATCTTGGAATATGTTCCATGTATACTTGAGAAGAATGTATATTCTGTTGCTTTGGGATGAAATGCTCTAAAAATATCAATTAAATCCAGCTGGTCCAAAGTGTCATTTCAGGCCACTGTTTCCGTGTTGATTTTCTGTCTGGAGGATCTGTCCATTGGTGACAACAGGGTGTTGACGTCTCCTACCATGATAGTGTTTCAGTTGATCTTTGACTTTATGTTGGTCATAAACTGTTTTACTTATTTAGGAGTTCCTATGTTGGGAGCATAGATGTTTACTAGGGTTATGTTCTCTTGTTGGATGGATCCCTTTATTATTATATAATGCCCTTCTTTGTCTTTTATTGTAGTCTTCATTTTAAAGTCTATTTTTGTCTGAAATAAGTATTGCTACTCCAGCTTTTTTCTCATTTCCATTTGCATGGAATATCTTGTTCCATCCTTTTACTTTCAGTCTCTGTGTGTCTTTTGATCTGAGATTAGTCTCTTGTAAACAGCATATGCATGGGTCCTGTTTTCTTATCCATCAGCCTCTCTATGTTTTTTGATTAGATCATTTAGCCCATTCATATTTAAAGTGATTATTGATAGGTGCATATGTATTGCCATTTTGTTATTTGTATTTCTGGTCTTCCTTAGTTGGCTTGTTTTCCCCTTTCTTATGTTTAAAAAAGCCCTTTTAACATTTCCTGCAATGCTGGCTTGGTGGTAATGAATTCCTTAAGCTTATTCTTTTCTGAGAAGCTCTTTATCTCTCCAGCTCTGGCACCAAAGGTGCTCAGTTCAGTCCTTTCCCACAGGCTCCTGGCCCCCACTCAGGCAGCCATTCCCTCAGTAAGGGACCAGGTGAGTGCTCACTGGCGAGCGAGTCCATGTGCCAGCTTCACTGGTTCTCTAGCCTCCCTCAGCCTCACCGAGTTGAGCAAAGGGAGTCCTCACTAATTTCTACTTCCAGCCATCGTAGAATGCCGCTTCTCGGGAAAGCAACTCTGGGCTGGTAAGCTCGGTGTGGGTCCAGAAGGTCCCTCTCCCAACTGGAGAAGCCTCTTCACCGCTGAGATGTCCCTCATGGGGTTCACCCTCTCTCCCAATTTTTTCTTGGTACCTCACTTTTTTCTGCTGTTAAATATTAAAAGTCCAGTTTTTCTTTGCTATTAATACTAAAGAGAGTCTAGTCCACCTAGGAACCTTCAGACCATCTGTTTCTAACATATATTATTAAATGGGAGTCAACTAGAATGTAGGTAAACACTTGCCAGCTGCAAACTAAATCCTCTGATGCTTTGGTATAGTCATTTCCTAGGGTTCATTGCCAGTTTTTGACTGTAGGGAATTTTAAGCTTGGGATATTTGTGTGTTGAAAAGTTGCATCAAAATTCACTAACCTATCATTACTCTCAGTTTGTAATCTTTGGATACAGTTTCCTAAATCCTTGGAGCCTCTAAAACCACATGGGTTGTTGTTGTTGTTGTTGTGTGTATTCAATTTTCTAGCTCTAAGTGTTTTTCAAGAAACAAATACACCATTTTACCTGTGAACAGGACAATGGGGTCCTGATGAGTACCCTTTGCGTGTATTTTTGGAGCCCACAGGAATTAGTTTGACTACTTACAGATTTTAACAGTTGGTAGTTAAATGTTTTATTTTCATTCCCAGTTGGTGCAATATGTTCACAGCTGATGCAATGACTGGCCCATTCGATTTCACATATGGTCCTCTATTTGAGGCCCTCTAAGGCTTCCTTTTGTAGTTAGTCTTCTCTAAAGCTATCATGTATTTAGTTTTTCTTTTGTCTGCTGGTCAAATGAAGAAAGAAAGAAAGAAAGAAAGAAAGAAAGAAAGAAAGAAAGAAAGAAAGAAAGAAAGAAAGAAAGAAAGAAAGAAAGAAAGAAAGAAAGAAAAACAAAAACAAAAAACCTTCTGAACTTGGTAAGCTGTAGAGGAAATCAGCAACTCTGTCATTAAAGATTCAAAGAACTGGGTCAAAATGTCCCAGGAAAAAGAATTTAGTTAAACCTTGCTAACAAACAAAAAGCTTCTCTACAATGCATGAGACAGAAGACATATACCAACACAGTGTTCTTTCTTGTTTTTCGTTCATTTTGAAGCTGTGCCTGAGATGTTCTTAAGTGTTTTCAGCAAAGTTAAGTGTCAGAGAGACCACACTGTCCTCACTGAAAAGCATCGTGCCCCAAGTCCTTTAAAAAATATTTCCTTTCGGACAGTTTTTACAACTTAATTTTTTTGCTGCTAAAATTTACTAAGGAAGATAGTATTAAAAATGAGCTGGAGTCTCTTTGCCAAGACTGATTTCACAAAGAGCATTAGACAAGAAAAGTAGAACTGCAAAATTAATAATATTGAAAACCCAAATGCAAGCACCCTCCAGCAGTTATTATAATGTGATACATAGTCAGTGTTTATCCTGGCTCTAAACTATAACTGATAAAGTCACAATCTCATAAAAAGATTATTTTCAAGACTATTGCATTACCCTCTAAGAGCTAAAATACTCACTTATTCATAGTAGCAGATTATAATAGCTCTAATTCCCTGAGAAGTGGGCATTGTATGATAATTGAGTGGGCTGGGATGTTAATTGTCCTCCACTTCACCTCTAGATGTTTAACTGCTTATCTCTTTAACCAGCAAACAATAATGCTCACTTATTTGTGCCTTACTGTTCAGATAATTTTGTGAGCTGAGTAATTTATTTGTTATAAAGAGGAAAAAGAATCTGTACAGAAGGAATATTTAAATTGTGCAACGTTTACATATTAAAACCGAGATAGTGTTGTGTACTTATGGAGCTCTCCAACAGAGTTGCTTTTGCAGAACCTGGGGAGTAATTGGAAATGCAGGAATATGACCAACAAACAGAACAGCGTTAACAGCCACTGCTAAATCAGCACTGCTTGGTTAGTTTCCTACACTATTGTCTATTAGAAGCAACTTGTCATGCTGGTGTTCCATGCTGCTTCTTGTCATCCACTGAGAAGAGGAGGACTATGCTGCAATCCATTTTGTGGATTATCCAGCTTTGTTACAATTGCTTCTGGTTTCATAATGCCTTACTTTTGGGGCTTTGTAACAGTACAAAGAAGTTAGACAGGGGATGGTGGCGAAAGCCCAGTGTCAGATACTTAGCTATCATTTGTTGAACATCTGCTATGCACCAGACAAGAGCTGCCTCTGATTTGCACAATATTTCTGGGATTTTAATATAACCTCACTTTATAGCTTAATCCAAGGAAAATCATCCAAACTTGGAACTGAAAAAGAGGAAAAACCTTATCCTTTACCCTCTTAGGTTCAGTGCCTGGAGATCCAAGAAGTAAACTGACAAAAATCAGATGAATAGGACAAGGGGCATACAATTTTTTTATTGATATTAATATCTTTGTGTGCATGGGAGCTTCACGAAAAGAAGTGAAAGCTCAAAGAGATGGTTAGACTCAGGGCTTACACACCATTTTAACAAAGGGTAATAAATTGTGAAAAGTGAAGAGACAAAGGAAAAGAAATTTGGGCTTCTAGGGATGATAAATTTTGGGAAAGTGACTAGAAAATATATGGGGGAACTAATGGAATATGAGTATTTTAGTAAGATCTGTTTGTAATGATGACCCTATATCTTCTATTTTAAGATTTAAACCTTGAGCATAATTCAATTTCACAGTATAGTTTAGTTTGGGACCTTTTGAAAGATTTTCTTTTCCTTACTTTCCTTCCCTCCTGCCAAACCTTAATGACTCAGTTTATTTTATATTTGCATACTAATTTCAATGGCTCTGTTTACTTCAGACCATATGCATACCTGACCCAATGACTTGAAAGAAGTTTTTACATCTGCTTAAGATCCACTCCTATTCCTGAAACAAACCAGCCTCTGGGAAGGGCCTTTTTCCTGGAATATCCTGACCAGTTTCTCCTTCCTTTATTCTGCCTCTCTTTACATGCCTATAAAACTTTTTGTGGGTATTAAGAGAGGGGAGGAAGTCTTTGTAACAAGGAGTCCATTGTCTTCCCTTAATGCTGACATTTTAGAATAAACCTGCTTTTCTTCCCACCAACCTCACCTCTGAAGTTTTGTCTTCTGGGCGGTGAGCAGCTGGACCTTTTGCATGGTAACATATTTATGCAGACTCACCTTACACTGACTCCCCATCTCCAGTTTTAAGAGTCACTCTCCTATTTCTGATACAGGGAGGGCAAACTTCTCATGAGAAATATATGCTGTACTTTTAAGCAGATGTAAGGAAGGCAGAGAGCTCCCTCTATATCTGCTGTTTCTCACTTGCCTTCAGCTCAACATAATGGTTTTGCCAAAGTGGCTTATTGGGGGAGGCATATCCTGACCCCTTTAAAAAATAAGGCAAAGAATGACTACATCTACTTTCAAAGCCATATGAAGCGTTTTCCAATAAGATCTGCCAAGGATTATTTAATTCTCTAAGGATTATTCCTTTGATAGTTTTACTATGAATTATTGATTAGGGGGATATTTTTGTGAAATACATGTTCTAACTTTTAGATTATTATCCAGTAAAAATGCAAATTATTTCTGTCCAACAGACAGGATAAATAACCACACACATTAAGGTCTTGTTGCCCTGTAGCATATTCAATTGTTGTGTCTCTAATTCAGAAAATTTATTTCAGCATGCTTTGTCTGACAGACTTCATAATTCTGTTCCTCAAATTCTCCTTGTAACCAGTTTCACCATCCTGCTGTTTTCCTCATTAATGTCATAAAATTTTAACACATGCTTGCTTTTACTTGTAGAAGAGTTACGTTTTTAACTTTTTGAAATTATATTTTGATAGTATTCAACTGAATCTCAGAATTGATTTTCCCAAGTTGACATGGCTATTGAGAAGCTGTATTGGAATGTAGGTTTGTTAGATTTTGTCGGGGCTAGAAAAATTATACTTTTCCTCCCACCTTCTGAGTTATTCTAGCTGGGTTAATAATCAAACTAACAGAGACACATCAACAGAAAAATATCAAATGTTTGAATACATGTGTGCACTGACAATTCACATAAGCATGAAAATTCCAAAGACAATGAAGGAACTTTGGGTATATAAGACATTTTTGGACAAAAGAGGAAGGGAGGACCGTTACTAGATTTTAGAAGTGAGAATGGGTGATTTACAGGTACTTGAGGAAGAGAGGAACATACAGGGTTAGAAAACTCTTGCTGGGCAATTCAGAAACAATGGGACACTGAGGGTATCTATCTAACAGGCTCCTGCCTGATGTGCTCTTATTTACCATACTTAATACAAATTACTGTTATTTTGCTGTGTGTAATACACTCCCATGTAAAATGTGCACCCACGTTTTTGGCCCAAACATTCAGGGAAATAATTTTTCATTTTAATTTTTTAATACAAATTTTTATTTGTTTACATTTAGATATTGTTTTTTGTATTATAAAGGAAGTTTAGCATTTTTTTTAACATATTATGGTATGAGAAATTTTAGATAACAAATAATTACAAAACACAAAAACAGATACAAGGTACAAGAAATTTTACGCACTGGTATCAAATTTCTGATATTATGCATCATAGAAAGCCAAAAATTCTTCATCATTGCAAATTCGTTGTAAGTTCAACAAAACCAATTATCATATTCCAGGGTATTATTTTGCATATGGATATCATTATTGATTTCTAGAGTTACACTTTTAACTCATAAGCAAAAATAAAAGAATTAAAAACACTTATATATACATGGAATTAGTACTACCCACGTATAATGCTCAGCCTTTTTTTTTCCCTCACAAATTTGGACAAAAAAGTGTGCATTATACACGGCAAAATACAGTAGGCTAAGACAGCACTCTAAGTTCCTTCCTGAAGCAGGTTTCTCTGTCTGAATCTCTTGGTCCGGAAAGGGAGAGGGCCAAAGGTTGTTTCTGAGTCTTGTTTCTTAATAAACAGCTTAAAATCAATATCCCAAAAAACAGTTTCAGGATGGCAAACTGTTGGTTCCCTTCAATTCCAAAATTTTTTTTTTTTTTGAGGGCATTATCACTGGCCCTCATATGTGGGGCCGAACCAGGGCTGCTGGCTTACCAAGCCAGCGCTTAACCACCATGCCCCTCAGCCAGCCCCAAATATCTTGATATTTCTATTTTACTATTCATTACCCAATTTTCCACTCTCTTAGATGAAGGAGAGTTCCAAGTATAATTAAAATATTGTGGTTCTACTTCTAGACCCTGAGCAGCTCTAGGGCTTAATCTTTCACTCAATTTTGTCCAGACCTCTTGTGTCCTAGCTAAATAACTAACACACCACATGATCCACAGTAGGAATACAATAACTACTTATTGACTGAATATATAAACAAGTGAAAGAAGGAAAGAAAAATAAGTAATTCACCATATGCCCAACTGATTAACATACTTTTTTAGAGCAAATAGATCTTAAGGAGGAATAAATTAATAATCAATTAAAAATATTTTAGGATAGGATGGCTACCACACAGAATCCACTCTACAAGATACATGTGCCCTTGATTTCTAGATCAAATTACAAAATGATCCTATGCTAATGTTGCCGGAGAGTGGGCCCTTCTAGGAGCAATGTCCAGGTTCTTGGTGTCTCGAGCAAAGAACTGAATGAGATACTGAGGCAAAGTAGTGAAAAAACATTTATTAGAAGAGATAGTACACTTCAAAGAAATAGAAGCAGGCCTGAGCAGTAGAAAATGGCTCAAGGGTCAAGGTGGCATTGTTGGGAGAAAAAATACACTCCAAAGAGTTCTGAGTGCGCCAAGCAAAGGAAGAGGCTCAAAAGGTGCTTGACTGGCCAAGATTTAGAGTTTTTATCTCTTTTTCTCTAGAATTGGCTGTTCATCTCTGGGCATGGGACCACTTGATTGACACCTGTAATTGACAAGAGACTATTACCTCATCTTTTTAGACTGCACAGGTGTGAGTGACTGGTCTGATCCAGTTGGGTATTTTGTACCCATTTGTTTTCCTGCAGAGGTAGAGAGTTACAATGAAAAGGGGGAAGTTTTGGGTGGAGAGGGGAGGTCTTCTGGGTGGTTGCAGTCTGTGGATTGTGTTGGACTTACAGCAATGCAGAGACCCAATGCCTGCCTCTAACTGCCTGCCTTGTTTTCCCCTTGAGACACATCATCCTCATAAAATCTTGCTGGGCAGGGACGTACAGGTGTCCCTGCCTATTGGGGGATTCACAGAACTCTCACCCTAGCTGATCTCAGATTAGAGGAAGGGGTCTCAAGATCTGCCTGGAAGACCCTGTTGGCTTCTTTGGTTGAGACTGGCAATCTTTTTGGGGTATCATCCATATTTCCAAGTCCCAAATGAGGAAAAAGTAGATTTTAATTAATAAATCTGTTAGCTCTTATGGAGCCTGTTGCCATTCAACTGGTTCACTCAGGTGACATCAATTGTCCTGGTGGTTGGCCCAGGATGGGTTTGGAAAGAATCATTAGGCTTACTGTCCTGGGGAAATGTTGAAACCCATTTAGTCTCTGGGATAGAATTACCTAAGAGTTAGGTCCGAAATGGCTTGGGGGATGTTGGGAAGTCACAGGGTTTTAAGTAGTTATCTGAAGCAGAGGCAGGAGATTTCTATGATTCAGATTAAAAACAATCTATTGTTTATGATTAAGAAACTGATTTAAAAACCAATCAAGAAGCAGGGAAATAGGAGACTTCTGTGATTCAGGTTAGGAGCAATCTTTAGTCTAGGATTCAGATACTGATTAGAAGAGTAATCAACACCAGGGGCTAAGAAACTAAGAAACTAGGGAGAAGAATTAACATTTCTATAGGAAAGAAAAGTTAAGTTTTTCAATAGGGGAGCTACTCACTTGGCCTGTAACACTGAGTCAGAAAACTAGAGTTCCCTACCTCTTATAATTATTATCTTTGAACCTTAAGCAAACCTTTTTGGTGTTATCTCCACAATTGCTGAAATATCATATTTACCTGATCTGCTAGATGACTTTTTGACTCAAACTTGTTTGACATGATTCCTTAACAGATCATGGAATAACCTCTTCCCTCATTCTCTTTCCTAGCTCTCTTGTTGATAACTACGCTACAGTGCTCAAAAGGAATAAGAAAGTCAATCAAATATTGACTATATGCCTACTTGGCCTCAGTTTCCCTATCTGCATAATGAGGTTAAAAATGTCCTTCCCTCAGGGTTATCATAACAGTCAAATGGGATGATATATGTAAGCCTCCAATGATGTGTTTGGCTTACTGTGTTGGCACTTGTTAGAAGAGACTGTGAAACCCTCTCTCTGTTCAGAACTCCAGGATCAATGCGTCTTTCCACCACCTTAAACCACTGAGCACTTCAGAGCTCCAGCTGCAGAAGACTTGTCCTGTCACCATCCTGAGCTCTGAATGCCATGTTGGTGCTTCTAAAGTCATGGTGAATGGGTTTGCACAAGGCAACAGCAGGCAAAACAAAGACATGGATCCTACAAAAATCTGCACTAGCAAGGGAGTGGTGACTGGGCCTCACCCTCCTCCAGAGAAGTCCCAAGCCGTAGCTCTGTGAGTACTCTGGAAACCTTGCAACCTGAAAACAAACCAGGGTATGCATTTGGGAGCCATCTGCATCCAAAAGAACACTGGGAGGATGGGGTTCTCTGAGGTGGAGTGACAGGTGAAGATCTCAGAGCTGCTCCATTTAAAGCCATCCTCTAGACTCCTTTCCTCAAATGGTAGTTTGACTCTTGATCTCTGACCATGGTTTCCTGCCTAACTTCCTAATCTCTGAATGTGAACTTTGGGTTTTGGATCAGAAATCTTAGCGCTGACTCCTTGTCCCTAGGAGAGGCCTCATTACCTTAGCCCTGCCCCTGATATCATTGTCTGGCCAGGTCTAGTTATTGACCCTGTTAGTTCAGACTGATTCTACCCATGTGCCCGAGTCAGGGTGTTTTTACTCACGAGGATACAGGGAACCTGAACAGATGGTGGGCACAAGAACAATCTTCCTGTCTGGTATAGCCTGAAGACCATCAGTTCCTGTGTTTTGACGCACAAGCCAAAGTTCAGTTCAACACTTAATTTTGTTAATTCTGTGCCATTTCACTCCAGTCCTTCCTGCTTGATTCTTGACTGCAAAGTTAGCTTTGGATTTAAAGATTTTTAGACCTGCTGTCAACTTGTTTCCTCATATTTGCCCTCCAGAAATGGCAGTAACAGGAAGATATAACAAAGAAAATTGACATTAAAGCAATTAAAAGTACTCTCCAACCCATATAAAAAAATTGAAGGGTTTAGCATTTTCCTGACTTTAGGTCATCTAGTCATAAATTTCTTTGGCTTCCAGCCTCATAATAATGTTGTCCACTACTTTTTTTTTTTCTTAATTGGTTATCTTGTCATGAATCCACAAATTTAGCCACCTTTCTGTAGTTCTGTCATGCATGATACGTGCTACTTTAGCTCTTTCTGGAGTGGTTTTGCCTAACATAAAGATAGGTGAATTTCCTCCTCCTTTTTCTGGATGTGCTATATTGTTGACATATTAATATGGAACTCGTGGCCAAAAGCACTATATAACTTAATGTCACTCCCTTTCCTAAAACACTTTAATTATCTCTTATACTGTAAGAAAAAACTCAGACCATTGCTGCCTACTGCCCAGGGCTCCCTCTCCTCTTCACATTTTATGCTCCAGCAACAGCAAACTGCTTGCAGTTCCCAGCTGTTCACACCAAGCTCTTTCATGCCTCCCTGCCTTTTCTCAGGACATTTCTGCATGGAAATGCTTTTCTCACCCTCCGTTCCATTTCCTATTGGTTTATTCTTCACATTCTTCAAGACTCAGCTCATGCATGACCTACTGGATGAGTCTTCCCTGACCATCTCCCAGCCTTCGGTGTATCCATGATGCCTTGTCCTTGTTCCTATCATGGCATTGTGGGTTGAATATGGAAATTATCCATTTGTGTACATTTCTGTATGTCTTCTTTTAAACCATAATTTTTCGAAGGGTGATAACAGAGTTAAACAAAAAAAAATTTAAAAACTGATTTTGTATCTAGCATCTAGAAAAATATGTAACATGTAGTAAGCACTCTGCTTTTTAGAATGGAACCACAGTAATTTCTCTTTTATTGCCCCAAAGTTTATTACTCTAAGCTTTAAAAAACTCTGCTTCATGTTGAACAAATCTGTGTTCACCCAGGTCATACACTTTGTAATATTTGAGAATTAGACTATATTTCTTCTCAGCTAACAATCCCCCTAATACTCTCTTTAAGGAGATTCACCAACACCAGGCAATGTATCTTAAGTCCTAGAATATTACACTTACCTTAGTGAGTTATAGCAAGTACTTTTTTTGCTCAGTGTTCTTTTGGTTCAACTTCAGGGTTTTTGCCAAGAATGCTGTGACAGATGTGATGTTTCACCCCTTCATGTACGAGTGGTGGTCAACTAGAAAAGGCCAATGTGGCCTAGGGGTAAGAAAGAGTAAAGTGAGGAATGATGCAAAAGAAGAAAAACCCCTCTGTTTCCAAGTAGTTGATTACACATTGCAACAATTAGAGTATAAAAGGAACTTGTCTTTTGTTTTATTTTGTTTTGTTTTGTTTCTTTCTGGGATGAAGAGAGGCAAGCAGAATTTAAACTAAAGACTCTAATGGCAATTGTATGGCATGATGACTTTCAGGTATTAATTGGGCAGAGAGCATTGAGGAAAAGTATAATGACTTTATGGGCCAGAATCAGGAAGGAGAATAAAGAACTCTTCCTTAATTGACATCAACATCATCACATCCACCACGCTAAGGCAACAGGTAAGCAAGCCTTAAATTGTCAGTTGCTTTCATTTCTTTCACACATCTTTGCTAATTTCTTTCATTCATAACTCACCCAGTGTCAGTAAAGAGAATTTTTTTTTAAAATTTTTGTTTAGTTCTACTTAAGTGGCAAAACCTGAACTCACACTCTTAATGAAAGCTATCATAAAAGGAAATGTGCCTTTATTTGTATTTGTATTTTCTTATTAAGTTGGGGAAAGTAGCTGATTGCTCCTGTGGTTTCCTTTGCATTACGAAGTGATATTTATTTATTTAAAATTTTTTTTTGTTAGTTTCAGATGTACAAAACAGTGTAATAGTTAGACATTTACACCCCTCACAAAGTGATAATCCCCCTCCCTCAATCTACTACCCCTCTGACATCATGTATAGTTGTTACAATTTCATTGACTCTATTTCCTATGCTGTACTCCACATCCTCTGACTATACATATATATATATGTATATATATATATACATATATATATATGTATATATATATATATAAAATTATAGTTGACTTCATTATTATTCTGCTTCAGTTTCAGGTATACAGTGCAGTGGTCAGGCATCTACACTGTCCATGAAGTGGTCTCCCTAATAAGACAAGTGTCCATGAGACACCCTACAAAATATTTACATTATTGATCATATTCCCCAAACTGTCTTTCATATCCCCATGGCAATCTTGTGGTGATATTTAATTCTGAATTTCTTAAGAGCTATTAACTTTAGATAGCAATGTTGGTTCTCTAAAACTGTGAAGTTTATGACAGGTATGTTACTCTTCTAAAGTACTGCCAACTTACCACCTTATTTATTTATACTTACCACCTTATTTATTTATGATATATCCACTTCAATCCCACTTTTTTTTTTTTTTTTATTACCACATTTTCCAGCTTTGTCACTGATTTGTGGGGAGTTTTCATTCTATTGTGAGCTGGTGTTCAGGTCACTTCAGTTTTTTTTATTACAATTGTTCTTATCTTTAAAAAAAAACAGTCATATTTTGATCCATTATACTCAACATATCTTCTTATTTCTGAGATATTTTCTTAAGATTCTTCCATCTTAGTGAAATTGAAAGCTTATTGCCACAAAGTCACCAGCAACATTCAGTTTCTGTGTCTCTCACCTTGCTCTTATCCTCAGCTCTCCTTGCCCTGTCACATTCTCTCAATGCCCCTATTATCACCTGCCCTCCTCTTGGATCATATGTCTTGCCACCTCTCAGGAGAACAGTTCCTCAGTGATAAGTACCCTTCTTGTTCTTCTCCAAATGTCTCCTGAATTCTACTTCTTCTTGGCACTGTGGCTTTATTATTTTCAGAAGCAGCACTTCTGTAATTCATACCCTTTGAACCTTTCTACCTGGCACAGAGGCTAATTAAGCTCAATCTATGACAATGCAACAATAAATTAAAGACTAGAAATAATAATGGCTAATATTGACTAAGTGTTTATTATGTCTCAGGTGATGATCTCAGTATATTATCTCATTTTCTCCCCATAATAGTCCTATGCAGTGAGTATTATATTAGCCCATTTGTCTGATGACAAAACCTAGTCATAATGAAATTAAGTAACTCATTCAAAGACACCTAGAGAAATATAAAGCTGAAAGAACAACTGCATTTTTTAAAAGTGAGTTATAATTATGGCAAACAAAATACGGGGAATTGCTATTCAAAAAAATCAGATTTCTGTTAAGCGCTGGCCTTGGAAGCCAGCGGCCCCGGTTCGGTCCCACATATGAGGGCCAGTAACACTGCCCAAAAAAAAAAAAAAAAAAAAAAAAAAAAAAATCAGATTTCTAAGACATCATTTGAAAGACTCAGGGTATTTATGTGGGGGACAGCAAAGGGAACGTAAGCCCTTCAGTTTAGTGATGAGTGAGACAGTATGCCAAATTCTAGGGAAACTTCACATAATTGTGCAAGCAAATTTGAACAGAACTTTAAAAACTGTGTAGTAGAGTCAGGTCATGACATAACGTCTAAATACTGCTAAGACATCTGTCATAGTCTGCGTAGGCCACTATAATGAAAATATCATAAACTAAGTGCCCATAAACAACAAACATTATTTGTCACAGTTCTGGAGCCTGGGAAGTCCAAGATCAAGGTGCCTGCAGATTTAGTGTCTTGTGAGGGCCCACTTCCAAGTTCATAGATGACTGTCTTTTCACTGTCACCTCACATGGCAAAAAGGTTGAGGGAGCTCTCTGGGATTTCTTTTTATAAGGAAACTAATCCCATTCAGGAGGGCTCTGCCCTCATCACCTAATTACCTCCAAAGCCAGACCTCCAAATACCATTAATTTAAGGAGTAGATTTCAACAAATGAATTTGGAAGGGACAAAAATATTCAATCTATAGCAACACACTGGGGATTAGGGCTTAGACTGAGATCTCTATGGAACCCAAATACTGAAGAGATTATTGTACCCATTTCCTTAAATAGTTATTTACAAATAATAGTTCTGAAATAAACCCAAGGAATTTAACAAAGTTTTTATTTTATTTTTTTCACAACAACTACTTGATTCTTGCTGGAACATACTCTATACCAGTAAAAAAAAAAAAATTTTTTTAATCTATTGTTTGGTGCCCCTATGTTGGGTAATGCCCTAAGCATAAACTTAATTGGACTATCTGTTACTTTATGAACAGTATGAAAATGAACAATGAGAGGTAACATTGCTCTTACTAGTAAGTTGTTGGCCGGAAAAACAAGGTGGTCTCCTGGAAAGGTGTGAGCAGACAGCCCTGATTGGAGGCAGTTCTAGAAAGCTGGTAATATTTCTTTCTCCTGGACTCCATTGTGATCCACTACTCTTCCTAGAATAAGGAATTCCTCAAAAACGGAGCAGCTCCTTATTTCCAATACAGTATCAACCACCAAGTATTTTCACAGAGACAGTCCAGAAAAGAACATGGTCCAGAAGATGACCAAAGAGCAGACTCGAAAGAGCCTCTCTGCTATAGACTCATAACAGTTTTGAAATATCTCCCTTGCCATGCAAAGTTTCAGTTCATACAAATGTGAACCAGCTACTAATGTCTTGACCTTCAGCCTGCCCTGCATCAATATTCTCCTCTTCAAAGGTGGAACAAACCCAATAAGATAGTTTTGAGACTCCTTTGAACAGGAATATGCAAATTTTGGTTTGTGAGACGTCTCAAACCCCCAAATCATAAGCCATTGCCTTATTTTCTTTTTCAGCTATTCACCCTAAAAATGTATAATTAGTTGCATTGGGTGGAAGAAAAACTGTTCCTCATTTAATTTAGCTGGCAAGATAGATTTCAGAAGTTCTCTTTTTTTACCTCTTATTCAGAATTTGTGTTAGACACTCAAAATAGAGACAAGAATCAGGACTCCTGCATGGTGCATGTTGCCAGCTAAATTTTAATAAGAAGGAACTGTTTCTCTGTAGTCTAGTACACTTAATTGTATTTCCAGGTTAAATGGCTATAAATTTGAGTAAATGATATCCCTAACTTGTCTGCCTCCCCTCTTTGTAACTGCTTCAGAAAATTAGATGAAGCAGTCTCCATTAAGCAGTAGAATCAAATTTAGTATAACACACTGTTTTTTTAAGAAAAATCTAAACCTGTATTTAATTTTATTAACAAGAGGGGAAACTTAGTATGAAGCTCTTTCCATATTATGAAGCAATTGCAATTTATACTAAATATGCTGATCATAAAGACCCAAGCTTCAATGATTTCTTCAAATTTTAGTGCAATCAAATATTGTAAATGATGTTCATAAGCTTGGAACTCATTTAATACTCTCAATTGAACCTGTTCCTCATAGCCTGTAAGGTAGAAGATCTTTCAAATGCAGTAAAGTACTATTCATTTATTCATTTTCTTCACTTAACAAGAATTCCACTCAATTCAATTCATATTATTTGTTCTCCTAATATGTGATAAGTTAAAGTATGTTGCAATAGGTATTTAAAGATTTGTTTAAAAAAAGACTTTTTTATCAAGAAGTTTATTACATAATAGTAGTTTTAGGTAGGCACACAAATTCTTTCTTTAAATGTAGACTGACTAATATTTTTTAAACACAAACAAGTGCTTTGAGGCTCAGAAGAATATGAGACTACCTTTGAATGGAAGATCAAAAAGACTCCTTGGAGAATTTGGCAATTGAAGGCAGACAGAATTTAAACTGATGGAGATAGGTACAGGGATAGAATTATCTTGTTTTATGTTAAAAAGTCACTTTTATATATCTTTTCTGCATATGCAAGTGTGTGGAAGATGCTATATTTTCACTATACATTCTCTTCTGTGCCTTTCTTTTAACTTAGCATTATATCGCAGTTAATTAGAAATAAATACATAGAGATTCCATTTATAAAAAAAAAGTATACAGTATGTACCATCATTCATTATTACTTTTTTATCTTATTAAAACTTAATTTGGGGGCTGGCCGAGTGGCGCAGTGGTTAAGCGCTGGTTTGGGAAGCCAGCGGCCCCGGTTCAGGTCCCACATATGAGGGCTAGTGACACTGCCCTCAAAAAAAAACAAAACTTAGTTTAATTAAGACCATTTTATTAGTCTATTAAAATTTTCTTCCACAATTTATTTAACTAGTACACAATGAGCAGCACTTAGATTAATTCTATTCTTTTGCTAGTTAAAAAAAATTATTTCGGCTGCTGTTGCTGCTTCTTCCCTTTGAGCCTCACCTTTGTGTGTCGCCCACTCTGCACTCTTTGGAATGTAACTTCTAGTAATGGGCCCTTGAGCCATCCCCTAGTATTCAGGTCTACTTTTACTTCTAAATGTACTATCTCTTCTAATAAACTACTAATTTTACTGCTTTAAAAAAAATTATTCACTAATTCATCATTTGGAGAACTTAGATTATTTCAAGTCATTGTTAATGTAAATACTGTAACCGTACACATTCCTTCACACAGATAAAAGTCTTTGTGTAGATAAATTTCTACATAGAAGAATTGCTAGGTTATGGGATGTGTGCATTTTAATTTTGAAGATATAACCCAGTTGTACTATATAGTGATTGATGTTTATTCCTACAAAGAATGCATGAGATTACTGGTTCCCCTATACTATCTCCAACACAGAGGGCTATTAAACTTTGATTGTTGTCTCTCTGATATATGAAAAGTGGTATTACATCATAGTTATAATATGCTGTTTTTATTACAAGGGAGGTTAAACATCATTTCTTATACTTAAAAGTTGATGGCTGTGATTCTAGTGATAGCAGATATACCTCTTGCAGACTATCTCTTCCACTGAGAACAAATAGAAATGTTGCTCTCTCTCTTCTCTCCTTCTCCACCCTTTCCTTCTCTCACTTGATATGTATACTGGGGGTGCCAAAAAAATGTATGCAAGTGGGCACTCGTCAAAGTTGCTCAAGCAGTTTTTCGCCATAATCAGAACTGTCTGGACACTGATGGAAACCACTTTAGGCACTCTTGTAATTGCAGAAGTTAAACGTGATTTGTATTCATCTTTTGTTATCAGTATATATTATTATGATTTTAATACAGTTTTTCTTTCTTAAAATGTGTATGCTTTTTTTCCTCTGTGCATATATATAATATGCATATATATGTATTTGGAGAGAGAGAGAGAGAGAGAGAGAGAGAGAGAGAGAGAGAGAATGGAAAATTAAGAAAAAAGTAAATGGAAAATCTAGGATTGAAAAAATAATAACTGAATATGAGATACCCTAGAAGGATTCAACAGAAGATTAGAGAAATAATAAAGTAGAAATGATTTTTAAGGAGATATGGCCAGGAATATTTGAAAAGTGATAAATGCTATCAAGCTATAGATTGAAGAAGTGATATAACCCCCCCCAGGTCATAAATCACCATGAAATTCATACAGAGGCACAATATTTTTTTAATTTATTTTTAGCTGAGCCATCCTGCTACCTGTTAGCAGCTCAGCTCGGGCTAGGCATCGGCATCGAACTGCTGTTGCTCAGAGCTCAGCCTGCACTCTTGAGCAAGCTCTTAACCAACTGAGCCACTCGGCCAGCCCCCAGAGGCACAATAAAGTAAAATTGCTGGAAATCAAATGTCCATTACCTTTATTAGAGCCAAAATGCAATTGATATCCGATTTCTTAAGAAAAGTAAAGAAGCAGGAAGACATTGAAATGACTTATTAAAAATAGTGAATAAAAACAACTACCAATTTAGAATTCAATATTCTTTGAAAATATCCTTCATAAACAGAAAAGAATTTGGGACATTTCAGATAATCAAAATAGATGAAATTTTTCAACAAGCAGAAATATACTAAGAAATCATTAAAGAGAGCAATTCAAATGAAGTAAAATGATCTCAGATAATGCAGAAATGAATAAAGGACTTTTAGAAGAGTAACTATGTTGGCAAATCCAGATGAATATTGATTATATAACACAACAACAACAATAATGATAGCTTGTGGGATTTTAATATACACAGTATTAAAATGTCCAGTAATATAAAAAGAAGGGGGAGAAGAGGATAATTGAATAGAGTTAAATTGTTCTAAGTTTATCATATTACTTTGAGAATAGGAAAAGTAGTAATTTATATTAATCTTCAGTTGATGATGTGTGTTTTAACTTCGAGGGTAACCACAAGAATAGATGTTAAAAGTGTATAAATAATGAGCTTCTGACAATTTAAAATGAAATAATAAAAAATATTTTTTCCAAAAGAAATCAAAGAGAAGAAAAAAGGACTATTGGAAGGGTGGAACAAAGAGAAAACAAACAGTAAATGTTATATTTAAACCTAAATGTACCTCTAATTTTATTAAATATGTATAACCAAATATTCTAATTTTTAAAAAAGCTTGCCCAATTGTATTAAGACTACTAACATCAGAGTCTTTCTCTCAGGGGTCAGTGGGCTCCAGGCAAGTGGCAGCTGGCTTTGGTGTACTCTGAATCTTTTGATGAGTGGCCTCGGGCTCAGCACTGGTACCAAAGCTAAATCTGCATTAAGCTGGTTAACACCACTCAGAACTCTGGTGGCTACTGAAGACCACACCTCACCCAACTTGCATACTCCACAAGGCTGTCTCAGTGATTGAGCTTTAAGGCCAGCTGGCAGGTGGCAGCAGGACTTGGGGTGCCCTGGGACTTTTGCAGAGCTACCCCAGGCTTGGTACTAGAGGTAGCAGGTCACATTTCACAGTGTGGCCTCTCTCACACACCTCCAGGTGTAGAACAGATATCAACCAATGGAGGATCACTTTGCAGCTCCTTCCAGGTAGCTTCCAGCTGGTCACAGTTAGTGGCTGACCTTTGCCAACACAGGAGCCCCTTCCGAGAAGGCCCAAAACTAAAACACACAAAGGCCAGCTTCAGACCACAAATGAGCTCCACCCAATTAGCTCTGTAGGTGGCAAACCCAAAGGTTAGTCTCAGCAGGCACCAGACCTTATGGGGTGATTCACACTGCCAGGGGTCTGCCAGTGCATAGCAGCTCCTTAGCTATGGGTGTGGTTAATCCTCACAGCCAGTCAGCCTGAAGGTCAATCCCACAAAATTGCCAACAGCAATCAAGGCTCAGCAACAGGAGAGCACACCTAACTCACACAAAAGATGCTACTGGAGCACCCAGTGCAGCTGATCAGGGAAACTGTACCACTGAGCCCCACAGGGCTCCTGCTACATAAGACCACCAGGGTAAGACTAGAAGATGTAGTAGATCTATCTGATACACAGAAACAAACACAGAGAGACAGTCAAAATGAGGAAACAAAGAAACTTGTTTCAAATGAGAGAATAGGAGAAAACTTCAGAAAAAAATAACTCAATGAAATGGAGTCGAGCAACCTACCAGACACAGAGTTCAAAACGATGTTTATAAGGATGCTCAAGGGACTTAGTGAGAACTTCAACAAAGAGAGCAAACATAAAAAGTTACATAGAAACCATAAAAAAGAAATAGAAATTAAGAATATATCTGACATGAAGAATGCACTAGAAGGAATCACCAGCAAATTATATGAAGCAAAGGATTGAATCAGCGATTTGGGAGACGAAGTAGCAGAAAACATCAATCAGAACAACAAAAATAAAATAGAATTTAAAAATGAGGAGAGATTAAGGGACCTCTGAATCAACATCAAGGGTAACAATGTTCACATCACAGGGATACTAGAAGGAGAGGAGAAACAGCAAGGGATTGAGAACCTATTTGAAGATATAATGCCTGAAAACATTCCTAATTTGGCAAAGAAAATAGATATACATATCCAGAAAGCACAGAGTCCAAACACGATGAACCCAAAGAGGTCCACCCCAAGACTTATTATAACTAAAATGGCAAAGGTTAAAGACAAAGAAAAATGTCAAGAGACAAAAAAGCAGCAAGAGAAAGACAGCTAGTTATTTAAAAAGTAAGACGGTTAGCTGATTTCTCAAAAGAATCTTGGCAGACCAAAAGGAACTAGCATGGGATATTCAAAGTGATGTAAAGCAAAGGTCTGCAGTGAAAACTACCCTATCCAGCAAGGCTATCATTTAAGATTGAAGGAGGAATAAAGAATTTCTCAGACAAGCCGAAGCTAAAAGAGTTCATCACTATCAAACCAATATTACAAGAAATGTTAAAGTGACTTCTTCAAGAAGAAGAAAAGGGGAAAAATGAACATAAATCTGAATGATAAAGTGTCAATAACTATGTAACTATTAATAATAATTTTAAATGTAAATGGATTAAATGCTCTAATCAAAAGACACAGCATAGCTGAATGAACAAGAAAACATATCCCATACATATGCTGTTTACAAGATCCCTACTTCAGATCCAAAGACAAACAGACTGAAAGTAAAGGGATAGAAAAAGGTATTTCATGCAACTGGAAATGAAGAAAAAGCTGGAGTAGCAATACTTATATCAGACAAAGCAGACTTTAAAACAAAGGCTATTGTGGCCAAGTGGCGCACTGGTTAAGAGCTGGCTGGGAATGCCAGTGGCCCCAGTTCAGATCCCACATATGAGGGCCAGTGACACTGCCCTCTACAGCTAACAACAGCTCCACCTGGAGCTGGGCTGCGAGCCCCCGGTGATGGTGTAGGCTGCAGCCCCTGCTGCAGTGGGCTGCCATAGGCTACAGTGAGTGGCCGGCAGCCAGGGTGAGTGGCCAGCAGCCAGCATAAGCGGCCAGCAGCCAGAGTGAGCTGCCAATAGCCGCCGTGAGCAGCTGTCCAGAGGCCGGTGACCGATCTGCCTCAGCCAGGAAGAGTGCAATGATAATACCAACATGGGCCAGTGAAACAACATCCTCCGCAACTAGACTGAAGAACAAAAAGACAGCAACTTGTCTGTTCCCCTTCCCCGATTCCCCAACACTGTTCCCCTCCCCCAATTCCCCAATAAAAAAATCTTTAAAGAAAAAAAAAAAAAAACCCTAAACAAAAACAAAACAAAACAAAAAAACTCATTTGAGAAAATATGTGCACCCCTATTTTCTCTGAAGCACTGCTTACAATAGCAAAGATATGGAAGCAACCCAATTGTCTATCAATAGATAACTGAATAGACAAGATGTGTACATATATACAGTATAATGGAATATTACTTCGCCATTAAAAATGAAATCTTACCATTGTGACAACATGGATGGAACTAGAGGATATTATGCTAAGTGAAATATGTCAGACAGGGAAAGACAAATACCATATGATCTTACTTATATGTGGAATATAAAGAACAAAATAAATAAACAAACAAAACAGAAATAGACTCATAGATGAAGAAAACAAACTGATTGTTGCCAGATGGGAAGGGCTTTGGGGGGCTGGGAAAAAAGGTGAATGGAGTAAGAAGTACAGATTGGTAGTTACAAAATAGTCATGGGGATATAAAATACAGCATAGAGAATATAGTCAATAATACTGTAATGACTATGTATGGTGCAAGGTGGGTACTAAATTAATTGGTGGAATCACTTTGTAAATTCATGCCGTACACAAGAAACTAATATTAAATAATATATGTCAACTGTAATTGAAAAGAAAACCAGATTATTCAAAATAGACATTATTCTCTGCATTATATAAATTAAAAAATGAACATAAAAATAATACTATCATATTCTAGGTAAAAGGATTATATCTTTTTTTAATAAAAAGATTTTATTGGGGGAGGGGAACAGCATTGGGGAATCAGGGAAGGGGAATAGACAAGTTGCGGTCCTTTTTTGTTCTTTAGTCTAGTTGTGGAGGACATCGCTTTACTGGCCCATGTTGGTATTATCATTGCGCTCTTCCAGGGTAAGGCAGTCACTCGCCAGCCATTGGACAGCTGCTCATGGTGGCTCACAGCAGCTCATGCCAGCTGCCGTCCGCTCATGTTGGCTGCCAGCCTCACACGGTAGCTCAGGGCAACCCACTGCAGCAGGGGTTGCAGCCTACACTGACATCGCGACTCACAGGCAGCCCAGCTCCAAGTTGAGTTCACCATCTTAGTGGTAGAGGGCGCAGCATCACTGGCCCTCATGTGGGATTCGAATGGGGACCCTGATGCTCACAGCTGGTACCCCCAAGCCAACTCTTAACCAACACGCCACTCCCATGGCCCAAGGATTACATCTTAATTATGAAGTTTAAAAAAAGAAGTACAGGGGCGGCTGGATAGCTCAGTTGGTTAGAGCACGAGCTCTGAACAACAGGGTTGCCCGTTTGATTCCCACATGGGCTAGTAAGCTGTGTCAGTAAGCTCGTCCTCTACAGCTAAGATTGAGAACAACAGCTCTACCTGGAGCTGGGCTGCTGAGTGGCCGGTGGATGGCGTGAGCTGGCATAAGCTGCCATGAACCACCGTGAGCTGCTGTGAGCCACCATGAGTGTGTGCCTGATGGCCAGTGACCAGCTGCCTCAGATGGGTAGAGCACAGTGATCATAATGCCAACATGGGCCAGTAGGCTGTGTCCTCCAAACTAGACTGAGAACAATGGCTTGACTCAGAGGTAGATGGGGGCGGGGGGCGGGAAGAACTACTTGGTAGTTACAAAATAGTTATGGGGATGTAAAGTATAACATAGGGAATATAATAGATAATATTGTAATAACTTTGTATGGTGTCATATGGGTACTAGATTTATCAGAGTGATCTCTTTGTAAGTTATATACACAATCACTGTGTTGTACACCTGATACTAATATAATATTATATGTCAACTGTAATTGAAAAATAAAACAATTATTTAAAAAAGTCAAAGCATAACATAAAAATACAAAACACGCGGTGGTGAAGCGCTGGCTTGGGAAGCCAGTGGCCCTGGTTCGGTTCCACATGTGAGGGCCAGTGACACTGCCCTCAAAAAAAAAAAAAAAAAATACAAAACAAAGTTTATGTGCGTATATCAATATCAGACAATGCCAACTTTAAGGTAAGAAAGGCATTAGACAAAAATGAGGACCAATTTATGCTCATAAAAAGGAAGAATTCACAACCCCCCCTGAAATTTATGAATTTCTATGCACCTAATTATAACTTCAATATAAGAAGGTCAGACAATTAAGTTTGAGAACTTTCCATCATCTAAGTGCATGGTGGAATTTTTATATAATAAGAATTTTTATATAATTTTTAATATAAATTTTTATACAATGAAAATTGACAAAACTTTAAAGAGAAATAGACAAATCAAAAATCACACTATAGGCTTTAACTTGCCTTAATTAGTAATGAATAAAACAGTCTGACTGAAATTATTACTAAAACTGTAGAATATTTAAAAAACATGAGTAATAAGCAACCTAAATTAACTTTTATAAAATGCCTTGCAAAACATCTTCAGACTACATATTATTTTCAAGTGCATGTGAACAGTTTGCCAAAAGTGATTGTATGCTGAGCTTTAAAATAATTCTCAACAAAATTTAAAGTATTTAAATAAATCATTTTGAACATTATGGTATATTTAAGCTAGAAAAAACTACAGAAGGGCCGGCAGAGTGACGCCGCAGTGGTTAAGCGCTGGCTTGGGATGCCAGTGGCCCCGGTTCAGATCCCACATATGAGGGCCAGTGACACTGTCCTCTAAAAAAAAAAAAACGAAAAAAAAAAAACTACAGAATACGTAACAAAAAATTAGAAAATTCCCAAATATTTATTTATTTATTTATTTATTTATTTATTTATTTATTTATTTATTTATTTTATTATCTTTTATTTTTTCAAAGATTTTTTTTATTTTGAGGAAGGGGAATAGTGTTGGGGAATTGAGGAAGGGGAACAACCAAGTTGTTGTCCTCCAGTGTTAGTTGTGGAGGGTGCAACTAGCTCAGCTCTCTAGTCTAGTCGCCATCCAGCTGCCTGTCAGCAGCTCACGGCAGCTCAGCTCAAGGTGCTGTGATCAATCTTAGTTGTGGGTGGGTGTAGCCCACCATCCCATGCTGGAATCGAACCAGCAAACTCGTTAGGAGCACATGCTCTCACCAGGTGAGCCATCCTGCCACCTGTTGGCAGCTTAGTGGCAGCTCAGCTCGGGCGCAGCTCACTGGCCCATGTGGGAATCCAACCAGTGACCCTGTTGCCCAGAGCTCGCGCTCTTAACCAACTGAGGCACTTGGCCGGCCCCACCAAATATTTAAATATAATATTAAAAGCTGTTTTTGTCTATATGTCAAAATACAAGAATCAGTTTATTCTAGGAATGCAGTGTGGTTTATAGTTTAAAAATAAATGCATTCTAATCCATCACATTAAGCAAAATAAAGAATTAAGCCATGTGATTATCTTGATACCTATTTCTACTAAACATTTACTACATATTAAGCCAATGCAATAGGACAAGAAAATAAATGTAAAAGGTATAAGGATTGAAAATGTCATTGCAGATATCATGAATTGTGTATTTAGAAATCAAAAGGAGCTACACATTTACTGTAGTAAGATTAATTAAAATTAATGTGTGAATTCAACAAAATGTCTGGAAATAATGTAAATCCAAAAGCATTTGCATTTCCATATATAATCAAAACAGCATTATTCATGGGAAGTTATAAGTTTTAGTAGCAAAAAAAAATATCAAACACTTTGAGATAAATATAATGAATATAATAAATTAGAAATCAGTATACCAAAGGAACAAAACTCAGAAAGAGATCCATTTACATATGGGGAAATGATGATAAATATAGTACTACTAGTCAATGTATGCATTCTTTAATAAAGTGTGTTTGGAAACTGCTTACTAATTTTAAAAAAATAAAACAAGCCTGGATCACTAATTTATATTATATATAATAGTGCAGTTTTGATGTATTAGTATCTAAATGTGAAATGTAAACTATGCAAGTTTTAGAAGAGCAGGAGGGAAACTATTCTGTAACTTGGAGCATGAATGGGGAAAGTCTTCAATAAAATTCCCAAAAGTCTTCAATAAAAATTATAGTACAAAAAGGTGAATGTATTTTACTATGTGGAATTAACTATTTTTAAGTAATGAAGGATACTATAACACATAGTGCATAGCATATAATAATATTGTATTATATGATATAATATATTTATATATATTACATAATATATAATATACATATCCAAAAGGAATTCCTGAAATCACAACAACAAAGATAGACAATCAATTGAAAACATGCAAAGGTTTTATATTTATAACCTCCAGGAAAGTAAGCCCAAACTAATCCAAGAATCTGAAAAATACTCAAAACACCTCAGTAATAGGATAAATACAATAAAAATGAAATAATAATTTACATCCATGAGATAAGCAAAAAAATTTAATAAAACTGAATTTATAGTCAATATGAGTAGGTAGGATCACCGGCAATGGCTGGTAAGACTGCAGTTACTAAACAACAATCTGCAATACTTATGAAAATTAGGTTCATCTTCAAACTTAATTAAAGGTACTATGTACAGAGCACATGTACATCCTTGCTGTGTGTGTGAACATCTTGATTATGGAGAGTGTGTTCATCCCCACCCACTCGGAGTACACCCTTTGCGAGTATGTCTTCATCCTTTCTGAGTGTGGGAACCTCTTTATATCCTTGCTGTGTGTGTAAATATGCTTGAGAGCGCGGATTCATCCTTGGTGCTATGTGTTCATCCTTGCTGAGTATGTGTTTATGCTGTCTCAGTGGCACTCAAGAAGCCTGCTCCTGTAATCTATCCTAGAGAAATTCTTTCACAGGTTCATAAGAAGACACATATGAGGGTCTGCATCACCTACCATAGCAGGCAGCTGGAGGCAATCTAGCTAAGTAAATGTGGAAGATGCATGCTTCAGAATACAATGCTGCAGTTAGAAGCTATAAACGAATGGTATCATAGATAAATGGATGCTTATAAAAGTTGTATTGAAATGATTTAGGAAGAAACAGCAATATTATTCATATAAATTCAAAACACGTGCACACAAAAACACTATACATTAAAAGGATACATATATATAAGGATGTATCTAAATACTTTAAAATAGGTACTCAGTAGAATACAAGAAGATGAATGGGAATCAGGATCCAAGATGAAGAAGGAAGAGAATAAAATGAGAGAGGCCTCACACCAACCTCATGGCTTGCGTATATATATCCAAGTGTCTGCATAGGCAATAAGGTGGCTGTACATCCTAAATTTATAAGGTGTTGTGACCCTGATAGTTATGAATACAACTAACTCAACTTTTTGTAACTTGCCCAAAGTGAGAATTGAAAATAAAGCTGAATGAAAGAAAGAATGCCAAATTGAATTTGTAAAGCACAGACATTCACAAATAACATACATTGAGCACAGCTGAGTATATATTATAATGCTTTCTGAAATATTTCAGCACATTTTTACCAAACATTGTAAGAGACAATTTAGTGTATGCTGATTAAATACTTTGTATTTAGTTCAGAGTGGTCGAATCATAATTTCTAATCTGATTTAAATATATATACATATATATGTATATATATTTATACATATGTATATATGTATATGTGTATATATATACATACATATATACATATACATATATATACATACATATATATACATATTTTATTTTTTCCCAAATTGCAGTAACTGTACTTTGCAGAGTCATTCTTCCTAGATGGAATTAAATTACTTACCTTGGTAATGGAGGATGTAAATGAGTTGTTAACATGGCACTCCATTGCCACAATAATTTAGAGCCACTAGCTAGCTTGATGTGTCTGCAATAAATGTTTTATTATTTAGGAAAAATACACTATACAAATTGCAATGTGCCATGCTCATTCATGCTGTAAATCAACAAAGATCAGCAGACTGAATAGAAAAATGAAAAGCTTATGTAGAAACTGACATAAGCTTTCAGATGAGCAGGGACGGTTGAAGTTAACTGCATTCATTTTTCTTTGCTTGTCATAGGTGAACTTGAATTTCACTACTATAGATAGAAGATAGCTGTGCTTTATGAAATTATATCCACAGAAACAGTGTTTGCATTTACATAGATATAGTCATAATAAAGTGGAATATAAAGAAGCCACACTAAAGTAATAGTAGTCCCAAATTTATGAAGTGTGGGATGGTATTTGCTATCCCGCATCTCTAGACTCAGAGAATTCCTTCTGTAGAGATCAAAACTCATGCTTCAAACCATGGCATGACTTTGTGCCCTGGGACCATATAGTAATTGCCAGACAATTCTTTAAAACATTGTAAAGCACCTGATAATGTTTTCCTTACTTGCTTTGTTCTCATTTTGACAAACTCAAAAATCACAGAAAAATTATCACTCTGCTTGCAAACCATGAAGCGCCAGCCAGAAGAGCCAGCCACCATGGAGAGAGATTAACAACAATTGAAGAACCCTCCTCAACCTGAGAACATTCCACGCTCAATGAAGTAACTTAGAAAGTGTGAAAGTCCTACAGATAATGTCACCAAATTGAAACAGTGAAGAGAAAACTCCCAGCTGTGACCTTCCTTTGTCTATGGGAAGGCAGTGTCCTAGGCTACTGAATGCCAAACTCATTTGTGTGAAAGAGCCACAGGTAAATGACATTCACGTCTTACTGTTACCTCCATACTAACATCATTAGTCATCGGTTAAGTCCCTAACTCTCACATATGACTTTATAACACATACTATATAATAACCCTTCTGTACTTAACATTTATCAGGAAATGGGTAACCTGCTAACCACAATATTAAAATGAACTCTTCTTAGAGATAGACTTGTCCTAGATGTTAGGGCCTGAAGTCTGAATTTTTTTTTAAAAAAAAGTTTTTTTTTTGTTTTTTTTTAAAGATTTTATTGGGGAATTGGCAGAGGGGAACAGCGTTGGGGAATCGGGGAAGGGGAACAGACAAGTCGCTGTCTTTCTGTTCTTCAGTTTAGTTGCGGAGGATGTTGCTTCACTGTTGGTATCCTCATTGCGCTCTTCCCGGATGAGGCAGATTGGTCGCCGGCCTCTGGATGTTGCTCACCGTGGCTATTGGCAGCTCACACTGGCTGCCAGCCACTCACGCTGGCTGCGGGCCACTCACTGTAGCCTATGGCAGCCCACTGCAGCAGGGGCTGCAGCCCACACCATCACCGGGGGCTCGCACAGCCCAGCTCCAAGTGGAGCTGTTGTTAGCTGTAGAGGGCAGTGTCACTGGCCCTCATGTGGGATCTGAACCGGGGCCGCTGGCATCCCAAAATCAGCGCTTAACCAATGTGCCACTCGGCTGGCCCTTTTAAAAAGTTTTATTGTTGATTTACTATGATGTTGAATAAAATCAGAATCCTAGAAAGGGATCATTTCAGTTACAAGGGAAACGTAGCTAGATGGAAAAGATATATTGGCAGTGAAGCGCTGTGTGGTGAGTTCACGCGAAGCTCATCCTGTGGAAAGCCAGGAAAAGCCCCCAGAGGTCTGTCATGGTGAGGTGTGAGAGGCTATCAAGGAAACTCTTGTGATAAGGGAATGCAGAAACAGAGCTGGAAATATATATATATATATATAAATTGGTGTGTGTAATTTACAAATGGTGAAATGCATAGGTCTTAAAATTGTAGTTCAAAAATATAAGCTCTAACTCATATCCCTAACAAACTCTAGAGTCTTTTCATCACTCTTGGAAGTTTTCTGTACCTCTTTCCAAATAACGTCACTCCCTACCATAGGCAACTAATGTTTTTCTTTCCATCACCAGTGGTTACTTTTGTATGTTTTTAATTTTATATCAATAGAGACATATATGATGCATGCTGATGTCCAGTTTCTTCTACTCAATGCAATGCTTTTGAGATTCTTCCCTGTTGTTGGCAGTATCAATAATTCACTCATTTCTACTCTGGAGAAGTATTATATTGTGTAGTCAGACAATTTAAGTTTGTGAAATTTCCACTGTGTGATTACACACAGCGTATGTGGGATTTCCACTGTGATTACACAGTGGAAAGTCTGCGAACTTAATTGTCTGACCTTTGTATGTATACCACAATTTGTTACTCTTTCTCCAATTGATGACTAGAGTTGTTTCCACTCTGTGGCTGTTATGAATAAAGCTGTTATGAACATTCTTATGCATTTCTTTGTGTAGATATATGTTTTTATTTCTCTTGGGTAAATACCTAGGAGTGTTGCTGGTAGACAAGTATATGTTGAACTTTAACTGCTGAACTATGTTTCCAAGTAGGTGTACCACTTTATGCACGTGCCAGCAAAGTATTTCTTGTTGCCTCACATCCTCACTATCATTTGGTGTTATCAGTTAAAGGTGTACATTTTAACTTAAAAACAATTTGAGATAGAAATAATTCAAAGTTTAAAATTATGCACAAATATTCATATTGTGCTGGTCTGTGTCAAAGCATTCTTACAAGCTGTAAATATAAAGGCATGGTCTACAAAATTAGTATTCATAATACAGTAAAATAAATTTCGTTGCCATTCACCCTTACCTTCCTTTGATAAGTCAAGAATATGTGCCCATTACCTCAATGAAATATCATGAATTGATATTAGCTTGCTAAGATGAATACCAACTTTTTTAGGACGATGAACTAAAAGTGTACTTGGAATTAACATAAAGTCATTGTCTAATATTTGTTATACTTAATTTCGTAGATCTTGCAAGAACTCTAGCGATGTGCAGAAACCAAGAGATAGAATCTCTTCAATGAGAAATAATTGTGAAAAGATTTATCCTTGCTGGACTCTGGTTTTCTTTTTTGAAACTAGAAATGATGCTAAAGAGAGGGAGAGAGGTTCATTTGGAACTCATGGCACTCTAGGGAGTCTGTGCAGGGCAATATAAAGTCTGTGAACATTCTAAAATATGATGCTATTTTGGGGGTGTATAGTGCATCAAAATGTGTGTGTGTGTGTGTGTGTGTGTGTGTGTGTGTGTGTGTGTGTGTGTTGATGAAAAAGTTTATGAGCCTATGAATTAAAAGCCCATGACTTCCATCTTGGTACTTTCTGGGTGGGTCTGGTAAGAGAGGTTTGTTCTTGGAAATAAATTAACTCTGGTTGAGTGAGTTTTGCTAAGAATCTATGCTACTGGAAACAACTCTTGAGTGTGTAACCAGCAGGCATTACTTTATTACTTCACATGATTTCAGTCAAAATTTTTTGAAAATCATTCCTTACGAACAGACAAGACTAAATTCTGGCAGTCCAAAGTGGAATGATGCTATTGATGCTTCTCAGGAAGAAGAAAAAGCACTGGGTTCTATCTCTACTTTGATAATAAAAGACAGAGTCTTCCTGCCACAACTATTTTGTGAAAGTAAAGTTGAATGCCTATACATACAGCAGAGAACACTCAGGAAAGGTTTACGAACCATGACTAACCTTGTCTGTGCATTTTAGCACATCTTCCCAAGATGACCCAACGTGCATGCTGCCCTAGTCTAATCTGAAATTAACCTTCAAGATGCCATTTCCTGTGTGGCACCTGCCTTGAGTGGTGTCATTGTCACACAGTGATTTGGTTCACTAGTTCACTGTGTTCATTTGGACAAGTTACCACTAATGTGTCTATACTTCAGTATTCTCAACTGTGAAGGAGAAATGACCCTGTTAACAGCATGCTTTCCAGAGGTGATGTGATGGACAGCCAATAAAATTATTGTGGAACATTTTACCTGTTTTTATGGGGAAGTTATATGACCTTCTCCCTGGCATTACATAATGGTTCAGAGAGCTTGGTTATTGCTTTATGAAAACATTTATTTAGAAAATGTCTTGACAACCTTAAATAGCCAATATTTTACAGCATGAACTATTAAGACTACTTTATTACTTTTGCTGTCATCAATTATTATTGTTATTATCACTGGAAAATGCAAAAGAAAGCCCACAATTATGGACAGAGTAGGATCTTCAAAAGTATAATGAACCAGATGAGCCATAATATATTATTACAGCCCTTTCAATAGCTCAACCACCCTCAAACTTCTACAGGTGTTTATGATAGATGTGGGAATAATATCTAAGAATCTCCTTACCCACACAAAACAAAAGACAATTAAATGAAAGCTGTGAATTTGATCTCGGCCTAAGATGCATTAGGTAGCTGGGTTAGAGTTCAATAACTCTACTGAATTGGTAATGTTATACTATTGTCCAAAGTATAATAAGACTTTGATTAACTAGAAAACAACTAAAACTGAAACTTCAGTTAACTCCCCCAAACCCCTCTTACAGAAGCATATAATTTTAAAAAATGATATCAAGGACTTGGAAGAAAATAAATAAATAAGCCAATCCTGGTTCTGGAGGTCCTAGAAAGAAAGCCACATGATGATGATGATGATGATGATGATGATGATGATGATGATGATAAACTGTTGATAACTTGTAATTCTGGTAAATCTCTTCATTAGGCATTGTTCAATGCTTTATAGACATTATCACTAATTCTGAAAAGTGTTCTTACAAGAACACTTCTTGTAAGAACACTTATATTGTGATGATGGCTCTATAGATGAGAATACTGAAAATTAACAAAATTAAAACCTACTTATGGTCACTGATAAATCACCAAATAAGGATTCAAACCGAGCTCTGTCTAGCTCCATAGCTGTGTTTTTCCCCAACAGCAGCAGCATGCCCCATTACAATTTCAGTTTTTAGGAAGTTGAAGTCAATTAACTATAAGAAAACTATCTTCTCTACTCATATTAGTTTAAACAGAATCAATGAGTCTTTGTGTTCCAAAAAAGACTTTTGTTGTTCTTTTTGGTAGGATACCTCATAAATTTGAATAATATGTTTGGTGACACTATAAGAGGTGGCTATAATAGACAACATTATTCAATTGTAATTAACTATGAAACAATTATTTAGAGGGAAGAGGGAAGAGATTTTGTAGGACCAACATTCTATGGAACCCAGATGAGAAATATTTCACTCTGCCTATCTCTATCTGTACCTGCAAGCAAACCTTATGCTCAAAGTGATAATCCTGAGCACTGTAAGATTCAGTATTAATAAAAACAAAATTTAAATACATTCCCTACTTAATAAGCAAGCAAAAACTCTTAGGTGTCTAAGAAAGATTTTTGATGAAACTCTAAATAACATAGTTAACCAGAAAATACAGCTAAGTAGAACTCATCACACTTTGAATATTTTAATTTAGGTTGCTTTAAGCAAACTTGATTTCTCAGGATATTAAGAGTTATTCTGTTTATATATTTAAAATTTAGTGTGAGACGGTGACAGACCCTGTTGGTTGCATAACTCAGAATACATTCCCAATTATTGTATTTGGCCTTGTCCCTTTCTACCACAGAGAATGGGAAAGGATTCCACTTTTGTGTACACTTTCCTAGTCTTTCTTTAAACTAAAAAAAACTATGGAAACAACTTAGGTGTTCGTCAATAGTTGAATAGATAAAGAAGATATATATATATACATATATATATATATATATATATATATATATGTATATATATATACACACACACACTATTACTCAGCCATAAAAAGAATGAAATCTTGCCACTTGTGACACTATAGATAGTTCTAGAGGGTATTATACAAAGTGAAATAAATCAGACAGAGAAAGACAAACATTCTATGATTTTGCTTATATGTGGAATCTAAAAAAGACAAAACAAATGAACAAACAAAACAGAAACAGACTCATAGATACAGAGAACAAACTGATGATTGCCAGAAGGGAGAGTGGTGGGGTGATGGGTGAAAAAGGTAGAGGGAAATAAGAGGTACAAACTTTCTGTTATAAAATAAATAGGTCATAGGGATGTACAACACAAGGAATATAGTCAACAATATCTTAACTTTGTAAAATGACAGATTGCTACTAGACTTAACTACAGTGATGACATCATAAGGTACATAAATGTGAAGTAACTATGTTGTATTCCTGAAACTAATAGAATATTGTAGGTCAACTATACTTTAATAAGATAGAGTGATTCTTGAGGCAGCGGGTTAGCTCAGGTGGTTAGAGCACAATGCTCCTAAAACCAAGGTTGCTTGTTCAATTCCCACATGGGTCACTGAGATGCGCCCTCTACAACTAGATTGAAACAACTACTTGACTTGGAACTGATAGGTCCTGGAAAAACACACTGTTCCCTAGTAAAAAAAAAAAAAAAGTTAAAATAAACAAATAAATAAAAAAGAGCGACTCTTTTATAATTGTTTTGTCTTCAGTTGTGTGCTATTTATAAGATACTGTATATCTTGACTAGCAATGTAAGTGTAAATTAATTTAAGGAGGTAGATAGGTATGTACATGTGTATGTGAGTAAGTATGTAAATAGAAAATTAAGTCTTAACTTACATGTACAAAACAATACAAATGACATTTTTCTGGACGAAAATTTGTTACCATACAATGTACTCTTGAGTGCTGCTAGTGTCATAGAAAAGTACTGAACAATTGTTAGTACAGTCTATGCTTGGGATAATAAACGTTAGATGTTCTGCCAATGTATTTTCCAATTATCAACCAATATATTTAAAACAAGGACATAATCTTTCACACACACACACACGCGCACACACACACACACACACACTCACAAAGTTTTGTTTGGAAGTTAAGAAAAAAATGAATATTTAACAACCAAAAGACAGGTTGCCTTCAAAAGGTGATTCATGACATTGGAGGATGTATAATTGATGTGTGTGGTTGTCTGGATGGTAAAATAACAATGCCATCCATTAGAGATGAGAGCTCTAACAACTCAGGCAGGGAGGCAATGTGTATTTTATAGGTCATCTGGGTTCCATTTGGATCTACAGGTTGCTATTCCTTCTCCATACTTGAAAGCATTTAATGGATTATTCTAAAAGGAAAAAGATAGTATGCAATAATGGTTTAAATTGAAGCTCTGTGCGTGTATCACCACTGTGTGACTCCTAAATGAGAGCTTCATTTTTAAAATTCTCATATGGCATGCTTGAAAGTTTGCCAGCACATGAAGCAATCAAAACAATGAATGCAGCAGCAGGAAAGGAGAACACAGAGGGCTGAGGAGAAGTGAGGTTTCTTTCTTCTTTCTGTCTCTCTTTTGGCATCCATGACTATAAATAGTGCAAGTTCATCAGAAAAAGAAATGGCAGATACTTCTGAACTTCCAATGATCAGTAATTGGACAGTGTTTTTGGAAAACATATTGATTCAGAAAATGGGGTATAATGGAAAAGCTTAAAACCACCACAAAACAAGCTGGGGGAAAACAGTCTTGATAGTAATTGTGGGTGAAAATCAAATCAAATAGCAACTCATCTGGAAAATACCTCCTCCTTTCTGAAATGGAGATAAGCTGCAGGGTGAAAATTCTTTTCTGCATTGTTAGCCATGAGTATAAAAGTTTATTCCTGCTTTTAATGAGTAGTATTTTAGAAATGTAATGGAAGATAATTTTAGCAGATTCCCTGAGGAAAAGCCTTAGCCCAATTACATAGGCAGTCCCAGCCATTCTAGTATAATGCACATGCATAGATACGAGTATTTCCAGTTTAAATAAAATGTAATGGAATTTGAATAATCAAAGGCAATAAGAGCACAGGAGGTAGATCAGGAATCATGAAGTATTATTGAGATATTCTTAGTTTATGGTGATGAGTGTTCTAAAATGAGGCTCTACAAATTTATCTGGAAGGGACTGGCATTTTAAAAACAAACTTTCCTTGCTGGGATTTGGAAGTGGATGGTGGGGTGTGGAAAAGAAGGTGTGGTATAATTGGCAGTTTCCTAGGTTCACATGTCAACCAGGCTTCATCAAAAATATCTTCTGTTAAACTATGATGTTGGCATATTTTGCATTTAGCAATTATAGGTTAGTAACTTAATGCTTAACCAAAACGTAAAAGGCCAGTTCTCAGTCTTTTAGATAAGTTTGTGCCTTTCATAGATACAGTTAGTGGCTCTTGGGTGATTCGTGGTGGAAGAGCTCACAAGTAGTTTTTTTTTTCTTGAGTGTGATATTCATGAATTATGTTTTTTTTCAAAAATTATTTAATGATCTCACATTCTGAACTAAGCACTGTTACTGACATTGAGAACACATAGATGAATGAAATAAGATTCCTATCTTATTCTCAAGTTGTCCAGAGCCTATGGAAGGCTGACATGCTAAGTACAATATAATGGTATAAGTGATCTTATGTAGAAGACATAGGAGCATAAAAGATTGGTTCCTTCACTGTGCCATGGTCTTGTACAAAGGCTCTGGAAGCTGAGTCTTGAAGGGTAAGTAGGGATTCACCAAATGGAGATGAAAGGGTACAGCATGCCAGAAGCAAGAAAGCACAGGAAACCCAAATATATTACCATGCTGAGAAATATAAGCTACAGCTGAACCACACTTTTCAAACAGAAGTTCCCAGTAAAATCTGCAAAACAAAAACAGAGACCCTGTTAGTCATCCTGCATTTCTTTCTTTCTCTCCCTTGAGAGAGCCTGGGGTATACATGAAATGGTGAGTGGTTCAAAGGACCTAGAGTTTAGGGTGTCTGTAGGACTGCTTTTAGGAGTGAGGCAAAAGCAAGGGGCTGGAGAAACATGTGGAGCTTGGTTGCTGAACGGCCAGTGTGACTCACTGAAACATCTTTTGGCAATGAAGACACTGGTGAGGGGCTCTAGGCAAAGGATCCCCTTTTTGTTTTATAGAAGGAAGTTTGTCGGCAGTGCAGAGTATAGCTGAAGAGAGTAGAGTAGGGGAGAAGAGGGAATGTATTGAAAAAGATTAGGTATTGGTGAAAAGAAGGAAGAAATGTGGGATGACTAACAGGTTTCCCGTTTTTGTTTTGCAGATTTTACTGTCAGCTTCTGTTTGAAAAGTGCAGTTCAGCTGTAGCTTGTATTTCTCAGCATGGTAATATTGTATAGAAATACAAAAGACAGTTCAAAAAGAACCTTGTCAAAACCCCTCCATGAACTTGCCCCTAAATACTCCCTTCCAGTGGGGTGCACATTTAGAATGTCCATTGCTTTGATTGCATCCAGCACCATCCCCGTTGCTGAAACCATCTGTATGTAGCACCTCTGTCAAGCATGGTCATCAAGGTGTCTCTACTGCTCAGAAAGAGCAGAACTCTCTCTCCCCCATATGTATCATCAGCGCCAACCATCTCTGCTCAATAAGGAGAAATGTGATGTACATCATATAAGAGAGATGGGCTAAAAAGAGTGGATGAATTACTGGCTCTTTCAAGATGATTTTGTCTTTAACTCTGTTATTTATTTCACGCTCAATGGGGAAAGTATTGCTTCTTATAAAAAGGCATCTAATTTCTTTTGTGGAAACTGTTTAATGTAGGTATGCGTTCACAAGTACTTACTTGAAATGTGTGGGACCAGAAGAGTCTAGTAATTAAGTTGTTTTTTCTTCATATTATATTATATTATGTAATACCATGTGCTATGTTATTAATATTGCCAGCAGGTTCTGAGGTCGCAGCAGTGATCAAATGCATTACTATCTCTGTGGAGAAACATGAATATCCATGCTAAGTGGTATAAACAAAAACTAGAAATAGCTTTCTCTCAACTAAGGTCAGGATGTAATGCAAAAATTTGCCCCAAACTGATTTGAAATCTTAGTTTTTAGAGCTTTGGGGGATTCAGGAATTACAGGAAAAGGATTGTGGACTGTATTTCACTCTCTTATTTAGTTAGCTCGACAACTTTTGTCTTGTGGAACAGAAAGTTGTCAAAATCAGCTCAACATCTGTACATTCCTTTCAGCTGGAAATTTTGATGGGGTTATTAGAACTACATATCTGTTCAGAAAATCTCATTAACCAATGCCAGAAGTTTAAAGGTGCAAATCTGAAGGAACCAGGTATGAATTCTATGACTGTAATCTTACCCAACAAGTTATAACTAGTTGCATACATGGATATTTTGCTCTGTAATCAAATTTTCTGAAACATTCTTGGTCAGAGGAATAATTATGGATAATGCTTCCAAACCCCTGGATGAAATTGTCATAAAAGCTAAAGCAAGATCGATGTTTATGCAAGAAATAATTCAATTGGAAGAAAAGAACAATGGGTATTGAAGAGATAAAAATAATAGTAATAAATGATAAGAATGGAAATATTGGTGTGAAATAAATTGATGAATCAAATAGGAGTAAACCAAGGACCTCATTAACCACTCTGATTATTTAATTTAGCTTCTAATACATTAGAGTGTATGTGTATACAAGGTCTGACAATTAAGTTCAAGAACTCATCCTAGCAATGCATTCCTCATTGCTGAATATCGCTATGGCCACATTTGAAGTACTCCCCTTGGGAAGCTATGCACCGATGCCAACACCTAATCCACCCTTCAAAGCAATTTTGGAACTGTTTTTCTGGAATGGCCATCAGAGCTGTTCTCATATTACCCTTGATGTCCTCAATGTCATCAAAATGTCTTCCTTTCAATATTTCTCCTTTATTTTTCAGGTAAAGAAAGCAGTTTTGGGGGCGCAGATCAGGTTAGTAGGGAGAGTGTTCCAATACAGTTATTTGTTTCCTGGCTAAAAACTCCCTCACAGATAGTGCTGTGTGAGCTGGTGCATTGTCATGATGCAAGAGCCATGAATTGTTGGCGAAAAGTTCATGTCATCTAACTTTTTCACGCAGCCTTTTCGGCACTTCCAAATAGGAAACTTGGTTAACTGTCCGATTGGTACAAATTCATAATGAATAATCCCTGTGATATCAAAAAATGTTAGCAACACTGTTGTAACAAGTTTACGAACTTAATTGTTCTATCTCATATACATGAAAAGAATTAGTGTGGCCAATCAAAAGACATTGTATTTCAGGGAAACTGGGGTTCATCCTGAATATTATTTGTCATTCTCTCCCTGGAACCTGAAGTTCAAAAGCATTGAGTTAATTTAACAACTAGCAATCCTGATGTGTAGCAATTGGGAAAATTGTACATGCACACACATGTACATACAAGTATATGTAGATTTTTGAATCTACTCCTTTCAGAGTTTTGTTTTGATTTTAAATCAAAACAAGGGTGCACTGTGTATAAGATACACACCCACCAAATTATTTCATAAGATGGCATTCCATTGTCTCATTTTTTAAAATTAGTCTTGCCTTAAAAACATTTCTATTGAGTATTCTATTCAGATCTGATACCAGTAGGAAGTTCTTTAACATAAATCTCTAAGACTTAGGGTTCCCCCCACCACAATGAGGCATTTGAAAGTAATACAGAGAAGGTTGAAATATGGCATCTCCCTTCAGAACACTCATGTGATCATATCACTCCCCTCTCACAGACTGGTGTCTACGTTCAGCATACATTGGTTAAAAGGAAACTGAGTTCTGTGCAATTTTCAAATATTTTTATCTCTAGGTATTCCTAGAGATAAGATGAACTGCAGAAAAGCTTGCTTTCATATTCCTTTTTCTCTGCAATATTGAATGGATAGCAAACAAAATAGAGATTTCTTTTCCCTTTTTGGTTCAGTCCTCATGATGAATTTAAACCTGGTGATTTTACCTGTTTTCTGATTATCTAAGCCAGCTATAGTACGGAAACAGAACTCATGGAATTGTGGCAGATGAAAGGGCAAAAGGAAGTTGCTTCCAGAGTTTTCCAGAGAAAACATCTCCTGGGGCAGGAGGTGTTCTTTCTCTGTTCCATGTACTCAGAATAGCGATAATACCTTATCAAACATTTGCTTTTCTGATTATGCAAATGGCACTAAAGAACAAGGGAACAGAATCCACTTCTTGAAAGAGCCTGGCTATTAATTTCTGTCCTCTTGGAAGGTAGGAACTATACTAGGAATGACAGGAATAATTAAGAGATAGAGCACAAGTTCAAATACTGCATAATGCAGTCATTCCCTATTGTTCAGCTAGCTATGGCTCATTCCCTGTTGCCTCTCTCATTTCCCCATTTTATCACTTTTATTCACTATTATCACTTTCCATGTTTGGACCTCCAAAATTATCAGTGTTCTCCTTTGTAACTCACAGAATAGGTATTTGCCTATTCTCTTTTTACTTGAAGCAAAACTAACATTAGACCTTTTGCCTTGAACTTTCAATGATATTGCACATATGTTTTGTGAATATATGTAGCATATTGCCAAATAATCACCATACAATTTCTTTTTCACTAGAGGAGTGTTTTTCAGACATACCTATTTTAATACGGCTAAATCCTATTATTCAAAATATTTGGAAGTAAAAGACACAGTCATTAATCTATATGAGGATTAATATATAGTTCATTATTTATTATCACTCATAAAATGGAAAGTTTGGAAAACTGTAGATAATCCCTAATATATTTTTTGTTCTTTTTCCTTTCTCTTCTGCCAAGCCAACATCAGAGTTTTTATTTTACTTCTTCTATATTCCCAGTGCCAGAGTCAAATTTGGTACAAATTTACCAAAAGAAAATACTATGTGCCTATGAGGATAAAAATCACAAAATCTTCCGGAACAGGCTTTGCATGCAGGAGGTATTTAATAAATGCAAGAGCTAGCAATATATTCAACAATGGAACTCAGGTATTTTGACTCTGGAAAATTATTTTATGTGATTTCATTGCCCAGATATTTTCAGATATTGTAACTGAATCTATACCACGTTTCTTCATTTCCTGTGTGCAGTGATAACTGAAAATGGAATGGCTGGATTATATGCAGACTCAATAGTAACAATGTCTACAGTAAGGCAGAGGAATTCTTTTCGGAGATGTACACATTCTTTTTCCCTGTGACTGCCTGAGTTCTACACCAAAATATCTAATATTTGTCACCTGTGAGAATGTCACAATGCTCGATAAATGTGTACTGATTTGCACACATCGGCTAGAGCTACAATTAGATCCCAAGATGCATTTAGAACAGTGGTTCAAAAACTTTAATGTACGTAAGAATAACGTGGTTTACTTACTAAAAATGCCCCTTAAGCCCTACCTAGGCACAAATTAGTACCCATGGCAGAAATTCTGATTCACTGGGTCTGCAGCCACCTAAACATTTGCATTTTAATAGACATCTCCAGGTAATTCTAATATCTAGCTTGTCCATGGATAATACTCTGTGAAACACTGCTTTAGAGCTCACATGCTACAAATAATCATTTGTTTCTTTATCCTTTCATATTTGTATTTGAATGTTTATGTACATATGTATATATAAGAAATATGGACACATGCCTACACAGTGGAAGTATGAGAGAGCTCTGGAACCAAAAGAAATAAATCACCTTTATGCAAATGCACATGTAGCTACATCCAAGTCTAAACTGTTATGTAAGAATTTTGTTTTCTAAATGAAAGACTACTCACCCTACACAGAGAGTTTTAAACTATGGATACCATTTTCAGAAAGGAGACAGCAGGAGTCAGTGCCCACAAAAAAGAGATACTGTATTGGTTTTGCTTTCCTTGGGGGACAAGCACTCCATTTTCCTGCTCTTTGCTTGGGGATGGACAATAATCTCCTTTGTGATTTAATAAAAACTGTCCTCAAATCAAAGTGTTAGAGAATCTAATCATGCATTTCACTTGATTCACTCATTAGTTTTTCACCTGAGAGCCTCAGGTTCTGTAATTCCCAAGGTAGAAGAGTATGGTTTCTTTCTGCCTCTTCCCTCCTCCCTCAACCCAGAAAGCCTGGTGTTTTATCTGCTCAGACTGACTCAAAAGGAAGATTTCCTGTAAGATGCAGTGCAAGATTATCTTTCCAGTTTTGATCTGTCCCTTAACCCTTATTTCCCTTTACCTACGCCCCTCTCTGACTACTCCCTTTTGTTTTTTCCCACCACCCTCACTACAGATGCTATAATTGAAAGAAATACAGAAAAATAAAAACAAAAGTTCCTGTAAATTCAACAATAGATAATTCTTTTCTCACACTCAGTAGTTTACACCACATGGAGTCCATTACTTTCTGGATATTTCCTTCTTTTTATCATGCGTATACATTTGCACCTGCCTAGTGTGAATGGAAAAGGGGCCACAGCTTAAACCTGACAAGCTCAGGAGACTGAAAATAACCACAGAGGATGGAGTGAACATACAAATTCCTAACAAAGGTGGGCCATGGTGGGAAGTCACATCCTTGGCCTGTAGCTTCCTTGATGAAGGTTAATCTTTACCTTAAGCCTGTCTGTCATCTTTTTGCATCTAAGATAACATACCCTTACAATATCAGAGTAATCGCTTTTTCCATACCCCAGGGGGCACAATCCACCACACCAAGGCAGGAATCTACAAAATCCCTCATTGTTATCTTGTTCCCCAAATATTATTCCTATGTGCTATAAAATGCTATTAACTATGCTGTACCCACCAATGTAAAAGAAGTGTGTGTCTCTCCATTTTACTTTTTGTCCAACCCCAGTGATTTCCCTGCTTTGCTTTCTCCCACCCCCTTAACCTACAACCAATGGATTTCATGTAACCTTTCTCCTTTGATTCGAATGTATAAAATACACTGCAAAACAGCCATTTTCTCAATCCGTTGAGATTTTGCTTCCCAGCAATCATTGTCAGTTTGGCTCAAATAAACTCATAAATTTTCTCTTAGGCTGGATATTTTTCATCAGCACTAGTTTTGAGATATGAAGTACCAGTGAGCTTTCTCAGGCCTTTCTAGACAGATGAAGCAAACTCCCACAAAAAAAAAAAAAAAAAAAAAAAAAGGCTTCAGAGGTACAAACCAAAGGGGAATCATTGCAAATGAACCAAAAGAGAATTCAAAGTGTGGAAAAAATAAACCTATTAATTAATTAATGACATGTTTTTTCCTAATTTTCAACACTGATATTAAAACTCAAAGATTCCTCACAAGAGACTGTATTACTACTATATGATTTCTGTTTCCAGAGGTAGCAATAAGCTGAGAAAAATGGGAAAGAGAGACAGTTTCTGAACAATATAATTTTTTTTTTTCACAAGATAAACGAATAACATTTTTTCGTAAGTTCAACTGCTCTCTTTGTAATTACAAAAGTTTTGCATCCTAGAGAGAGAGGCTGCAAGATTTCCCTCAGTAGTCATGCTGCAGTGAGAACAAACCTGTATACTAAATTTCTCCTGTATTTTATTTTCTTAATGGTACTTGTTCATGGATTTCCAGTTTGGGGCACCTATTATCCTGTTTTTGGTCTCTAGATAAAGTGCCTGAAAGAAACTAAGCATATTTTAGGAGCAAGAGAGTAATCTAATGGCAATTAGTAATGTTATTTTATGATTAAATTAAGTTGTTTACCAGGAAGCTTAAAAAGTCCAGTGTCACATTTCATGTTACTAAAACTCATATTTTTAATACACTAGCTATCCTTCCATGTATGCTTAATCATTCTCAATGCACTTTCCCATAATTCTCATGTAGTACTCAAAATAATTTAGTAAGGTAGTTATTAACATCACATATGAATAGATTTGAGGGAACTAAGATTTAGAGAACTGTAGTGTAGGAAAAACTCTTCCTCTATTCTCAGGTTCAGTGATAGGGTGCTATAGTTTAAACTGACAAAAGACATATTAACAGAATAAAAACACTTTATTTACACATGTAACTCACATATAGAAGTCAGCAATGGGTAATTTAAAGGATGCTTAGATCTTGGGGATTATATACTATCTTAAAAGGTACTTTTTAAGGAACCAGAAGGGTACCTATAGGACACCAAAAAAAATTTGGCAAGATAAATGAATTTTTAAGGAAACAAACAGGAGATGTGAAAGTTTGTGATGTTTGTTTATACAGGTATGAGTGGTTTTTCTATCTTCTTCTGGGCCATAAAACTTCACTGGAGAAAAGATTTGGGGTAAGTTTGTTTCACATTCTCCTTTCTGGGAGATCTGCCCTGAAGAGGATTTTATGACAACCTTACTTCTCAGAAGTTGCTGCTTTTAGTCAGAATAAGGGAAGCTCCAAGAAGCCTGCAAGTCTTCCTTCCTTCCTTCCTTCCTTCCTTCCTTCCTTCCTTCCTTCCTTCCTTCCTTCCTTTCTTCCTTCCTTCCTTCCTCTTTTTTTTTCTTTTGCATTTGTTGAATTTCTAATATCCTCATCTTAAAATAATCTGTGTACCAAAGTGACATCTTTTAGGTGGCATATTCTGATCCCCTTCAGAAATAATGTGGTTTGTCTGAGATTAAAAATTAATTTATAATGAAATAAACCACCAGTAAGTCTACTGTCTTCCAGTCTAAAACTCTTTCTATATCATAAGCAGCAAATAAGAAAGAGGTAAAGGGAAGGGAGAAGACTGTAAGTGGTAGAAATTTTACTAGCATAGGAATAAACAAGAAAACAATCTCATAAGAATAAAATTGCAATCTCCTAATTTCATGAACATATTTCTGAAAAGTTGTTTTAATATTGATGATTCAGAATTGCAAAATAAACGTTCATGTTGTGATATGGTGTTCCTTTCCCAGAAAGCCATAGCATATGTACAAAGTTACAATTATGAAATATCTCCTTTGATTCCAAGTAGCCAGACATTGAAGTGAAAACTGTCAAATGTTTTTGAAACTATAATCTTGGTTCTCTTATTGGACATGGAAAATCCAGAAAGGTTGTGTCAGAAAAATTGGAGGACAGCTCCCAAGTTTAAACTTCTCTTCCAAGAGTCTTACTTTTCCAGAAACACATGAGAGAGTATCTTTTTAAAATATTTTCAGAGTGTACCTGAATCTTTTCCCACATATGCAAGTCTGTTGTTGGTACTGCCCTTTTCCCCGCCCCCACCCTCTCATACTACCTACAAAGAAACTGAGAACGATAAAGACTTCAGAGAGGATGGACCAGCAGAGGCATCTGCTGGTGCTGAGGCTTAGCTGGGTAGGCAAACTTGTGAAGCCTAGTTATCCACCCGCTTCTACAAAAGTGTCACTCATGACCAAGGCCATAATATGTAAGCACTCACATTGCAAACACACTTTCCTGTGGTTACCTCAAGAGTATAAGCCAAAAAGCAATACCATGCTGTAGATAAATATCATCACTGATGAGCTGGTAAATAAAGATCCAATTTGATACAGAAAGGATGGATTAGGGATGTTTCTTATCCTAATATCTATTGGGCTCCTGTCTACTCCTGCTTTTGCCATCAGCCATTGCTTTTATGTAAAATGCACTTTTTTCAGATATCCACATGGATAACTAAATCACCTTTATCAGCTCTGTATTCAGCTCTTATCTTAGAGAAACCTACCTGAGCATTCTATTTAGAATTCTAATTCCCACCTAGCTACCTCAAGACTCCTAATCCTCCTTCCCTTCATCTACTTTTTCTTTTTTCCATACTAACCACCATGTAACATACTATATGTACTTATTTTTTAAATGTTTTTTTTTTTCGTAAATGTTTGTATTTCCCCAGGAAATAAGCGAAATGAAAAGAGGAATTGTTGCCTTTCACTCTTCACTGCTGCATTCTAAGTACCTTAAGTGCTCAATAAATAATTTATTGACTGAATCAATCAATGAAATAAGAAGTTGTAAATTTGACAGTTCTATAAAAATCAAATGTTTGAAAGACTAATACCACCTGTATATAATATACAATAATAAGAAGTTTATAGTGATAATTCTAAAAGCATATGAATGCTTAATAGGTTTTTAAAAGATTGTTTTTTGTTTTTTGTTTTTTTTCATAAAATGTTTCACATTTTTAAAATTGGCATTTCAATTTATCTGGAAAAATAACTTCCATATTATATTGCAACATATCCTTTGACAATGATATTGACTGAAGAAAACACTGACAATGTGATACAATTGAATACAAATTGAAATTGAAGACAAAAATGCATTCAAATTTGTACTCTATTGCTTTATAGATTACTAACCTCAGGCAGGTCTTCCTTTCTTTCTTCTTTCTTTTTCTACCCTTCTGCCTCCCCTCGTTTTTCTTCCTGATCTCTTTCATTTCTAAAAACCTTTACAGTTACTTACAAAAATAAACAGAATTCAATAAGATTATTGAATTATATCAAATAGATCAAAATAGCAATAGGAAGACAGATAAATCAGTGCAATATTTTTTTTTAAAAGAGCAATGCAAAAATAAAGTTAGGATAGCCAAATAAGACAAAAGAGAAAGCCACTGCATAGAAAGGTAGGTCTTATGGATCCATTCTGATTAAGATGGGGCATTACAAAATGAGGTTTGAGTTCCCCAAAACTGGAAGCATAATCAGAGATACAATGTACATTGGCTAAAAGCAGACCCAACTCTAACATTTGTGGATCCCAGTGCAAGACTACATATGGAATCCCATGCGTGTCCAAATATTTAAAAGCTTACATCAATCCAATATTTTAAAGAAATTATGCCCTTCTAATTTGACAAAAATACTTCCAAAGTCACAAATGGAAAAATTTTACATGCTACATCTGGACATACATACATACAGAGCTCAGGCCTCTCTTGCTATGGTTAATGACCACATTTGCTTAAAGATATCAGTATCTCAGGAAAGGAAAATCCAGATTAGACAGAGATTGCTACTCTAAGTTTTTAAAAAGACATCCTGGATAACACTGTTTAGTGACTTCCGAAATAATCACTCAGAATGTTAAGAGATTCAGATTAAAGCAGATCTGGGGTAGGGCGTAGGAATCTGTGGTTTTAAACATCATCAAAGATGATTCTGATAAATTGCTGACACAGTAGCGGACAACATCCTCCAAGATTTTCTGTATTATACATCCAGTAGTTACTTTAATATAGCCATTTTTCTTATTTAGAAATTAGGTATAATTGTGCTACCTCTTATGTGGTAGGGCTTTAAATATGTTCTTAAAAGAGTTGTACGCAACAAAAGTCAGTTGAATCTGTGTATCTGAAGGACAGGTATCTCATTAGATTTAGGATACAGATTATTTATGCTTTACCTTTTCTTTCGGTGATTGATACAAATTAGTTTTAGACTCCTGTTTACATCTCTTGCTTACAGGAAACGTTTTTTTCTTTTGAAAAGGTGAACTAGAACATAAAAATTCTAACTTAAAAAACACCTTTTATATATAGCTCATTTATTGAATTATTGTTTAATCCTAGTTAGTTGTTTCTAAACCCTTTCTACACATATGAATTCATAGTCTAATATGATTTCAATATGTACAATAAAATGTTTTTATTATAAGTCTCATTGATATTTACTGTAGAAACTTAAATGATACAGATAATCAAAAAAAAAGAAAGGATGTATTATTAATAATCACATTCTTCAGATATAATCACTGAGATATTTAGATAAATCATTCCATATCTTTTTCTGTGAAATATTTCTTACATAGATATGTTTTCTAAAAGGATCATAATACACGTACCATTTGAAAATGTTTTTTGCTTAATAGTACATAAAGCCAACTTTCTATTAAATATTCATTTACAAGGTTGGACAATGAAGTTTGCAAACTCATCCTGGAAAAAGTGCTACATACCTTATTGCTGAATATCTCCTTCGAGGTAATCCCCTTGGGAAGCTATGCACCGACACCAGAGCCTGGTCCACCCTTCAAAGCAATTTTGGAACTTTTTCTGGAATGTCCATCAGAGCTATTGTCCTGAATGTCATCAAAATGGTTTCCTTTCAATATTTCCTTTATCTTCAGGTGAAGAAAGAAGGCATTGGGGGCCAGATCAGGTGAGTAGGATGGGTGTTCTAATACAGTTATTTGTTTACTGGCTAAAAACTCCCTCATAGATGGTGCCTTGTGAGCTGGTGTATTGTTGTGATGCAAGAGCCATGATTTATTGGTGAAAAGTTCACGTCATCTAACTTTTTCATGGGTTCTTTTCAGCACTTCCAAATAGTAAACTTGGTTAACTGTACAGTTGGTACAAATTCATAATGAATAATCCCTCTGGTATCAAAAAAATATTAGCAATGTCATTGCACCAAGTTTGTAAACTTAGTTGTCTGACTTCATATGTGGTTTTCTTGATCATTGTTTTAAAGATTTTATTGGGGAATTGGGGGAGGGGAACAGCGTTGGGGAATCGGGGAAGGGAAACAGACAAGTTGCTCTCCTTTTGTTCTTGAGTCTAGTTGCGGACGGAGGACGTTGCTTCACTGACCCGTGTTGGTATCGTCATTGCGTTCGTCCCGGATGAGACAGATCAGTCGCCGGCCTCTGGATGGCCACTCATCGTGGCTATTGGTAGCTCACGCTGGCTGCCAGCAGTTCACACTGGCTGCCGGCCACTCACTGTAGCCTATGGCAGCTCACTGCAGCAGGGGCTGCAGCCTACACCGTCGCCGGGGCTCACACAGTCCAGCTCTAGGTGTCACTGGCCCTCCTATGTAGGATCCAAACCAGGGCCGCTGGCATCCCAAAACCAGCTCTTAACCAATGCACCACTTGGCCGGCCCTCTTGATCATTTTTAATGGCTACATGATAATCAACTATACAGATGATCTAAAATATATTCAACTAATACAAAATTGTTGAATGCTTAGATTCTTTCTTTTATAAACAATGCTAGTTGAACCTGTGTATGCATACACATTTGCCCATTGTGTAATTATTTTCTTAGACTAAATAGCAAGAGAAATTGCTACAAGTATGTAATTGTTTTAAAAAAATCATTCCTATTTAAATTTGAAAGGTATAATCAACATTGACAATGGTGTTTTGTTTGATAAGCAAAAAATGGTATGTCATTGTTTTATCTGCGTTTCTTTAATGTCTAGGAAGAATATTTTTCTTAATTTATAAATAATTCTTAAAATTTTCCTTTTTTGGATTAACTGATATCTTCTATTCACTAAAACTGTTTAGTGTTTTGTTTTGTTTTTAATTCCTAAGATAATTTTATATATTAAAATGCCCAACCTTTTTGGTAAACGGCAAACTCTAGGTAGAATTTAAGTATCAGGAGCCCAAGCATTATGTGACCTAATGACTTTTTTTTCAGTTCATTGACTTCCCCCAAACTCCACAATTGTGTACCTGGTCACCCAAACCTTTTGGGCACCCACTTCTCTTTGCATAATGGGATCCACTTATGCAGATTTTAACTTGGTTGGCTTTTCTCTGGACCCTGCCTGCATTTCCCACTGAGATTATAGTCTAAAATGATCTCCCTGCTGACCAGGTTACAGGCAAAAGTTTATATCACAGTTAAACAAAATTTATGTTGTATGGGTACAGCTCCTGATGTGATTAGTTGACATGTTAAACCCGAGTCTATTTGACCAATGCTGAAAAATTTATTTGTTCTTATTGATAAAGGACTGCCCGAACAGTCACATCTCCTGGATGTGGGTTCAGTTCTCTATGTTCCTACTGCATGACTTGGCCAGGCAAATTTGATAGGACAAATTTCTCAGGAGTAATCCAATCCGACACAGACTCCAAGATTAAATTTCAAGATAAGAAAGTTCATAGTGGCTTAAACTAGACATTTTAATCCAGTAGATATTAACAGAATATGTAATTGAAACTTTACTTACTATTTCTGTTTGATTATTTACATTTAATTTTAATTCAAATATATTAATTAACCTTGCTGAGCCTTAGTTTCCTCATCTATAATACAAGGATAATAAAATTTAACTGATAGGCATTTTGTAATATTGCATTACATTATGTATTTAAAATACAGTAATACCTTGGTTTGCGAGTATAATTCGTTCCGGAAACAAACTACTTGTATTGTAAGACATCGCTCATTTACCAAGTTAAATTGTATTATTAGAAATGTTTGCTCATCTTGCAGAACATTCGCAAACCAAGTTACTCGCAATCCAAGGTTTAAACTGTGCCTAGCTTATACTTTTTTTCAGTAAATGGAAGCTGTCTTCAATGAACTTAAGGATTCAATTTAAGGATCTCAGGTAAAATATAGAGAGTGACTAATGTATTTTTAGAGCTTTCTCTGATGCCTTTAATAGAGATAGGAGATTAGGCTGCATATTAAAATTTCTTAAATATTTCTTCTATCCCCTTTCTTTACAAAAACTTTCTGTGTGGCTTTGTTAAAGAAAATAGCCCTCCATATCACCCTATGGCTTGACTAGGATTATAGGTAAACAGCAAAATCTAGCCATGTAATCCCTACAAGTATTCTGCCATATTCAATTGGAACAAACAAAGTAACGTTCACGACATATTGTTTCATCACCTGAATAAACAAAAGGCTCTTAAGATGATTCTTTCCACTTAAATTTAGCTTTCTTCTGAAAGTTCTCCTCAAGCATATATAAGATTGTCATGAAACTAAAGCAAGATGAATACACATTGCATAAGCAAACAATTGTAAAAGTATAAACTTGCATATTTGAAGTGGTATAAAAGCTGGACTAACAATGTAATATTGTCACATTTTAAATGAATTGTTTGTAATAGAATATTTAATTGAAACTCATAGTTACGGCTACCTAGAATTTAGGAAACTCATCTTTAATCAACTATTTTTGTGTTATTTAGTTCAGCCATTATTTAGACTTCCCCTTTCTTCCACATTTGACATTCCCATAGTTTATTTATCTAGTGGTGGTTCTGCTGACTCAGTACCACCCTCAATAGTCCTGGCTGTCAATCATTGATACTTAAAACAAAATAGCTGACTTAGTAGAAGGTAAAGAATGCTTCCTTAGAGGGTTAGATCTCACTATGGGGGTGGGGATTGAAATCAATTAGAAAATGTGCGCAAACTAAGGTGGAAATAATGAAAATTAAATGAGCCATGGAAAAAGAAAATCTGCAATGTTAAGGGAAGGAAAATTAAGAGATGAAGCATAATTTTGAAAAGGAGAGAAATAAAATAGAAAATAACTAGGATAATGAAACAAACAAACAAACAAACAAAAACAAGAAATAAGAAATCCTATTGGCAATGTTGCAATGTGGATGAGGTTTTGAGGGGTAAAACTAACATTTAAGAGGCTTTTTGTTTGTTTTCTGTGTAGAAATAAAGCCAGTGGGATACTTTCCTAAATCAAAATAGCATCCTAAGACTGTAACCTCTTCAATCAATAGAAAAACAGTTTTCCATAAAACAGGTTTTCTATTGATAGGTGACATCAGTCTCATTAAGGAATAAGAAGGGTGTTTACTCAATGTGCATCAACATGCATTCACAATAGTTTCATTTTTGTAGTGAACACTCGGCTCCTGGGTGAAAACAGAACCATGAAATGTCTCATTCTCATTTGCTTCAATAAGTTCCAGAAAAAGACAGTGGTCAAGTAAAGCCCAACCATCTTGCTAGTGCTTAAGAATGCACAATAGTGGGCTGGCCGAGGGGCGCAGTGGTTAAGCGCTGGCTTGGGACGCCAGCAGCCCTGGTTCAGATCCCACATATGAGGGCCAGTGACACTGCCCTCTAAAAAAAAAAAAGGCACAATAGTAATTGGAATATAGAATAAATCTTGTTTCCAATTTGTTCCAGGGTAATTCATACTAGATACTAGGTGCAACAATAATCCCTCCCTTTGTCTCTGGCTTTCAACCCAGAAGGTATGAATAATTTTACAATAATTCACTGGATGGCATGTCTGGGCTGTGTAAAAAAGTCTTTCGCATTTCTGTCTGTGAGTGTGTTTGGCTATGCTTCTTGTTAACTGATACCACGTAGTAGAGGAAAAAGAATAACAATGGATAACATGGATGTTTTGTAACATAACAATTATTAATGATTTTTGTAGAAAAAGAGGTAATACCATTTACATGACATTTACCATGTATTTAAGCATAATGCACAGTCATGTGGAAGCTTTTTGTAGCATCACTCATGTAGTAGGAATACGAGGTGAAACAAAAATAAAGAAGTATTATATATTATGTAGAGCTTGGTGTATGTGTGCTCAGATGTGTGCTTTAATGCTTTGCCTTAAAACGACAGTTTATGGGCTGGCCGAGTGGCGCGTTGGTTAAGAGCTGGCTTGGGATGCCAGCAGCCCTGGTTCGGATCCCACACATGAGGGCCAGTGACACTGCCCTCTACAGCTAAGATGGTGAACAGCAGCTCCACCTGGAGCTGGGCTGCTGTGAGTCCCCGGGACGGCATAGCTGACTGCCATAGGCTACAGTGAGTGGCCGGCAGCCAGCATGAGCGGCTAGCAGCCAGTGTTAACTGCCAAAAGCCGCTGTAAGGGGCCGTTCAGAGGCTGGCGACCAATCTGCCTCACCCGAGAAGAGTGCAATGATGATACCAACATGGGCCAGTGAAGCAATGTCCTCCACAACTAGACTGAAGAACAAAATGAGAGCAACTTGTCTGTTCCTCTTCCCCAGTTCCCCAACGCTGTTCTCCGCCCCCAATTCCCCAAGAAAATCTTTAAAAAAACAACAACAACAAGAAAACCCATGACAGTTTATAATACATTATATGTTCCTTTTCAAACTGGAAAGTTATCTGCTCTAGGATGACTCTAAACCAGTTGCCAAACTCTCTTGCTGTGGGGTTTAGTCTCAAATGCTATTGAACATATTGCATGAAGCCAGTGCATAGAGCTGGCAGCAAATATTTATTTACAAGTTTAATAATACATTGTATGTACCAAAAACATTCATTATTTGCAAACAATTGGAGAAAAAGTGTCTCCTAAGTAGTGTTCTAACATGACTTTAGATCCTAACTGTATTGTGCAATGCTGCAGTATCTTTATGAAATTGGGCATTGTTATTATGCCTGTTGCTTACACCAACTCCAATGTTTTCATTTTTAATCATTGGGAAATGCTAGTAAAACAGTCCCAATGGTAAATAATTTAGATACTTTTTGTTAGTCAATTATTTATTTGTTTTATTTCACCCTTTTGGTGACCAGAAATTTTTCAGCATAAAGTTGATCAAGATCTTCAAGGAACTGAGATTCCTCATGAATCTAAGTGGAGTCACCAAGCATGGAGCAGGCGGCCACCACTCCAGAGAGTCCAGGATGCAGGCAGCAACAGAGATGGAATTATCCACTTTCTACTAAAGCCTCAGTTATAGCTTCTCACATACATGGACCCTGTACAAAGATTGGGGTTGCAGTCCTAGCAATGAGTTACATGATCAGATAGTGTAAAATTTGCAAAAGTAAGGTTTTTTGGTATTCTTTCTCATTAAGAGGGTTCCATAAACTGTATAAACTCTAAGCCTTACAAAACATGTACTACTACCTGCTGGCGGATATCAGATTTTCTTCTCTCTGTTCCAGGGAAGATAGTAGTTTGTTTATATGGGCTTGTATTAGTCAAAGTCCTTCAGAGAAACAGAACCAATACCATTTATAAAAGGAGATTTATTATGAAGATTTGGCTTACATGGTTACGAAGGCTTAGAAGTCCCATGATCCACCATCTACAACTGGGGACCCAGGAAAGCTGGTGGTGTAAATCCAGTGTGGGTCTGAAGGCCTGAGATCCAGGGGAGCTGACAGTGTGAATCCCAGTGCAAGGGTAGAAGAAGACTTATGAGCCAGCCCAAACAGACAGATAGGAAGAGAATGAATCCTCTCTTCTTCCACTTTTTGTTCTATTCTGAGCCTCAAGAGATTGGATGATGTCCACTCACACAGGAAGGCCATCTACTGAGTCACCTGGACACATCCAGAGTAGTTTTTAATCTGGGCACTCCATGACCCAGTCAAGTTAACACATCAGATTAACCATCATAGGAATTCTAAGGGAAATAAAAAAATAAATTGATATCATGGCTTAATAAACCTTCAAAAATATGCAGGTTGTTTCCAGGAAAATTTTTTTAAGCTTCTGGAATTGTCATTTTAATGGTTTGCTAGATCTCCTGTTTTTATCTTTCAGTTTCATTTATATTTGCTGTTTTCAAGTGATTATTTTTGACTTAATGGAAGTTGATATTGTTTATGTCTTAGCTATAGCCACATACTTCAGTTGAATCAACTTAGAAATAGCAGTAATGATGAACTTGTCCAAGATGTTTACTGTGTCTTAATGCCTCTGAATGACATTAATACCTATGACTAATTTAGGAAATCCATGTATCCACAGTCATTATTATAATCCTTAATAATCAGTTTCTTTGTACTGGTGGGAATGTGAGATCAAAGAAGTTGAAAGCTTTTCAGCTATTGGATAAAGACCAAATATTTTGAAAAAGCCCAAGTATTTTCCCACATCAGGCTAGCTCCTCTGTGCTTTGGTCCTGGCCTGGCTCTGCAGTCTCATCTTTGGTTATTGCATTCCTTATATTTTACGAATCAGTGATACTGAACTACTTACCGTTACCTGAAAATGCCAAGGAACTTTATACATTCATTGCCTTAGCACAGTGCTTTCTTTGCCTCAAATTCCCTTTGCTTTCTTTATTTTTTTTAAAAAGTTAAACCGTATTTGTTTTTTATTGATATATAGCTATCACATGAATTATAAAGAAGAAAAATGATATTAGAATGTAATTTGGATAGATGTTTGCATGCTATGGCTAAGACTAAACAACATTGCTAGATATTATGGTTAATGAGAACATTATCAGTATAATAGAGGATTATGATTATTTAAAAATATGCAGAAATTATTTAATTTGTGCTTTAGAAATAACTGTACAGGGCCAACAGAGTGGCTTAGTTGGTTACGAGCTCACTCAAGAGTGTGAGCTGAGCTCTGAGCAACAGCAGTTTGATGCCCAACCTGAGCTGAGCTGCTGCTAAGCTGCCAATAGGTGGCAGGATGGCTCAGCTAAAAATAAATAAATAAATAACTGTACATAACATTATAAGTTGTAAAGAATTCAAAAGAATAACTAATACCAATTATATACCTGTGTATATGAGTTCAAAAAAGGCTGCATTCAGTAAAGTCATTCAGTTGTATTAAAAATGACACAAATCCAAAACAAGATGCATGTTGTATAAAAAAGGACATTGTAAGATTTGCTTCCTGCATTAAATTCATAGTTTAATCCACAAAATTTCTTTTTAATTATCATTTGGACAGAAGCATGCAAGTAGTCTAAGGGTCTTCTTAAAGTCTTCCCCCAATTCACTACGGCTGCATATCCCCTTTCAGGAGCTAAGCAGGTATTCAGATATCAGCCTTCTCCTCTGCATCTGTTCGGTTTGCATTAATTTCTGCAAGTGTTCACCCGAATCATGTCCATTCATCATTTCGGGGGACTGCAATCTGCTCTCCTATGTCATATATAACAATCTGTCCTTCAGAATTACCCATGGCAATCTCTCTTTCAGAATGGGTCCATCTTACATGGTTAAGAGCAGGATTACCCTCCAGGGAAAAGCTGGCAGTTGGTACCTTGGTGTCATTATTGAGATTCCACAAATCCAGCCTCCTCATGCCAACCACACAGGCAAACAGGGCTGAGTGGGTGGATGGGTGACCACATAACATCATAAACATAGTCTGAATTATCTTCAAATAGAGTACAAAGGCTTGTTATTCTTAGTTGTCCAAAGTTTTACTGTCCAGTCAAATGATGAAGTGACTAAAAAATATAAGAAGTCTATTGCTTCAACAGCTGCATGACAATGGATTCCAGTGATTGGTCCTTGATGTCCCTCAAACATCGCACTGATTCCAGCTTTGCTGCCATGGTGGCATGCTGTGTACACAGAACCTTCTTCACTCCCAACAAAATTGTTGACATCTCCAATGGGGAAGGACAGAGATATCACAGCTACTGCCTTTGACTGTTTATGAACCAATTCCATGCTATCCTGTGGATGGGAAAGTATGTCCAGACTCCATGAACAAAATTTTCCGTCAGTTGAGATGCTAATCAGATTGTGAGCATTTTGCATTCCAACAACATTTACACAATATACAGGATGTGTGTGCAGCAGCTGACAGTGGAGTTCTTTGCACTGGATTTCTTTTATTGCTATGGTTATCCCACAGCACAATGTGACCTGAATATGTACCAACAACAACCAGGTTTGGATGAAATTTTGTAAATGTAGCAGACCTCACAGCTGACTGGCAGTGAAACACAAACTCAGGGGTAGTTTTTTTGTATTTCATATTCCCTACAAGGGCCACACCATCAGGCTCATGAAGAGAATCTTCATTGTTATTACAGGAAGCCACAAGTAACTCTGAATACTGAGATGACCAATCCAAACAACTAACAACCTGATGCTTGGACCAATGTTTGTCAAAAAATTGTTGATTTAATGAGTTTAGCATCTGCTTGAATCTCTCCTTTGTCTTCCAAATCTCTTCCACTGTAGTCAAAGAAGATGTTAATCTGCTCAGAAACAAATCTTTCTAGAACACTTATAGAATGGTCAAAGAAACTTAAAGGTTTCTCAGAGTGAGAGATTTGTTGCTTTTCTTTCTCAGTCAGCTCATGAGGGGGAGCTTTACTATCATTTTCCTCATCTTTCTTTAAAGGTTTCTCTTCAGGTTCAATAGGTGTTTTGGAGTCACTACATCATCTCCTTTCTCTTCATCTTCTTTGGATTGAGTCATAACTGGAGTCTGAGTTTCCTTTGTATATGTCACGATATCTCGAGGAGGAAAGTCAACTTGTGTAATGTTAGCCATTCCAAGTTTAATAGGTCCTTGTCTGGATCCCACTGTGCCATCTCCAGAGTTTTGGCTTCCAGCTTCTCTTGTGTTCACAGGTTTGGGAGATGGAGACCTCAAAGGAGGGACAATGGGGAATTCTGGAGTTAGCCCCATGCTTTGAAGCAATGCTTCAGCTTCTCTTCTTATTCTTCTTTTTTTTGTTTTTCAAGATCTGATTCTTCTTGCATAGGAGCAACTGCTTCCTTCCTCTGACCAGTCTAAAGTTTTTCAATTAAAAATTCCATTTTTTTCTTTCTTCTTCTTTTCTCTTCTTTTCCTCTCTGATCTGGGCCAACCGCTGCTTCTTTCGTTCCAACTCTGCCTTTAACACACTTTTGTGCTACATGTTTGTGACCTGTCAGGTGGCGGATGAGGAGGAGTCCTCCCGCCTGCAAGTCCCGGGTAATGTCTCCTTTGTTCACTCGCAACGCTAACAGCTGCCGTTGCTAGCTCCGCGGCTTCCAAAGCACACCCCCTTTGTTTTCTTAGTTGCCTGGTAATCTTCCAGCAATCATTGAAATTTTCTAATTTCTTCAGCCCTTAGTACAGAGTTAATAACTCTGTCTGCTCCTTCTGTACTTTACATCTGTTTCTAATACTGCTGATATTGAAATTACTTATTTATAGTTATACTCTCCACCTGTAGACTGAAAACTCCTTGAGGACAGGGCCAATGTATTATTCAGTAGCTTCACCTGAAACAGCCAGACACTTTAATGCATACGTACTGAACAGAAACACTTGAATAAAGGTATTCATATAACGAAGTCTGCTGTTTCTTCAAAAGCCAGGATCCGAAACCCTCAGCATCTAGGAGTAGAGTGAGTTCATTTTTATTAACTTTTGGAGATGACCTAAATTTAGAGATTACCAGTTTGGGTTCAGAGAGATTATTAGCTAATGTTTGGAGAGCTGTTCACAATCATCTGGATAACTAAATTAGAACTGCTGCTAATAAAAATTGAAGACCTTTGTAATAAAGTGCCTGATTCCACATTTATTTATTTATTTATTTATTTATTTATTTATTTATTTATTTATTTATTTATTTATTTTTAAATGTTTGGCTGCTGACAGCTTTAAATCCTCACTCACTCTTCCTCCTTTCCCTTTCTGCTCTCCTTTAAACAAGCTGGGAAGAAAGCCCAGGTGCTCCTTCCTTTGCCATCTGTGGGAAGTTCAAACCACGTGCTGGAAGCCAGGGCCTGGCCACACCAGCTAAATGCCTTAAAAATCCCAACCCAGTCTCTTTTCTCTGCTCTGTCAAGCCATTTTAGACCTACTACTGTGCCTCCTTGCTTTCTCCAAAGAGCCTCATTATATGAGTAATAAACCTTTCATATCTTATTGATGTGTGGGGTGTTATCAGTCTTGATATTCAAACCGAATTTTGGGTGTGAGTTCATCCTGATCCTGTGGGACACCTACATAGCAGAATCCCTGTTTGTAACAATACATTTCAAGGGCAAAGGCTGGGTAAGTGATCCCACCAATTTTACAGATTACTTCCCTTCATTTTTTCATTTCCTTACTCTGTGTTTCTGTTGAGCAGATAATAGGGTTGTGTGCTTCAGACCCAGTTCAAAATAATGACATGGATTAGAAAAACTTCCTGTCTGTCAAGCGGGGTCATACAATTGACCATATGCTCCTGGATCAAGTCATATGGTCATGTTGCCACACATTAAAATGCCCAATTATAGCTGTTAACCGTCTTTCATAATCATCTTTATTTCCAGGGGGAGAAATATATTACCATTAAATAAGCCCCCTAGTTGACATTTTTGTACTTGAATATATTAGCCTCCATAAAATAATAAGACTTGATAAAATCTTAACATTCTGGTGTTTTAATATTAAAATAAGTAAACAAATCACTCTTTCCCCATTCTAATGTTTTCAAAGGAGCGTGAAATATACTTTGTGAATACTTTATCGAATGTCTGAGATATATTTTTCCTGAGGTTAATTTTTTCCAAATTAAATTTCTTTATTTAATATTTTAATTTCTTGGATTTGATTCAAATCTCATTTACATTTATTGAGTGCATGCCTTGTGCTGTGCTCTATCACACATGTATTATTTTATTAAATTCCCTGTTTGAAGTTGAGTTAAATGTGATGTGGATATTAAGGAGGGATAATAATTAATCTCAACATTCATCTCCAAAATGTCCTTTCCTTTCCATCTCACTTTCTTAGAGATATGAATCTACAGTGGGATTTCTCAATAATACATAATTTCCTTAAGAGGGCAATTTTAAATTTAAATGATTCTTGTGACTAGAATGAGATCTTCCTAGGGTCAAAGAGTCTAGATAATTTGGAGGAAAAAAATGTAGCAAGTAAGCTGAATTTACCAGTCTAAATCTACAAAATATCAACCTTCTTTGTTCTAAATTAGGAAAAAGTTCTATTAGGTATGAGTTCCAATCAGGACCTGACACATGTTTAGAGCAGCAGGAATTGCTCTGAGCTTTCCAAGTAGAAAATTATAAACCAGCAGCAGAGAGCAGTATGGAGCCATTTTTAAAACCAGAGAAGCAGGAATAAGTACCAAAGAGCCCAGAAAGGGCTGGGGGAGGGAGAGAAAAGGTCCAAAAGCTGTCCAAGATCTTGATTACATTTTTCTCTTTATATATGCTTTTTTCCTATAGAGATAGCAGGTCTGTGCTTTGGATAAAAATTCATATATATATTTCTTCCTCCTGTTCTTCCTGCTTGCTTTTTCTTCTTTAGTATGTATTTTAAGGGGATATATACAGAATTTTTTTTTTTTTAACTAGTCTTCAACTCTTTTTAGAAAGAATGAATATTGAACTAAGTTGTTCTGGCTGTAGTGCAATTCCATGCAGGATATATTAATCTACATTTCATATGCAGCTTGGATAGCCGCAGCTTTCACATTCTTAGACAAGCTTATAGATACAGTGTATCTACATGCTGATTTTGTCTAATATTTTCTCTTCAATTCCCCTTGGTAACTCTTTGATTTAGAGGATGTTATTATATTGTTGATCTCAATTTGGTTAAATTTCTGTCCAATTTAAGTCAGGATCAAACGTAATGTTTGAAGAGTAAGCAGTGTATGTGAGCACAAAAAGCACTCTCTGTGGCTCTGTCATATTGTCTGTAGATGAGTGTGCCTTCATTTAATTAAATGTTCTTTTTTTATGTATATAAACAGAAGCATTTATTTATACCAGTGCCCTGTCTGCAAATGGCACAATCTGCTACTCTTGTTTCCCCACTTTCGTCAGGAAATGCCAACCTTTGAGTCACATTAGCCTTAGGCGTCCAAGATAGGTGATCTTTTTAAAAAGCCAGAGCTTTTCTTTTCTGTTTTCAAAGTCCGCTGGGGTGATTGCCTCTATGTGCTCCTCTGTGTATGTACGGACAGAGAGGGTTAGTGTCAAAAGAAATGGGGGATCTGAGAAACTAGATGAAGCAGCTTTCATAATGGAACTCTTCTGTCTGGAACTCAGTTTATTGCTCTCTTGATTAATGGACATTATTTGGTAAGAGATGGGTAGGGAGAGTTGCTGGGCTCCTCATTTCCACTGGAAAATATTAAATAACAGCCTGCATTTCTCAGTGATAGAAGTGTATTAAAAGGTTACGTCACTCTTTATGGCAACCTTCTGACCCTGTAAGCACTGGACAGCTTTTCCAACAAGTGAATTTTTTAGAACAAAAACAGATCATCTCCTCAGTCACAGATACTTGGATTTTAAAGAAAGATGCCACGGCGTTTCTCTATCAAGAAGGTTAAACTCATAGGATTATACAAAAACACTCATTTTACCCCTGCTAACCTGTAAAGATTCCATTTTGCTGCATTTATCTTCTCTCTTACCCTATGTTAAACCATCCCTGGCTACGATGAAAGAATCATGTCTCCATTCATTTCCTATCTTGCTGAATTGCCTTCACATTTCCTATCATCTGCACATAATCCTATTCTCTCCATTATTGTCTTAATACCAAGAACAGCACAAGATAATGGATCAGCACTGTAATAACAGCGTGGCCTGTAGGAGCCCCTCCAGGGAAATCTCTTTGATGCTGGTGGAATATTAACGCATGTGAGGTCCCTGATCTTACTCTTTCACTTCATCTTCTGTTTTCCAAACTACATAATGACTTTCATATACATGACAAAAGCATTAGAACAGAAAAAGCCTCAATGATGAGCAGCAGGGTTGTGTGATATTAAGGAGTTCTATTCTTACTTTTTTGTACTGTTTTTTGACCACCATCTGAGACTGTATATGCAGGTAATTTCTGATTCGAATAGATGTGAGTGTAAAGAAACATAATCATATTGTGTTCATGCAAATGCCCATCCAGCGCACTGCATGATAGTAAATTAAAATATAATTCGTCCACAATGCATTTGTCCATAGGATGATTCTGGACAGATAAAAACAAACACCTTGCTATCACTTAGAAAAGTGAGTGGATTATTTCCAGGGAAGCTAATTGGCAACGGATTATGAATGGGCCAGTAAATCAAAGCTTCCTACATTAAACCTTGCAGATTGGGTTATCATTACAATTTGTTGTACATAATTTTTCAATAAAAGGAAAAGAATTGATTTCTTTTCCTAAGTGTAAATACCAAAACCTAGAAAAATTGAGTAGCAAATAATAAAAAATAGACCATTGGGGGAAGGACAACCTGGGAGCAGAGTGGCAGTAGCCTTTGATTGTTTGCAGTAACGTAACATCATTGACAACTTGCAAGAAACACTTAACTTTCAAAACTGTATCTTGTTTCCCATTCAGTTTACCCCTTCCCTTTGTGCTAGTGGTCAATGTATTTCCTGAAAAAATGCTTATGAGTAAGGTAAGAAGCTTATGAAAAGTGTGTGCACCCAAGCTATCTTGAAAGGGGATAAATAGAAAATGCCCTGACATTTCCTTGAGGCTTCAAAAGAAAGATCACAGGGTTTCTGTATGAAGAAAATGAAGAAAGTTGTTTGTAGAGGCTTCTTTTTTTGTAGATGGTTTTCCTCTTCCTTAACTCACATAATAAGGGCCAATATCTGAATTCCTGTCTGTTAGACATCCTATTTTTAGTAATTCCATAAAAAGGTGACTGAATAGGGTTGCAGTTTTTGTGTTTTGAGTAACAAAACATTTATTAACCATTATTTTGTTCCAGGCACACTGTCAGGCAGCCAGCTAACAAATGGTCAATATAGACACATTTCTCCTGCTCTCAGGCAGCTCACAGTCTAGCATCTATTGGATAAAAACTACATTCATCATTTATTGGACAGGAAATTTAACCTGTGGCAGGAACTATGTCAGGCACAGTGAAAGACATCAACTTAAGACATGGCTCCTCGTCCCAAGGCAGTTCATTTGGTGGAAGAGATGCTTACGTACACCTACTGTCACGTGGTTAAATATAAAATGTGTTATAAAGAGACATACAGGTAAAATGCTAAGAGGTTCAGAGGACAGGAGAATAACTTCAAGCTTGAAGAACTAGTGGCAAGAACAGAGTTGTGTAAAAGATGACATCAGAAAGATCTGCAGAGTTTAAACCAAAGGCATTGGTGGGAGGTGAAATGGGATTTAAGTTCAAGGAATCAGCTTGAACAAAACTATGAAATTCATCTAAATGGATAAGAAGATAGAAGATAGTGGGAGATATAATGGTTTGATACCAGATGATAGAGTGTCAAAGATTTGGTATATTTTCAGTCAGTGAAAATATTGGACAAAATTGGATTTTGTCCACTGGAGCGTGATTAGCAAATGATTAATTTGACAGAGTTGTGTAACTTGTAGAGAATCAAGTAGAAACCTGAGATGGGATAACCAGATAGGAAGTCTCCAAAATAATGCAGGTCAGAAACCTAAAAAGCTCAAATAGTGGTCTAGTAGGAGAGTTAAATGCAATGATGCCAAAATAATAGCAATCAAAACAAGCGTCACTATTTTTTAATGAAAATGTGTGAACAAAAAGTGAACAAAAGTAATGGTCAATAAGAACTCTTAAGAAAATGATAGTAAAAGCAATAGCTCTGGAATTTCCGTGTGAGTTGCTCTTGACCATGTGAAAATCACCATTGCAGTGAATAGAGTTTGAGCCTTCAAAGAGCACTGTGGCATGTTTTCTCATCAGCAGGGTGTAAATCTCTAGGCAAAAGGGAGAGACTGTCTGTGTTTCTTTTCCCAGGAGTTCTGCTCTCAGAAAAGCTGTGTCTCAATCCAGTTTACAAAGTTTCATCCAAACCAGACTTAGTAGTCATGAAAGGGGTCCCATTTCCAGGAAGTAGACCAGAGTTAATTTAAAATCTAATGCCTATGTGAACATATCACAAAGCTCTCTGACCATTTTAACTTCATTTAAAAACAGTGCAATGATTTCTATTTAGTAGGTCTCAGAGTGTAGAATAGATTAATGATGGCTGGGATCATTTAAAGTGAGACTTCTTTAAAATGCATCTTAAAAAATTTATTTCACATGCAACTTCATGGCACTGGACTCTAGAAACTAGAATCCATTGTTTTAATATTCATTAGAAACAATATTGCTGCATTTACTTGATATTTTTTCCTTTACAAGTCCTGCCTGTGACCTAGACAGACATCATTTATAATGTGGGTGATAATGAAACTACATGTTTAAGACTCTGTGTGGTACTTTCAACCAGGCTCGATGGCATAATGTTACAAAATTGTTTCAGTTTCAATGCCAAATACTTTTGTTTTTAGACAGCTTGACTTCTTTTGCTTCCACAAAGTCAGAATGATAAGGGCTGGCAACCTGTTCTCTTCTTTTACTCTTCCCTTCCCACCTTGAGCTTGGAGGAGTAAGGCATAGCCTAGAGTCTGTTCCCTGTGAAACAAGATCATTCTTTCCTTTTTTTCCCCCCTACCGCCTCTCTTTTTGTATACACTCGCTTCTCCTACCAGGCAGCTGGCTTTGGAGGTCACACTATTCAATGTTTGTGCATTCAACCTCAATCCTCATAATAATCCATGAAGTATATACTATTATTATTATTGTCATTTTAAAGATGAGAAACCTGAGATAAGAAATGGTAAAGTCACTTGGCTGTTAATAAGTGACTGAACTTACATCATCCAGGACCATCTGGCTCCAATGACTGTACTCTGAGCCACAACATTAATTACCTCCCCAAACCAACCTTATTTGACTCCATGAACCACTCCAGGTCATGGCGTACTGTTAGAAAAATAGTGAACTAGAATATACCTAGGGGAGGGTGACAGAGTTGATGAATGAGATAATTAGAATCCACATCATTTGGATAATGACTAAACGAACTAGTAGTACTAACTCATGAGTGATTTGGAACTTTCTTCAAATATTTGAAGGGTTGTTTGGGAGGGAAAGGAGATATTTCGAATTGTTCTTCTTGACTTGAAAAGTAGGACCAAACCTATAAGTAGAAAAGGTCCATAGAAGGCAGCAAGTTTTAACTTGATGTTACAAAGGGTTTTTAATCATTAGATCTATCTAAAAGGAGTAGAGTGGGTTCACTTAGGAGGTTATGAGCTCTCCTTTCATTCAATCAGTAATTATTGGACATCACTATAGATTATATGCACTTTTGTAGGATACAACCATGAGTGAAAGAGCAGGCAAATCCTATGTACTCATGGAATTTCCATTCTAGTGGAGCAAGACAGATAATAAATATAATAAAGTATGTATGTAGATGTATATATCTAGTAAATATGAATAAATATATAATATAGACAATATATTTTATATTTATAAGTAAATATATCTATATGTAATATATAAAATATTTATTAAAATTTATATTTATAGATGAATAATAAATATATATTATAAATGAACATATGATATAATTATATAATATAAATGTAACATATATGACATATATAAAGTAAATATAGATAAATAAGTAAATAAATAAATAAGTAAAATTGCTATTGCTACCCTGTGATAAATGCTATGAAGAAAAGTAAAGGACTATAAGGTGATAAAGAGTGATTTAGGGAGAGTGTTATTTTATGGGAAGTTTAATAAAAACTTCTTGCTAAGGTGACATTCGAGCAGAATCCTCAAAAAAAGTAAGGAATGGAGGTTGGTATTATAGGCCAAAAACCCCACCAGTACAAAGACCTTGAACTATGTGAACGTGGCCAGTAGCTGGGTTTGAATGATCAAGAGGGAAAGTGGTGGCAGATGAAGTTAGAGAGATTGGGCGGTGGGGAAGCATGGAAGATTATGTAGGATCTTCTAGGAAACGATTTAGGATGACCTGAGTAAGCAGAAGAGGAGCTTGGGTAGAGGAATGAATTGATTACACCGAACTTTTAAAAGAATCACTCTGCCTGTTGTGCATAAACGTGTAGAGCAGTAGATAGAAGGACATTATTGTGCCACTAGAGATGTGCAACACAGCCATGGTTATGGCTTATTTGGGATGTGATCAAGGAGATTCACGGCTTCGTATCTTACAAATTAGACTAGAGCACCTTTAAGTGCTCTTCTGACCTTAGGATTTGTGATGCTATATTTTATCTTAGATTTCAAATTCAGTCCTAGAAGGTCATATACAGAGGGTGCCAAAAAATGTATACACATTTTAATAAAGGAAAACTGTATTAAAATTGTAATACTCAAAATATACTGATAACAAAAGAGGGATACAAGTCACATTTGACTTCTGCAATACAAGAGGTACTCAAAGTGGTTACCATCAGTGTCCAGACACTTTAGTTTGACCAAAGTGTCCACTTGTATACACTTTTTTTTGGCACCTCTGGTATATAATATCTAAAGATGTTAGAAATATAAATGTAGCCTTAATGGCAATTAAACAAAAGGAAAACTCCTAAAAATAAGTTTTGTACCTTGTAATCCAATCTTTGTAAATGGATTTAAAAAGGACTTGAAATGACTGGCCGCTACTGTGTAATTCAAAAGTGGTCAAGTCTTTGGAAGCATTTAGATCCATTTCTTTAGTCACTAGGACTAAGGCTGTGCTTCTACTCTAATGGATAATATGAGACAGTGTGTTTTAAAGACATGTTTTAACTTAAATGAAAATATTTTCTAGAGATTTTAGTAGAAAGCATCAAACAAAATATGAAAATTCTGATTTGGCCATTTTTTTTTTTTTTGAAGGCATTGTTACTGGCCCTCACATGTGGGACTGAACTGGGGCCGCTGGCTTCCCAAGCCAGTGCGTAACCACGGTGCCACTTGGCCGGCCCTGATTTGGTCATTTTTGAACTTTATGTCTTCAAGTCCTTGTTCTTAAATTGCATTTATTTTATTTTATTTTATTTTTTTTTGAAGAGGGCAGTGTTACCGGCCCCCATATGTGGGATCCGAACTGGAGCTGCTGGCATTCCAAACCAGCTCTTAACCAGCACGCCACTCCGCCAGCCCAAGTCCTTGTTCTTTATTTCTGTAATAGCATATAACGTCTGACATTTAAGTTCATGAACTCATCCTAGAAAAAGTGCTACATACCTCATTGCTGACTATTGCTACTGTCACCTTCGAAGTACTGCCTTTGGGAAGCTATGCACCTATTCCAGTGCCTAGTCCACCCTTCAAAGCAATTTTGGAACTCGTTTTCTGGAATAGTCATCAGAGCTGTCTTTGTTTACCCTTAGGTCCTGAATGTCATCCAAATGTCTTCCTTTTAATATTTCCTTTATCTTTGGGTAAAGAAAGGAGGCATTGGGGGCCAGATCAGGTGAGTAGGGAGGGTGTTCTAATACAGTTATTTGTTTACTGGCCAAAACCTCCCTCAGAGACAGTGCCGTGTGAGCTGGGACATTGTTGTGATGCAAGAGGCATGAATTGTTGGTGAAAAGTTCAGGTCGTTTTCGTCTTTTTCTCACAGCCTTTCCAGCACTTCCAAATAGTAAACTTGGTTAACTGTTTGTCCAGTTGGTAAAAATTCATAATGAATAATTCCTCTGATATCAAAAAAGTTTTGCAAAATTGTCTTGAATCTTGATGTGGACTGATATTTTTGGTCATGGAGAATTGGCTGAGTTCCATTATGCACGTTGATGTTTTGTTTCAGGGTCCTAGTGATACACCTATGTTTCATCACCAATTATAACATGGCCCAAAGCATCGTCTTGCCTTTCCAAAAGGTCTTGGCAAACTTCAGCTCTCCTTTGCTTTTTTTTTTTTTTTTTTTGCTTCAGAACCATTTTTGCTTCAGAACCACACCTCTCATGCCAAGATTTTCAGTTAAGATATTCCTGTTTCTCTATTGATGGTCACTTGGTCTGCTATACTTCTCATAGTCAGACAATGATTTTGACACTCAACTCAATAAATTTTTGCGATGTTTGTCAGTTCTGCTCATTACTGGCTGCCCTGATCTCTCATGATCAGTGATGCATTCTCTCCCCTCAGAAAAACCTTTAATCCATCTGTACGCTGCAATTTTCTTCATAGTATTATCCCCATAAACTTGGACTGACATGTCCCTGATTTCACTTCCACTCTTGCCAAGTTTCACAAGAAATTGAATGTTTGCTCGTTGCTCTGATTCAAGCTCAGACATTCTCAGGATGGCACACAAAAACACACAACAATAATGAACGCCACTCAGCAAAACACCACCATGCATCAACACAAATACGGCTGTGAGACATTAATATACCATGGTTATTAAACCTTACTGAGCTTTTTTTTTTTGTACAGTGTGCCAACATAAGCACATGGTGGCAAGTTTGCGAACTCAATTGTCAGAAGTTGTACATATAATAAAAGTCTGTATCTTTTGTAGATATAAGAAATTAGCAAATTTTATGAAAATATGACATGATACCAGAAATTATTTGCAAATGTGTAGTTTGTAATTTTATGTTTTTAATTATTTTCATGTCTATTTGATCTTCAGAGCAATACTAAGATTAGATAGGTCGCTATCAGTATTCCTGTGTATAGAAGATCTATCTTAAAATAATTTTTAAATTACTTACCCTATTCTTGTTTGCATTTTGAACATGTGAGCACCATCAGATCAAGGTCCGTATCCAAATATATCTCTATAACCTTGTCAGAGCTAATAAGCATGTACTAGGCTCTTAACAAGCACTGTTTGATAGAAGCTTAGGAAGTCTGAGTTTCTCTTCTGGTGCCAATCTGTTTTGCCATTATTTTAGAAACACACTACCCCAAACTTGTTACCCTGTAATTTCCTGGCTGGAACTTGTAGTGTTTCTGGGAAATGACAATGAACCTAAGCTCTTCATCTTCCTGAAGGGATGAATTCAATCAAGAGACAAAATTTTGTGCAGAATAAAACAGCCAGATTTATTAGTAAAAGAAAGTACACTCCGGGCCATCCAAGTGGCGCATTGGTTAAGAGCTGGTTTGGGGATGCCAGCGGCCCTGATTCAAATCCCACATATGAGGGCCTGTGACACTGCCCTCTACAGCTAACAACAGCTCCACCTGGAGCTGGGCTGTGTGAGCCCCGGCGACGGTGTAGGCTGCGGCCCCTGCTGCAGTGTGCTGCCATAGGCTACAGTGAGTGGCCGGCAGCCAGCGTGAGTGGACAGCAGCCCGCATGAGCTGCCAATAGCTGCGGTGAGCCACCATTCAGAGGCCGGCGACCGATCTGCCTCATCCGGGAAGAGCGCAATGACGATACCAACATGGGCCAGTGAAGCAACGTCCTCCACAACTAGACTGAAGAACAAAAAGACGGCAGCTTGTCTGTTCCCCTTCCCCCATTCCCCAACGCTGTTCCCCTCTCCCAATTCCCCAATAAAATCTTAAAAAAAAAAAGAAAGTACACTCCAAGACATGGAATGGGCTGACCCAAGAAAGAGAAGCAGCCTTGCCTGACATTGCATGAAGGATTTTATTTCTGTGGGTAGAATTGTCTCTCCTGCGCCCTTCTCTGGTCTCTCTTTCTCTCCCTGAGGTGCCTCGCCCTTTTGAATTTAGCAAAGAATTTTCTTGATTTAGGGGCATGTGCGAGCATACCTCTTTGATTTAGAGGCACAAGTAAACACATCCCCTTGGTTTTGGGGCATGTGTAAACAAATCCCTTTGGATATGTGAAAACCTGGAATCTTGTTGGGCTAGTAAGGTATTGATGGTCCTGACAAACAGGATATGTTTCCCCCTCCTCTGACTTTTACCAACATATCTTTTTGATTTAGAGGTGTGTGTAAGCCTGGAGTCCTGCTGAACAGCTACCACGGTTCTTGACACAAGTAGGAGCTGCAGCAAGGGACTTTCTAGCCACGTTTAAATTTCTCCTTCTCCTGCTCATTTCTATCTACCTAACCTATCACTAGGAATCAACAGTAAGTATATAAAAAAGAAAGAATAGTGAATCTTATCGGAATTGTGTGGATTCAAATGGGTACTTAAATGTCGCTGGTAAACTTAATTCTTCATTTTTAAAAATTTTCCATTGTATGGTGGTAGGGAAACCTACAAATTACATGATACAGTTTCTTTCTACAAAGAGCTTATACACAATTTGGGTAGAGAAAGTTATGAGCACATGAAAAATGTGAATGCATATTCAGTTGGAGAGAAAGAAGCCATGAGTTGTGTAAATGTTGTTAATTCATTCAAAATCTTTTCACAGAAAACAAATGACTAAGAAGGCTACAGAGTAACATACAGATTTTCTCAAGAGTGTGCATTTTGGAAGCAGAAGGAAAACCATACAGAGGTGTGGAGAAGAATATGAATATAGGACCAAAAGAGCTCCAAAATTGGAAAGTGCTTGGATCTGAATGACACCTTGTTGAAAAGGAGGCATGTGTTTTCTTCTGAGAAGAGAATGTGTGTTACAAAGAAAAACATGCATCTTACTTTTCCCAAATGAAAACTGTCCCTTGTCCCTTGAAAACACTTCATGCGAAACCATGATTTCATAATATATGAAAAATACTCATTCTTTTAACATGAATATTCTCTTATGACTTTAAAGAAACTTCCAATTTTACATCAAAATACTTTTATTTAGAATCCGAAATTCTCATATGCATTATCTTACAAAAAAAAATCTATATTAATAGGTAAATTTGACTATTTAGTGTTAGTATGGTCTATTGCAATTTTTTAAAAGAGATATACCTGGCTTACTGTACTTAAAAAATAAAGGCGACCTCTGTAGATAGTTTCAACACATCCAAGTGTGATTCGGTGACAACAGATGGGATGAAAGGGACAAGGCTCACAAGATAAAAAGGTTACTTCTCACTCACATTTTGTCTTCATCATTTTCTTTCCTTAATGAATCCACAGAACCCCTGCTGCACTCAGGAAAACTTTTAAAATTAACATATGTTTATGATAACCATACTAAACTAGTAATTTTAATATATTTTCCTTATAACTATTGCTGCAACACTTAAAGTTCATTGCATTGCTATTTAGCTGATGCATTCTGTGTCTATATCACAATTGCAACATCACAGCTCCTTCTCAATGAAGAATCTTCTGAAAAAACAAAAATTTGGAGTACATGTTTTTCTCCTAATATTTACATATATGGTTAGAATTGAATATATATATATATATATATATATATATATATATATATATATACATATATATATATCCAAGAAATGTATATACACATTTTAAGAAAGGAAAACAGTTTTAAAATTCTAATATGTAATATATACCAATAACAAAAGATGACTACAAGTCATGTTTGACTTCTGCAATTATAAGAGGTGCTCAAAGTGGTAGCCATCAGCATCCAGACACTTCTGATTATGGTGCACTATTGCTTTAGCATAGGTAACATCTTTTAAAATGTGTATACATTTTTTTGGCGTGTGTGTGCGTGTGTGTGTGTGTGTGTGTGTGTGTGTGTGTGGTACTGGGGGTGCCAAAGAATGTACACAAGTTGGTCAATGTTGCTCAAGCTGTAGTATCATATACACATACACGCAAACACACACACACACACACACACACACACACACACACACACAAGGTCTGATAATCAGATTTGTGAACTTGCCACTGTGCACTTACATTGGCATCACTGTACAAACAGCTTGGTAAGGTTTCATAACCTTGGTACATCAGTGTCTCACAGCTGTGTCATGTCAATGTGTGGTGGTGTCTTGCTGAGTGTCATTCATTATTGTTGTTAACATGTTTTTTGTGCTGTCCTGTCTGAGAATGTCTGAGCTTGAATTAGAGCAATGAACAAACATTCAATTTCTTGTTAAACTTGGCAAAAGTGGAAGTGAAATCAGGGACATGTTAGTCCAAGTTTATGGGGATAATGCCATGAAGAAAACAGCAGTATACAAATGGATTAAAGATTTTTCTGAGGGGAGAGAATGCATCACTGATGAAGAGAGGTCAGGGCAGCCAGTAATGAGCAGAACTGACAAACATTGCAAAAATTTATTGAGTTGTGTGTCAAAATTGTCAATTGACTGTGAGAAGTATAGCAGACCAAGTGACCATCAATAGAGAAACATTTAGGAAAATCTTAACTGAAAATCTTGGCATGAGAAAGGTGTGTACAAAAATGGTTCTGAAGGAGCTCACCAATGAACAAAAGCAAAGGAGAGCTGAAGTTTGCCAAGACCTTTTGGAGAGACAAGACGATGTTTTGGGCAGTGTTATCACTGGCGATGAAACATGGGTATATCAATAGGACTCTGAAATACAGCATCAAAGCGCACAATGGAAGTCAGCCAATTCTCCACGACCAAAAATGTTCTCAGTCCACATCAAGACAATTTTGCAAAACTTTTTTGATATCAGAGGAATTATTCATTATGAATTTGTACCAACTGGACAAATAGTTAACCAAGTTTACTATTTGGAAGTCCTGAAAGGCTATGTGAAAAAGTTAGACAAAAACGACCTGAACTTTTCACCAACAATTCATGCCTCTTGCGTCACATCAATGCACCAGCACACATGGCACTGTCTCTGAGGGAGGTTTTAGCCAATAAACAAATAGCTGTATTGTTTGTTTGTTTGTTTTGAGGGCAGTGTCACTGGCCTTCATATGTGGGACCCGAACTGGGGCCCCTGTCTTCCCAAGCCAGCGCTTAACCACCGCACCACTTGGCCGGCCCACAAATAGCTGCATTGGAACACCCTCCCTCCTCACCTGATCTAGCCCCCAATGACTTCTTTCTTAACCTGAAGATAAACGGAATATTGAAAGGAAGACATGTTGGTGACATTCAGGACCTAAGGGTAATACGATGACAGTTCTGATGGCCATTACAGAAAAAGAATTCCAAAATTGCTTTGAAAGTTGGACGAGGTGCTGGCATTGGTGCATAGGTTCCCAAGGGGAGTACTTCAAAGGTGACCATAGTGATATTCAGCAAGGAGGTATGTAGCACTTTTTCTAGGTTGAGTTTGTGAACTTAATTGTCATCCGTGTGTGTGTGTGTGTGTGTGTGTGTGTGTGTGTGTGTGTGTGTGTATTTGTGGTCAGAATTTCTCAACCTTTCCCATGCTGCCTTAAAATGACTTTCTGGTATTTCTGTAGGTAGGTCACACATTAATTCATTTTACTTTCAGATGCATAAAAAAATTATGCATGAGCAAGTCTTCTAGGTTATAGATAATGTAACATAACAACTGGAAGAAAGTGTATTTTAAACTAACAATGCAAAGTCTTCCTTTTCAAACAAACTCTTCAACCATCCAGTTTCACACTGCTGGTAGATGGCAATTCTAGAGTAGAAAATATTCAAGAAAGTGAATAAGCATTTTCTTGGCCTCCATTTTTCTTTTTCTTTTAGTGAATATTCAGTTCACCAAAAAGTGTCTTTTTTAAAACATCTAGATATCACCCAGCACTGTGCTAGGCAATGGGAAATATATCTAGGACACTTAACATTTAGCTGAGAAGACTACTAAATAATTCAAAATGGTATATAAACAAGTAGTCAGTGAGTAACACAAAAATCTTGAATTTTCTAGTGTTTAGCAATTTTCTATTCCCTTATTGCCTTGCTTTATGGAGAAAGAAACTAAGTTCCATAAGTTTATATGACCTTCTCAAAGTCACATGTTATTGGGGGTGAGTGTAGAATTAGAATCCATTGGTTTTAAACCCACTATAGAATGCTCATCTCTAAAATTCAAAGAAAAAGGGGCCGGCCGAGTGGTGCGGTGGTTAAGCGCTGGCCTGGGAAGCCAGCAGCCCCGGTTCGGTCCCACACATGAGGGCCAGTGACACTGCCCTCAAAAAAAAAAAAAAAAAAAAATTACAAATAAAATTCAAAGAAAAGAAATATAGGTGTTGTGTGAGTTAGCTGGAAATGAAGATATAAAGTAGCAGAGAGCTGAAATCAAATAGTTGTATTGAATATACTACAAATGGGAAATGGTATTTTATTCATGAATGCTTCCCAACTTTTGATAACTACATGATGCAAGGTACTTAACAATTAATGCATTTATTGTATATGCTGTGTTCACAATTGATATCTTGATGTACTTATACTTCTTCACCTGAATTTATATAAAAATGAGTGAGAAAGTTCTGTTGCTTTAGAGAGCTTTTGTTTATCGTTTAACAAATTTAGCTCTGTGTTTCTGTTACTCTGAACTTTTGGGAAAATAATCTTTTATACCAGTTATCTATGTTCTTAGTAAACTTTTTTTCCTTTGATTATTTTGTCCTTTCATTTCTATGAGGCATATTCAATTTCAGAGTGATCAGATAATCAGATATTTCTCTGATAATATTCTTATGGTATCTGATGCTTGCTTTTAAAATTTCATATGGAAGTATAATCCTAAAATTATTTTCATGTAAAATGCTGTCCTTTGAATTGTCATATGTGTAATTTAACAACCACCTTTAAATACAAGATACTTTCAACTATATGTTCTATATCCCTTTTCAAGCAGTTTTAACACTCTGATTAATTTATTTTAAATCATAACACATTACTATTTATTTAGCACAACAAATCTATGTTTGAATTTATTAGTGTCTACTTTGTGAAAATACCTTGAAAAATCCTCCTTACAAAGTCTTTCATATTCATTTATGCTGTTATTGTCAATAATATATAAACTATAAATGTAATCATATACACAAGCATATAACATTTATTGATGTCTACTGTTCATAAGAGTTTTCTATGAGCATTTTCTCATGTCTTTTGATTTATGACATCGTTTTAATGGCTCCAGGAATACTTCTTTATGAATTAGCTAATAGGCTAATATCCAATTGACTAATTGTTTCAGACTTTCCTCAATATCATGTACACAGATAGTTTTAAAGTCATTGATGTAAGGGTGAAATTCAGTAAATCAATAACGCAGTTAGACTTGACTTGTTTGCAGTTTAACTCACTACATAGCTCACTATCTAGCTACCTGTAATTAGACTTAGTTTTCACTTTGATCCATCTGATATTTAGCTATTTTCTCTTTGTTTCTCCCCTCACTGATTAACTGAAGAACTCTGTTTCCTTACTCAAGGCTACCCATACCTCATTAATTAACAACATCCTAACCTGAAAGGAGCAATTTCTTAATCCTTAAGTGCCTGGACACCGGAATCCAATTTACAACTCCCTTGCAGTTTTTACTGGTGACACATAGTCTCAGGCCGAGGTGGCCAAAGCCAAGTCCAGAGTCAGGAGATAACATCGTCTTCAAACAGAACCAGACCCCAGAAAGCAATGTCAGCCCTCAAACCTGCCTGACCGACTCCCCTTTTCCTATATAAGAAAAAGCTAACCTGAAGTTAGGTGCAGCTGTTCCTATCAGACACTACCCAGGGAAAGCACCGCCCCTCTCCCCTCCTGCCAATGTTTCTCTTCTTAAAACCCGTGGCAGCCATCATCTTTAGACACTGCCATTCTCTCTGACCGAACTTTAATAAAACTTTCTAGCTTCCCCACTTTGTAGAATTTTGTGTGAATGCTTTCACCTTTTGCAAATGACCAGCAATTAATTCCACACCAGGACACTTGAGGCTTATTTGAAAACCAGGTTACAGAACTACTAGTATTAGGAGATGTCTAATCTGTCATGACTGTTTTAAACTGTTCCACTTTCTGTTGTTCCATATAGCTCAAGTGTTCCAGATAGCTGAACACTGACTGACTCGTTGGGACTGGCCTTGATCCTGAACCACTTTTCTAAAACTATATGTGCCACTTCTCTGTGCCTCTAGCTTCTAAATTTACCCTTTAAGGTGTTGTCTTGTGTTTCTGAAACTTTGTTTCTATCTCTATGTGTGCTTTAAATTCTCCATTGAAAATCCTATTCAGTTCAATGAGATGTTGTTCCCCTAAGTAGGGTTTGCCTCACACCAAAAGAGGAAGCGAATGACCCTCATTTAAGGTAAAATTTAAACCCCGGATTATGACTGTGGTTTCACCTTTGTGGCATGAGATATTGCGGTTGTTATTTTCATTGGCCTTAGTTTTTGTTTCCTCACACACGGAAAAAAAAAAAAAAATCCATTCATGCCAAATGTATGTGGTACTGAAATTATCTTCTGGGAGAAATATGGCATTTGGAATCAGTGGTTTCCATGTGCAGGTTTTGCCTGAGTTCCCTGAAGGTCCTGAATTATGACATTTTCTATTTCTTCTATCACCCCCAGAAAAGTCATTGATAAATTAAAAAATGCTATGTAGCTATTGTTCTTATTTGTTGACACAGCTTTATGGAAAAAAGAGAAAATAATTTTAGAAATAGCACCAATAGTTCTGACATTTTCTTACAACAGCTAGAAAAAGAGGTTGTTCAAATATCAAAATACAGCATATAAGTCCTGACTTAGCTGAAGAACATAGTCGAACTGAAAACAAACCTGGTAGCCATTGTATTTGCTTTCCCTTCTCCCCAAATGCTGAACATCGATGTTAATTACCCCTAGACCTCAAATAGGCATCTTAACATACAGTTTGAAATATTTCTAAACTTTATATGACTGGATAGCCCTTTATGTGATTAAAATTAATTTTTAAAATATTGCTATAGATTCTCTATGGGCTGACCACACACACACACACACACACACACACACACACACACACACACACACACTCCATTTACCTGCTTTGGCAAAGATCCAGTGAGTCATGTTGAAGAGTCAAGATCCCACATTTACTCATTTTATGAAGGTCCTCTCAGTTATTCAGAACCTATTGAAGTACATTGGAAGAAACCAGAGTACTGATAAACTTGTTTTTTAAAGATTTTTATTGGGAATTGGGGAGGGGAACATTGTGTTTTTCCAGGACCCGTCAGCTCCAAGTCAAGTTGTTGTCCTTCAATCTTAGTTGTGGAGGGCGCAAGCTCAGCTCCAAGTCCAATTGCCACTTTCAATCTAGTTGTGTGGGGGCGGCGTAGTCCACCATCCCATGTGGGAGTCGAACTGGAAACCTTGCTGCACACTGAACCATGTGGCCACCTGTCGGCAGCTTGAGGCTGCTCAGCTCAAGGTTCTGTGTTCAATCTCAGTTGCGGGTAGAGAGGTGGGGAGGGGGATGGGAGGTGGGTGGCGCAGCCCACCCTGCTATATGTGTGGAACCGGAAACCTTGCTGCTATGAGCATGCACTCTCATCAGCTCAGCGGCAGCTCAGCACGGGCACAGCTCACTGGCCCATGCGGGACTGGAGCCCACTCTCTTAACTGAGCCGCTCTGCCGGCCCTGATAAACTTTTTAAATAAGTAAATAAAGAATTTAAGCTTGTTCCCCATTTTTTTCATTGATTTTTTTGAGGGGGAAAATATAAAAACTGAGCCAAAATTTTACGATTTAAAAACAGCTTCTAAAATTCAGTGTTTCATTAACATTTGAACGGAAACTGGATTCTAAAACATGTTAAGCAGGCAAAAATGGGGAAGTTTTTTTCTAAAAAGGTAAACATTATATACTAAACACTCTTAAGAACTCAAACTCTCATTTCTCTGTTTGGTGTCTGGCTGTTGGAGTCCTCAGATCCTCTTGTAAACATGTAATTGTGTGTTTTGCCCTCAAACCCTTCAAATCTCATTTACTAACCTCTTCCTACATAAACTTTTCTCCCTTTTCCTCCTTAATGCCCTCTTACCTAAAAATGAATGTTTTCCTCCTCAGATAAATACTACCATTGAGAAGGACTCAAATGCTAATCTTTTGCCACTGCATTTCATCAAAATCTTTTTCTGCCTATCATAACTTTAGTTTTTTTTCAGAATAACATTCGGCATAGAAGCCCTCATTAATGATCCCTCTAGATTGTGCTCATAGTATTTTTTTAAAAAGAAAGTTACATAAAATTTATCTGGTACATTAGTTTAAAATAAAAGCAAATCACTTGGATTCATATATGGTTTCTTTAATATTATGTGCTTCAAATTTATCCCATTTGAGTACTAGTTGTATCTCCCTTTTATTTTGCACTTACTAATTTTTAGCATATGCTGATTGAAAAATATAATAATTTCTAAACACTAAGAACATTCCCCCAGCCATTAAGTTTGATGATACATTCCTAAATTGCACAGTTGTAAAAGCAGACTGACAAGGGTATTATACTATAAGACAGAAACAAACCTATAGACCTATAAAGTGAATTACAAGATAAGCTTTCTGCATTCCCAAAGGCAAATGATGCTGAGGAATGTTTCTCAGAGCGAAATTACCCTTAAATAATTCACATTACCTGCTTTTAGGGGATTGCAGCTCAGGTATAAAGTATTAATTTTTGATGCTTCAAGTTATATTTCTATGTATCATATTGTGACATAACAGGCTGTTTTCTACCATACAAGGCAGATTCATACTGTTTTTAAATATCAGCTTCAGTGGAAAATTTTCTTTAGTGATTTCTCACTTTATAAATTTAAAATAGAATTTCTTTATAGCCAATGAAAGACATTTATCCTGAAATTTGTGTTGCCATCACCAAATATGTGGTCTTCTAGATTAGATAGTGAACTTTATCACTCTCATTTAAGGGTATGTTTAAGAGGCAACATAGCAGTACAAAAATATCACTGATTTCTCTTCTAGATTCTTCTACTCATTAGAGAAACCAAAAGTAAATTATTTAACATATTTGTTCTTTTTATCATCTGTGATAAAGAAACTGTATTAGATATCCCCAAGTATTGTTTTGAATTTTAAAATATTATAGCTCCAAGAAATTCTTCATCTCACTATACCTAAAATACGGCTAAATAATTTCAACCAGCTTTTTAATAATTTTTTTTTGTTATCTATATATTACTTTTCGAAGTTAAATTGAGTTATGTTAGCAATGTATAGTTTGACGTTCGCTGAAAAGATGGCATTAATCAAATGACTGCTAGAGTCATTTGTTGTATTACAATTTTTTTTTCTCTCTTTTAAAAAAATTTCTTTATTAGTTTTAGGTGTACAAAAAAATGCAATAGTTATACTTTTCATCCCTCACTAAGTGACAACCCCCCTCCCCCAATCCACTGCCCACCACACCTGATATCATACATATCTATTACAATTCCATTGACTCCACTCTCCATACTATACTCCACATCCCATGACTACATATATATTAAATTATAGTTGACATACAATGTTATTCAATGGCAGCTTCAGATGTACAGTGCAGTGGTCAGGTCTCTACACTGTCCATGAGATGGTCTCCCTAACAAGACATGTGTCCATCTGATACCCTAAAAAATATTTACAACATTATTAATTATATTCCCCAAACTGTCTTGCATATCCCTGTGGCAATATTGTAGTTACCAATTTATGTTGTCTAATCCCTTCCCCTTCTCTCTTATCCCCACCTCCTCCCATTTGTCAACCATCAGCTTTTCCTCTATACTCTGAGACATTTCTGTTTACTTTGCTCATTCAATCAGTTCTTTAGATTCCACGTGTAAGTGAGATCATATGGTATTTGTCTTTCTCTGACTGACTTAGTTCACTTAGCGTAACGTTTTCTAGGTCTATCCATATTGTTGCAAGTGGTAAGATTTCATTCTTCTTTATAGCAGAGTAATACTCCATTGTGTAAATGTACCACAGTTTCTTAATCCAGATGTCTAACGATGGACATTTTGGTTGTCTCCAAGTCTTGGCTATTGTAAATAGTGCTGCAATAAAGATAGGGTTGTATACATTTTTTCAAATTAGTGTCTTTGATTTCTCTGGATAAATACCTAAGAGTGGATTTGCTGGGTCATAAGGTAGTACCATTTTTAATTTTTTGAGATGCTCCCATACTAATTTCCATAATGGCTGCACCAATCTGCAGTCCCACCAACAGTGCACCAGGGTTCCCTTTTCTCCACAACCTGGCCAGCACATTTGGTTTGTTGATTTATTGACGATAGCCATTCTGACTGGAGTGAGGTGGTATCTCATTGTGGTTTTTATTTGCATTTCTCTAATGATAAGTGAGGTTGAGCAGTTTTTCATATGCCTGTTGGTCATTTGTAGGTCTTCTTTAGAGAAATGTCTCTTCATATCCTCTGCCCATTTTTTAATTGGGTTGTTTGTATTTTTGCTGTTGAGTTGCATGAGTGTTTGATAAATTTTGGATATTAACCCCTTATCAGACATATCATTGACAAACATCTTCTCCCATTCAGTAGGCTTCCTTTTTGTTATATTGAAGGTTTCCTTTGTTGTGAGAAAACTTTTAAATTTGATGTAATCCCATATGTTTATTTTTTCTTTTACTTCCCTTGCCCAAGGGGATATATCAGTAAAAATATTGCTCAGGGTAATATCTGCAAAATTACTCCCTATATTTTGTTCTAGGAGTCTTATGGGTTCAGGCATTACATCTAAGTCTTTAATGCATTTTGAATTTGTTCTTGTACATGGCATAAGGAGGTGGTTCAGTTTCATTTTTTGCATGTGTTAGCCCAATTTTCCCAGTACCATTTATTAAATAGGCTATGTTTACCTCAATGTAAATTCTTGTTTCCATTGTCATAGATCAACTCACTGTATATGAATGGATTTATTTCTGGGCTCTTTATTCTGTTCCATTAATCTATGTGCCTTTTTTTATGCCAGTACCATACTGTTTTGATTACTGTAGCCTTGTAGTATGATTTTATGTTGGGTAGCGTGATACCACCGACTTTGTTCTTATTTCTCAGGATTGCCATGGCTATTTGGGGTCTTTTATTGTTCCATATAAATTTTAGGATTATATTTTCTATTTCTGTGAGAAAATGTCCTTAGTTTGATAGGAATTGCATTGAATCTATACATTGCTTTAGGCAGTACGGACATTTAAACTATATTAATTCTTCCTATCCATGAGCATGGTAGGTGTTTCCATTTATTTGTATCTTCTTTAATTTCTCTCTTCCGTGTTTTGTAATTTTCTGAGTACAGGTCTTTTACTTCTCTGGTTAAATTTATCCTAAGTATTTTACAGTCCTTGAAGCAACTGTAAATGGAACTGTTTTCTTAATTTCTCCTTCTGATTGTTATTGGTGTATACAAATGCAACTGATTTTTGAATATTGATTTTGTATCCTGCTCCCATACTGAATTCATTTATCAGTTCCAGTAGTTTTTTGGTGGAGTTTTTGGGGTTCTCTACGTATAGTATCATGTCATCTGTATATAATGACAATTTTGCTTTCTCCTTACTTATTTGGATGTCTTTTATTTCTTTTTCTTGTCTTATTGCTGTGGCTAAAACTTCCAGAACTATGTTGAATAAAAGTTGAGAAAGTAGGGCCAGCTGAGTGGTGCAGTGGTTAAGCACTGGTTTGGGAAGCCAGCTGCCCCGGTTCAGGTCGCACATATGAGGGCCAGTGACACTACCCTCAAAAAAAAAAAAAAGTTGAGAAAGTGGACAGCCTTGTCTTGTTCTTGATCTTAAGGGGAATGGTTTTACCTTTTTCCCATTGAGTAGGATGTTAGCTGTGGGTTTATCATATATGGCCTTTATTATGTTGAGATATGATCTCTCTACTCCCTCTGCTGGATTTTGTCAAATGCTTTTTCTGCATGTATTGACATGATCATATGATTTTTATTTTTCGTTTTGTTGATATGGTGTATCAGATTAATTGATTTGGTGATATTGAACCAACCTTGCATGCTAGGGATGAACCCCACTTGATCATAGTGCATGATCTTAATACATTGCTGAATTCTTTTTGCTAATATTTTGTTGAGGATTTTTGCGTTCATGTTCATCAAGGATATCGGCCAATAGTCTTCTTTTTTTGTAATGTCTTTGTCTGATTTTGGGCTTAGGGTGATAGTGGCCTCATAGAAGGAGTTTGGAAGCATTCCCTCATTCTGGGTTTGTTGAAATAGTTTTAGTAGAAGAGGTTATAATTCTTTTATGAATGTTCGGTAAAATTCACTTATGAAGCCATCTAGTCCAGGGCTTTTGTTTGTTGGGAGCTTGTTGATTACTGATTCAATTTCCTTGGTAGTAATCAGTCTATTCAGATTTTCTCTTCCTTCTTGAGTTAGCTTTGGAAGGTTGTATGCATCTAGAAAATTATCCTTTTTTTCCAGATTGTCAAATTTGTTGGCATATAGTTGCTCATAGTATTTTCTTAAAATTTTTTGTATTGCTGTGGTGTCTGTTGTCACTTCTCCTCTGTCATTCCTGAATTTACTAATTTCAGTCCTTTCTCTCTCTCTCTCTCTCTCTCTCTCTCTCTCTCTCTCTCTCTCTTTTCTTTTCCTGATGAGTCAGGCTAGAGGTTTGTTGATTTTGTTTATCTTCTCAAAAGAGCAGCTCTTGGTTTCATTGATCTTTTGTATTGTTTTTCTGGTCTCTATTTCATTTATTTCTGATCTGGTCTTTATTATCTCCTTCCTTGTACTCCTTTTGGGCTTATTTTGCTGTTCTTTTTAATGTTCCCTGAGGTGTGAGGATAACCTGTTGATTTCAGATTTTTCTTGCATCTTTAGGTAGACCTGCATTGCTATGAACTTCCCTCCTTGGACTGCTTTCACTGCATCCCAAAGATTTTGGGTCATTGTGTTTTCATTTTCGTTTTTCTCAAGGTGTATTTTGATTGCTTCCTTGATCTCATTTTTAACCTACTCACTATTTAGTAACATGTTATTCAGCCTCCATGTGTTTGTGTGTTTTCCAGTTTTTTTTCTTGTTGATTTCTAATTTCATAGCACTGTGGCTAGAGAAGACAGTTGATATGATTTCAATTTTCTTAAATGTATTGAGGCTTGTTTTGTGGTCTAACATGTGGTGTATCTTGGAAAATGTTCCATGTGCGCTTGAGAAGAATGTATATTCTGTAGCTTGGGGTGAAATGCTCTGAAAATATCAAATCCAGCTGGTCTGATGTGTCATTTAAGGCCGCTGTTTCCACATTGATTTTCTGTCTGGAGGATCTGTCTTTTGTTGTCAGTAGTGTGTTGAAGTCCCCTACTATGATAGTGTTACTATTGATCTCTGTCTTTATGTTTGTCAATATCTGTGTTATATATTTAGAAGATCCTATGTTAGGAGTATAGATGTTTACTAGGGTTATCTCTTGTTGGATTGATCTCTTTATTATTATGTAGTGCCCTTCTTTGTCTTTTATTATATTCTTTAATTTAAGTCTATTTTGTCTGATATAAGTATTGCTACTCCAGCTTTTTTTCTCATTTCTATGGAATATTTTACCCTATCCCTTTACTTTCAGCCTGCATGTGTCTTTTGATCTGAGGTGAGTCTCTTGTGATCTGAGGTGAGTCTTTTGATCTTGAGGTGAGCATATGCAAGGGTTTTGTTTTTTTATCCATTCAGCCATCCTATGTCTTTTGATGGGAGCATTTAACCCATTTACATTTAACATGATTATTGATAGGTGCATTGTTATTGTTATTTGTGTTTCTGGTCTTCATCAGTTAGATTGTTTTTCTCTTTCTTCTGCTTAAAAAAGCCTTGTTTTAACATTTCCCACAATGCTGGGTTGGTGGTAATGAATTCCTTTAGCTTATTCTTTTCTGGGAAGCTCTTTATCTCACCTTCAGTTTTAAATGATAGGCTTGCTGAATAGAGCAATCTTGGTTGTAGGCCTTTGTTTTTGATCACTTTGAATACTGCCTGCCATTCATTCCCTTCTGTCCTGCAGAGTTTGTGTAGAAAAGTCAGCTGATATTCTTATGGGGGTACTCTTGTAAGTAACTTGCTGTCTGTCTCTTGATGCTTTTAGGATTCTGTCTTTGTCATTAACCCTTGCTGTTTTCACTATAATGTATCTTGGTGTGGGCCTGTTTGGGTTCATCTTGGTTGCAACTCTCTGCGCTTCCTGGGCTTGTATGTCAATTTCCTTTACCAGGTTAGGGAAGTTTTCAGTCATTATTACTTAAAATATATCCTCAATCCCTTGCTCCCCCTTTTCTTCATCTGGTATTCCTGTGATGCACTTGTTGTTGTCTTTGATGTTATTCCCTAGCTCTCTTAAACTATTTTCAATGTTTTCCATTCTTTTCTCTTTTTGTTGTTCCACTTGGGTGATCTCTGTATCTTGTCTTCTAAGTTGCTGATTCTATCCTCAGCTTCATCCAATCTTCTGGTAATTTCTTCCAGTTTGTTCTTTATTTCAGTAATTGTATTCTGTAGTTCTAACTGGTTGTCTTTTGTGATTTCTCTATCTTTCTACATATTTTCACTAATTTCCTTGAACATTCTAATCATCAGTGTTCTAAACTCTGTCTCCGATAGGTTGGTTGCCTCTATTTCATCTAGTTCCACTGATTCAGGAGGTTTCTTCTGTTCTTTTATTTGGGACGTGTTTCTTTGTTTCCCTATTCTGGCTGACTCTTTGCGCTTACTTCAAAGTAGTAGGTAGATCCTCTAGGTCTCTCGGTGTTTGCTGGGTGGACTTAAGTGGTATGTGTCCTTTATATTTGAATTGCTCAGTCTCCCTATTCTCCTATGCATATGTTCCAGAGGTGTCCCTTGTGTTTTGTCTTCTCCTGTTGAAGTTGAGCTTTGATTGCTTTTGGCTTGTCAGTAGGTGGGATATACTTCCAGGCTGACTAGCTGTGAGGATTCGCTATGTCCACAGTGTATGAGCTGCTGTGGGAGGGCTGACCCTCAGATGGGGCTTGGTACCTATGGGCTCTTGTGCCTGTAGAGAATTCCCTTTCAGTGTGACTCTTGTTAGTCAAACCCAGTAATGCTCTGGTTTGGTCTAGAGTTGGCCTTTGGGTAAGATGATTCTTGTGCCTCTTTGGCTGGGCCCTGGTGCAGACAGATTTTGGAACAAAATGGATCAACAAGCACAACAACAACAGCCACCAAAAGAAATCAGACACTCTCACATGTAAAAATAACCAACAACCAACACTCAACATGCACCGAAGTATCAAAAATACTAAAAAAAGACAAAAGAAACACAACAAACAAAATAGCAACACCAAAAAAATAATGAATTGCAGAAAAATGGAAAGAAGGAAGAAAAGTAGAGCAAGGAAAAGGAAAAAGAAAAGAAGGGAGAGAAAGGGGAGAAAAGAAAAAAATATATATATATATACACACACCTATATATATGAACACATATATATATGAACACATATATACACATATATAAAAAAACTAAAAATGATAATGTTAAAATAGCAAAACAAAACAACTGAAACAAGAAAAAAACACCAAAAAAGCAAAAAACAAAAAACACCAGAAAATCCAATTCCAGTCTTGGCTAATGTCCACCAAGCTATCTCCCTCCAGGTTGTCCTCTGCTGTACACAAACTCCTCTATGTCTAGTGGGGGAAGAGCCAGCCACCTGGCACCCAGAGTGACCCAGGTGATGCAGTCCTAGGTGAGTGGGGCTATGGGGTTTGGTTGATAATTTTTACGAAGTCAGTGCCGTTTCTGCTCTCGCCTGCCCAGGTGCACGCTGAGAGCCCACAGCCAGAAGACTTGATGTGCATCTTAGAGCACTCTTTCCATAAAGGGTGTGAGATTTCTGAGCTGCTCAAAGCCCAGTGCATCTGCCATCCCCTGCTGGGGTCCTGTGTTTGACTCAGCAGCTGAAGTTGCCATGCCAGGAGCCAAGCCATGCAGGAAAGATGGGGGCAAGATAAGCAGTCCTTCCCTAGCTGAGTTTTATGGTTTCCTGGAGGTAGGAGCACCTCTGTAATCTGACACTAGTCTTCCATTCAGGGACCAGTTTAAGACTCTGGAAGGGCGGGGATAGAGGGAAGGGAAGGTGGGAGTGGGGTTTTGTTTATAGAGTTATGTTTGCTTTCTGTAGGAGAGAGCCCAGCTGCAGTTTTGAGCTGAGGCTTCTGAGAACCACTGTGCTTTGTGCTGAACTCTGGGTGGGACTGTGGGGTGTAAGGAGTGAGCCCATCGCCTTGCTGCTGTAATAATCTCTAATCTGCTTCCTGGGGTCCCGCATCTCCACAGCCGCAGATGCAGGTAGCGTCTCTACATGCCTCCCTTCCCTCTTCCCCAACTCACCACTTTTGCCCACCTTCAAGTAATCATTGTGTGTCTCTTAGCTGTTCTGTGTGATGAGCAGAGGTTCCTCTGATGAGTTATAGCTGTTCGATTTGTGGTAACTTCCAGGGGAGAATTCAGGGAGCCCTCTTCACTGCTGCCATTTCTATGATGTCTGTTTTTAAATAATTTTATCTGTCACCAGTTATATCTTCTTTACCTCTAGATCCTACAATACTTCCCTAAGCATCATAAATCAAATATTGACCACTCCTAAATTTCTTTTGTCAGATTTCCCCCCTGCTTCCAAATTCCTCTTCAATTTTTTCCCAGAGGCAGACGGTTGGACCAAATGTTAACTGTTTTCAGAAGAATATGATTAATTGATTAATTTCAATTTTGTGATTAATCCAAACATAATTTTTATGTAAATCATTCAGTTCAACTAAGCAAGAATTTCTTGAACTCCTTCTATGACATCACTTCTTACATTTATATCACCCTTTATTTTAAAGCATCATCACATGTATTTTGTTGTACTCAAAAATCTGCCTTTACGTTTTTACATGATGAAACTTCACAAATCCAGATGACTTGGACTTGGGGAGGGTGGTATATATCTTTTAAATGTAGAAAATTATAAATTGTAAAATATTATCATTTCCCATCACTTCTAGAATAAAGAGAGTACCAGGAAGTTGACTATTTTCCATCAATGAGAGAGGAACAGGTCAGCAGCATTAAGCAGAAAACTTATAAACCACATGAGCATTTTTATCCATTCTACAGACAAAAATTGCTTCTCGTAACTATAGAAGAGACTCACTTAACCTGTTCACATTCCATTTCCTTTCAATCAACTGTATAGAGGTAAATTTAAAAACAATAAAATGCACCCAGTTTTAATTGTACAGTTTGATGACTTTTGATAAAAATATACTCTTATGTATGTACCATCACAATCAAGATAAAGAACATTTTCATCAGCTCCCAAAATTCACTTATGCCTCTAGCCAGTCAGACCCTTCTCCCTTCTCCCTACCCCTGATGCAGACAGCCGATGATCTGCTCTCCATGTTACAATTTTAATTTGTCTTTCCTGGGGTTTCTTATAATATGAATCATACAGTATGTTTTGTTTGTTTGCTTTTTGGTCTGGATTCTTTTGTTCAGCATAATGTTTTGAGGTTCATCCATGTCATTGTGTTTATTAGATGTTTCTTCCTTTCAGTGCTGCGTAGCCTTCCACTGCTAGATGTACCATAACTTGTTTATCCATTCACCAATTAATGGACACAGAATTTGTTTCTAGTTTTTATACCAATGTGAATAAAGCTCCTAAGAAAATTTATGCACAAGTCTTTGTGTGAACATGTTTTCATTTATCTTGAGTAAATAACTAAGGGTGGAATTGCTAGGTTATATGGCAAGTGCACATTTAACTTTATAAGAAAATGCCAAATTGCTTTCTAAAAAAAAGTAGTACCCTTATATACCCACCAGCAACGTATGAAATTGTTCCACATTTTCACCAACACTTGGTTTTGTCTCTTTTTAATTGCAGCCATTCCAATGGGTTTTAATTTGAATTTCTCTAAAGACCTCTAATATTGAACATCTTCCCATGTACTTACTGGCTTTTTGAATATCTTCTTTTGTGATTGGCTGCTCAAATATTTTTCCATTTTTTCATTAGGTTGTTCCTTTTCTTATTATTGAATTGTAAGAATCCTCTGTATACTATGGAGCCAAATACATTTTTATATTTATGTATTATGTATATTTTCTTCCAGTCTATGGTTTGTCTTTTCATTTTCTTAACACTCTCATTCAAAGAGCAGAGATGTAAAATTTAGGAGTCCATTATATGATATTTCTAAGTGCTTTTCATTTTTTGTGTTTATTTAGGGAGTGTTTGACTACCTCAAGAGTTCAAGTATTTTATCCTAAGTTTTATTTTTTTACTTTTTATATTTAGGTCAATATTTAATTTTGAATTAATTTTATGTATGCTGTGAAATAAAGGTCAAAAATTTTTTTTTGGTTTGGTTTGGTGGTGGTCCATTCTCCTCACCCCTCTTCTTCATCTTCCTCTTCTTACCACTCTTCATCCTCCTCCTCATTCTGCTTTTTGCAATAGATGCCCAGTCTTTCCGGTACCATTTGTGGCAAAGATTATCCATTACTTACTGATTCTCTTGTGACGTTAGAGAGAAAAAGAAAAAATCAATTGACATTGTATGTGTGAGTTTGCTACTCCCATCACTGTATCATTGGTCAATATGTCTATTTTTATGTCAGTATTGAACTGTATTAATTACTTTAGCTTTGTAATAAATATTAAAATCAGATAGTATTATTAGTCTTCTAACTTAATTTTTTTTCTCAAAGTTGTTTTAACTGTTCTAACCCTTTGCCTATTCATAAATTTTAGAATTAACTCATCAATTTCTATAAAATATCATGATATGATTTTGCTTAAGATTCCAGTGAATCTATAGATCAATTAGGAAAAATTATCTTAATGAGTCTTCTGATTCATCAATGAAATCTGTCTCTCTCTTCCTTTATGTAGTCTTTAATTTCTCTGATCATTGTTCTGTAGTTTTTCAATGTACAGGTTTGAGCATATTTGAAGTTTATCCATAAGTATTTCTTTTCTTTTCTTTTCTTTTCTTTTCTTTTCTTTTCTTTTCTTTTCTTTTCTTTTCTTTTTGAGGGCAGTGTCACTGGCCCTCATATGTGGGACCAAACCGGGGCCGCTGGCTTCCGAAGCCAGCGCTTAACCACCGCGCCACTCGGCCGGCCCAAGGAAGCTTTTTAATTTGATAAAGTTTCGCTCATTTATTTCACTTTTACTTCCCTTGCCTTTGAGGTCAAATTCATAAAATACTCTCTAAACCCACTGTTCATAAGTTTAGCACCTATGCTTTCTTCTATGCAATTTATTGCTTCAGGTCTTATGTTTAGGTCTTCGATCCATTTTGAGTTAATTTTGGTGTATGGTGACAGATAGTAGTCTAATTTCATTCTTTAGCATGTGGCTTTCCAATTTTTCCAGCACCATTTATTAAAGTGGCTTTCTTTTCTATATTGGATGTTTTTGGTTCCTTTGTTGAAAATTATTTGCCCATATATGTGTGAGTTTATTTCTGTTCCATTGCTCTGGGTGTCTGGTTTTCTGCCAATACCATGTTTTGATTATTGTTTCTCTGTAGTACAAGCTGAAGTCAGGGAATGTGATACCTCCAGCATTATTCTTTTTTCTTACGATTGCTTTGGCTCTTCCTGTTTTTTTTGTGGTTCCATACAAATCTGATGATTTTTTGTTCTATTTCTTTAAAAAATGACAGTGTGATTTTGATGGAATTGCATGAAATCTGTGTAATGCTTTGGGTAATATGGCCACTTGAACTATGTTGATTCCTCCAATCCGTGAACATGGACTATCTTTCCATTTTTTTGTGTGTTTTGTTCAATTTCTTTTAATAATGTCTTGTAGTTTTCAGTGGCTAGGTCCTTCACATACTTTTAAGTTTATTCCTAGGTAATTTATTCTTTTATTATGATTGTAAAAGGAATTTTTTTCATGTCATTTTTTTGAAATTTTATTGTTTGTATATAGGAATGCAATGTATTTTTGTGCATTGATGTTGTATCCTGCAATTTGACTGTATTTGTTTATTGTTTCTATGAGTTTTTTAGTGGAGTCTTTAGGGTTTTCTATATAAAGAATTATGCCATTGGCAAAAAGTGACAATTTGACTTATTCATTCCCAATTTGGATGCCTTTTATTTCCTTCTATTGCCTGATTGCTCTGGCTAGGACTTCAAATACAATGTTTCTGATTATGAAGGAAAAACTTTTAGTTTTTCAACTAAGTATGATATTAGCTGAGGGTTTGTCATATATGGCCTTTACTATGTTCAGTTACTTTCCTTGTATTCCCACTTTATTAACTGTTTTATTCATAAATGTATGTTGTATCTTCTCAAATGCTTTTTCTACATCTATTGATATGTTCACACAATTTTTATATTTTATTTTTTGTTTATATGGTATATCATGATTTGCATATATTCAACCATCCTTGAGCCCCTGGAATGAACACCTCTTGATCATGATGTATAATCATTTTAATATATTGCTGTATTCTATTTGCTAGTATTTTGTTTAGGATTTTTACATCTCTATTCATCAGAGATATTGGTCTCTAGTTATGTTTTTTGTGTGTTATCCTTACCAGGTTTTGGTATCAGGGCACTGTTGGCGTCATAAAATGAATTAGGAGTTATTGTTTGTTTTTCAATATTTTTGGAAGAGTTTGAAAAGCACAGGTACTAAATCAACTTTGAATGTTTTGTACAAATTCACTAATGCAGCCATCTTGTCCTGGACTTCTACTTTTGGGGAGGTTTTTGATGATTGGTTCAATTTCCTTATTGTTAATTGGTCTATTTAGATTTTCCAGGTTTTTTTGTTTGTTTGTTTTGTTTTTGTGATTCAGCCTAGAAAGGCTATATATTTCTAAAAACATGTTCATTTCTTCTAGGCTATTGAATTTGGTGGCATATAGTCCTTAATAGTATTCTTGTATGATCCTTTGTATTTGTCTTGTATCCTTGATAACCTTTTCTCTTTCATTTCTGATTTTGTTTATTTGTGTCTTCTCTCTTTATACTTGGTAAATCTAGCCACAGGTTTGTCAACTTTATTATTTTTTTCAGCTAGCCACCTCTTTGTCGTATTAATTTTTTCTATTGTCTTTTTGTTCTCTATTTCATTTAGTTCTGCTCTAATTTTTATTACTTTCTTTCTTCTGCTGACTTTGGGCTTCATTTGTTCTTATTTTTATAGTTCTTTAAGATGTAACGTTAGGTTGTTTATTTGGGATTTTTCTTGTTTCTTGAGATAAGCCTGTAATGATATAAACTTGCCTCTTATTACTGATTTTGTGCATCCCCAAAGTTTTGATATGTTGTATTTTCATTCTCATTTATTTCCATGTATCTTTTGATCTCTCCTTTTTATTACTTCTTTGACCCAGTTGTTCATTAGTAGTATGTTGTTTACTCTCCACATAGTTGTGTCTTTTCCTGCTTTCTTTTTGCAGTTGCTTTCCAATTTCAAAGCATTGTGGTTGGAAATTATGCTTGATATGACGTCAATCTTCTTAAATTTGTTGAGGCTAGTTTTGTGTCCCAACATATGGCCTAGCCTTGAGAAGGTTCCATGTGCACTAGAAAAGAACATATAATCTGGTGTTCTAGAATGAAAGACTCTGTAAATGTCAATTATGTCCTTTTGGTCTAATGTGTCATTTAGGGCTGATATTTCCTTATTGATTTTCTGTTTGGATGATCTATTCATATTTCTTGGGACATTTACTATACCTGTTTGTGTGTGTGTGTGTGTGTGTGTGTGTGTGTGTGTGTGTGTGTGAATTTCTCTCTTTAGTACTGTTGGTAGTTGCTTTATATATTTTGGTGCTTCCTCATTGGGAACATATATATTGACAAGTGTTATGTCTTCATCATGTATTGTCCCTTTATCATTATGAAATATCCATCTTTATCTCTTGTTACCCTTTTTTACTTTGAAGTCTATTTTGTCATACAGAAGACAGCTATACCACTTTTCTCTCAGTGACATTTGCTTGAAGTGTCCTTGCAGCTGAGATGTCTCTCTTGAAGGTAGTATATTGTTGGGTCTTGTTTTTTGATCCAATCTGCTCCTCTGTGCCTTTTTATTGGTGAGTTTATATTTAGGGTGATTATTGATATATGAGGATTTCCTATAGCCATTCTGTCTTTTGTTTTCTGGTAACTCAGTGTCTCCACTGTTTCTTTGCCCTTGTGTTTCTATCTGTTGTTTTAGTATGGTGATATTTTATGATTGATTGATTTTTTTTTTCCCTCTGTTTCCTATTTTGTATATTATGTGTTTCACTTCTGGATTTCTTTTGTGTGATTACTATTACATTTATGTAAAAGAAAGTTATAGATTTTATATATATATATATATATATATATATATATATATATATATATATATTCTTCTGGGTGCATCTTACCTTTGCAAATTCAGACATTTACCCTCTCTCTTTTTATGTTTTGTTTTTTTTTGTAACAAATTTCCTTATTTATGCTGTGAGTTAATTTCTGAGTTACAGTAGCTATCATTTTCTTTTTCTCTCTTTTTTATGTTTTCATCTCCTTTAACCTTTATGTTATATGTAGGTGTATAATGCCTTATTCTGAATAAGGGTTGCAATTTCCTGCATCTGGCTGCTAGTCATCTTACTTATAATTTTGTATTCTTTTGTCTTTTGGTTCAGATACAGTAACCTCCTTCAGAATGTTCTGTGATACAGACCTGGTCCTGGAAAATTCCCTCAGCTTCTGTATGTCTGGAAAGGTCTTTATTTCTCCTTCATATCTAAAGGATAACTTTGCTGGATGCTTTATTCTTGGCCTGAAAAAACCTGATGATAATCTAATGGAATATATATATATATATATATATATATATATATATATATATATATATATTAGCTTCTTCTTTTTCCTGACTGACATGAGAATTCTTTCTTTGTCATTAATTTTTGGTAGTTTTAATAAAATGTTCCTGGAGCCCGCCTTTTTTGGATTGAGACAATTAGGTGTTCTGTGTACCTCCTGGGTTCGAAGATCAAGTCCTTTCCATAGGTTTGGGAAATTCTCATTGACTGTTTGCATAGGCTTTCTGTTCCCTTCTTGCTGTTTTCACTTCTTGTATAGCCATTATTCTTACGTTGTTCTTTCTGATGAAGTCAGATAGTCTTGTAAAGTTATTTCATTTAAAACAAAACAAAACAAAAGAACTCTCAAGTCTCTTTCTTCTTCCATTTGTGTCATTTCCAGATTCTATCTTTGGTATCAATAATTCTTTCCTCCACTTGGTCAGTTCTATTTCCTAAGCTCACTATTTCATTCTTTACCTCTTTTCTTGTCGTCTTCAGCTCCAGAATTTTCATTTGATTTTTTTTAAAGTTTCAGTCTCTTTAGTAAAGTGTTCCTTTTGTTTGTTGATTTTATTTCTAAGTTAATTAAATTGCCTATCTGAGTTTTCTTGCATGCCATTCAGTTTTTTCAGAACTGCTATTATGAAGTCTATCATTTAAGTAACATATTTCCATGTCTTTAAGCTTATTTTTTGGAGATTTTTCATTTTCTTTCTGAGATGCCTCATTACCTTGGGTGTTTATAGTTTTTGATGAATTATTTCTCAGATCAGGCATTAATGGGAATGAACTCTGCTTTTTAAAAAATTTAAGAGTGATACGTCTTTATCTGATAATTGAGAAGAGGTTCTTTTCTTTTGTTTTCTCATAGGTAGCACTGAAGCACAAGTGTTTTATTTTCTTTTGCACTACTCTGGCTTCTGGGATTTCTGCTGGTGGGTGGAAAATGCTCTGTATTCCCTGGGGAGGTGAGCCTTTCTTCTGTGACCAGGTTGCCTCAGTCTCAAGGCACCACCCCCATGGGAGAATGTGGTGAGTGATGGGGCTCCAAATCCCTAAAATCCCAGCACTGTCCCAGCAGTCAGATGTGGTGTTGTGCTGCCTGAGGTGTCCCAGATGCCCCTGCTGGGATGGGTCTCCCATGCGAGGGGCCAGGGTGGGCTAGGAAAGGCTTCTGGTGTGTTTGTGGCTTTGTTCTCTTCCCAGTAATGCTGATTGCCAAACCTCACCTCTCTATCTCCACTCTTGTCACTGGATTTAGCCACAGTGTGCTTCTGCCCCTCAGGAGCTGTTTCTCCAGTTCTCAGGATTGCAGATATTCAGCTTTTATTCCAGACACTCACAGCTACAGTTAATCTTGGGGTCCATTGCTAGCTCTGGAAGGGTAGAGGGAGACAAGCTCTGGGAGAGTGGGGGAGGCGACCAGATTCCGTGGCTTTACTTTCTGCCCGGCAATGGTGGCTACTAGACCACAGCTGTCAAATTTCTATATTCAGTATCTGCCTGATCAATAAGTTCAGTCATAACATATGGTGACCACTCAGGCAGGAATGCTTGGGGCCACAGAAAGTGCTCCAGCAGCTTTATTCCTCCCTTTTCTGAAACCTTCAGTGAACTCTGTGTTGCCTCCACCGCACCTGTCTCTGCTTTTCTTCTTTCTCTCCCTTATTTGTCCCAATTTGTCCACCTTCAAATGTTTCCATGTGTGGATCTCTTAGACGTGTTTGTGTGTTGCATAGGGGATCCTTTGTCAACTTATATAGCTGTTCAACTTGTAACTTTAATGGGAGAGATCAAAGGGATCCCTCATGCTACCATGCTTCTGAAGTCACTCTGACCTCTTTTTTTTTCTATGATCTTTCTAACTAGTGTTTTATGAATTTTATTGATCTCGTTCAAGGACTATCTTTTGGTTGTATAGATATTTTTCTTGATGCTTTTTCTGCATTTGCTTTCTTCAATTTCTGTTCTTATGCTTATAACTTCTTTCTGCCTTAGGTTTAATTTTTTTTTTAATTTTTTCTTTAGGTGGAAACTTAAATCATTGATTTGAGAACTTTCTTCTTTTCTCATTTAAATATTTCAATACTATGTATTTCCCTCTAATCATTGCTTAACCTGTGTCCTAAAAGTCTTGTTACGTTACATTTTTATTTTCATTCAGATAAAAATATTTCCCAATTTCTCCTGTGATTTCTCTTTGAGTCGGGTTATTTGAAAGTGTGCTGCTTAATTTCTAAATGTTGGTGTTAAGAGGACAGATTTTTGTATGATTTTAATACTTTTGCATTTAGTGAGATTTAAATGATTGATTCACAATATGGCCTATCTTGGTGAATGTTCCATGCACACTTGAAAGAATATACATAGTTGGGTGGGAAAGTTTCAAAAATATCAATAGATCATATTGGTTTATGGTGCTGCCCAAGTTTCTTCAATTACTAAGATAGTAGTGTTGAGGACTCCAATTATAATTTTGATTTGTCTTTTTATCCTTTTAGTTTTATTTATCTCTGTTTTGTGTATTTTTAAGCTCTACTATTAGGCACATAGAATTTAAATCATGGAGGAGGTACATTTATTGTTGATACAAGGCTCATAGTCAAACCCTAGATTTGGCATTACTAATATATACACACACACCATGATGAGAATGGTGTAAATAATCTAAAGTCAATAAACCTATATCAACTTCAGAAAATATCACCCATGATATTTTCTGAAGTTGATATAGTCTGGAGGATTTGATGCAGAGACATTCCACATGAGAGGTGGTCAGGGTAAAGTACACTGGAATCAGTCACTGTTTCTCAGTTCACTCTATCAGCACATAAATTGAGCACCTACGGTATACCAGAAATTTTAGTGTGCCTTCTGCACGTAAAGATCCTGTCTATGAGAAATTCCTGAGCCAGTGGAACGGACACGTACTTTAACTCATGATTCCAATTTAATGGAATGGCTGCTGTGACAAAAGTATATGCACATTGCTCTTAAGACCCAAAAGAGGGTGTGCCCAAGACTTCCCAGAGGTCAGGAATACACCTCTTAGGGAAAAAGGCACATTTGAACTGGATCTAAAAATACAAGTGGGAGTTTTCCAGGCATAGAACGGGAAAGATAGACATCCCCTAAGAGAACAACAGCATGTTCAAAAACACAGAAGCATTAAAAAGCATGGGCATGAAGGTGAGAGATGGAGAGTTGCTAGATGTTGAGGGAATGAAAAACACTGAGGAGGGAAGAGGGTCAGGAGATGAGTCTGAAAAGGTGCAGAGGGGCTAGATTTAGATGTGATTGGGCTGCAGGACTATAGGGTGGATTTTATTAAGCTGGCAAAAAATAATTTTTAAGAAGATTTTTTGGTGTGTGTAGTGTGGAGGAAACAAACAAACAAGAGTAAAAACAGGTTCTTGCCTAGCACAACCCTCTTTTCATTTAAATTTTCTCATTGCCTTCATTTAAGAATGCAGACAATGCCTCTCCACAGATTATTAATTGAAAAAGAGGCTGAAGTTTTTCTTTTTCTTTGTGCCTTGTGTTTGGTAGCACTGCTGCTCACTGTGGTGGCCCACACTCTCTGGTCAATATTTGTTGGTACTTGATGAATAATATGAAATTCAAGCTAATAGAACAGAAGGTAGCTATTTAACAATCTAAAAATTGTTGAGGCAAATGTGATTGTGACAGCCATGCACTTCTCTGCATGTCATTCTGACACAATTCCCCAGGAACTGGAGATTTTCTTTTCTTTAAAGAGAGAGCCTTCAAAAGCACACCAGTTTTCTAAGAGTCATTTCTGTGATGGCATTTGTTTCAGTCAGGGTAAAGAAGCTGCTTCTCAGGCTTTGGGAAGTGTTAATTACACTCTCTGGTAGGTCCTAAGCTACCTTGAACTTCATATATTATTCTTTAATAACAGCTTTCCATCTCAAGAGAGTGGAATGCAAGAAGGCACACTATTATCAATGACCAGGCAATTGAGCTTTTAGGAGCTCTGTTTTGCATGATCCTCTGGCTTTGAGAATACTTGATGGTTAGCAAATTTGTTTTCGCTAAAAGAAATCAAAGTGACTCCTAGGATGAAATTCAGAAGGGTCATACTTAGAGGCCAAAGTGGTTTTGATTCTGTTTTTCTTCTTCTAGGTATATTAGCAAAGGTTGTTGACACAAAATGAAAACTTACACCAAAAGGAAAATTTTAAATGAAGCTATCTTAGATGCAAAGGAACAAGAACTGCATAATATCTTGTGAAGCCATACGTCTTTTAATACAGTCTTGTTTATTGAAAAGAATAAAATATTTTCCCTTAAATATGTATGTTTGGCATGAATACTGTATTTTGTGTTGCATTTAAGTCATACAAGAAACTACTGTTTTATTCTGAAAATGAAAACTGAATTAATCTCAGCTAGCCATGGGTAAAAAACAAAGCACCATCTTTTTTTTTATCACTTTAAAGGAAAACACCCCACTGTCAATTTGTCTGCAAAATACATGAAATAGTTTATTACTTGTCTTCTTTTGAGAGCAGATGAGAGAAAGTAAGATTTGATAACTCTACTTTATGAGAACCAATCTGCCTTGCCTGGACAGAGGGAAGCAAGCAGAGTTTTATAGGATTTTCTATGGGCTGCTACTGACTGGAGTCACACAGGAGCACTTTCTGACCTGTAATAATTTATGAAATTTATTGCTACTTAAGCTTGTCTGGACAATTTTCGGCTGTTAGAAGAATAAACAATTTATTTGCAGATTACAGCTAGGTCATCTTAAATACTTCTTTAGAAGAAAAGATGTGATTGCATCATCTCTCTGACCAAACAGCTCATTGCCCTTAGGTGAAGCAAGGAGCCCTTCCAGAGAGGGGCTGCAGGACTATAGCAGATTAGCCTAAGTGATGCAATTCAAGTTGAACAGACCAGGATATGCCATTAACCAGATATCCGTGACTGGGCGTTGGCAAAGCCTTTCTCTGCTGGCTAGCATAAATTACACTTGGGGTGAATCGAAACTCAGCCTCCCCCATGAGTTTACTTATGGCAAACTTACGATGTGGATGGTGAAGAAAAGAGGATGAAGGGAATGAAGAAAAATCCATAACAAATTGGTGAAGTTTTTTGTGACAGGCAGAAAACAAAATGAGAATAAAAATCAAGGTTTCTGTCAGCCGGTAGGTGAGGCAGGAACTGCTTTGAAGATCAGAGGCACGATGGGGTATTAGCATCTTAAAATGAAAAGTGGAAAGCAGTACTTGGGGAGGCAGTTGCAGTCCTTAGCAGACCCCCAGACCCCACAAGCAATTATAAGCTAGTTTCAGCAAATACTGGTGATAGTAGGCTATATTTCTTTTGAAGGTAACTACATCTTTTGACATATCTTAAATCGTGAGAGGGGTTTATGTCCTATCACTTTTTCTGTATCTCAGCAGTTCCCTAATGCTTGGCTCTAACTACAAAACACTGGTGGCTCAGTAAATGTGTGATTTACTTTTAGAAACAGGTGTGGATTATTCTCTTGGTTCATAGACAAATTTAATAGTTTCTGTTTAACTTTTTCTTTTTTACTTCTATTAGTTATATGCTAAGTTATAACTTTTATCAAGTTATTCACAGCCTTTTCTCACACTGCATTTAACATCACATTTCTTGAGAAATGGAAACCCAGAAACTACAAAAATCATATAATTTTAATCTAGCTTCATGGCTATATATATTGCCAGTATATCAAGTTAAGTTTTATTTTAAACTAAAATCAGTAAAGTATTTTCTCTAGGTTCTGGAAATAATTTGTTAGAGATTGAAACAAATACTTTCACATTTGATCACGATGAAATAATGGCACAAAGAATCAGTTAATCCTCTTTAAAGCTATACTTTGTCGCTCAACATATAGAATTAAATTCACATTCATTTAATTCATGTATTCAACAAGCATTTATTAAACCACTGCAGTATTGTGTGCTTGGTACTCTGCAAGACACTGAAATATATTTAAAATTATACATAATAATCCCATCAAGAAACTTTTTGTTTATTAGAAGGTTATAAAACGTGAACATAATTAATTTTGAGACAAAGTAGAGAGTCACGTGTTATAAGCAAATACAAGTAAATTGGAATTGGAATCCAGACAGAGAATATTTGCAGCCAGGGAAAGCTGTCTAGGGTATGTAATTTTGACTTGGATTTTGAAGGTTGGATATGGGCAAAGTTGTTCCAGGTAAAGGGATGAACACAAGCAAAGGCACAGAGGTGGGAAACTATGAGTTGTGTTTATTGCTAGGGCAGAAGGTAAGGAAGATTTTATGAATACACTGTCTTCATGGGAAAATTTGCTTGAGCTATTGGCAAATTCTATTATACAATTTCTGGGTAAGACAACATGGTGTTCATATCCTATATTAATTGCTCATTAAGATATTAATTAGTATAGTTAGATCCTTTCCTATGAGGTTTTTGGTTTCACAAAGAGACTGGGTTTATAAAGTAGGAAAGCAGAGCTATGTGAATGAAGGAAGGTGAAATAGCACCTGAAGGACAGGGGAATAAGGTGTGATGGTACAAACAATGCAGAGTGCTTATGTTTACCTTTTCTTTTTCTTTCGTGATATCTAGAAAAAGAGATACATTTCAAATGCAAATTTAGTTCTGTCTACTGACATTTTGTGCTCACCTGTTATGTTATCTTAGGTGATCCTTTTTTTCTAGAATTTCTATTTGTCTATTCAGCTTGAAAACTGCAAGCTTTATTGAGACTTTCAAGTTTCAGAATGTCTTTTTTCTCATTCATTTGAACCAAGAAATACATTTTTCTAGGAAAAGTGAGAACTCAGACTGATTCTAATGTGTGATTTTTTTTTTTCTTTAAGAGCACATTGTTATTTTTATAGGTCTCATGAAATTAGGATATGGATGGCTTACAGCTCATCCACTGGCTCTTGAGTGAATAAGTTGGCCAAATGAGAGACAACTTGGTATGGAATTACTAGGGATTTTATTACATATTCACTTTGTAGGGAAGGCATTTTTTGACAATAGCATTTTGTAGAACAAGAACCATCACCGACAACAACAGGAAATACAATTTGTGCAATGGATTAGAATAAACAGATGGAAGTTATGAACATGTATATTCCCAAAAGACAGACAAGAATGGTTAGTAATAAAACTCCTTAAAGACAGGTTATTAATATGAAATATGAACAATAACTAGATTGCATTCAATTAAAATATATTTTAAACTCAAAGGGAAATCTGATTGCCTAAGTTTGAGGAAATGGAATGAAATAATCCACTAGTCAAACTTTATAGAAGAGTCTCAAAGAAAGATGTTTGAGTAATATCAATATAATGCAGGGCATTAAATAGTAATAGGGTTCACGTCACTGATTTTGCTTCTCAAAGAATGTCCTAAATTTAGTCACCAAAGTTGACAAGTTTATTTGTCCAGGTGATTCTAGTTTAAGTTAGGAAATCTGATTTTAACTTTCCAATTTCTGTGATTTTCTTGTCTTATAAATCCCTTTCTCTTCCTCTTTCTCCCCTCCCCTCCTCTAATATTCAAGCTCATTTTCCTAGGGCTTCTCTCACAGAGGAAATCAGGTGAAAAACGATTTCATTTAATGTACCTTAGTACTCCTAGGAATGTTTGCATCATGTACATATAATAAGAACTGTCTAAATATATATATATATATATGTTATGTTTTGGAACTTTAGCTATTAATGCTGCAGCTATTCACTGTAAGTAGCCTTCCCTATGTTTTCAGACCCTTTCCATAGCTAATATCTGGCCCATTTAATGGATGATGCCATTGTTTTAGTGTATGGCAATAATTTTGAGAAAGACAGGGGAGCACAGATAAACTATCAATAGAGTTGTTCTTCAACATCATCTATTAGGAAAATGCTGAATTTCCAATAGGAAAAAGGAGTCTATCCATCCTACACCTTATTCCCTTGAGGCTTCCATCAATAACAACTGTCTCTGGAAAACTCAAATTAGAGTACTTCCAACCCCAAATCTGTACCATCTCATTAACTTTACATCCTGCAAAGGCAAAGACCTGTTGCTTGGAGCAGTTTCTGAGCTGCATCAGCAGCCAATGAGGGTGCAGTCACATTAGCAGGAATGCTAACAAAAATTCCTAATGATGACAATATTGCAGCCCAGCGTACTTTGACCTGTCACCCCTGCTTCAAAATAAGGATGGCTTGATAAAATATTCCACACCTGTGGAAATTTCAGTTTTTGAAATTAAAGCTTTGGCATTAGGCTTACTTAGAATGTGTAGAATACATTTTATGGGTGATCAAAAGAAGTAAGGTAGGAAAGGAATGGAGCCAGCTCTCAATATCAGGCAACTGTGTCCTGGACACCAGCAAAAGGCAAGGCAATGTGAGGGTTACAAAGAGGGACCTTGGTGTTAGGTTTAGTTCTCCTTGCCACTTGTTTGTTGTTGACATTCAATAAGTAGAGCTATTGAGAGAATTAGATAACACACATCAGTCATTAGAATGCCTGGCACATAGTAGACATTCAATAATGCTTTATTGCAATGTTCCTTTGCATTTTGTAACTTGATTTTAATGCAACATTTCTTGACATATTTTGGAAAAGAACTCCCCTTGCCACACTAATGAAAATTCTGGACTCTCACCCCGCGAAAATGGCTGTGTACCCTAAATTTGACATTTATCAGTGGTTTCATGAACTTTCCTAAATATACCAAACATGATGTTTAATTGTATGTTAAATTGGGTATGCTATGGTACCTAGCTGTTTAGTCAAACACTAGTCTCTGTTGCTGTGAAGGTATTTTTTAGATGTGATTAATATTTAAATCAGAAAACTGTGAGTAAAGCAGATTACTCTTCATAATGTGGGTGGGCATAAGGTGGGTGGGCAATCAATTAAAGGTCTTAAGAGACCAGACTGAGGTTTCCTGAAGAAGAAATTCTTCCTCCAGGCTACCTTCAGACTCAAGACTGCAACAATGACTCCTGCAGGAATTTCTAGCCTGCCAGAATGACCTATAGATCTTGGACCAGCCAGGCCCCACAATCATATACCCCAATTACTTAAAATAGAGCTCTCTAGAGAGATGGATAGATAATATAGATATAGATACACACAGAGATCTATCATCTATCTATCTATCTATCTATCTATCTATCTATCTATCTATCTATCTATCTATCTATTTATCTATCTATCTATCTATCTATCTCATCTATCTATCTATCTATCCATCCGTCTGTTATTAGTTCTGTTTCTCTGGAGAACCCGGATTAATATACCTAAAGACTCCCTAGGGAGTTCATGGACACACACACACACACACACACACACACACACACAAACACACACACACACACCCCATTTGTAATACTCTGGAGGAAGACAATCTGATAACAACTCATTCTAAGTGCCTCATCATTGAACCTTGTGTTTCTCACAGAATGATTCTATCACTCTTCTAGTGGTAGTTAATCAGGAGATAGGAAGAGCCCTATTCAATGTAAAAATAAAATCTTCGTGAAGTAAAATCTTCAAGAAGGTATTGAATAAATGTTTTCCATTTTACTCTATTTAAATTCCAGAGGTGATTAGAAAAGTCAGTTGCACTCTTAGAGGCACCTAATGACAAGGATCAAAATCCCTTCACCACTGAGTTGAAACAAGGCTTCCTTGGTACTGCTGTCTGAGGTCCACCACTCTTTGGAGGATGACTATGTTGACTTTAACCATCTCAGATGTGCAGGTGAGAACATCTTGTAAGAGTATTGGAAAGAATTCCAAGTGAAGAAAATGTAAAAATAAAATATTTTCTATCATGCACACACATTTTAAGGACTGTTCAAATTTTTCATTATTCCAAAGAGTTTTGTGGCATTTTGTAAAAATCAGAATGAAATGGTTACTAAAACTTAACAGCAACTATGCAACAGAATCCCTAAAGCTTCAATCATAAAGGAGAAACAAAAAGTAGAAAAATTGGGAATTAACTACAGATGAAATTGCTAGGAAATATCACCTGCAAATTAGTTTCATACTTTCCTTAACATTTGTACCAAGAATCTGTGAGACCTATGCAATCTCCATTGCAGGGATGAACCTTACTTAGAGGCAACTGTTGTCACCACACTAGGTAAATGATAAATAAATGACTAACTTATTGGTAAGACTACTTTTACAGTTTTTTTAGAGGACAATTCCACTAAACTCCTTATGGAGAAAAGAGCAATCTTACTGACAGTGTGTTGGTCAAAGAGAAGAGAATCTTCTCCAATGTCCCATTCTTTCACTCTTTGTCTAGCACTGTCTCTGACATAACTTGTGACCACTTTGTGACAGTTTTTATCTGTGAAGTGGAAATAATATCTTATTTTTTCACAGGGACATTGTGAGAATAAATTAGATAAATCATTTGAAGTGCTTTGGGCTCCACTGATGGTGAGTGCTATGTTATTTCAAAGCATTATTATTTACTTCACAAGCAACTTGTCACCATTCCTAATCTGTATAAAGCACTTTGAGTTCCTTAGAGAAAGACTTGATATTGAGAGAAATTTTAATACATGTGGGTAATATGTAATGCATAGGATCTATTCTGTTAGAGGCCACATTCCTATTGACTGGGGGAAATAAAACATGCTGTAGCATAGTAGATAAGAAGAAAGGTCAGGGCATATTTGGTTTCTGATCAGACCTCCCAAACTAGCCCAAGAAACTTATGTTAGAGACAGAGTATATGAGTGTGTACTTGGTCAGTGTCACATTGGTCCTTAAAACTCCTCAACTTACCTTGCTAATCTAGTAAAAAAATTAACTAACTTATCAAACACTTACAGAGCATTTACAAGGTGTGATAAAAAAAAATACAGTGAATGTTTAAATAAAAAAATATTTATTACAGTAAAAGTCACATTTCCATTAATCCCTATCAAAATACTCTTGCTTGCTTCAAACATACTTAACCCATCTTTCTTGCCACTTTCTGAAGCAGTTCTGGAAGCCCTCTTTCAAGTCTTTAGTTGTGCAGTCATGGCTGCCTCCATGTTCTGAATCATTTTGACTTTGGGAAAGAGTCAGAAGTCCTATGATACCAAATCCAGTGAATAAGGTGGATGAGAACACACTGTAATGTTTTATTTGACAGAAATTGCCATACCAGAAGCGATGTGTGACATGAAAACTTTCCATTGTGATCACAAAGTATACTGAATGCAGCTGCCAAGTGCCATCCAACAGAAAGACAGGGATTGGGTCGGCTAAGGGCTCGTTGGTTACAAGTTGGCTTGGGAGCACTAGCTCTGAGCAGCAGGGCCACTGGTTCAGATCTCACATGGGCCAGTGACGCTGGGCCCTCTGCAGTTAAGATGTTGAACAACAGCTCGACCTGGAGCTGGGCTGCTGTGAGTCGCCATAAACTACTATGCGTGGCCAGCAGCCAGCGTGAGCTTCCGTCTGATGGCCAGTGACCAATCTGTCTCAGCTGGGAAGAGCGCAATGATCACAATACCAACATGGACCAGGGAAGCGATGTCCTCCACAACTAGGCTGAAGGAAAGCAATTTGTCTGTTCACCTTCCTTGATTCCCCAATGCTGTTCCCTCCCCCAACTCCCCAATAAAATATTCAAAAAGAAAAGAAAAGAAAGGCAGGCATCTTCAATTCAGGAAGCAGCGTGATGAACCTTAGTAACAATGTGTGACAAGTTTCAGCTTGTTCCTTCCATGCAGTCAGTTGGGTGTGAGCTACGGTTGAGAAAAGGTGTGTTTTCAAATGTGCCATAATGCATCCTCCCTCATAACAATGCTTCGTGTCACACATCACTTCTGGTATATGGCAATTTCTGTCAAATAAAAACATTATGGTGTGTCCTCATCCGCCTTATTCACTGGATCTGGCACTGTGAGACTTCTGGCTCTTCTCCAAAGTGAAAATGCTTCAGGACATGGAGGTTGCCATGACAGCATAACTAAAGATGCTTACAGAAGAGGACTTCCAGAACTGATTCAGAAAGTAGCAAGAATGATGGGATAAGTGTGTTTGAAGTGAGGGGGAGTATTTTGATGGGGATTAATGGCAATTTGTCTTTTACTATAATAATCTTTTTAAATACATTTTTAAAATTTAAACATTCACTGTATTTTGTGATCATACACTCCGTACTTTTTGCCACCAGACTAGATTCTAGACGTACAAAAATAGACAGAATAAGAAAAAACCTTAGTGGATAATGAAGTAAATCACATATAAAGAAAAGTAGAGTAAGCAATCTATCTAATCAGTTAAATTAAAAACACCAGTGCAACACCTGACCTTAAAATGACTTAGAAAAGTTACCAGTACTAAAGCTTCCCAATAGAAGTAGCAGTAGTACTAGAATTTTCCCGTTGTCAATCTTTTTTACCTATTAATATTTTAATAAATATTACTTAAACTGATCAGTGAGGAACTGAATTAGACTAACCAAAAGTAGAACAAGCTGTTTGAAAAAGGAGTACACAGCCCTTAATAAAATGTACAAGAAAGAAAAGATCATGTGCAGCTCTTGTAGTAAAGTTTTCCTGCATTGATAAAAGACAGTGTGGAAATAAACTGCAAAGTCCTTTCCAAGTCTAAGAGTCTATCACTTTATTCTTTTTATTTTTCAATTGCAGTTGATATTCAAAATTATTTTGTATTAGGTACACAGTATAGTGATTAGACATTTATATAATTTATGAACTGATTCCCTGATTAGTCTAGTAACCCACCTGGCACTATACATAGTAATTACCATGTTATTGACTATATTTCCTATACTGTACTTTACATCCCCATGACTATTTGTAACTTCCAATTTGTACTTCATAATCCCTTCACCTTTTTTACCCAACTCCCTGGCCCCTTCTCCACTGGCAACCACCATTTTGTTCTCTGTATCTACAAGTCTGTTTCTGTTTTGTTTGTTCATTTATTTTGTTCTTTAGATTCCACATATAAGTGAGATTATATGGTATTTGTCTTTCTCTAACTTATTTCACTTAGCATAATACCCTCTTAACATGTTGTCACAAATAGTAAGGTTTCGTTTTTTAATGGCCAAGTAACATTCCATTACATATATACACACACACACACACACACACACACACACACACACCACTTCTTTTTTTATCCAATTGTTTATTAATGGACACTTGGGTTACTTCCATGTCTTGTCTATTGTAAAAGTGCTGCAGTAAACATAGGGGTGCATATATCTTTTTGAATTAGTTTTTTGGCTAAAACTTTCAATACTTTATTGAATAAAAGTGGAGAAAGTGGACTCCCTTGTCTTGTTCCTGACCCTAAGGAAAATGCTTTTAGCTTTTCCCTGTTGATTATGATGTTGGCTGTGGGATTGTTATATATGATATTTATTATGTTAAAGTATGTTTCTTCTATCTCCACTTTGCTGAGAGTTTTCATCATAAATAGCTGCTGGATTTTGTCAAATGCTTTTTCTCCATCTATTTATATGATCATATAATTTTTATCTTTCATTTTGTTTATGTGGTGTATCACATTAATTGACTTGAGGATATGGAACGAACCTTGCATCCCAGGAACAAATCCCATTTGATCATGGTGTACGATCTTTTTAATATTTTGCTGAATTTGGTTTGCAAATACTTTGTTGAGGATTTTTACATCTATGTTCGTCAGGGATATTGGCCTATATTTTCTTATTTTGCAATGTCTTTGGTTTTGAAATCAGATATGCCTTGTAAAATGAGCTTGGGAATTTTCCTTCCTCTTGCAAATTTTGGAATAGTTTGAGAAGAATAGGTGATAATACTTTGAATGTTTGGTAAAATTCACCTATGAAGCCAGCCTGTCTAGGATTTTTGTTTGTTGGGAGTTTATTGATTCAATTTTGTTTAATCATTCATAGTAATCATTCTGTTTATAATTTTTGTTTCTTCTTGATTTAGTGTTGGAAAATGGTATGTTTCTAAGAATTTATCCTTTTCTTCCAGATTGTCCAATTTGTTGGCATATAATTATTCATAGTATTTTCTCATAATGTTTTGTATGTTTGTGGTGTTAGTTGTCACTTCTCTTTCATCTCTGATTTTATTTATTTCAATACTCTGCCACTGAAAGTGCCTCTGGTGGTATGCAAATTAGTTGGGGTGAGGTCTAAGGGCTTCATTCTGGTTAAATGAGTGGATTTCACCTGGTCAGTACAGATTCAGAGTTAGCCATTGGGAGCAGGGCTCAACACAGAGACAATGGTGGCTGTCCCTCCAGCCCTCACCATGAAATCACAACACAGTCTCTACCTGTATATCTCTAGCACTTCCCAAGTCATTGTCCCTCTGCTAGAGCCCAGAGTGATTGCCTGAAAACTAGCTAGTCCATGTGTGGGCCCCTAAAAAGGACATCTAAGTACCTAGCAACCTTCTGTCTCACCTGGGTGGATGGAATCCTACTGTTTTTCACAGCCAGATGTTGTGGGAGCTCCTTTTCCCTGCACCAGTGCTCCAGGCTGGGGGGCCTCTTTTGGGGCTAGGCCTCTCACTCCTAATGGATTACACCCATACCTGAGACATTCCTCCAGATTATCAACCACCACACATGGGTGTGGGACCAGCTCATTTTGTGTGATTGCCTCTCCTACCCATCTTGATGTGGCTTCTTTATACCCCAGTTGTAGAACTTCTGTTCAGTTAGTCTTCAGATGGTTCTCCAGGTTGATTATTCTATAATTTAGTTGTAATTTCAATGTGGTGATGGGAGGAGGGAAGCACAACATTCACTTATTCCACCATCTTTCCCAGACTCCCCATTGCCAATTTTAAAGACAATTCTAGAATCAAGATTTTGGTCTTTTATACTACTCTCTACTATAAAACACTAAGACTCCTTAGATGGGAGCTACTTCTAGGCCTAGATCAGGAGAAAATTATAATGGGCCTGGATATTTTGCTTTTGCCCTTCATGAAGAGTGTTTTCAAGAGTAACAGAGGCAGTGATATAAAGGACAAAAGAACAAAATTGAAAGGAGTTCCAGATAGCTATGTTGAAATAGTTTGATTATCTAATAAAAATTATAGTAATACTGCAGTTAATTGAGATAAACTGAATTTGTGAAAGGACATGGATTTTTATTGATATTCAAATATAAATGCATTGTACATAAATCCAGTCTTTCGTTCAACCTGTATTTATTGAGTGTCTATTTTGGGGCAGTCACTAGAGCTTGCATTCTAGTGGAGGAAGAAACATAAGCAAATCAGATAAACAAATAAATAAACAAATTATTGTATGTTAGTGGTGATGTGTTCTATAGAGAAAAATAAATCAGAGAAAGGGGCTAAAAAAATGCCAGAGAGGGGCCAGCCGAGTGGCGCAGTGGTTAAGCGCTGGCTTGGGAAGCCAGCGGCCCCGGTTCGCACATATGAGGGCCAGTGACACTGCCCACAAAAAAAAAAAAAAAAATGCCAGAGAGGAGAAGCTGCAAAGAAGCAGCAAAGAACCACAAGGTTACATGCGGAAACACTGGTCTAGGCAGAGTAGAGAGTGTTAGAGATGAGGTCAGAGATGTCCAGAAAATATGCTTGTGTACAGTCTTCCAGGCCTCTAGAGAGAGTTTGGCTCTTCCTTGAGTGAAATGGGCAGCCTGCAGGGCTAACTGCAAGTGGGTCAAGAGCAGTGGAGACACCACCTGGGAGGCCCTACAATCAAGAGCGATTGTGTTGGCTTGAAAAGTGATCGGATTCTAATTATATTTCCAAGTCAACATTGTTCAGAATTATTAAGGAATTTGATGTGGGATATGAAAGAAAGAAAGGTGTCAAGAGTGATGCCATATTTGTGGCTTGAAGAACTGGAAGAATAGAGTTGGCATTTATAGAGTAAGGAAGAAACATGGGAGAAGCTGGTTTGGGGTGAAAACCAGTTTGAGTTGTCTATTCAGAAGGTGTAGAGTAGGCCGTGGGCATAGGAGGCTGGATGTCTGGGAGGACTGAGCTGATGATGTAAGTTTGTTAATCATCTCTCTCTCTCTCTCTCTCTCTCTCTCTCTCTCTCTCTCTCTCTCTCTGTGCATGCGCTCACAGGTGTATATTTGGGATGTGAATGTGAATGTTCAAGTTGAGGAGGTGAGGAGGAAAGGTAAAAGGAGCTGGCAGAGGAGATGAAGATGGTCAGGGAGAACCATGAATGTGTTACCTGGAAATCAAGCGAAGATGTGTTTCAAAGGTAATTGTAATAATAGATAAGGGTGAAAAACAATAATAGTTGTATAATTTTTAAGCACCCCATAGAAATAAGTGAAGGATGGAATTTACTGTAAATTTAATATTAAACTAATGGATAGATATTTTCATGTCCAATTAGATTCATTTCTAACATATCAAGGAAATTGCAAAATGTTCAGGAAATACTATGTATATGTCTGAAATATTTTTATGGGTATAATTTTTTTTTTTTTTTTTTTGAGGGCAGTGTCACTGGCCCTCATAAGTGGGACCAGAACCGGGGCCGCTGGCTTCCCAAGCCAGCGCTTAACCGCCGCGCCACTCAGCCGGCCCTCATGGGTGTAATATTTTAATAGCAAGACCCAATCTTAACGTTTAATATTGTGTGTGCATTTGTTCCTTCTTTATTTCCTCTATCTTCCTATTTATAACATCTATCAGATTAGTATCAATAATAGACCCAAAATTGTTTCCACAGTTATTACCTATGTCCTATCATTTATAGTCAATTTAACTGTTAAAGTGTGCAATTTCAAAATAATTTCACTTCACAGAAAATACAGAAACTATGCCATGAAAAGGGCATCTCATTATTATTTATATAAACAACTTAAATATATTAATAATATTATCCTGACCAATATTTTCAACATATAATTATCTTGTTGGTAATTCAGCATTTTTTTTTTTTGCTAATAATATTTTTCTAATTGTTTCATTTTTGTCTTGGCTTCTATAACATGTTTTGAATCTGCATAATTATCACCCTTCATTTAATTATTCTGTTGGAGATGTAGAATACATTGTTGTAACAACTTATAAATCTCTTTTCAGATTGATAAAATTTATCTTTTGGTGGTTTTTTATGGAGATTAACAGAAGATGCTTGAAAACATATTTTCTGAAAGCTGACCTGGAACACAGAGCTCTCGGATGTGCACATTTAAGTATTTTGCTTTGCATTCAAGGTTGTCAACATGATGTGTGGGCTTCTACATTTGCAGTTATTTTAAATGTGGTTATTAAGTCCCTTCAGGAAATTGTTCTCCAGTTCTTGCATTTCTTTATGTACTCCTCTTTTTATTTAGCCAATGTGTTAAAATTATGTTTCTTTTGAGAAATATACTTGCTTTTCATTACTTAATGAAAAGAGATGGAGATTGCAGGAAGGCTGACATAGAAAATTGTTCTAAAGAAAAAAGAAACTATTATGATTAGCTCAACTTTTAATTTTAGATGAGGCTTGAAGGTGAGAAAAAAAAAATTTGTATTTCACACCAAAATAAAATTTTAAGCTAAGCCCAATTTTAGCTCAGAAAAAAATATTGAGTCATTTATTTGCATAATTGCTTCCTAGTTTGTAGTCCCATAATAAAATTGAAATAAGTTTTAATCCTTTTGTTAGAAGATGGTATTGCTATGCAGTTTAATAACTTCAATTGAGTATCTTCTGAATGAAATGAAATATGTGCACTTTTGTTCTTAACTTTCACATTGAAGGTAGTTAATAACATGATTAAAGGCTTGTAAACAAAGTGTCACTGAAGATATAAACCGAAGATGGCAATACTAGCAAACGGTACTGTTCTGCAATGGTACACCGTGGCAGACATTACTAGTCAATCACAATGCCTTTTCCCACTACGTCAGTGAAAGATCCTGAATCCTTCCCATCATAGATAGCACTGTGGGGCATCCAATGTCAAGCATATAAAGGCGAAGTAAAAGTTAAACTTATTTGCCATTGACCATGTAACTGTAAAGTTCTCAACTCCCTGAGGTATCAAATGCATAGGAAATTTTCTCCTGATGTGCAAGTAATTGTGTAGGTTGCATTATTTGACTGACCCTGATAAAACTTATGAAATGCAGTTTCCCAGGATTCATTTTAGTGGATGTTGTTTCACCTACATAATTTTATAAATTAACAAAAACTTCTTACTCAAGAACATGAAAAATTTTCAAAAGATCTGCTATAGATAAAGTCTTTCCATATGTTTAGGATGTGCTTACTGACACAGACAGGGAGATTATGTGTGTGGAAAAGTCACTTAAAATAGTCAAATACGTAACATCTATTTTAATGAAAGTCAGAGATATGAGGATTATGAATGAAATTTATATGCATATAAATATAGCAAAATAATGAACACGATTTATATTTACTGGGATCTTTATAAAAAACAATAAATCAATCTACACTAAATTCATTTAGCCATAGTTTTACACCTCCTAGGACAGGAATTGTGTAGCCTACAAAACAATTTATATTTTATCTGTACCATCTAATTAATTAAATGGCCCCAGAGTACCAGACTCACAAATCTTGTTAATAGCTGAATACTGAAATAAAGGCTGTTCACCCTTACTAGAATAATATTTGCATATCCCCACCTGTGATGGGTAATAAGTACCTGCCACAAATCAGAATTATGAATTTTGTACGCCTAACAAAACCGCAGGGGAAATTATACCTCAGACATTCCATAATAATTGCAGCTAAGCTGTTTAGTGCCATCCACTTATTCTGCCTGAAGTGTTTAAAGCAGCAACAGTTGTAAATGAATTTAAGCACATATTCAAGGGAATTTTTTTTCAAAAAGTTTTCCTGTCTTGCCATATGTAATTATCTTTATGGAACTATTCAGCTGCAAGTTACAATGTATTCATGTTTAAAGAAGCAAATCAGAAAAAAAAATAGAGTTCCTTCCACCAGCCTATTAGGTATATATTAGAATTCTGTTGTTGAAATTTTGGAATAGCTCAAGATGGGTTTTGAGATACTGACATTCTGAAACAGGTTGCCTACATGGGATGAAATTCTAATTGTGCAATCTGTAAATTGGTAAAATGAAATTCAGAGTAGAGCATCCAGGAAATAGTGATATGGTGATGGAGCAAATGCTGGACTAGTAACCCCAAGGTTTCAAGATTGCATAATGTGGCCCACATTTAAAATGGCTTATCTGAGCTCCAAGATTGGGCTGTGGAGCCTATTGGTCCTTGGGAAGAATCTAGCCACTATTCTGGATTGTTCCCACTGGCTGGGAAAATGAAAACTGCAAAGAGATATGCCTTTTAGTGTTAACCTCCTACAGGGGAAGTGCCATGGCAGTATTCAGCATAGAGTATCATAAGGAAGAAATAAGAATACCTTAGTATTAACTTTTAAATAGTAATGACCAGATTCTGATTATCTGATTAAATGATAAAAAAAAAACTCCAATAGTGGCAAGATGTAACCTGTTTCAGAGTTATGAAAGTTATTTAACAACTTGAATGGTAGTAAGGTATAATGGAGAGATAAGTTAATTAAATACTGAAAGACTCAGTGTCATCTCTTGCCAAGAATTAGCCTTGAGACCTTGAGCAAGTCAGTTTCTCTTCCCTCATCTACAAAATGTTAACAAAAACAGTTTTGTCTGTCTAGCAACTGACTGACCAAATTACATACTGCTTGGGATGGTTGTGTGTCCCAGTAGGTATACATGCCTAACTTAGCATCACACTATAGATGCTTGTCACTATTTATTTTCCCATTAGGGAATTGGCTGATTGGCTGCCTGCCTGAAGCAAATTTATCTAAGGACCAAAGGAGGACTCAGAAGGGAATATATAAAAATAATCCAGTCCTTCAGAGATAAAGAATCTCTTCCTATTTATTTTTTCTGTGTATGCTTAGCCTGAAGTGTGTTAAAAACAACAACAACAACAACAACAATAAAATCAACCTCATCTTCTAGAAAAGGTCTTTAAAATAATTAGAATTTATATATTTCCAAAAGAGTGAGTAGGATGCAATGAGTTACCAAAATGTGATTCAGCCAAATGTTTTGAGAATCCCTAAGGTGACAGGACAGTCTGTAGGCTTTGGAAAGAAAGCTTATATAGCCTATTACCTTGATGAAGTGAAATTTAAAATTACATTTTATATTTGTAAAAGACTAACAGGCAAGATCCCTATGGATTGTCAAATACTACATAAAATGCTATGAAAGCCAGACTATAATCTCTCACTAACTTACACATTAGCCTCAGGCAGTAAAGATAGTTTTTATTGGAACCAGATTTTGTGAGGGGGAAACAAAGTTATGCACAGTTTATTGTGGCTTTTCAGGCATTTTGACATATTCCAAATGATTAAATAAACTTGTCTAGCAGCTCTTCTCATGCACTTGAAAGGAGACAAAGTAAAGAAAGATTTACTCTGAAGAGAGGTCTTAATTCTATCACTGAAAAGTGTCCCTGTTTTATTTAATTATTATTACTACAGAAACCAAGAAAGGCAAGAAAAATTAAGCTTCTAAAATAGCATATTTTGGAGACCAACTTGTTCTCTGTGTACTGTTTCCCTGAAGACCTCATACCTCTGCAAATCAAAAGTAATATGTGTGAGAAGAATTCAGGAGATGGAGGAGGTATCATTGTCACTACTGTGAGTGCACATGACCCAGAGATAATAGTTTGAATTTTACATCAGTTATTATCACTGAGGCACTGGGCAAGTCTGGTCAGATGTTTTGATAGACTGGTAATTTTTTTCACCTTCAAGATAAACTTTGAAGAGCTTACAGTCAGATTTACAACATGTGGCAGATTTACAAATGATCTCTGGATTCAGCAGTCAAGCAGTAAGCATGCTGCTGATTTTGTCCTATTCCTCTTTCAAGAGTTAGAGATTTGCAGTTGTTCGGAAGCCAGCTCTGTTTTTATCCAGGGACAAACTGCTAGCTATTTAGATCTGAATCTTTCACCTGTTAATTCAATATCTGTACATTTTGGCTATTTCCACGGATAGATTAAGCAGAAATTCAAAGTTCTAACCTCCCTTAATATTTAGACTGTGCCAATTGAGAACTAACCATCTATGACTTAGGTGAAATGTAGCCAGTGGTGGCCAGCCTGAGTCCCTAAAAGCTCAAGTAAATGACCCATGTAATCTCCTGCCTTATGAGCTTCTGAAACTTTGGTGAAGTAGAAAGCATGTATGAGCTTTGCTGTCAGACTGACCTTGGTCCTAATCTTATACCTATCACTTTTTATCTGTATGAATTTGGGTAGGTAAATTACCTCTTCTGAGCTTCAAATCCCCCTTCCCCCCATTAGTAAAATGCAAACAATGACATGTGTCTCAAAATATTGCTGGCAAGGTTAAATAAGATCTCATATAGGGCTCAGGCTAAGTCATCTTACTGGAGCATGAATTCATGGTATCCCAGAACCCTAATATTTAAAGGATAACAGCAAAAGAGGAGCTCTCAGAGTCTGGAACATAGTGGTCAAGTAAAGAAAATGCTTTTGAAGAGGAAGAAGAAATTATGCGTTCTTTGCTGTCAAGACATTTAATAAAATTAGGATGAAAACAACAATCTGTTCCCCAACTTTATATCCTTTCCAACTACTGTCTCCATTCTCTCCTCTGCTAGCGTCTTCCTTCATCTCATCAAGGTCACCAATGAATCCCTTCGTGCTGGACCCAAAGATTACATTCTAGTCTTTATTTAATTAGGGTAAAATTCTTAGTTTGGAACCTTGGAAAAGAAACATCATAGGTGGCAAGAGCATGGGTTCACAGTGAGAGTTTAAATGGTAAATTTCCATCTTAGTAAATGTGTAAACTTGGGCAAGCTATTTAACTATTTGAGCTTGTTTTCCTTTTCTATTATTGGAAAAAAAACTTAGTTACAAAGTTCTGATAAGGACTAAGATCGGATAACAATGCACAGAAGCACCTAGCACCTTCCTGGGAATGTGATAAATCCCCAATAAAAGTTTTGCATTCCCATTTCCCTGCTACAAAATTACACCATGTGGCAACGACCATTTTTTTTCTACTCTCTTATCATGTGAGCTCAGCCAGGTTAAGAAACATATTTTAATTATCTGTGCATCCATAATGCCCAATAGAGTATCTGAAATATAGTGCATGCTCAGTAAGTTCTTATTATTTGAAAATAGAAAACAGTGAGTAGTGACACAGTGGAGTTACTCTATAAGATATGTTTGATGGTGGTGACACTAATTTCCTTCTACAGGACGTTCCTTCTAGTGAGGTAAGTTTTGAAAGATGTTTTTGAGTGCATCATAGAAGGTCTGACACAAGTACAAACATAATAAAAAGTCTACACAATAATAATCAGTAACATATATAAGTATTTATTATGTATACCTTGTGATAAATGCTTTATATGCATTACCTTATTTAATCATCATATAACCTTTAAGAAAGATGTTCTGTGTCCATTTTACAGAAGATATTATTGCTTAGGGAACTATCCAAGATTACACAACTATCTGAGAGGGAAGCTGAGTTTTGAACCTAGATTTTGTTGTTTCCAGACTCTATAATTTTAACCACTATGCTATATGCCCGACTCCCATAAAATGCGTGCTCTAAAAACATGACTAAGAAGATCCCCCTTGATGTGGTTGGCTGCTGCTGGTCTCGCCAGGCTTTCCACATCTCTTTTCTAGCCATACTATGTTACTATGGCTCTTTCATTCTTTCAACATTCCGTGGTTCTTCTTTCCATCAGGCCACAAAGTTTTCTCATCTCCCATTACATTCTCTCTACCACAGTTGTCTTGAATGTGTTTCTTCTTGCAACTGAACCATCCCTTTTGATGGGAGGCAGTGTGGCAACCATTTGAATGGATCATGAACTTGAAGCCAGATGAAACCTGGACTTTGGGCAACATAGTAGCCCTGTGACTGAGGTAATAACCATATGTATGTCATATGGTTGTTTTAAGGACTAACCAAGATAATGCATCCAAAGTACTTACTATAGTAAACACTTGATAAAAGGCATCTATTATTAAAATAATGAGTATTTTTATTCCAATCTGAAGATTCCTCACTGAAATCATGTTTTAAAAGTTTTTCAAACCTTTTAAAGTTCATTTCAGTTATACTTAACATAAATGTTTGTTAATATAGTCCCTTAGATATTGTATCTTCAAAAGAAAAGGAAGAATTTTTTCTGGGTTTTCTAGGGTTTTCTAACACCTCACATGAAGTGTTAATTTATCTGCTTTTGTATAAGACCCAATATATAAGGCAATTAATTTTTGAGATTAAAATCAAAATCATTATTAAATTATATTTGAGCATGATTTTGACCTGCATTGAAATTATTTTATTAAACTGTTCCAGTTTTAATTTAGTTCTAATTCTAATTTGGTAATACATTTCTCTCATTGCTATTTAGAGTCAAACTGCACATATTTTGTGAATTTGTACATATGGACCATGTATGCTATTAAGCTTTGGAGAATATTATGAATTTACAATGAATATTCTTTTTAAACTACAATAAAAATATGGTTTTCTATTCCCAACACCTACAGTTTATGAAGTATGATTGTTTTAATAAATGCTGGAGTTCTCCCATAATTCTCTTGGATGATTTGCTTAACCAAACTTTTCATTTGCTTATGACTGAATCAGGAATTACAAAAACCAGGCAATATGTAAGCAACAAACTTCATAACCTATTGGCTATGCATCTATCTTCTGTCTTTGATTTCTGCAACAGGTTTGCCAATGCATATTCTCAAAGCTGTGTTAAAGAAGTATGTGAAAGGTGATTGTTATGTCTATGTATAGGCTAAGTTGACCTTTGGAAGGTTAATCTTTTTTATCTTTTTTGTTTTTTAAGATTTTATTAGGGAATTGGGGGAGGGGAACAGACAAGTTGCCGTCCCTTTGTTCTTTAGCCTAGTTGTGGAGGACGTTGCTTCACTGTCCCATGTTGGTATCGTCATTGCGTTCTTCCCGGATGAGGCAGATCTGTTGCTGGCCTCTGGATGGTCGCTCACCGCGGCCAGTGGCAGCTCACGCTGGCTGCCAGCCACTCACTGTAGTCTATGGCAGCCCACTGCAGCAGGGGCTGCAGCCTACACTGTCACTGGGGCTCGCACAGCCCAGCTCCTGGTGGAGCTGTTGTTAGCTGTAGAGGGCAGTGTCACTGACCCTCATATGTGGGTTCCAAACCAGGGCTGCTGGCATCCCAAAACCAGCTCTTAACCAATGTGCCACTCGGCCAGCCTTAATCTTTTTTTTTTAGTCTATCTTTCATATCTCTATAAAATGCTTCTTCTGCTTTCCTTTCTCTATTTCCCAAGATTCATTATAAGTGACGTCACTTCCGTTTTCAAAGATCTTTAGGGTTTCTTTAAGACTTACCAAATTAATGTAATTAGTACAACCTTCTTGTCTTGGTGTTTAAGAACACCCAGATTACCCTGCAAGATGGATGCCATAGACAGAACAATAGGAATGGACATGTAGGAGACACAAATTCGCTTATCCTAGTGTACTAGGATCATCACCTTGCTGCATCACCCTGCATAAGTAACTTCACCTTTTGGAGCCTTTGTTATCTCAACTATAGGAGGAACAAGTAAAACTAGAGGGTTCCTCAAGTCCGCTATAGGCTAGAAGTCCAGGTGTCTCTGATTTAACCCTTCCAGACGTTTTTTTAATGAGGTCCCTGCACGTTTCATTAGTTTTAGCTAAACCACTACATACTGTTTCATGCATGTCTACCTGCTTTTGGGCTTCTGTTCTCTTAGTATTGCTGAGTTCTTCTACAAAAGGTTCTTTCTGTTTCTGTCTGTTCAAATTCTTCCAGTTCTTCAAGAGTCCTTTCATATTATCCTCTCCATCAATCCCTCCCTGACACCAACCCCTGGTGATATCGTCTCTAAAATTTGCTTGAAACTCTTTTATATATGCCATATACAGTTTTTTTATTTTATATTGTTCATTATATTTATTACTAGACTTGGAACAAAGGCATTCTCTTACTGAGTACTGTATGTTTCCGGAGCACCTAACAGTGCATGGACAGACATGTTAGGCACTCAAGATGTCTGTGTAATGAAAAGACTGTTCTATCATTCTGCAACATTGTAAACAAAAAAATCATCTACTGTTATAGAAAAAATGGTTAGGCTTTTATTTGCATTCCATCCTGTGTGTTATTTTTGATTATTCAAAGATGCGTTTTAATACTTTTTTTTCTTGTAGTACTATATGAGTATTAGCTCTCCCCTGACAGTAAGATAGGCAGAAAGATGGTGCAGTTTGGCTCTTTCTTTTCTCCAAGCCATTATGCAGAGAATAAGCTCTGTGTGATGAGGTCATACCCCTGTGTCTAACAAAGAAAAGGGCTGCTTCATAAAATTAAACATCTTAGACCATTCCCTGTAATCAGTTAACAATTTTTGCCTGATTAAAATGTGCATGATTTTCCATTTGCCTAATTTTTTTACATTTAAATTTTTGGATTTAAATGTAAAAATACCCAAGAAATTTTGTATGTCCCTCCTACTTCAAAAACATTTTTCCATCATTAATGAATCTGTAATTAGAATTTAAAAGGTCATTCCCTGAGGATAAACCCTATGTGGATGTTAAAGCAAAGACAACCCCCTTTTTTTCTATCCTTTCACCCTCATTATTATGATGGTGGTGCCACAGATGGATGGAATTTGGCAGGTAAAGAGACCTAGTTGAATCATCTCAAAGCCCTGGAGTTTTGGGCCTCTGGCTATTATGGCTGAGTAGCTGCAAGTATGCAGAAATTGTTGCTTTGTTTACCCTGAATCCCTGAGACATCTGCAGCACACAGAAAGCACTGCGAACTCAGTTATTCAAAATGAATATTTAAAAGTTCACTTTTGACAAGCTTTTTTTTTTTTGTTCTTGTTCTTTTGTTGTTGTTGTTTTTATTTGTATCTTCTTAAATCTCTTGATCCCAGCTCTCCTGGCTCTCATTTTGCTGGCGTTGTTCTATATTCCACTTAGTAGGATTAGAGGTAGTAGATGATCAAATAGGAGTCATCCTGTAACCCTTGAATGATTTTTCATGGTAAACAATCGCGACAGTCTCTTCTTTTTGTTTGCTTTGTGTGCTTTAAACCATTTAATTTTTTCAGATCATTGTAGCCATATGAGTATGATGACTTAAAATTAATGTCTTTTCATAGATTGTTTAATAAATGTGTATAATGATTTCAAACAAGTCACAAAATGGTAGCATTCATGAACTCTATATATCTTCCTGATTGGAGACATTTGTGACAATGTAATGATTATAGTGTATGTAATACCTATAAGCAATTTTTACTAAAGTTAATGGCTGTTGCTGATCTTAAGTCCAGGAAATTCTTAGGAACTAGTCTCCATAGAGAAAATTCAAAATAGTGTGGTCTTTTCAGTATTATACATTAAAATTAAGAATTTAGAGCCTTAAGCCTCCCAAACTTGGTAAAAGGCCAACAGGGAGGTGTCAGAGCAAGATCTGTTCATACTTTGAATGCCATATATGACTCTTTATGATCTGGTCCTGCCCAATTATAAAGAGCCCAATCCTCTCATTATGACCCGTTGAAATCTTATTTTAGTCTAGGATTTCTTAACCTTGCTATATAGAACTTCAGTGCTGGACAATTTTGCTGCATGACCCTGTGTCTTGTGCAATGTAGGATGTTCAGCAGCATCTTTGGCCTTGACCTGTTAGATGCCAGAAGCTAGCAGCAGACCTCTACTGACTTATGGTAAAAAAAAAAAAAAAAAAAAAAAAGTCTCCAGACATTGCAAAATGTTCCCTGGGGTCAAAGTTTGAGAACCATTGCATCATAACCCCACTTAATTGTAAATGAGAACAGGATGTATAGAGGATCAGTAGCTCTCTTTGGTCTCTCTTCTGTTCTGTCTAAGTGACTATAAATAGTCTTTACAAAAGGTAAAATCTAATCTGTGGAGAGTTGTTTGCCTTCTTCTTCTAAATCTGGGTTGTTTCATTTAATTTTCAGTAACCCCATTTGCAAAAATTGTGTATCACAGATTTTCTTATTATCCAAACCATCATACAGTGAAAATACACCACAAATAACCCTAAGTAATTGCTGCCTTTTTCTTTCTTCATAGGCAATATCTTCTTGTTTCTAATAATGCAAACTGCTCCTGATTTATAGCTTCAAATACTTTAGGTAATACCAATAACTTCAGGGTCAGTAGTGCCTGCAGAGCATAGCATTGTTAATCAGTCAAAATGATTTCATATGTTTTCTTAGAAGTATCAGAAAGGGCAACAGATTTATGGGTGATATCATTTTATGTGCCACTGTGGTGTACAATATTGTCATCATGTGTTAAAACCAGCAATGGTCTTCATTGATTTTAATCACAGCCATACCCATCTCACTCTCCCCTGGGCACCTCCATAAAAAGATAGAAGAAATCTAAAGGCATTTATTTGGTGACTTAAAATATTTTAGTCATTAAAAGATTTTTGATGCTTTCATAGTCAACCAAGATAAAGTGCTACTTCTCAAAGATCGTATGTCTTTCTCACTAAAATTCCAACTAGAGACACTTAAGACTATTCCAATTTTTCATCTGTACAAGGAAGTTAATAATATCTGTATTTTCTAGGGTTCCTGAAAGAATAAAATTGTGGTACAAAACCACTTTGTAAACTATAGGGCATTAAACAAGTATAATATATCTATGTTTCCTTATTTTCAGTTTTATAGTATAAATGCCTGCACTCTAGAACCTCCAAAAAATAGATCTTTTGAAGGTTGTTAGCTGAGCTCAGAGAATCAAAGGAAATAGAGGATAACCTCTGGGGAGACATTAGGTGGCTATGGGACTCACGCTCTGAACAAGTTTGGGCACTGTCTTCACTATATGTGATTTAACTTACATATATAGTTTTATTACATATATATTTGCTAATATATATATTACTAATATATATATTTTACTAATATGTAAATTTACTAATAGGGATCTATCATCTATCTACCTATCAATAGATAGATCGGTCCCTATTAATGAAAGAGTTTAAAGAAGTTGAACAAAGTTCTCATTTTTCTTGTTACTATTGAATTTGAAATATAAACATTTCAAAGATTTAACATTTTGATTGACTTTAATGTGCAATATCCCAAATTTTTCCATTTTTCACTACCTCCACTTTTCTGGTACTCTAAGCAGATGCTTAGTCTGTCACTGGGCACTGCCATTAGTATGATTCAATTCCAGTGATTCTCAGACTTTATTTCTCTGACTTCATGTTTCAACTATGCCATATTTCAAATAGGGTCCAAATAGTTCATTTTGGGTCAGTTATCGATTCTTGCATGTCAAAGAGTACAGGGACAAGTAGCATGGGCATGGCTACGGAGGACACACCCCTTTCACCAAGGCTATTTTCAAAGAAGAAATCACAGTACGCTGGAAATTTATCTTCCTCCTTTTCTTGGTCTATCTTTTTTATGTTTCATTTGCAATTTTAGGCTGTTCATATTTTCATCTTCAGCTACCTAATCCCTCATCATTTACAATGTCCTACTTAAAACTGAAATCACTAGCTATATATAATGCAACAAATGAAGTGAAAACTGGATCAGATAAACATTCATTCTGCTACATGGACAATGCAATTGCATACTGAAAAAATTCACAAAAAAGAGAAGAAAAAAAATCTTCACCCAAAAGATACAAGATGCAGGAGATTTCAGCATCTCCAAGATGCTGATTTTTATTTTATTTTAAGATTTTATTGGGGAATTGGGGGAGGGGAAGAGCTTTGGGGAATCGGGGAAGGGGAACAGACAATTTGCAGTCTTTTTGTTCTTCAGTCTAGTTGCAGAGGATGTTACTTCACTGGCCCGTGTTGGTATCGTCATTGCATCCCTAGTTGCAGAGGATGTTGCTTCACTGGCCCATGTTGGTATCGTCATTGCGTTCTTCCTGATGAGGCAGATCTGTCCCTGGTCTCTGGATTGTCGCTCACCGCGGCTACTGGCAGTTCACGCTGGCTGCCGGCCACTCACTGTAGCCTATGGCAGCCCACTGCAGCAGGGGCTGCAGCCTACACCGTCGCTGGGGCTCGCACAGCCCAGCTCTGGGTGGAGCTGTTGTTAGCTGTGGAGGGCAGTGTCACTGGCCCTCATACGTGGGATCTGAACCGGGGCCACTGGCATCCAAAAAAAACAGCTCTTAACCAATGCGCCACTCGGCCGGCCCCCTCTATTTGATTTTTAATTGAGAACTTAACTCCCACAAAAAGGAATCTTGAGATGATACTTCACATCTGTTAGAAAGTAAGCCATCAGCTTTTTTGGAGACATCTGCCATTTTCTTCACTTCGTCTTCTGAAACACCTCAACTGTGGTCTGTAGTCAATGCCTCTGATATGATGACAGTGTGAAGATTCTTCACGTCTTGCTCTAGTGTCCACACATTAGCTTTATTTGCTATGTACTATCTTCCCTAAGCCCTGATGACCCTACCCATGCCCCTACCCCTAGGAGCTGATGTTTTAAGCACCCTTGAAAGACCAAAGGTGGCAGAGGCCTTTCTGGAGCCTTAATGCTCCAGTGGCTGTTTTGGGTACAAACAAAAAAAGTGGTTCTTTCTGTTTTTTAGTATTGCACATTCCCATACGCATATGAGATCAGGGTTGATTGTGTCTCATTGCCTCCTCATTCATACTCTGCCACCTGCCCTTTCCACATCTCTTATTCATGAACATTGGAAAGCTAGATTAGGAGACCAAAAGCGCTGGATGGCAAGTAGCTCATCTTCCACTGGCATTGTCATATCTTCTTGTGATGACAGGACCTTGCGTCCATGAGGGAAGATAAAGTCATATGCAGAAAAAGACAGATTGGAAAGATGTAGACCATCTGGGTTCTTAAAAACATTAAGATCAGAATTCACCAACCCTGGAAAGTTTCTATTCATGGACCTCTCGGCCTTTGAGACAATACATGTCCTTTCTTTTCTTACATAAAACTGAAAGGACTGTAAGTGATTATCATATAACAGAAATGTACAATCAAGATGGGAATTAGGAAATTCCATTTACTAGTTTTTTCTCTCTTCCATGCTTTCATCTCAGCAGAATCATCTTGTCAATGGATAATATACCATCTCTATCTAATGGTCATTAGCTTTTTCATAAGTTTTAATTTTAGTTTTGAAGAAACTAATTTTAGTTTAATTTTAGTTTGAAGAAAAGTGTATGTACTTGATTTAAATATGATAACATCACCATCTCCATCTAAGTATTTCTTTAAGACTTTTCATAAAATACATTTAAGATTTTTCATGTCTAGCATATTGAATTAGTTTAGAAGAAATAGAAAGAGAAGACGCTATTCAAGTGAATTTAATTTTGTTCCCTAATGCAATAATACGTGTATGAAATTGTTTTTATTTACTATAAGTTCTCCTTCAGTTAGAGTGGTCTCTGAGTGCGCTCTTCTCCTCACTTTTCCATGAACTGTAATATATGACTATAGCCAGGATGAAACCATATCATTACAATCTGATTTTGTTATTTAATAAAGAGGAATTAGAAAAAACAAGAAATATTTTTCAAGATGGCAGAGTGATTATGTTTCTTACTTTGTTCTACTGACATGAATTCAAATAAAACAAAAAATATACATAAAGGCATAAACCAAAAAAAGGGGGAAGGGGAAGTATACATCAGTCTAGTTGTTCTATAGAGCCATTCCTTCTGGAAAAACAGCAACAACATAAGAATATATTGGGGGCCGGCCGAATGGCTCAGTTGGTTAAGAGCTCGCTCAAGAGTGCAAGCTGAGCTCTGAGCAACAGCGGTTCGAGGCCAGCCCGAGCCGAGTTGCCGTTGAGCTGCCAACAGGTGGCAGGATGGCTCAGCTAAAAAAAAATAATAATAATAAAAAAATAAAAAAGAATATATTGGGATTGGTAATTAATAAGGCAGAAATGAGGAGGATGAAGTCAAGGACACATCAGGCAATTCCCAGCTAAGGGTGGAACAGATTTTCTCTGCAGAAAGTCAGTAGGTCTGGAAAGTTGGAAATACCTTGTTTTTAATGAGCAGGAATGAGATATAATTAAAAGTATGTAGAAGAAACAGTTGACTTCTCTCCAATGTCTGCACACAGATTGCCTGGCATAAAGGGATTTAACACACATGGAGAAAAGCAAAATGGCAAAAATTTTCAAGAAATGCTCTTTAAATAAAATGAACCCTCTTTTTTGGGGGTGGGGTGGGGCTAAGATAGCTGGTGTCAGAGATAGCACCCCAGAATTAAGTGTTGCATACGCCATCATCTAGATCCAAAACTTAACTGCCAGGCTCTTTGCCCACTCATATTAAGTAAAATTTGCCAAGCTCCATACAGTGTTAACACTCAGATTTGATGTAGTCTTAATTAAATGGAGAACGAACATCTCTAGACCTTAGGGTAAATCCTCAATGTAAAGTATAAAGACCCAAATACTTACTTTAAAAAATTAGAGAGAGAGAGAGAGAGAGAGAGAGAGAGAGAGAGAGAGAGAGAGAGAGAGAGAGAGAGAGAATGAGAGAGAGAAATATCCTCCCATTGGAAAAAAGAGATGGTTTAAAGAATAGAAGAATACTTAGAAAATATTCTAATTAGTGTTCTTAGAGAGATTTGAAATATACTGCCATAATATAATAAGATGAGACCAGCCTTTCTTGAAAAGGAAGAAATATCAAACTCAAGCAAGAAAGCATGTTTAAATATATATGGTGGTCAGAAAAGTCATGACGCATTTTTGTAATGAAAAACATAGAAAAAAATACATATAACAAAGTCAAGGAAATCTCCTGGAAAATAGTTCAGAGAAAACAAAAGACAGACCACATAAAATAAAAGGTTAAAAAAAGCACAGATAATCTACTGGGTTCAATGTCAAACTATTAAGTTTTCCAGAAGAGCACTGAAAATTCCAGATTTACAGTTGAGCTACTAAACTATATAGTTGGCTGGAGAGAAAGAACTAAGGGAAATTAATTGGTTGCATTTTATAAAATAAGAAAGAAATTGAAAATACAGAATTTTGTAGTGTATAAAAGCCCATTAAACTTGATTCTAGGAACATTCTTAAGAGGAAAGTGGATCCAGTATTAAATCCTGGGAGAAGAAAATATAATCCTACATTACTTGGCTCTTCGTAATAACTGTTACATAGTCATATAATACAAATGCAGTTTATTGGTTTTTAACTTTTAGAAACCAACTACAAAAAAATTATGTAAAACTTCACTACACTTTCAAAATATACGCTGGGGCTTGCACCTTCAATTAGGATATAGAAATTTGCAACACACCTGCAATGTAACTCCTGATATAATAAATCGACAAAATAGAAACACTAATAATTATCTATTTTTTTTAACATTATTGGAGAATAGTGGACATAAAGAAGCCTAAAGAAACTACACCCCAAGGACAAGACATTTCTAATCTAACCCTTTGGTGGTGTCAGTGAAGGCCTAGTGGAAGAAAGATTCAGGGCTTTCACCATCACCTATGGTAATGAGGCAACAGGGGTGCTGGACTTCCCACTTCCACCTAGCACTAACAAGGAATCCCCAGCCCTAGAGGGTGTCAACTGAGGCTCAGTATGGAACCTAGACCTCTAAGTGCACTAGGTCAGAGGTCGGCAAACTGCAGCTCGGGAGCCACACGAGGCTCTTTGGGTACCTTTCATCTCAAAAGTTTGCTGACCCCTGGAAGAGCCAATGCTGTCCCTCACAACGATTTAAACATTATTCAAGAGCCATAAATACATTTTTACATAATCACCATTATGTGAATCGTATCCTTTAAAAATTTTATAAATGAAACTATGGTAGTTTTATTTTCATTTTCAATTTTACTTCAGAGCCACTTGTATGTACTCAAAGAGCCACATGTAGCTCGCAAGCTGCAGTTTGCTGACCCCTTGGCAGCTCTTCCATCTCAAAAGTTTGCCGACCCCTGCTCTAGGCAATAATGAGACAGTGCTACCTTCCACCTCCAGCCCCCTCTGGAGTGGTATCAGAGAAAGTCAGCTAAAACATGTTTTAATAAAGTCTAGATCTCACAGCATAATACAAAATTGTGTGGTTTCCATCAAAAATCACTCATCATATCACCAAAGAGATCTCAAGCTGAATGAAAAAGACAACCAATAGATGCCAGCAGTGAAATGACAGAGATGCTAGAATTAAGTGACAAAGATTTTAAAGCAGCCATGATTTAAAAAAAGCTTTAGTGAGCAATTATAAACACATTTTTAAAATGAAAAAATGCAAAGCCTCAAAAAAGAAATTCCAGCAAAGAAATAGAAGATATAAAGAGAAACCAAATGAAAACTTTAAGACTAAAAAATATAATAATCAAAATTAAAAGCTCAGTGGGTGGGTTCAACAGTAGAATGAAGAGAACAGAGAAAGAATTAGAGAACAAAAGGTAGGACAATAGAAATTGCCTAATGAACAACGGAGAGACAGTAAACTGAAAAAAAATTAACAGAGCTTCAAGGATCTGTGGGACTATAACAAAAGATCTAAATGTTGTGTCATCAGAGTACTGGGAAAAGAACAGAAAGTGGATGGGGCTAAAAAAGTACTTAAAGAAATAATGGCTGAAAACTGTACATTTGGCAAGAGACATTGACCTATAGATTCAAGGTGCTGAGAGAATTCCAAATTCAGAGGTATGCATGTCAAGACATTTCATAAAATTCTGAAACTAAAGACAAAGAAAATACCTTGAAAGCAGACAGAGGTAAGTGACACCTTAGTTACAGGGTAAAAATAATTTGAATAATGGACTCCTCTCAGAAATTGCAGAAAGAAATGGCACAATATTTTATTTATTTGCATTTAACAAAGAAAATTTTATGAGAAATAAGAGAAAGGATGGATGAGCATTTAAACAAAAAAAAAAATTCTTTGTCCCAAAAGGTATTGTTACATAGCAGAGCTCTCTACCCCATACTACCTGTGAAAAACATTGCATTTGACTTGCCATTTTTTTTGTTTTTTAATTTTATTGGGGAATTGGGGGAAGGGAACAGTATTGGGGAACTAGGGAAGGGGAACAGACAAGTTGCTGTCCTTTTGTTTTTCAGTCTAGTTGTGGAGGATGTCACTTCACTGGCCCAAGTTGGTATCATCATTGCATTCTTCTCGGGTGAGGCAGTTGGTTGCCAGACGCTCACAGCGGCTCTTGGCAGCTCACACTGGCTGCCAGCCATTCACGTTGGCTGCCAGCCACTCACTGTAGCCTATGGCAGCCCACTACAGCAGGGGCTGCAGCTATGCCGTCCTGGGGACTCACAGCAGCCCAGCTCCAGGTGGAGCTGTTATTCACCATCTTAGCTGTAGAGGGCAGTGTCACTGGCCTTCATATGTGGGATCCGAACTGGGGCCGCTGGCATCCCCAAACCAGCTCTTAACCAATGCGCCACTCAGCCAGTCAGAGTTGTCATTTTTAGGTACATGTTTCAATCTTAGTATCAGTTAATCTCAGCAATGGAGGTATTAGCACTTTGTACTTGCTCCTGGCTTCCATTTCCACCTCTCGAATATGTTATTAGTTATATAATATAATATTTAATATCTATTAAATTGTATATTATGTTTTTGTTATTAGGTTTACATTTACCTTTATGTTGTAACCATAGTTATTGCAGGACATTATCTTGGTTTTACTCAAATATTTTCTTTCCAAGTTCTTTTCTAGTGGCTTCTCCATTCGGAGGTTTTATTTTGTTTTAACTCTTGAGTTTTGAGTAGTTTTCATAAGTGTTCATAAGATCTCTATGGAGATTATATGTGTTTCAATTATCTTTGTAGAAGAAATACAGAAGCATGTTTGAAAATATTTTTGGTTGCCATTTCACTTGACTCATATGTTGTCTGGATCTAATATTTTGGGTCACATCTTCCCTCAGAACCTTATAGAAATTGCTCCTTTGTCTTCTGACATTGAATGTGGCTTTGAAGAAATCTGAAATCAGCCTAAGCTCTTTTAGCTTGAATTTTATGTACCATTTTAAGCCAAAATTACTGAAGACTGCTTCTTCTTTGGATTTCAATGACAACCAGAATTTGTCTCAGAGGATGGTTCTTTGTCAAGAATTTGTCTTTGCAAAGTAGGTTATTTCTGCTGTATTTCTATTGGAGTTTTCTCTCCACCCTATACATTTACTTTTTCCTGCTTTGGTCAAAATTAGATCATAATATGCACAAACTTTTTGGAATACTGTCTTTTACAGCACTAATCACACAAAAAAGGGGATCTTTCCTATAAAAATAAATGTTAGCAGAGAATTGTGCAAATAGAGCATAATAGAGTACATTACACTTTGGGAATGCCACAAATTTAGAAATAAACACATAAATCAGCAGCTGCTTTCATATATAGTAGCCTTTTAAAAGCACAATCTGAGGCATCATATCTAGGATATGCAGGAGCTGGTCGAATTTTGAAATATATGAGGGTGGACAATTAAGTTCACTAACTCATCTTAGAAAATGTGCTACATTTTCCTCATTGCTGAAGATCACTATGTTCACCTTCGAAATACTCCCCTTGGGAAGCTATGCACTGATGCCAGTACCTAGTCTACCCTTCAAAGCAATTTTGGAAGTTATTCTGGAATTGCCATCAGAGCTGTCATTATATTACCCTTGATGTCCTCAATGTCATCAAAATGCCTTCTTTTCAACATTTCCTTAATCTCTGGGTAAAGAAAGAAGTCACTGGGGACCAGATCAGGTGAGTAGGGAGGGTATTCCCATACAGTTATTTGTTTACTGGCTAAAAACTCCCTCACAGATAGTGCCGAGTGAGCTGGTGCATTGTCATGATGCAAGAGACATGAATTGTTGGCGAAAAACTCAGGACATTTTCATTTAACTTTTTCATGCAGCCTTCACAAACTTAATTGCCAGAACTCGTATTTTTGCCCTCTGACTAGCACCTAGCAGTCAGGAGAATTTCAATACTGAATTATGGCTAATCTGTTCAGATTTCTTAAGGATAAAAAAAATACAAGTCTTACGACATATCAAATGGCTTATTTAATCACTTATTTAAGCCATGTAATTAATGAGGCTGATCTTTTGTTTAAGAAAACTTCTTTAATGTTTATGATTTAACATCTTATCCTACATTGACCATGCATTTGCTAACATAAATTTAGTGCAAAATTACCAGTTATTTTAATTTATGAATTGCTAGTACTAGCAGAATGTGTAGCACAGCTGTTACTCAATATTAGAGGACATTTTCAACATAATTTTTCTACATGATTAAAGACTATTGTAGAAGCAGAAACTTAAAAATCAGTTTCATAAGCTACTTTGCATCCTCATTGCTATGCTATGATATTTGAAAAAAGGCTATCTTAAAGGTATAAGATGTGTATTGATCCCTAACTTCCCTTCTTAAAAGAAGTATTGCATACTAAGATTCTAGAAACATTGTTTACCTTTTCCATTTTGAAAGATTTGTTATAGATTCAGTGCAAAAACAAAATATATTACGTATCTACTCTGTTCTAGGAACTAGACTGGACACTGATATTATGGTCATCTTGGAATTCATTTGTTTGGAGGAGGAATACAAATATTTTCTAAGTGATTCATAAAATCATATAAAATATTTAAGACATGAAAAATGAATCTAGTACAATCTCCTTATTTTAAAAAATGGAAATATTTTTCTCCATACTAGGGAAAATCTAACACAAGTTTTAGGGCAAAAGGGACTTAAGAGTCCTTTCTTCAATAAGAAAAAAACAAAGATTAACTGGGCTTGCAACAGGAGAATAACCTAGCTCCTTATCCCAATTTCTTTTTACTTTACACTTAAGTTTCTACATCTGTACCTTATAGTAGCATTTATCAGGAGCTTCATGCAAGTAATCCCAATGTTCCCTGTAGGATAAGTTAATGACACTGATTCTATGTAATGTATTATATTGGAAAGCCTACCATCAACTTTTATAGGTGCATGAAGCCATATTTGGGCTTCATTTCTTTATTTATTGGAATTTTTTTAGGAATGTCTATTGTGGCAATGAGTCAAGGAAATGATTTCCCATTGGTCTGCTGTCTCACCTTTGTTTTTGTTTAAAAGAGAAAGAGTGTACTTTGTAGGATTCTGAAAGGACTAAAATATGGTCGTTTTCTCAATTCTGTTCTTCATAGTTGGAATAAAACGAAATACCCTGGGGGCCGGCCGAGTGGCGCATTGGTTAAGCGCTGGTTTTGGGATGCCAGTGGCCCCGGTTCGGATCCCACATGAGGGCCAGTGACACTGCCCTCTACAGCTAACAACAGCTCCACCTGGAGCTGGGCTGTGCGAGCCCCGGTGATGGTGTGGGCTGCAGCCCCTGCTGCAATGGGCTGCCATAGGCTACAGTGAGTGGCCCGCAGCCAGCGTGAGCGGCTGGCAGCCAAGCGTGAGCTGCCAATAGCCGCGGTGAGCGACATCCAGAGGCTGGCGACCGATCTGCCTCATCCGGGAAGAGCGCAATGACGATACCAACAGTGAAGCAACATCCTCCGCAACTAAAACTGAAGAACAAAAAGACAGCAACTTGTCTGTTCCCCTTCCCCGGTTCCCCAACGCTGTTCCCCTCCGCCAATTTCCCAATTAAAAAAAAAAAAAAGAAAAGAAATACCCTGGGTTTGCCATTGAGAAATATATGTATTGTTTCTACATCAAGATTGCCTGTTGACAAATAAGCATAAGTAAACCAGTCTCATTTGAGCTGCAAGCTCTGAAAGGACTGAGAATTGAATCCTCACTTTGCAAGACAATAAAATGAGGGCTAAAGATGATAAGAATCTGGCAAAACACCAAATCTGACAAGATCTTAGAACTGTTTTCCACAAGCTCTCTCACATATTTCAAGGTAACAAAGTTTTGTTCAGATGCAACATTGCTCATAAAGCCTCTTAACCCTGTCTCTAGGACAGTGTAAATTCTTCTAAGATTCCCTTCAAAAGGGGATATGAGCAACTGTTTATTCTAATCTCTTCCTCCCCTTTCAATGTTGCACTTCCAGATAATATTCTCAACTACAATATTAAGAGGATGTCGAAGTAGGCAACAATGCCCATCCATCCATTCATTCCTGTTCTTTCAAGAAATATTTACTGAATGCCTACTATTCACCAGGTACATTCAACATAAATGAATTAAAATATATTGCCTGCACTCAAGCAGCTTCTAGTCCAGTCTCAAAAGGATACCTGCAATTAATTCCAAGAGATAGGCACCAAAAGAATGCTTTTTATTTTTTTGAGGGCAGAGTCACTAGCCCCCCTATGTGGGACCCAAACCAGGGCTGCTGGCGTCCCAAGCCAGCTCTTAACCACCACGCCACTCGGCCAGCCCACAAGAATGCTTTTTAAAAGTATGTTTTACCTTGACTCTGTATGATCTTTCTAGTATAAAGACCCCAAACAGTGACACCGTTTGAACTAAAAAGAGGATATGGGTAATGAGTCATCCTTTCACATCCTTTAAGATCTTGGACAATTTACAGTTTGGGTATGTTTTGAATGAAAAATGTACAGCATTTAATTTAGCTCCCAGTCGTGTCTAACTGGCTCACACGTGGATGGGGCTTACATACTGGGAGGTGTCTGTGAGAGTAAGGTTCACCACAAAAGACCCTATGCAAAGCCTCAATTCTCTGTTGGGTTCTAACTCACCTTAATGTCTTAGGCTACGTTAGTAGCAGAAGGATCGAAAATTTGGTACTTTTGGCTCCCATTTAAGTGCTTTAGGCAGACAGCAAAGTGAAGTAGCTATTTTTTAAAGATCATTCCCAGAACACGCAAAAGAGAAACTGTCATTTCCCAGAAGTCTAAAAGGAAGTGTGCTAACACTGAGTTTTTGAGAGAGAAAGAAACAAAATCAGTGAGTAGAAAAAATTCTGAGATTACTCTTTGAGTGAAATGTTCTGATTAACACTAAAAATGTAATCCACTATACAGTAACATTTCAGACTGAAGAGTGATTTCACCAGAGAGGTATCTAATGTACAGAGTGAGCAAGGCAATCTTTTTTTTTTTTAACTGTAAATATGAAAGGAAATTTTAATCTGGAAGTTTATTATCTCTCTCAGATTTCACAACACAACAGCAGCCGACTCATGTCTCAGATTGCTAAGAGGCAGTTACAATATCAGTGAAATTTCATCATCTCCCCAAACTCCACTCATGCCCTTCAATGTCATTATTTCAGACCAGCCCACGTTCACATGCAGCTCTTTAATTTAGAGATCCCAGTGCTGGTGTTGGCTTTGTTTTGCTGTTAAGTGTTCAACTATGGGGTCTTCTCTACTGAAGTATTTCCACATGACAGTGCCCAGGACAAAGCTACTTTGTCTGCATAGGAACTCGTTTCATGACTTTAAACTATTTTCTATTTACAAAGGTTAATTTTTCATCTATGTAGCACCTTACTGAAGAGTAGTCACTACAGTTAATAATACATTGTGCAACAATAAGTGTTTTACTGGGTATATATAGTCCCCACAATTTAAAAGTTTTATTTTCTGTGTGGATCTGTATAAAGCTAGAATTGTTAACATTTTGTGAATTGCCCATATTTAATAATATGCTCTATAATCACTATCAAACAAATGACCTGCACTTTAATGGGCACTTCAGACATTAGTTGTTATTTCTGTGAAACTCAATAAAGTCTAATAAAGGTATTTCATGGACAGAAGGTTTATTTTTTTAAAAAGATATATTACATAGATTTCATCAGCCCATAAAAGTGTTATCCAGGGAACATTGGATGATTCATCTCTTTCTAAATTACAGCACATTACTGTCACTTTCACATGAGATCATTCTAATTTTTATAAAAATGTAATAGTTTAGATTGAGTCATGTTTCTCACTTTATTCCATTTGAATTAATGATGTTATTTACTTGGAACTTGGTTGTATGCTTGCCTCACATTCTACAAGGTAGTTCATAAGAGGCAGCCAACATAATAAAGAAGGAAAATGTTATTTATTCTCTTTCCCAATTCTCAGGAGATTGGTGTAAATTCTACCCAATACAATGTGTTTAGTTTGTTTCTGTAATCCTTTAATCCTCAACCTACGGGAGCCGGGAGCCGGCGGTAGGGGTGCTCAGCATCACAGCCTTTGTAGGATTTTACTCCTGAGCACCCACAGTACTTGCCCTTCATCAGGAAAGCAACCCTATTCTCAGCTCTGGAGTTCCTTGATCCAGGAAATGAAACGGTCTCCTGCCATAGACCTTCAGCTTTCAGTTCAGCTCTTGCTTCCCTAGCCCCAGGAGAGGCCCACAATATCACATAGCAGGAACTCCAGTGAGTTGTGCAACCGTAAATATTTTCTCAGAGCAGCTATGTGAATTAAATGAGAAATAGGTATGCATCACAAAAATTTCTGTATTTATAGAAATAATTAACTTGGCATCTATCAGTGAAATCTCAACCCAGACATGAGCTTAGTGCAAGGCCACAGTGCCCACATTTTTTTATGGGAATGGCTGTGCAACCCCAGGGTCCAAAGGAAAAGAATGGCTGGTAGCAGAGCAGCAAGGGAAGAGTCAGGCTTCTCTTGGTGTGCATTGCAACATTAAGAGCTCCCTATGATACTTTTGTCATCAAAGGGAACAGTGTGGAGCTGAGCAACAGGGCTAGCATGCCAAGCCCCTCAGGCCATGGTTTATAAAATGCCGATAAGCTGTGGATGCCTGGTTGTCCTGGCTGAAAGAACACATTCCAGCACCCCTGGGTTTGCCTCAGTTCTGGGACCCCAAGCATTCAAAGCTACCATTTCAAATGCCTATAAGCCATATGCAGTTAGCTGCAACTGACCAATGTGAGGTTTGAAATGAGAATCTTATAATGGGGGAAAGCCAGGGAAACAGCAAACCTAAATTATGCCATACAATCTTAGGTAAGCCACGTGAACAATTTGGGTCTCAGTTTTTTCATTTTATACAACTCAGATGCAACTAGGAATACCCTGACCTTTAGGATTCAAATGAAATATGGTCAAATAGGACTTGCTGCTGTCTGAATGTTGTGTCCCCCTCAAAAAAATTCATACGTTGAAATCCTAATGCCCAAAGTGAAGGTATTAGGAGATGGGGCCTTTGGGAAGTGATTAACTCATGAAGGTGGAGCTCTTGTGAATGGGCTCTATAAATGAGGCCCCACGGAAGTATGTTCCCATTCACCATATGAGGTTAAGATGAGAAATCTGTGACCCAAGACCCAAGACCATGCTGCCACCCAGATCTGAGTCAGACCTTGGGTCTCCAGAACTGCGAGAAATAAAGTTCTATTGTTTATAAGCTACCTAGTCTACGGTATTTGTTATAGAACCCCATATGGACTAAGATGGGGCTCTACTAAGCTTATGTTATCTATCATTCTTTCTTGAGATTTGGGGAAGATAGCGTAGCTTACATTATCCTTCAAAACCTGCTTAACTGGTTTTAATTATCCGTGACTCATCTGAGTTGTCCCTGTTCTATATTGAACCAGACATGAAATTCACTCCCTTTGTCTTTTTATCCACAAAAATAATCATAATTACAGTCCCAAAACAACAAAATAAAGATAATTAAACAATCACTATCCCCCTGAAAAACCAACAAATAAATGCCATAAAAAAGCAGTCACTCTAAGACCTTTTACCATAGAGCTGAATTTAGATAATACATTGGGAGATAGAAAGGACACACGTTTCAGCAATACACATCACTTAAGACTGATTATTGTGTCTTCCCATTCTTAAAACTTCCTTCACCATCTATTTATATCAATCTGAGCTCTTGGCAATGTTGCTCTCTTTCCTCAGTCCACTTTGTCCCTACCTACTCAAGAGGCTCTTTTTTTTTTTTTTTTCAAGTACAGATCTATACATAACCTAAGGTCAGAATCCTGTGATACCCAAAACTTTATATTTTCTTCCTAAAAATGATCCACATATTCCAGATCTCACTATGTCTTCCTCACCAAATGGAGAAAAAGATATATTTATTGATACAATACCTTGATGTAAAAATGTTCTTCTACTCTCTTTTGCTGTCACATGTAATATGAGAATCTGATACTGAATTATTCTTATGGTTCCTACCTAGGAGCATGACCAACATCCAATGAGAGCAGAGACATGGAGGAGGGGCTGTGGGACTGGAGCATAGAATCTACCAGAGATACAGCTTCCAACCAGGTGGGGGCAGTGACAGGGAAGCATTCTGACCTCTCTTTCCTCCTAATTTTTGACTTCTCGATGGTGCCTTCCATTGGTCCCACAAACTGGAAGCCAGCAGGCAAGGGATCCAAGCGGCAGCAGTCCACAAAAGGCTGACCTCCCAGTCACACAACAGTGCAGAGAAGAGTGAAGAATGTTTGGGGAGGCAAAGGGAGACTAACCATCATGACACTTCTGAAGGTTGGGCAGCTCATATATTTTACAGACTTTGTGTGTGTGTGTGTGTGTGTGTGAGTGATGGGAAATGGGAACAATTCTCATTTAGAAATCCTTCCTCCACTGAATGTAATTTGAACATTCTCCTTGTTTTTTATTTATGTTGCAAGCTTTTGTGTATACCAATTTTTATTAATTTTGGGAGACATAAATGCTGTATATAAATAAAAGTTATGGAACAATATCAAAAATTTTATTAAAATAAACATAGGAATTTATTTGGTAGACCTCATCTGTTAATATTTTAACTTTATTAAATAATCAAAAATTCTGGCATTGATTTGTTCTTTTAAAATTGTATTTATTACTTCTGATTGAATTAACATATTGATATTTCAATTTTTTTTAAATAATAAATTTCCCGAATTGATTTTGTTTACTGCCATGAAATTAAGCACTGGCTTTTTCTGCTTTCTGTCTCCCTTTCATATCTGTATCCTGCACCTTTTCAAAAACAGTTTTGTTGCTCAAGATGATAATAGTCAACTTCAATTTCTATAGATATTTGGATTTTTAAGCAGGGCTCTTATTAACATACCTTAATAAATACTTTTCATATTCATTATCTTCAAATAATGTTGATCCATTACAGATAAACTTAAAACATAAATTTAATATTTCATTATGTATTTATCCAACAACTATCTATTGAATGTCTATACTGTAATAGATATTAGTGGCTAACATTTACTGAGTCTTTTTCATGTGCTAGTACATTAAAGGGATTATTTCACTTGACCCTCATTATAACTCTATGTAGCAGGTTTCATTATCATAGCTTTTCATGAGAAACTAAGGAACACAGCAGTTAATGACTTGCCCAAGATCCCAAAGCTGGTATTTTAATTCAAAGAGTCAAGTCCAGGGGTCATGTTTTTAATCATGATGTACCTGATATGGTTTACTGAAAACAGTAAAGCATAGCTCTGTCCTCAGTGAGTTTACAGACTATAGGCAAAGATCAGGGATGCACAATCATGGGCCAAATCAGACTTACCTGGTTTTGCAAATAAGATTTTATCTGAACACAGCCACACTCAGTTGTTTATCTATTGTTTATCATTGTTTTTGTGCTACAAAGGCAGAGTTGAGTAGTTACAACAAAGACCTAACATATTTACTATCTAGCCCTTTACAGAAAAGTTTGCCAATCCCTTGCATAGATGTCCTCAGAATTAACTATAATGAAGGCAGTGTAAGTTAAGCATTATTTTTTTAAGTGCAGTTAGACTGCATTGAGCTAGTGTATTAATTTCAGCTTGAAATATGAGAAATGGGGAGTTTTTATGAAGATGATACTATGACTTGATTATTGAAAAGTGAGAGGAACCCTAAGCCAGTGCCATGTGGTGAAGACCAGGTACCTTAAATCTCCTCCCCTATCTTGAGAAAATTATGGCAGTTCATTTGTTTTTTTAAGGATTTTATTGGGGAATTGGGGAAGGGGAACAGCCAAGTTGTTGTCCTTCTATCTTAGTTGTGGACGGTGCAGCTAGCTCAACTCCAAGTCCAGTGGCCATCTGGCCGTCTGTTGGTAGCTCGTGGTCACTAGGTTCAAGATGCTGTGTTCAATCTTAGTTGGGCATGGGCACAGCCCACCATTCCATGTGGGAGTCAAACTGGCAACCTTGTTGTTAGGAGCACGTGCTCTCACCAGCTGAGCCATACTGCCACCTGTTGGCCGCTCAGCGGCAGCTCAGCTCCGACGTAGCTCATGTGGAAATTGAACTGGAGATCCTATTGCTCAGAGCTTGTGCTCTTAACCAACTGAGCCACTTGGCAGGCGCCGGCAGTTCATTTTTTTTTTTTTAAGATTTTATTGGGGAATCGGGGAAGGGGAACAGACAATTTGCAGTCTTTTTGTTCTTCAGTCTAGTTGTGGAGGATGTCGCTTTTCTGGCCCATGTTGGCATTATGATCATTGCACTCTTCTGGGGTAAGGCAGATGGGTCACCGGCTATTGGATGGCCGCTCATGGCAGCCCAGCTCCAAGTCAGGTTGTTGTTCACCATCTTAGCTGTAGAGGGCACAGCATCACTGGCCCTCCTGTGGGATCTGAATGGGGCCCTGCTTCTCAGAGCTGGGGCTCCCAAGCCAACTCTTAACCAGTGCACCACTTGGCCAGCCCCCAGACGTTTATTTTTTATTCCCTTTCCATCACCACCTTTCTTAGACCAACAGTTCTAAAGTATTTCTGGCCCTCTTTCTCAAACACCAAGAAATTCTACCAAGACAGTGCCTTGGTAGACAGTTCCTTGGCAGGCAAACAGGACTCTTCTCCCCCTAGTGAGGATCCCCAAACTATTAACATGGAGGCGGAACCACCCTGTTGGTCCCAAGGTTATGTTTGTCCAACTCTAAGTCACTGATTATATTTCTGGAAAAGCACATCTTCTGCTTCTGAATATCCTGCAGACTGCGACCCTGCTGGTGGCCGATCTCAAAATGATCTTCCCTTTTCTCCTGAGAATTGGTGAGAGTTCATTGTTTCTGGTTAACTGAAAAGTCCTTTTAAAAATCAGATCATTTCTTAAGGAATATAACTGTGACAAAAATTTACAAACATTTAGGAACATACAATGCAAGATAAAGTGGGCAGAGAAAAGTCATTACCAGAGTTACTTGTACTGAGTAATATGAAAGCCAAAGAGAGTCAAAAGTCAAAAAATGGATGACCCTCTAATCCCCAGAAGTTCTTATGTGGAATGCTTACTTGCTCAGACTGACCACCTGACTTATGCATCTTTTACCTTGTGCATTTAGTTTGCTGTCTATGTATTTTCAGCTCATCACAGGTTACCAAATATGCAACATAGCCCCGAATTTCTAAAAAAAGTTATTACTTTCACTTTCAACCAGAGTTATGTGGAACTCAAAAGGAAATGCTTTGCTGAGTAGAGATGAGAGTCAGCAGGAACTAGAAGTGAAGGAGAAAGCTGAACTGTGCAGTAGGAGAAACACTTTATTATCAAATATTACTTCTCTGAAAACAAATGAAGGATGGGCAGTGAGGCACTTTCAATTAGGAATAAAGCATAGAAAAGTATGGTATGAACTTGGATTCCTGCCATGACACAAAAGATTTGGGGAATTACGACACATTTTCTTGACTTATGTATACTTATTCCATAAATCAAGTAAACCCAAATGACTGACTGGCACTATGGAAATGTAAATATAATTGTAATTGCCAAATTTGTTAGTTCTTCCTACAGGCCTAGTTTTGATCCTTGTCCATTAAGTATATACAAATCAATGAAAGATGATTTTTATTATAGGCATTAGAGTTTAAATTAAAGAAGAGTAAAAGACAAATGACCACATGTCTGCTAAGTGAGGCTGAGAATATGAAAATCAATTCTAGACCTTGAAGTGAAAGACGCACTCTTCCTACATTGACTTCCAGCGTAAACTCTAATAAAGTAGTGGATAGTGAAATAGATTGCCTTCCTTAAAGTTGTCTTTCTGTCTCATTTGCATTTCTCTTTACCACCTTCTAAGCTAATTCTGAATGAGCGTGGAGAGACAGAAAGCAGGAGCCTGGATTATCCCAAATTGGTGAAGCCCAAATATGTATTTCCATTCATAGCTGCTTTGTTTTACTGGGAACTTTTCTAAAATCATGTGGAAAGGCAAATGCTTCCCAATAATTTGATTCCTTATACATGTGGAGACTCTTAGTTATCTATCAAATTTTATACCTTCTATCCTCTCTAACAACAGATCTATAGCTGGACACTTGGCTGCCCATAGAAAGATTGCATTTCCCAGCCCCTCTCTCCCTTTCCTGTAGGGGTTGCCAAAACACTAAGTTCCTGCCAGTGGAATGTAAGCCCAATGGATGTGAAAATGTGTTTTGCTTCATGTCTCTCTCTGGTCCTACGCTTCAACTCTTTGCTCTTCCAGTTAGGTGAAACAGTAATGACTAGAACAAACATGGCAGCCAGGCATGGAAGATGACAAACATACTGTCAGCCTGAGTTCACGAATGACAGCACAGCTATTCATGTCAACGTGGAGCATCCACCTCAGCCTGTTGGGGGAGAGAGAAAAAACTACTTTGTACTTGAACCACCTTTCATTTGGTCTTACAGTAAAAGTCTTTATAGTATATATTAAAATATATATAATTATTGAGAATATATATTAACATACAAGGTCTGCCAATTAAGTTCATGAACTTGTTGTTAACCTCTTTTGATATTAGAGGGATTATTCATTATGACTTTGCACAAACTGGACAAACAGTTAACCAAGCTTACTATTTGGAAGTGCTGGAAAGGCTGCATGAAAAAGTTAGACAAAAACGACCTGAGCATTTCGTCAACAATTCATGGCTCTTGCATCATGACAATGTACCAGCTCACACAGCACTGTTTGTGAGGGAGTTTTTAGCCAGTAAATAAATAATTGTATTGGAACACCCTCCCTACTCACCTGATCTGGCCCCCAGTGACTTCTTTCTTTATCTGAAGATAGAGGAAATATTGAAAGGAAGACATGTTGATGACAGTCAGGACATCTAGGGTAATACAACAACAGCTCTGATGGCCATTTCAGAAAAAGAATTCCCAAATTGCTTTGAAAGGTGGAGTAGGTGCTGGCATCAGTGCATACCTTCCCAAGGAGAGTACTTTGAAAGTGACCATAGTGATGTTCAACAGTGAGGTATGTAGCACTTCTACTAGGGTGAGTTCGTGAACTTAATTGTCTGATCTCGTATATCTTTAAATATATGAATATATATGAACATATTTTTCTCTTAACTGAAGCATACTATAATTGTTATTGCATGAAAGAGATCCCTTCACAACATTAGAACAGAAGCCAACGTACCTATCTCCCTCCTGAAACTGTTTCTTTCTCCACCTTTTCAAAGCCTAAATCCTACGCTTAGCTTTTAGTAATGATTTTTATCTATCACTATTCAGATTTTCCCCAAGTTTAATGTAGACTCAAAACTATAATGACCTCTCTGTTTAGGCCTTATGTGTGAGGATGCATATGAGTAACCATAGCTTCCTGTAGCCTCGGTTGCTACCTGACCCATCTGTAGTCCTCAGAAGTCCCCAGTCGCTGTCTCCTGAAGTCTCCAACTATTAATTCATCTTGTCAAAAAAAACTTCCGGTGTTCCCCTTATTGTTAAATTCATAATAAACAGTAGAAAAAGATTGCTTTTTTAAAGAAGTTAAAAAAAAAACAATTTTGCAAATGTGTTTCGTTTTCATAGTTGAACTGGATTATAGAAATAACAATAATTGCAACTTTTTTCGGCAGCATTGGTATACTAAGTAACCACAGAAAACCATTTCCTTATTTGTTTTACTTCCATGATAAACTGTGGGGGACCAGCCTCCGCTGACCAGGGTTTCCCTCAGGTGGAGACCGCGTCAGCGAGGGAGGAAAATAAGGGACACAGTGGAGACACCGGGGAGTTAAAGAGAAAAGGAAAAAAATGTCACACTTTATTGCCAGAGTTTGTTCTTTTTATAGGGATACTTGACCATTGCCTCAATCACATGAGTTTGGTGGTTTCTAGTTCCCAGGATTTACTCAGTCTTTACTTATCCCTACATATCGCCTAAAGAGTGGTTGCCATGACTACCTAGCCTTTATCGCAAATTCCAGCAGCTAGACTCACAGGGCTATACTAAAAGGACTAGGAGTGGCTGTGCTTAGGGTAAAACCACCTAAAATCTATTACTATGTAAATACAATACTTAACATCTTTTGTACTAGGAGGGCTACATCTGTTTCTCAGTCAAAGCTTCAGTATCTGTTAAAGAATTTAAACAAAGTTGTTAACATACCCTATGGTCAGCAAGTCCCCTTCTGCCAGAACTCTCAGGGCCTGAAGACCTTTAATCTTCAAGGAGACCATTCACAGTAGGGCCCTTAGGCCACAGGCAGGCTTCCTGGCCTATATTGTCAGAGGTCTGTGCCTCAGTTTCCAAGGAGTTTGAGTCCCCAATATCTCAGTTCAGGGGTCCCCTAGGGTTGTAGCCTGTTTTAGGGAGTTTCCTTCTCTTTAGGAAATCTTGCCCCGTCTCTGGCTTACACAACCAGCTATCATCAGGGTACCACAAGAACTTGTCACAAATGCGGTGAATATATTGTCTCCTATAGGAAAGGCACATGGGTTCATAGAGGCAGGAGATATTACATGACCAACCATAAGGCAGCACTCCAAACATCCAGTGCTGAGCAGGGCAATGTAGCCTTGTCAGATGTCGGCTCCCGGCAATAAACTACCTGAAGTCAAGGACTGGGCTTGTCTTGTTCAGCATTTGTTCCTAAGCACCTACACAGACATTGGCTATTACAGACACTCACTAAATGTTTATTAAATGAATAGATAAATGCTGATATTTTTTTCCTCACTAACAAGACTCATTAGCCATGTTTGTTAATGCTCAGTCCTTGAGAAGGTGTTAGTTCATGTTTCTTCATCGTGGCGATACATAACAGGCATATGAATGTGATGTGAATGTAGAGTGTGCTTTGAATTGTATATACATGAGTGCTCATGATTGATTACTACTTCCAAAGGTTGCTATCTGAGACACTGTGAGAATCCAATCAATTCTTCCTGGATGCTTTAGGTACTAGTAATGGTACTTGTACTTCCTTAGTGTCTGTTACCTTACCTGACGCAGTCAATCTCCAGGCTTAGCCCAGATGGTTAGAATGCTTAAAGAAAGTTCATAGATAGAATTGGTGACTCTTCAAAGTCATTCGCCATGACATTGTATCCTACAAAGAGCCTATTAGTGATGAAACTGGTTAGCAAGCTCTGTATTAACTAGGATCAAAATAATAGTGGCTTCAATTATTTCAGCTCCTTTGAATAAATTAAAATAAGAGACGCTGTCTCAATTTGTTTCTGCCTAGTATGGTCTGCATTTTACTTTTGCCTTTCTATCTCTACCTTTCCCTCAGAGAGAGTGGAGCTGAAGATCTATAACATAATAAAAATTTGGGCCTGGCCAAGTGGTGCATTTGTTAAGAGCTGGTTTTGGGATGCCAGCGGCCCTGGTTCGGATCCCACATATGAGGGCCAGTTACACTACCCTCCACAGCTAACAACAGCTCCACCTGGAACTGGGTTGTGTGAGCCCCAGGGACGGTGTAGGCTGCAGCCCCTGCTGCAGTGGGCTGCCATAGGCTACAGTGAGTGGCTGGCAGCCAGCGTGAGCTGCCAATAGCCAACGGTGAGCGACATCCAGAGGCCGGCAACCGATCTGCCTCATCTGGGAAGAGCGCAATGACGATACCAACATGGGCCAGTGAAGCAACATCCTCCACAACTAGACTGAAGAACAAAAGGATAGCAACTTGTCTGTTCCCCTTCCCGATTCCCCAACGCTGTTCCCCTCACCCAATTCCCCAATAAAATGTTTAAAAAAATAAAAAAATAAAAAATAAAAAATTTAAAAAGAGTTGAGATAAAGGACCCCCCACAAGCAGGGACCACACCAGCACTGACTGGTAGACAAGAATGCACTACCAGTGGCCAGGTTCTGGGCTGGGCTTGCGGCCTTGGGTTTCTTTGCTTGTTCCCTGCAGCTACCCTGCTGCCTGCCATCAACCCGACACATAGTCGTGTTTGTAGTGTGTGATCATCTCCACTCACTATCTTGAATCTTTCTGCTAAAACACCACGTCCAAGGCAAGGGACTGTGAATTGATAAAGCTCAACCACATCAAACCCAATTAATATAGAAAAGTAATGAAGAGGATAGCAGGACTAATTAGATATCAAAACGTACGGCTCCTGCAGCCTGTGCTGAAATAGCTCTGTCAAGAGGGAGCAGGTGTTGGGGTCTCCACAAGCTCCTTTCTAGAAGGCAAATAATCAGGGTGGGTCAGCAGTCTTATAATTCAAAAGCTCTTTACCCTTCACCCTCCCGAATTTATATTGTCATCAAATTCACCCTGACACTGGTGATATAGCATTCTACCTAAATGGGATTATCTGCAAAGGTCTTGAAACAGTGCATGTCACATAGCAAATCATCAAAATATATTAGTTATTTTCATTAGCATTGCTATGAATTTCAGTGAGGTTTTTACACTCTGTACTGACAGGAACCAATTTTGGGATGAAATCCAAATACCAACAGTGACTGTCATCAAACACAAAATAGTATGATAGCCTGTATACAAGACAGCCTTTAAAAGGAGTTGAGTCCAAGGAGTTTCTTTTATGTCTGTACGTCTTATTCTAAGTAGACAGTCTACTTTCTCTGTGGGCAGCCTGGTAGAAAATTACAATTGGAAATACAATTGCATGTATCCATTAAAGTATGAAAAAAAAAAAATATGTTCTCAGAAAGCTTGGTGGTACTCAGATATGTTTAGGGGATTTTATCTTTCATCTACATTTTCTTAGACTATATTGATAAAGTTATTATTCAGAAACCATATGCAGGAGAAAAAAAAGAGGAAAGAAAAATAATTTTAAGAGTGCATAAGTAGACACTCAACTCATTAGCAAGTAATATCCAGAAAAGACAGTTACCATATGGACTGCTGTTACTGAAAAACTCGTTTCCATCAAGAGGAAGAGCTGCTAAGAAGTTCAGGGAATGGTTGTTAGAATAAACCCTCATGCGGTTTGCTTCTCTTCTGAGCTAGTTTTTTCTCCTTGGCTAACAGAGGCTGTTGCCTTTAAGGCTTCTTTTTCGTTTTGAGCCTTTTTGAATGTGAATGTCTTTGCGACTCATTAACCTGGGGTAGTTGTTTTGCACTCTGAGCACTAAGACATCTCATCAGGATGAACTGGGGCAAGGCAGCCTCCAAAAACACACCTGGGTCTCTGGGCAGTCATCTGCAGGCGGATGCCTCCAGGTGTTTGCCAGTGGGAACCCATTGAAAGTCAATGCAATTTAGAGCAATTTCTCTGGCAGTGGAAATTAACCTGCAGGAATCTGCCCACAACAGGTGTATTTTAGGGCAGCCATACCAGCGTCCCGCACTGTGGAGATAGGACCTTGACGACCAGGTGTAGTTCAGGAGGCTGGATAATTGGAGTAGGCAGGAAATCAGTGCAGAGAAGATGGCCAAATTGTGTTTGGTATGGGTTGGTACAGTCGCTGGTTAACCCTGTTCTTTCTGTAAGCTAAAAAACTATTTATATGCTTGTGGAGCCTGGAAATCTTCACTGAAAAGAATAGAATTATCACCCACTGTTTAAGCAGACTGAGGTTTTTGATAACTGAGGTTTTTCTGCAAATTGTCTTTGGTTAGTCTTCAGAATATTCAATTGCTAGGAGCCCACAGACCTCAGGAAGGCACAAGGAGAAGTAAATTTTAAGTACCTGAGAGCCTCTTCCTCAGAAACAAACACAATTTTAACTAATGTGTTTGGCCCTTTCCACTTCTTTTGAAAAGATGTAGGGAGGATCATACAAATTCAGGAAAGGGCATTTATGCTCTGTACCTTCCTTTCCTTTTGTCTGGATTTGTATTTTTACCTTTATTCTTCCTCCTGTAGACTTAAATTTTCACTCCTTGATATAATTCTCCTATCCTAAGTTAATTTTGATTTTTCCTTCCATGTAACTTAATTGGCTTTAAAACTTATAAAATCAAGCAAATCCAAAGTCCTGAACTAGACAGATTTCTAACTGAGCATAAATTTTCACACAAATGTTAATATTGATAAAATAACCATGACATACTAGCACATCAATGGAATTCGTGTGATAAAGATTTTTGGTTTTCTGATGTAACATTTATGACATTCTTAAAAATGAAATAGAAATGTATATTTATTACTGCTAAAGTAATGTGCTACCATAATTAATGATTATTGTGAAAGTAATTGATTTTATTACAAAACCAATTATTTGGTATTTTTGAAGAATCAAATAAAAATAAATGGATGGTAATTATGAATATTAATAAAGCATGGATAGAAATCTTCAGGAAGAACGTATCCTTTCTTGTGTCAACACATGTTTGTAAAATTGAATAAAAAGCAAAATAATTGAGATTAGAATAAATCATAATTTTAACCTTTGTAAAACTATTTGACATAGTAGTATTTATAACATTAAACAAAATTGTACTTAAGACAAAATTGTACTTACTTAGCATTTAGGTATCTAAGTCTATTTAGTCCAAGTTGTTCTATTTGGACTTTTTCATGATTTTTGAGGATGAATTGGAAGTGGATGTCAACTTTGCCACCGAAAAACTTTCATGAGGAGGAAAATTTCCTGAGTCATTCAAACAATATCTAGAATGAATATTTGATCCAAACAAAATAAAGAAAGTGATATGAGGGAAATAAGAAAACATTCCACACATTTTATCACTCATGAAATTTTAAGGCAATGGACACTGAGAGAAAACTTTAAGACAATACTCGCAATTTTGAGTCTGTGGAGGTTAAACATGAATTTGAATTTTGTCAAACTGAATGATCCAGTCCAGTGGTTCTCAAAGTGTGGTCCATGAACCAGAGGTCACATCACCTGGGGGTATGGGACCTACAGTAGGTGTTATTCAGAGCCCTCCAGGGATCCAGGGGTGCACCAAAGTATGAGAATCACTATTCTAGATTGCTAACCACTTTCAGTAGTTGAAAAGGAAGAATTTTTGAAAGTTGCCCAAACTATAAATCTGAGTCAGAATTTCTTCTAGAAAAGAACTGACTGAAAAACATGTTTCTGAATTTCTTTCTGTTTGAGGCCAAAAGGTGATTAGTATTAATTAGTAAATGTATCCATTGGAAGCAGGCATATTTTAATATCAAAACTATGTAGTGTAGTGATGGTGAGTACAATCTAGCCGTGAAAGTTCTTAAAAATTACTGTTCTCAAATAATAATTTCAAATTTTTAAAATTTGACGATCAAAGTTTTAATAATAAAATTGTAGCCACAATTAAAATTTTAAATATAATTTGAAATGTATTCTTTTCTTCCATGACTTTTCTTCATGATGGTGACATTAATTTTAATTGGCTATTTGTTTTAACAACCAAGCATTCTCCATTGAACCAAGAGGTATATTTGGTTCTTTTGTAGTGTGAAATTATAGTTCCCTTTAAAAAAATCTAACTAGTAAGATATCCCTTTGTTTTTTAAATTCATTTATGTAGACCTCTTTGTTTTTGTATCTTGCCTACTTGCTTGTTTCCTTCCTGCATGCTTTGCAATTTAAAATTACTTTATTTATTCTTTTGCTTAATGGATTATCTCTCGCATTTGACAATTAAACTAGTAAGGCAGAGACATGTTTGATGTTTATCCCTAATGTCTAGAACAGTTCAAAAACAGCCTGGATCAAAGTCAGCACTCCAATATTTGTTGAATGAATGATTGAGTGAATGAATGAATACATGAATGATTAATATATTTCATTGTAATGTACTGAGTGCTTGATGTATGAATCAAGTACCAAAGTACATGGTCAGTGCTCAAGAAATGTTCCTTAATAATAATTAGTTTCCAGTTACTCAAAATGTAAAACAAGAGGTTAAAGTAGCTCCAAAATTTACAAATTGAAGGACTCTCACAGGCAGTTTGCCAGGCATGCATTCATCCATGGACTATGTAAGCATTAATAATGGTATTTAATATATCATTGCTCTAATTCTTTTTTTGTTGTTGTTTTATAATTTTTATTGCAGTAAAATATAAGTAACATAAAATTTAGCATTTCAATCATTTTTAAGTGTACAATTCAAAGTCATTATGTACATTCATGATGCTGTGCAACCTGGACCACTATGTACTTCCAGAACTTTTTCATCACCTCAAACAGTATCTCTGTACCCATTCAGCAATTACTCCCCACTCCTCCCATCACTCAACCCCTGTAACCTCTACACTATTTCCTATCTCTATGAATTTGACTATTCTAGGTACCTCATATAAGTATTTGTGTGGTTTGGCTTATTTCTCTTTGATTGCTCTAATTCTTATTCCAGCTGCCATATCTGTCATTATCTTGAAGTGACACACACTTTGCTCCCTTCAAAAAAACTTCATTCATATTCATTCTGAGAAAGTATATAAGATAGCCTTGAAAGATAGCTAAGTATGGTGACAACCATTTCCTTCGCTCTTAAATTATAAGTTCCCTGAGGCCAAACAGAGTGCTATGTTACTTATTTTTGCATCCTCTAGTATCTAATATATTGTCATGCTATCTACACAGAAAGGACCACTTAAAGTTGGCAGCTTCAAGAATCCACGCCAAGCTTTACTTCTCTACCTTTAAGCCCATGGTTGTTGGTTGTGATAGGCAGAGCGAACATATAGCAGAGATGTCTGAGCCTGTGAGGAACTGGTATTCTGACAGTTGGGGGAAACATGGACAATGATGAGACTACAGATTCACCAGATATAAAAGTAATCAATGAAGTTTTAGTCAGTGAACTAATATGTCTGCCACTTTTGGGATTAGGGAAAAGTCTGTTTAAAGCTGCTTTCAAAAATACCCATAGCCAGCTACAAGTGTAAAACTAAAAGCTTACTAAGCATCAGGAAAAGATAATGAAGAATGGTTGCCATCTGCAGCCCCCCTTAGTATGTTCTCCTTGATAATTTGCTAAGAGGGCAATAAGAGGTGATGCTTCTAGTCTGTATTGTAATGTTCATTAGCTGTGTGGTTTTACTTGATATGGTTTAGATTCACAAAGTGAGGGTCCTGAGATATATCCCCAATGACCTCACTTTGTCAGGACCCAATTTTTTTGGAAAGGCTGACTTTCTTTTTTTCATTTCAGAAACATTTTTGAACCTTTGTGAAAGACATCACAATCTAATTCAGTGGTTAAGAGCATGTGCTCTAGTGTCAGCATGCAATTTCAAATCTCAAATCCACCCTTATTAACTATGTGAACTTTAGCAATTTACTTCCTGTGCATCAGGGTCCTGACCTGTAAACTGGGCTTAATAAAAGCCCTGATGGTTAACATCAGGATTAAAAAGTTGAATCATCAACAGTACAGAAATTGTGTCTAGAACGCAGTAATGGATCAGTAAATGTCAGCTATCATTACACATTTGAAAGGAACTCCTGAAGTGTGTGTCCTACAACTTAAATCAGGGGAGAAACAAAACACAGCACAGTGCCTATCGCCAAAATGCAACCTCACAGGCTGATAATGGCAGAGAGCTCAAATGAAACCTGACAACTACACCCAGGGTCTCAAAGGGGATCAAGAGAGGGCCACCAGATTCTACCATAGAAAGGCCAACAATTTTTTTGAAAGAGGAGCTGCCGCTGGGCTCTTGAAGGACACACCAGTGTAACGCTGGCACGAAGGAGGGAAGGTTAGTTACTCAAAGACTGACTGCAGTAGTGGTTTTGCAAGTGTTTTTAGGGGAGCGTGAATGTTTAGTGTGAATCTCTGGCTTCAGTCCCTACCTGTAAAAAAGACTTCACAATCCTTTATGAACATCAATGGGATTTCTTAAATATAAAAGAGCAAAGATTTATAAAGAATAATGGAATAATACAACTTTTAGAACAAATAGGGATTTACAAATTAGATTTGGGTTCAGATTATGGTTCCATGTCTATGAATTTGAGCTAGTTATCTAACCTCCCAGGGCCTCTTGCTTTTTTGATAAATTCAGACATAATAATAAGGAGTTAAATAGGATCACCTGTGAGAAAGCGCTTAGCACATAGTGGCAGCTCCATAATCATTGCCTTTATTTCTTTCTATTGAAAGCTTTCAAAGGCAGGATTATTTGAAATGTAAAAAGTAGTTATAAAGATTGTTTATCAATACAATCATTTATCTCATCTTGGTAATAACTACTTGAAAATATGGTACCCAGAGAACTTTGTAGTATTGTAATGATAGAGGTTAGAATTTAACAGTAAAGAACATAAAGGAGGAGGAGGAGGGGAGGGGAAGGGAAAGGAGGAGAAGAAAAAGAAGAGGAGGAAAAGAATCTGAACATCTTGTTCAACTTTTGCTTAAGGAATAACTTTTCCTGGCATTTCATCACACTGTAATGATAATATAGTTTTTAGTTTTGGGTGCTCTTCCAAACCTCTATTGACCTCGGTGAAAATAGATCCTTTTCCATTTTGATCATCTTCTTACTTTTGGAAAGCTCTAAAATCAAGTGTCTGTCAGAAGCAAATATGCAATCCATTAAAAGGAAAAGACGAGAAGCTGCAAAACACATTACATTTAGTTTAGCTGCCCTGCCCTGTTTTCTGGCAGCTTGATACACAGTGTCTACCAAGCTCATCCGTATATGTCTTGGACATTGAACAAGGGTATAACTCGCTGTTCCTTCAAGTACAGCATTATTTCCATTATCATGAAGTTAATTGCTGAAATAGAAGTGGCAGACAGCCCAGCTGTAATCTGCTATCTTGCTAAAAGAAGCCAGTTTCAGGAATATCTCAATAGCTGAAGCATTATATTTCATTTCTCCCCTCCTTTCCAGTCAATAGATTTTTTCCTAAGCTATGCCAGGAGATATTTGTATCATAATGTAGCAGGTTTACTGCGGGAACTTGTGGCAATACCTTCATTTTTATCACAGCAGTGATGTTTTCAGCCCCTCTTCCTTTCCTGGAAGTGCATGCACATTCTCAGTGTTGTGCTTAGTTAAAAATAATTGTGGAATGAGCTTAAAGCGATGAAAGTAGAAGGTGTGATTTGCATGCACAGAATTCTTAGAAGCATCAAATCATGTGGAGGAAGACAGCGCTCTGCCTATCAAGTGTTTCTTCTCATACCAGGTCAATAAACTGGAAAATGCAGCAATCTTACTTTCAAAAATAATAATAATGACAAGAAAGAGTGGTATGTATATATATTTTTTTTAAATGAAAGAACCCTAGTTCAATCTCTTTCTTCAGTTCAGCTCCGTTTGTCAGTTTTTTGACTAGCTTCAGTGGCAGACAATTAGCACAAAGCACTTTCTATTCAGAGGAAATATCACTGTAGTGGAAAACACAAGGAAAGGTGAGAAGTGTTAGACAGTGTTGGGCTAGTAGTGTGACTTGCTGCAGATAGAGCAGTCCAGGCAGCCCAGGCAGCTTGTTGTTATGAAATGTCCCTGGATGCAATAGAATAGTCAAACAAAGCGTATTCCTTTTCTTTCTTAATTAACAACTTAAAGGTAAATAATTTTCATCTGAAGTTCAAATCAGGATCAAGCAAAACCCGTGTGTCCTTTGACTTCCCCAAGCTGCTACATGAAACACAGCAGACGGCCATTTTTTAACCTCCTTCTGATTTATTAACTTAAGATAAATGGCTCTGCTATCATAACCTGTCAGTGCCAAGCAGTGAAAAGGACATCGGTGGTGGTAACCATGTGCGAAGCTGCTCCACGCAGCCAGCCGTAGACACTGGAGTCAAACTCTCTTCAAGGCACCGCCTCGCCCTACAGGAAACAGTCCACCAGCTCGTTCTGCATTCATTAACTTTCTGAAGATATTTGTCTTTGCAGCACCCCCAAGGCAGCTGAACAAGATGTAGGGAATAAAGAATGCTGCCCTCTTGACGCACAATGAGCGAAGAAAAAGTAGTTGTTGGTAGAGACAGTGATATTGCGTATGGCAGCTTCAGCCGACTCAGCTGGCAAAGCTGCTCCCATGAAGATTCAAGGAAAAGAATTTCTATCTCAGGTTTTCAATTCTTAGAATTTGGCTCATTCCCCCTTGAGTGTGAGTCACCTCTGAAAGGCAGCCAATTAGGCCCAACTTATTACTAATAGCAATAATTTTCAAAAAGGCAACTCCCCCGCCCGCCCCCCCATGTTAACCAACGCTCTATGTGCAGCCTCATCCTCTTCTCTCAATAAACTTAGAACCTATTTACATATAATGAATCGTCGTCAACACACATGCCAGTCTCCTTTTGGGTTCAGCAAGACGAAAGTCAAACGCCAGGAGGGTACATTGGCCAAAATAGATGATTTTGTTGGGATTCTTATTCAGATAGATAGGTCATTTTATAAGCCCATGGAGGTCATTTGCAGCATTTATAACAACAATCTTAATTGTATATATATGGAGATTTTTTTCACTTGCAATGGAATTTGGTCTTTTTTCTTGCCTGTAATAACTGAATATCATGAAATATTACGTATAAAAGTGAACTGCCACACTGCATAAGACTTTTTTTTCCTCTTTACCACCTGCAATTTCTGAGGTATTCCAAGAAGGAAGTTAGCCAGAGGCTTTTAGCATACCCAAGGGTTGTACCTAAAGGCATGTTCTATCCCTTCTTCAGAGAAATGGCTGTCATCTCTATATAGTCAAGGTCATAGTGAGGGTTTCATAGTCTATGTTGACTGTGCAGAGATATTATTGACTATATTCCCTAAACTGTACGTTACATCCATGTGGCTTTTTAACTTTATAAATGGTAGTTTGTACCTCTTATTCCCCTTTTCCTTTTTCACCCATTGCACCACCCCTCTCCTCTGGTAACCATCAGTTTGTTCTCTGTATATATATATATATGAGTCTATTCCTGTTTTGTTTTGTTTGTTCATTTGTTATGGTTTGTTAGATTCCACATATAAGTGAAATCATATGGTATTTGTCTTTCTCTGTCCGACTTATTTCACTTAGTATAATATCCTGTGGGTCCATCCATGTTGTCACAAATAGCAAGATTTCATTCTTTTTTATGGTTCAGTGATATTCCATTATATATATATATATATATATATATATATATATATATATATATATATTTAACCATTCAACCATTCATCTATTGACGAACACCTATGTTGGTTGCTTCCATATCTTGGCTTTTAAAAATAAGTTGCAATAAACATAGGGGTGCATATATCTCTTCAAATTGAAGTTTTGGGTTTGTTGTGGTTTTTTGGAAAAATACCCAAAAGTGGAATTGCTGGGTCATATGGTAGTTCTACCTTTAATTTTTGAGGAACTTCCATACTGTTTTCCATAGTGGCTACACCAATCGGCATTCCCACCAGTGGTGCATGAGGGTTCCCATTTTTCCACATCCTCACCAATGCTTGTTATTTTTGGACTTTTTGATAATAGTCATTCTGACGGTGTGAGGTGATATCTCATTGTCATTTTGATTTTCATTTCCTGATAATTAGTGATGTTGAGCATCTTTTCATGTGTCATCTGTATGTCTTTTTTGAGAGGCAAGAGTATACAGTGGAGAAAGGATAGTCTCTTAAATCAATGGTGCTTGGAAAACTGGGCAGATACATGCAACAAAATGAGACTGGGCCATGTTCTTACATCATATACAAAAATAAACTCAAAATGGATTAAAGACTTGAATATAACTAAGACCTTAAACCATTAAGCTCCTAGAAGAAAACTTAGGCAGTAAACCCTTTGACATTGGTCTTAGTGATATTTTTTTGGTATGTCTTCCCGGACAATGGCAACAAAAGCAAAAACAAATAAATGGACTACATCAAACTAAAAAGCTTTTGCACAGTGAAGGAAGCCATCACCAAAACAAAAACATGACCTATTGAATGGGAGAAGATATTTGTAAATGATGTATTCGATAAGAGATTAATATACAGAATATATGTATAAAGAACTCATACAATTCCGTATCAACAAAAACAAATAAACAAGCTAAGTAAAACATGGGCAGAGGATCTGAATACTAGAATTATTTCTGTTTCAATGTTCAGGGTGATTTAGATAGGAATTGAAAGTCAGAAGAGTCAGGGCAACAAAAATGACTGTAATAGTAAAAAGACCTTAAAGCTGAGTTTGGGCAGTATGACCACTGGTGGAGAGGACAAACAGGACAGGGCTATGGGAACCAAAGTCTGGCTGGATGATTTCACACAGCTCTTCTCAGTTTACCTCCATCCCCAACCTGACAGGTAGAAAGTGTGAACAAAGATCCTTTTTGTCCTATGTATCCCCAATATTCTCTTTTTAAATGACTATAATGATTTCAGCAAAAGAATTTACTTAACCATATTGGTAGCATCTTAAATGATGCAATTTTATCTTGTCAGTGAAATAGCTGTAATTAAATCAAATTATCTGTTTCCATTCATAGCTTCATTTGCACAGCATATTTTATAGATTCTTTTAGGTAGTAATTGGTCTTATTTCAAAATTAATTCATGTTTACAGGATAACATTTAGAAAATTCTAGTTCAGGGCAAGTCCACATTTGTGTACTTCTCCTCGGAGACTCCAGTGTCCAGCTTAGTGTGGGCACAGAGGATGTGGAGGGCTCTAGGCAGAGAACTACCCATGACTTCCAATAGATACCAATAGATAATTATGTTTACTTTCTGATACCTATTTTTCCAGTCTCATATACAAACAAGCAAACATACACAAACAAGTGTGTGTAAGAATGTGTGTTTATGTAGTTTGTTTTACAAAGCACAAAGTCAGATAGCTTATAGCGTATCTGTGGGAAATGCCATTGAGGGTGAGACTAAAATATGGGGACCATTGTTCTTAGTGTCCTAATATTTGATCTTTAAACATCCGAGAGAGAATAAATGACTTCTACAAAACACTTACTTAAATCTCCCCTTCTTTATAGACGTACCTTACTTTCTTGCCCTTACCTATGTGTATAAATCAGAGAGAAACATCCCTTTATATCATAAATAAGATTAAAGGTAGTTGTAATTACATTTTATCATGTGCCCTGAATTTTTCCACCTGGGAAGGTAAGAAAAAAATGAAAATGCCTCCTTCTCTTACTACATTGTTCACTAAATGGTCTTTACATTTGCTTGTAGGCTACAGATGAGATCTCTCTATCTCAAGTCTCCCAACCACTAAGTGAGAAAATACCACCGGGATTCAGGAATATTCAGGCAATTGAAGATTTCCACTGTCAAGGATGGTAGTTCATCAGTTTAAGTGTCCAGGGAAATAATGAGTACATTGTACTACATTTATATTATACTATGGGATACACCAGTTTGAAAAAGAAAGAACACACTCCAGCTACATGTAGCAATGTGGGTAAATCTCAAATGCAGAATTTTAAGAGAAAAGGCAAGTTGTAGAATTAGAGATGCAGTATAATACCATGTATATAAAGTTTAAAAACAAAAATGTGAAGTAGCCTTCTATGGATACATACATGGGTAGTAAACATATTTTTAAATGCATGAGAATAATACAAACAAATTTTAGGATATTCATTACCATAGGTAGAAAAGGAAATGACATCATGAGGGGCACAAAAAGATTTGAATTTAATCTGTAATATTTTGTTCCTTAAGCTGAATAGAGGGTACATAGGTATCAATACACTCAAAACCATTTTTGGTGCCTGAAATATTTCATAATTAAAAAAAGAACAACCACAAGATGTAATGGACATAAAACTTAAATATTTGCCATGTTGATGGATGGTATTCCGTGACTTGTGAGTAAATCTACTATGAAGGCAATTTTTAGGTTATTTTTTTGAAAAACCTGAGACATATATAGGAGATGAAGGGTGTTGCCTATATGGCTAAGAAATGACATGGAGCTAAGTTCTCAGGAGTAGCAAATCAGTGGAAACAGTGTAGAATTGTCTTTGTTTCAAGAATAAGGATTTCTTTCTTCCTGCAAAATTTCCAGGACATATCCCAATAAAGCTTGACTTTATGGCAGCATAGCTTGGAGCATTTTCCCTTCAATTGTGCCCCTGGAAGCCCCTCAACCCTACTTAACTTCAAGCTCATAGACTGGCATTTCTTGCCACTTTACCTTTGATACTGCCATCTGACATACTCAGTCCATTCCCAGCTGTATTATCGTCACTCTCTGTGCCAGCTATCAGAACTCCCTGGCACCCCTGTGAGATGAGGAGTTCCCCATGTCTGGAGATAGTAAAAAAAGAGGTAGATAGTTGGGGATGCTATAGAAGAGATTTTTAGTAGTCTCTGCTATGTTGGAGCTGATGACCTTTGAGTATTTATTTCTCTATTCATCCATTCAAGAAATGCTGGGTGTTTACTTTGTGCAAAGCACCTTGTCTGATCAGTTTCTAAAGTTCTAAGCTTTGTCTTTGCAAATGTGTTTATGTTTTCACAAAAATGAAAATTGAGACACAAAAGGAGAAGACACTTGTTTTAAGTAAACAGTAAGCAGGCAGGCAGGCTGGCTGTGGTTTGCAGACCCATCACTTCTGGTCTGATTGCCAAGAGCATAAGTGTTGCAGGAACATTTTGGAGATAATGGTTAAATTTACAGATGCATAGATATCTCACCATGGAAGAGACCCTAGAGGTCATCTAATTCAAATACTTCATTTTACAGATGAGGAAACAGAGGCCTAGGGATGTTCAGTGACTAACTGATTATGGAACCTATTCTCGGATATAGCATTTCCTTCCCAACCTTGAAGGTTATGTTCCTGAAAATTTCCTTGGTAAAGAGAAATTACATTTGAGAAACTTATGACCTCAAGAGGAAAACAGAGTTTGGGGAATTAAGATAGTGAGTGAATTGGAGAAAGTTATCCTTACTGTTTTATATTTACTAACATAAAATGATACAGATGGCATTGCTATTAACTTGATTTTATGCTCAACATTTGTAATCATAAGTCCCTTCAAACTGATTTTTTTATTTACTTTTTAGAATTCCTTATTAACAACTCTGTAGGTTCTCCCTTCACAGAGTTTGAAAACTTCTTGTCGATTGTGCTCTTTTTTAAAATTTTTTTATTTTTTTATTTAGCTGAGCCATCCTGCCATTAGCAGTAGCTCAGCTCGGGCTGAGCATCGAACTGCTGTTGCTCAGAGCTCAGCTCACACTATTGAGCGAGCTCTTAACCAACTGAACCACACGGCTGGCCCGTCAATTATTATTATAATTATTATTATTAACAAAAAACAGTTGCAATGAATAGTTTTCTGTTTCAGGCTCCTGTGGTCTTTACCTTTCTGTACCTCTGATATGACTGATCTTTCTTACTGATAATTCTCTCTTATCTCAATTCTGTGCCAATTCCATTTCTTCCTGATTCTTCTCCCACATCTCTAGCTGTTACTTTCACTGTAGCTACTCACCAAGGTTATGCCTTAAACTTTACCTCTTCTCATTAGTTAGTCTTTCTCTATAATTATCACTATTTGATAACTAGGTCTTGTCAAATAAAACTGAATATCTTTCTAATCTGTGTTTTCCCATCTATTCCTATTGCTATTGCTTTAATTCAGGATATCATCATCTCTCCCCTGGTTTACTACAGTAATCTCCTCATTTATTTGCCACTAGATCTACATCCCTCAGATGTATTATCTGCACTGCTCTAAGTGACATTTTTCTTAAGAGTGTCTACAGCTTTTAGTGGCTCCATATTACCTAAAGAACACTGTCCAAACTCCTAAGCATTTCATCCAAGGCCTTCCATCTTAGCTCTTGCATCCTTTGCTCCAGCTCTATTAATCTACTGAACCAATTCAATGTTGTCTAATGCACCAGGTTGTTCGTCATCTTTGTTGGGTGATTTTGTCAATGGATTGTTCTTCATCAGGAATGCCCTTCACTCTGGCCCCTTCACTCAATCCCACTCCTCCTCCCATGTGCCTTATGAATATCTACTCTTCTTTGAAAACTCTGCTGAGCCACACCTTGTCCATCGAGGCACCAACACTTACTCTCTTTCTGTTCACCTCACACTTCATTGAAAAGTAAAGGAGATTTCTACCACAAAATCTGAAAGCCTCTTTCCATGATTCCTATCTTTTCCTTCCCTCTTTACAACTGGGTGTGTCCTCTCTTAATCAAAGGCCTGTCCCTCAATTTGTGCTTGGGATCTCATTCCTCTCACATTCTCAGGAAATTTGATGCTTCTGTCATACCTGCTGTACTGAATTATTCCCATCAGCGTATAAACAATCTATTTATACATATTACCATCCTAAACATGAAATTAAAAAGTTTTGTATTAATTACATTTCCCTCCAGTTAATGTCCCATTCTTTCTATTTCACAGTAAAACTCCATGAAATAGTTGTGTATACTCAGTGCCTTCACTTTTTCACTTCATGTTCACTTTGTAATTTACTTGAAACTGGCATTCATCTTCACAATCCAATTGGTCACTAATGGCTCCCATATTGCAAAATCTATATTTTCATCTCATTAGAACTTTCAGCAAAATCCATCAATATATCATTCTTCTCTCAAAATTCTGTCTGTTCTTGACTTACATGGTTGTGTATTTCCCTGGTTTTCCCTGTTTCTCTAGCTGTTCCTTCTAAATTTCCTTTGCATTTCCTCTGGGTATCATATTGCCATATACTGAATTTCAATACTCTGATCTGAGCCCCAATGCTTATGTTTTCATAAATAGCCCTACCTGCTTTATCACTTAAAATGCCATTTTTAGGCCAACCTTTGTAGGCACTTCTGTGCCTCTAGTCTTAATCGTTCCTCTGATGTCCTGACTCATATACCTATCTATGTAACCCTGCTCTCATGGGTGCTTAATGATCATTTCACATATATCCCATCTAAGACCCAGATTTTATTTCCCTCTGTAAACATCCCTCAATTTTTCCTTTTTTTGGCACTGTCATCCAACCAGTTGCCCAGGCTTGAAGCTTGGGAGTCACTCATAATTCCTCCCTGTCTCTCTTACTGTAAGTCTAATTGATCACTAAGTCCAGTTATCTCCATCTCCTAAATGTATTTCAAGGTGATCTACTTCTCTGTATCTTCACTGCCACACTGTAGTCCAACTTATGATTTTAAATTTGACACTACTGCAATACCTCCGAATTGATTTCCATGCACACAAAACAGCCACTTCCAACTATAAAATACCTAGGAATAAATTTAACCAAAGAAGTAAAAGATCTGTACTCAGAAAAAAAAAAAATTAAATTAAATCCTTATGAGGGCCAGTGGCACTGTCCTCAAAAAACAAAAAACAAAAAACAAAAAAAGATATGTACTCAGAAAATTATAAGACACTGAAGAAAGAAATCAAAGAAGATACAAATAAATGGAAACACCTACCATGCTCATGGATAGGAAGAATTAATATAGTTAAAATGTCCATACTGCCTAAAGCAATATAGAGATTCAGTGCAATTCCTATCAAAATACCGAGGGCATTTTTCACAGAAATAGAAAATATAATCCTAAAATTTATATAGAACCATAAAAGACCCCGAATAGCTTTGGCAATCCTGAGAAATAAGAACAAAGTCAGGGGGATCATGCTACCAGACATCAAAACATACTACAATGCTACAGTAATCAAAACAGTATGGTATTTGCATAAAAACAGGCACATAGATCAGTGGAACAGAACGGAGAAATAAATCCAGGCATTTATGGACCACCAGTTAATCTATGACAAGGGAAGCAAGAATTTTCATTGGAGTAAAGATAGTCTATTCAATAAATAGTGCTGGGAAAATTGGACTGACACATGCAAAAAAATGAAACTGGACCACCTCCTTATGCCATATACAAGAACAAATTCATAATGGATTAAAGACTTAAATGTAAGACCTGAAACCATAAAACTCCTAAAAGAAAATATAGGGAGTACATTTGCAGATATTACCCAGAGCAATATTTTTACTGATACATCCCTATGGGCAAGGGAAGTAAAAGAAAAAATGAACATATGGGATTATATCAGACTTAAAAGTTTTTTTCACAACAAAGAAAACCATCAATAAAACAAAAAGGAAGCCTACTGAATGGGAGACTATATTTGCCAATGATATATCTGATAAGGGGTTAATATCCAAAATTTATAAAACACTCATGCAACTCAACACCAAAAAAACAAACAACCCAATTAAAAAATGGGCAGAGGATATGAAGAGACATTTCTCTAAGGAGGGCATACAGAGGGCCAATAGGCATATGAAAAATGTTCAGCCTCACTGGTCATTAGGGAAATGCAAATAAAAACCACAATGAGATACCACCTCACTCCAGTCAGAATGGCTATCATCAATAAATCAACAAACAATAAGTGCTGGCTGGGCTGTGGGGAAAAGGGGACCCTGCTGCACTGTTGGTGGGATTGCAGATTGGTGCAGCCACTATGGACGTCAGTATGGAGGTGTCTCAAAGAAATGGAAATAGAGCTACCTTTTGACCCAGCAATTCCACTCCTAGGTATTTATCCTGAAAAAACCAAGACACTGATTCGAAAAACTATATGCACCCCTATGTTCATTGCAGCTCTATTTACAATAGCCAAGACTTGGAAACAACCGAAATGCCCATCGGTAGATGACTGAATTAAGAAACTGTGGTACATTTATACAATGGAGTATTACTCAGCTATAAAGAATGAAATCGTACCATTTGCAACGATATAGATGGACCTAGAGACTATTATGTTAAGTGAAATAAGTCAGTTGGAGAAAGACAAGTACCATACGAACTCACTTATATGTGGAATCTGAAAAACTGAATGAATGAGCAAAGTAAACAGAAACAGTCTCATAGATATAGAGGAAAAATTGAGGGTTCCTAGTTGCGAGGGGGCTGGGGATGAGGGAGAAGGGGAAGGGATTAGACAGCATAAATAGGTAACTACAATATTGCCACAGAGATATGAAAGACAGTTCAGGGAATATAATTAATAATGTTGTAAATATTTTGTGGGGTGCCAGATGGTCACATGTCTTGTTAGGGAGATCATTTCATGAATGGAGTAGAGGTTTGATCATTGCACTGTACACCTGAAGCTGATGTTGTATAATATTGTATACCAACTGTAAGTGAGTATATAGATAGTCATGGGATGTGGATTATACTGTGGAAGGGAGTCAGAGGAAGTTAATAGATATATATGATGTGTGGGGGAGAAGTGGGTTGGTGAATTGGGGGAGGGGGGTTGTCACTTTGAGGGGTAAAAAGTATAACTATTGCACTGTGTTGTACACCTGAAACTAATTATAAATAAATAAAACAGCCACTCTCATCCCTAATGGATTTTGTACACAATGGCAGAAATAGTCTTTTTTTTTTTTTTTTTTTTTTGAGGGCAGTGTCACTGGCCCTCATATGTGGGACCCGAACCGGGGCTGCTGGCTTCCCAAGCCAGCGCTTAACCACTGCGCCACTCAGCCGGCCCAGAAATAGTCTTTCTTGAAACATAAATGTAGCATGACACTCCCTGATATAAAATCTCTCTTTGCACACCATCTTAAATCCAGGCACATCAACGTACCTATGAGCTCTGCTAGTCAACCTCCTGCTCAGCTCCAAAATCTCATCTTATACAGTATCTCCTCACCCTCTACATTCTAGGTTCATTGACTCCTGAAATTTTCTCACGCAAATTGATTTCTTCTCACCTAAATCCATCACATGGTATTCTCTCTGTTTATAACTCCACTTTCTCTGATGTTCTCATAAAGGACTCATATATCCATTAGGCGTTGGCTTACTGTCATCTTTTCAGAAAATTTTCCCTGTTAGCTTTATCAATCTCCCCTTCATTCTATTGCGTTGTTGGAAAAGTCGTGATGTACTTTTTCTATATTTTTCGTTGCAAAAATGTGTCACAACTTTTCCAACAACCCAATATATCTGAGTCTTTTTTCCGTAATTTGTAAATATATATTTGTTTATTAATTTTGTTCCTATTTGTTTCTTGCTATTTCTTCTGCTTGACTAGGTAGAAGGCTCTGCATAATTGACCAAAATATATCTAGTAACTGTCAGATTACTTGTCACCTAGTAGCACTAAATAATTATTTGTTGAATAACTTATAGATTTTTGCAGCCATATAAGTTTTTTTGATTGACTGAAAATAGATTGCCTGAGGTGACATGTAGGATCAAAGAGTGGCACCACTTCAGGATAAAATTTCACTTCAAAGTCAGCAACTCTTCAAGAAACAGTTGCCAGCATTCTTGGGACTATTATGCCATTATCTACTTTAGTGATTTGGGCACATTAGCATCTCTACTTACTGACCTTTTGCATAAGAATAAAATAGAAAGTGGCTTGGAACCATGAATACCTGAAGTTTGACATTTAAAAATTCATCCTCAGAAGAAATAATTTCCTGATTATCTTTGATTGTGCTAAAAGGTTCTTTTTTAACATTATATTTTATTTTGAATATGTCATTAGTGTTCTTCAAAGAAATAGAACTAATAGAATACACGCACGCACACACACACACACACACAGTCTGACAATTAAGTTTGCAAACAATGCAAGGATGTTGCTAACCTTTTTTGATATCAGAGGGATGATTCATTATGGATTTGTACTAACTGGACAAACAGTTAACTAAGTTTACTATTTGGAAGTGCTGAAAAGGCTGTGTGAAAAAGTTAGATGACCTGAGCTTTTTTCCAACAATTCATGGCTCTTGCTTGCATCATGATAATGCACCAGCTCACATGGCACTGACTGTGAGGGAGTTTTTAGCCAGTAAATAAATAACTGTATTGGAACATCCTCCCTACTCAACTGATCTGGCCCCAATGACTCCTATAAAGGAAATATTGAAAGGAAGACATGTTGAAGACATTCAGGACGTGAAGGATAATACGATAAGAGCTCTGATGGCCATTCCAGGAAAAGAGTTCCAAAATTGCTTTGAAGGGTGAACTACTCACTGATGTCAGTGCATAGCTTCCCAAGGGGAGTACTTCGAAGGTGACTATAGTGATATTCAGCAATGAGGTATATAGCACTTTTTCTAGGACGAGTTTGCAAACTTAATTGTCATACCTTCGTGTGTGTGTGTGTGTGTGTGTGTGTGTGTGTGTGTGTGTTCTAAGCCTGAAGGCCCAATAACCAGAAGAGCTCTTGTGTTGTAAGTTCTAGTCCAAAAACTGGCAGATTTGAGACCAAGAAGAGCCAAAGTTTCAGTTTAAGTTCCAAAACAGGAAAAGACTGATGTCCCAGTTCAAGAGTCAGGCAGTGGGATTTCCCTGTTACGCTCAGTAAGGTCAACATTTTTGTTCTAATCAGGCTTTCATCTAATTGGATGAGGCCCACTCACATTAGGGTCTATAGATACAAATGTTAATCTCTTCTAGAAACACCTTCACAGATATACCCAGGACAATATTTGACTAAATACTTGGGCACCCTGAAGTCTAGTCAAGTTGATACATAAACTCAGCCATCACAAATACATAGCACATTGAAAATGGATTCATGAGGTTTAAAATAAAATGTCTACATTATATGTTTATCAAGTGAGTTCTACAATTTTTCACACAGAGGTTGCTTACATTTCTATTTAAATTTTCCCTAGACATTTTACTTCTTTTGCTATTATTAATGGAGTTTTAATTTTTCAAAAAATATTTTCACCTGACAGTTGCATATATAAAAGCCCTAAAAATAGAAGTAGATTCATTTATCTTAATCCACATTAAATAGTATTATTATTATTATTATTATTATTAATATTAATTATTTTTGGCTTAGAACTAATGGTCAGACACCAATTTAATTTATCTCAAGTTCACTAATTCCCAATTTCCCTAGTTCACCACTTGTTCTTCATCTATAGGATTCCTTTTCTCAAGTCAGAACTCTTTGGGGATTCACAGGACCTACACGAGAATATTTGTGGTTACAGATAATTCATGTAGGCCTTGAATTAATGAAGTTCTAATGAAGACATCATTTCTTCCTTCTGACAAGTGCACCTCCATTTTTGACATTGTGCTTTTATGGTTTGTAGCTTAATTTCACCAATAATAAGACAACATCATCACCCTCATGACCAGATATTTTCTATTCATCCCAAAGGTGTGTCTTTTTACTCTGCTAAGTGCTCTGCAAAGCATTTTGAAAGTTTGTTTTGCATATTTGTATTTTTCTGTGTGTGTTCTCTTGGTTTTGTATTCTTTTTTTAAGAACTATTCTTTTAGAAAATGGATTTCCAACTTTGATATTTTTGAGTTTTATTTTTACTATTTATTTATAATTTTAAAATGTACATTACATAAAAATTAGAAAGACTATTTATGGAAAAAAAAGAAAGAAGAAAAGAAAACAATCATCTATAATTCCACTATCCGAGACAATCGTTGTTGCTACCCTCATTTTAGTGCAAAATGAAAAATGTTTTATTTCCTCCTTTCCATATCCACTGTTACATATAATGGAAGCCTCTCCAAGGATAACCCGATTCATGAGCAATTATTCTAAAATGTTTCATTTCTAAATATAGAATCTAGAATCTGAGAATTTACTAAGGATGACATCATATCAACAGATATCCAAACCTTTTATGCCATATTCATGAAAGTGCTTATTTCTGTGTTTGAAGATGTATGGCTCTTATCTTTGTATACCATGCTTTGCCTAAATTTTATTTCTCCTTTCTACATGATCCAGCCAGCCACACTGCGAGTGTAAATACAACTCAGGTTTTTTTTTGTTTGTTTTTTTTTTTTATACTCAGAAATCTATCTTCAACATTTTTGATCAGTGTGCAGTGCATTAAATACTACAGCAGATGGTGCTTTTTGATGATGTGTTTCTACATGAAGCAACATTTTGTCCTGTATGCTGCATTATCAAAAAATCAAACATGTAATTATGCAAATATGTATGCCTTTATAATAATCAAGTTTTATTGTAAATGGTTGATGCACATCAATTTGATCCTGTAGTGCTGTTTTAAGTGCGGTTTAAGTGGCTTTTCAGTGTACCCAGAGGCAACACAAATGCATCTCTGGAATATTAATAAAATCCTGAATCTTTGAGACCCCAACTGGAATCTCATTGCTTGTACTGATTGAAACAAAATGCTAATCTTTTCCTTTAAAAAAATTCCCTTTGTTATTTAAAACACTGATATTAGTATGATATGAAGGGCCATTTTATTTTAAATTGTATTTTAATGTAGTTGTTAAAATAATGCCTAATCATACTATATTCAGCCTTCACAATGTAAATTTGATGAGACATGAATCCAATCATTTTGCAACAATGAATGCAGTCATGTATTTTAACCAGTCCAGTTTTTCTAATTCCATAAATTCTATTGCCGGTGGCTGTTTATCCGTTTCACTTTTGGATGCATTAGCTGTCCTTTGTGGGAACATGTATTGTGAATATTCATTGCAAAAACAATTGACTTCTTAAAAAAAAAGAAGAAGGGGAATTATTAAGTTGAATTCCTATGAGCATTTTCAAGCAGGATTATAACATAGACAGTAGAATTTATTACTGAACAGAATCTGGGTTTTATACATTAGATTGTTTCATTGGTACATAATAGCATCCTACCGTCTCTCCACAAATACAAACACTCTCACACATTCTGTTGTGGTTAAACTAAACAGATGGACTGTGGGTACTGATAATCTATGATTGTAAATTATTTTTGCTTGTCTCTTCAAGAGGAGAGAAATAAAAGTATGAAAAAAGCAGAATACAAAAGGAAGAGCAGCTTTAAAAGGGAAAAAAATAACCTTGAAATTTCCTTTTTCAATTTCTAGTTCCCCTTCTCTTTATATTTACTTTGTTTATTGGGTTTGCTGTAATTATGGGTTATGTTTTCAATGGCCACGACTCCCTTGCAAGATGAAATACGCACTTTTTCCTTTGGTCTCATGCTTATTTCCCTTTGTACTGTCCTTTATCTTACCATAGAGCATTTCTTTCTTCCAAATATATGGATTCATTTGATGTTTTCTTTCTTTTTCACCTATTGTTCAGACACTTCCGTTAAATCTCTGGCTATTTTTATTTGCCTTGTGCACAACTTCGTAATTCACAGGCCCTAATGCACCATTGTCTATAGGCACAGTGTCCGCCTTATTTTGGTCTCTTTGGGGTTTTTTTCTGCTGTCCTATCTGCTATGTGCATTTCTTTGTCAAAATTATACCATTTTATCTCTTTCAAATTTTTGTATATCCATTTATATCCATTTCTCTAACTCATCAAGATCAAAATATACACATATAAAGAGAGATAGATACATAGATAAACAAATACATACATGATAAACTGGGGTTTTTTGGCAGTGGGGGGAAAGCATGCTGGACTGAAGACTCTTTGATTTATTTATTTATTTATTTATTTATTTATTTATTTATTTATTTTTATTTTTTAGAGGGCAGTGTCACTGGCCTTCATATGTGGGATCCGAACCAGGGCCGCTGGCAACCCAAGCCAGCTCTATACCAACATTTTGAAAAAACCCTCAAGGATTCATATCTGAATATTTCAGAATAATGTTAATGCACTATCACTTTCTGAGAATTTTAAGAGCTTAAAACTTTCCTATAATTACCTTCATAGATATCACTTAGCCAGGTCCATGGCCTGCTTCCTGCAGGCCACATTAGTTCTATTCTTTTTTTTTTTTTTTTTCTCAAAAATAAAGTAAGAAGTATAGTTCTATTCTTGATGGTTGAAACTATGCTGTTTTGGTAAGTCATTAAAAATGCTATGAGTTTGTTATTCGTTACTATAGTGTGATTTGCATTATAAAAATGGCACAGTCCAAGGACTATTTAAATTGCACACATATACACACAAACATCTACACTGATATAGCTGTTAAGTAATGTTGGTGGCCATTTGTAAATGTCAAAGCAAGCTCTGGATAGTTTTCAGATTCCAATCCGTATAGTTTCCTTCTCTATCCATAATCAGGACTCTAGTGATAAGTACTGGAATCAAGAGGAACAGAGCCTGACTTTATACTTGAGAGCCTATTATGTCTGGGATTTTACTAGGTACCATGGTGTGAGTGGGTTGAAGTTCACCTGAGGATCCTACAAAAACTCATGTCTTTAAACCATGTATAAATAAAAGTGTTATTTCATTCAGAATTTATATCATCATAGGTAACTTCTATATAAACATAGAAAAAAAAAAACATTGTCCAATTAGTTTTTCTATTTTTTTCCCAATAGCCACTTCTGTTTTTGCAAGGTAGGATTCATATGTAATATGAATTGTACGTTGATATTTCAATCAGTCCTCTTAAACTTATCATTGAAAATCAATAGTATCTCTGGCCTTTTGATTGCTTTTAGATATGCAAATATAATGCAATACTTTTATTCAGCTTTTGAATTTAACTTAGATGACATGACATTTCAAATTGTTTAGAGATAAAAACATGACAGTAATATACACAACTGTAGCATCAATTTTAATAGAGTAACGAGATATGTAGTCACATATTCTGCTTAAGTTTCACCAGCAGAAATTGCTTCTGTATCAGAGCCCATTTCAAATGCAATTCACTAAGGTCTTATGGGTGACAAAGCTTTAATTAGCATCACATTGTTTTCTAATGTGATTTTGCACTTGTAAAAACAGGATTAGGAATCAAAATGTACTTTTATAAATGCCAGTTTGAATTGCATTACTGATGGCATGCAGGTCTTCAAGCACCCCACGCAGCTTCTCACATAATACCTCTCTATCGGAAGGATTAAGTGGGAAACATAAAGATGGCATATATTGTCTAATAAAAACATCTTTAAATCAAAAGAAGAAAGACAGTTATTTATGGTATACAACACTTCATCCAACATCAGCACCTTCTGAAGTCCGTGCCCCACAGTGGTCAATGCACATAAAATTGGTAACGTTTAGTAATTGTCTGCTGTGCTGTTCCCTAGCAGGGAAATTAGACCAGCAGTGCAGGTTGGTGTGCCTGCTTGAGAGCAAACCTCAAGACCCACTTACTTCTTTCTAGGCCCTGCTTTCCAAGAGACCTACATTGTTTATTTCATTTAACTTTCTTGCCACCTTCATTTTACTTTTTTGTTTGTGTTACGTATGATCCAGTTAAGGAAAGGGCCATTTTCTTTCTCAGAGAAACTTTTCTAGAAGATGATGATAAGTAGGTTTGATACTTGAATTGAAGATTTGCTTGAAAAATCACACTATTTCATTGTATATCATGTCTCTATTCTGAGCGCTTAATAGACTTGTATTTATTCACCTGCACCCGACAATTCCTATAGGTAAGAAACAACTTTTCCTCACCTTTGAAACAGAAGTGGCTCCAAAGACACAGTGGGGTTAAATAACTTATCAAAGGTTAGCCGATATTTCAGTTGGAGAAATATACCAAAGCATGTATTTCTATTTCCCAGCTTGCAGCTATAATTACTAGACCTGAGAAATATAAAAACTGGGCACCATATGAAGAGTTCTTGTTTAAAAAAAGCAAACAAAACTTTTTTGTTTAGTTTGGCAGATGCAATAAATAGTGCTTTTAAACTTTGGTGATTTGGAGAAGGGTTTGTACTGAAATGATGTTTAGTTGAAAGTGATAGTTTTAATTTTGAAATGTTGCCTCTGTGCTGCAAATGAAATGATTATTTGGAAAAATGATTCTTATTCTATAACAATTCTCCATAGTCATGACTATTTCCATTCACTATGTGTGTGCCCACTTTGCTTAAATCAGTAGGAAGACATTTAATACTCTAATTTAGATGCAATTATGTTATTTGTTGTTTGAGTTTTAAGGGAAATTTCCTTATATTTTTATGTTTTTTTTTTTTTACTAACTTTTCATTTAAATTATTTTCGAACCACCAAGAAGAATGCAAGAACAGTACAATGAGTACGATTGTTTTTAAATCTTGATTTTCTAACAGGAAAAGAAAAGGTTACTGCCAGATCGATGTAAATTTTTAAGTTTTTTTCATTTCTCTTTAATTCCTTCTTAATTTCTTATTGATCCACTAACTAAAGGATTATTGTTTGATTCACTGAGTGAGCTGGCAAGATTGTCTGGGTGAAATTAAATCAGTTGACCTAGACTTTTTTGCTGGAAATTGGGTTGTGCAATTGTAACAGCTTTATGCACTCAATAGGCAAAGTGAAAAAGGACAGACCATTCAGGAAGCCTCATGCCATGCCTTCTATTATAATTCATTACCACATCTTTGCTGTACTCATTAGGCAGAGGATTTTGCAAGAAAAACCAAAGCTATTCCCAGAGCCCAACTGTGGCTCAACTGTCATGATCTTTTATTTCTTTTCTTTCATTCTTACATTATGATATGGAAATGACTAAATAGAAAGGTCAGTCATTAAGCTGCAGATCCCTTGTCCAACTTTAATGCATATTTTTCAATATCAGTTTTTGGTTTAGTCTCAGCTCTTTTTCTGCCCCTCTCTGTTTTTCTTTCACCACATCTCTATACTCACTGTTGTCCCTCTGTCTTAATTCTTATTATTTCTATCACTTGTATTTCATTCAACTAATGCAGAAACACATACTTTTTTTGTGCCTGTCTAAATTCCTTGAGACTTTTGAAAATCAGTTTAAGTCCTGTGGCTTCTGGAAAGCCCACCTTGATGTGACTATCCTGTATCTCCCACTCCCTTCTGTAACTCTTTTGTTGCTTATATGTTATCTTGTGCAACTGAACACCTTATCACTTGCCTGATTATCTAATTGTGTCATATATGTTTGCCTTACATTCATTAGATTGGCAATGTCAGTAGGCCTTGTTTTTTTTTGTTTCTCTTTTGTGTCACTTTCCCCTCACTTTGCATAGCAATAGATCTTATCACACAGGTGTGAGGGAAAGTGAGGTAGCAAGTAAGTTAGGGCTAGGTCTTGAAGAGGAAGGGGTTTCAGGAGGATAGGGTGCAGGGGTCAAGGACCCAGCCTAAAAGTATAGCATGAAGAAAGTCAGGATCTAAACAGGGTCACATGGTGATGTTTCAGCATCCAAAACGGGTAAGTGCCAAAAAGTGTCGGAACCCTCCATGATGATAAGTGTATAAGGATCAGCCTCCAAACTAAGCTCAGGCTATGAGCAGATCTATATAGCTACTTGAAATCAGGTGGGAATATCTGTAGGGCAGAGGTGAGTGAGGAAACAGGAGCCTAGCAGTTTCTAGCTGATACAGAAACTGCTCGACAAATGCTGGCTCATTAATGAAAGTCCATTCAAAAGAGCATCAGTGAAGCCCCTGTGCCCTGGATGCTAGCTCAATCTATGACAAGTAGAAAACATTCAAGTTAAAATCCACTAACATATTTTCCCCTGAGATCTACCAATCTAAAAATTTTTCCTACCTGCCAAATTTTCAGACACTAAGGATCACTGACCAGCCATCTTTAGGGTCAGAAATAAAAATTCCTATGCAGTTTCTTTCAACAGGTTACTCCAGATTGTTCTAATTGCAAAATTTCTCTTCTCAATAAACAACTCTCCACTACCTTCTATTGAGGACTCTAAGTGTATTCTGGTAGCCACAGACGATTTATAATCATGATAGAGAAGTGTCTTTTAATTACTTTTCTTAACTAGTGTCCTATAAAGTTGTACTGGTCCATATGCCTCCCTTTCAAATATTTTTGAGTGGTTTCCCTGATATCTGTAGAGCAATACTTGAAACATCTCACACACACATTGCCTGCACTGGAGAACTTTCAGTCAGTGCTAGAATTTTAAACCTCTGACTATGCCATAAAGATACACTCTGAAACTCCATTTTACCTCTATTTCTTACTCACAAGAATAACAGTATAGGTAGGTCCCAAGACCCCCAGCAGGTGCCTGAAACTGCAGCTAGTGCTGAATCTCTTATATACTATGTTTTAAAACTATACCTACATACGTATGATACAGTTTAATTTATACATTAGGCAGTATTAAGAGATTAACAACAATAACTAATAATATAATAAAACAACTATAACAATGTACTGTAACACATATCTTCTTATACAGTGTGGATACACTGGATAAAGGGATGATTCACACCCCAAGCAGGATGGATCAGGGCAGCCGAAGCTTTCATCATGCTACATAGAATGGTGCACAATTTAAAATTTATGAGTTTTTCATTTACTATCTCCAGAGCACAGTGGACCATGGGTAGCCGAAACCATGGAAAGTGAAACTGGATAAGGGGGGACTACAGTATATGGATTGATGAGGTCAAATAAAAGTGCAAATGGAATGTGTTCAAAGGTACTTGGTATGTTTTTGTAATTTGGGGGCAAGTTTGATGCTGAAGAGGGAATTTTTCTCATACAGTTTAGTGGCTCCAGATGTCTGGATAGTACTTCTTGTTAAGGAGCATTCGTTTTTGCCTATTAAATCCTCGACTATTTGAGATTATGCCTAATAGGTCTTATTTTTATATTCTTAGCTTAATAATATTGATTTCAGTTAACATTTTGAGCACTTATTATATGTTAAAGTACTTTATTCTAAGTACTTCAAATCTATTATTATTTCCATCCCCAGACCAGAATATAGAGTCACACAGAGCTTAAAACGTTGCTTGAGATTACCTAACAAGAATTGAAGAAACTTCTATTAGAAACCAGGAAGTACAGATCCAGAATCCAGGTGCTTCAATGCCTCTTATTGTACAAAGTACCTGGAGAACATAATCTTCGCTAATACTTTCAGAATAGGTGAAACTTTTCACTTATGCTGCATAATCACATTTATTTTTAGGGTAGCTGTTTCTGTGACACAGCAGTTGGTTATATTTTCATACTTTACAAAGTCTGCTCACCAGTAGGGACTGAAAAAGATGCCATGTTCTGAGAATGCCACCCTGTTTGGAATTTGAGGGAATGAACTGTCACAAACAACAGGGACACAGAACATCCCCACATCAAAGAGGTGAAGCTGGTCACCAGTGACAGTCCGGAGTTAAATAATTACATTGTTTGAGCTGCTAACTCCCAAAGAATGTTGTTTCTAAATTGCACTTTAAGAATGCCATGCCCTTTATAACCAAAGTTAATGTTTTCTGTTGCTCTGTTTTGGAAGGATGTGTCAGTTTAATTAAACTATTAATGGAAGACAGATTTTAAATACTGTATATTTTTTGTTAAATTGTATCTGTTCAACAAGTATAAATAGGAAAATGGAACTGGTGGGGAGCAGATGCACTCCCTGCCTGCTAAATTATTCATCATCAGATAAGAGGAGGCACTGTGCTTGCTTAGGTGTTTGTTCACGTGGTAAACAAATCCACTTCTGGGTTATAATATTCATTGAGTTCATTTAGAAATAAAAGGTGACTGCTCCTTTGAAAACTGTGGGCCAAATAAAGGGATTTGTCCATCTTTTGTGAAACAGATAACCAAAATGCAAGACCTGAAGACGCCTGGTGATGATGGCTCCAGTTGGGATCACAGACACATTTCTGCCACCTAACTGACAATTCAGGAAAGAGAGACTACAGGAGTGGTTGGCTTCCTCTTCTTTATCCTTTCTGGATTGCCTAATTATAGCTGAGTCTGCAGCAAAACACATGAAACATGAAACCAACCTAACATAGAACAGCTGTTGGTTTTTATTGCCAGAAATGACAATTGATAAAGTAAGCACTGTGCACACCCAAGCATTCAATTCAAGAGAATCGATTTGAGTCTGGCTTAAAGATCTGGAAGGGCTACAGTAGAATAATTTCTTGCCTCTTCAGCCTATGGATGACATATGCAAATAGAAAGGGGACCCTAATTGGCAAATGCTTAAAGAAGCAGGACAGTAATGAAATTATACTTCTCTAGGAAGAGGAATGGCAGCGCTCCATTTGCTGCCTATAGTCAAGGATGTAACATGTTATAATAGAGACAAGTGTGTCTTTCCTTTGTGGGGCAGGTCAATCAATAGCTTTTCATGTGATCTTGTTCACTATTATGTTGATAATGAAACCCTCGTGTGATGTGACAACTGTGGAATAACATTTGGTCACAAAGCTGGTGTTAACAAGCACAACTGGCACTCTCATAATTAGACTGATTTCTGCTCTCTTCCTTCACAAATTGTCGATAAGTGCAGTAAACAGGCCGTTGATTCCTTTCTGAACAGCTATGTTAAGTTTCATATTCTTGTAAATTCATCCACTAGGTTTGTTTGAGGTATGAGGCCATTGAAGAGAAGATTATATACAATCTTTCTTCTTGGCTAGCTATGCATATGTAAATACATCTATCTATCTATCTATCATCTATCTACCTATCATCTATCATCTTTACTAACAAATTTTGTCAGTAAAATTTAAAGCACATATTAACATATTTAGTTTTAATTAACTGGCAGTTGGCAGAGAACAAGACCAGAAAAACCATGACCCAGTGCAGATGTGTGGGTTTGAGATTCATTAAGAGAAGCAGAGAAATAGAAATATACATTAAATGGAAAGCAAAATACATGAAAAACTAACCACCTCTTTTACACGTCTGTACAAGAACAACTCTATATGGAAATTGTTGGGTCAATCAAGGACTGTCGGGTGGTGAGATGCCCAGCTGAAAGAAGGCACGAGGCAGGCTGTGTGCCATAAACGCAGCAACAACTCTTTTATTCATCTGAGGTCTGGGCCAGAGAGAGAGCTCCAAAATGGAGCTGGGTTTTTATACCCTCATACAAACAACAGCAGCATGGTGCCAGCACACACGCGAACAGAAAAGAAACTTACAAATAATTGACATGAAATGCACATCAACAAGTTGTTTTTTCGCTCCTTCCTTCCCAAGGGGAAGGGGCAGAACAGTCTCTGAAGCCTGTAAACATTTCATAACTGAGAGGCCCTGACACCTGGGCTCCACAAAACTATAATTAATTTACAAGGTTAGCCCTGGGAAGAAGCTTAAATATATGAACCTAATATCTTCCTATTATCCATTATGACAATTATTTTTGGTCTTAATGTTTTCTGCTGTGTGGATTTTCTGCACAGGGTTAGGAGAAGCTCTTAAATATGAAAATCTGATCTATTCATAGACAATCAATGAATTAAAGGGCTTTTTTTTTGAGAACACACCCATTGTTATCAAAAGGTGCTAACTGCATTTAAATACAAGCGGCACTGAGTGCTGGGTAAAGAAGTTTATCCAGGTGGGACCAATGCTTCATGCAAGCTCTGATCTGAGTGGGCAACTCTAAGACTATCTGACATGACTTCAGCCAGTCAAAAGACAACTTTGCTTAAGTAAGTCACCACTTTATGATGGGGAAAACATTTACAACACAAAAACCAGGTAAAATCAGGTTTTCAGAGTCTATTTATGTGCTATTGAAAGACAACTGTGCAAAAGGAGGTGATAATGTGATCTAATCGGTAGTTTGGGGGTAACTAGGTGAGAATAATTGCTAAGAAAGAAGAAACTGCTAAAAAAAGATCAAATTAGAAGTAAATTTGAGTTCTTATAACTATGCATTCCCATGTGCCCTCTCTTCTTTTCTCTCTTGTTGTTATAAAACATCAATTCAAAGGTAGTAAGTTTTTGAAGATGCAATAACTATAATATTGCCTGCTTTAGATACTAAGCAGAATTCTCAGTGCAATATTCAAAATGAAAATTGGTTATACATGTAACCATTCTATGAGGCTTAAGGAACCCCAATCCAAACACACTGCAAAACTTAATTGGAAAAAAAAATATTTTCTATAGGGAGAAAGGCAAAAACTCTCAACCTCCATGAAAGTTCAAGATCATAACTCTCAATTAAAGTAATTTTGAATATCAGTAGAGAATACTTGGCACAATTTCTAACCAAGTAGTGGATGGATTCCCCAGGGGCTTCAGGGATTAACTGAGGTATTAAGGGGAAGGGCAAACACATCTATCCAACTGAAGCACAGATATCAAACTTACATAAACAGTTCAGTCATGCTAACTTGATTTAGACGCTTATGGAACAACCAAGCATACACTTGTTAATACGACTGCAATGCTCCTGATTAATAGTGGCTATAAATGCCCTTCTATAAACTTATTCACTAACGGTATTATTTGATAAGCCACTTTTCATTCTAACTTTCTCCCTTATTCCTTATTACTTTTTTCCTTTTCTCTTTCCTTTGAATTTGCCCCCAATTTACCAGGAAGTATGCTAGGAGCTAAGGATATATAAGATATGTTCGCTGCCCATGAGGAGTGTACAATGGGGTAGCACAAATGAGTACATAAATCAACAATTAAAAAGAGACTAATGCTTTCATAAAGGTATTTATGTGGGAGTATATCAAGTCGTATGGAGCTGACAGGAACTCAAATGTGAAGGATGAATCAGTGGGGTAGAGAGTAAGAGGATTTTGCCATTAGATAAAACAAGGTATGCAAAGTTAGAGAGATCTGGGAGACCCCAGCTTAAGGGGCCCGATGTATGTGATGTGCATAAAAGAGTAGTGGGAAGTGGGACTGTAGCACTTGTTTTCATCAGAGAGTGGGGTGGGGTAGGGAGAAAGTGAGGTATATTCTGCAATGTCTGGGGACATTTTTGATTGTCACAACTTGAGGGAGTTACTACTGACAACTAGTGGATAGAAGCCAGGAATGCTGTCAAACATCCTGCAATGCACAGAACAGCCCACCATAATTAAGAATTATTTGGGCCACAATATCAGTAGTGCCAAGGTTGAGAAATCCTGGGCTAGAGAACATGATCCTCCTACACACTTCTAATTTTTTGGAATAGAGTACCTGAAGAAAAAAAAATTAATATCAATGTTCTTCTCAGCACTTGGTTGGCAGGGATGCCATTACTGAAGAGATAAGTCAGTGGCGAATGTAGTTATATCATTATATTGATCTAGGGCCTATGGAAGAATCTTTGGACTCTACAAAGATCCCGCCATAGACTCGTTATTTATTTGGATAAGAACACATGATGAATACAGTATCTGTAATGGATCAAATTAGTGATTTCATTCTGAATTCAACAGATGAGTTGAAATAGATTTTTGGAATTCTAAATGAATAGTGTTGCTCTGTGGTGACAGAATAAAGCTACTGAGCTCAGTAGACACTTTAGATATTATCCCTCAATGTTACCATTCTTTCCTGGAATTGTATGCTTGAATTCTTTCTTCCTCTCTAAAAGGAGGAAGAAAAAAAAAATTTCTTTCTAGAAACAAAGAAAAAACCTACCCATTTAAAGAAAGGGAGACTTAGTGCCCTATAATATGTAACCACTCCTCGCCCATCCACCAAGGCAACTTACTGTTTCCCTTGCAGAATTTTTGTTTCAACTTATGAAGCATATTGAATGCAAAATGAGCAAATTAATTTCAGAAAAGGAAGAATGAAAACCATTCTCCTTACAGGGGAGTTTTGTATCAACCATCGTTGAACCACTTAATCTTCAAGCAGTTGGGTCAATAGGTAAAACTGCTCCAAGGTTCTCGTGGTTATGTGGTTCTAAGTTATATTATTAACATTTGAGAATTATACTATAGTTATTAAATACCACATACATCATTATATTTAATTATACAACCACAAATTTCATAAAGCAAAGATAATGGAAAACCCCTTATTATTAGAGTCTGTTTTCTACTCTGTCAGGATAACATTGAAACTCCAGGATATTTCAGTGGGGTCATCATTTGTACATATGTCTTCTCTCCGCCTTAGCTATGATTTCCTTCTTTCATATTGAAACTCAGGACAGTTAAACAATACATGTATTTTGTGTGCAGTTTTCCTGTATAATTTTTCTTTTCTAGGATAAAGAAAATCCTGTTTTGCCAAACCTTCTGTTAGAATTGGTTATATTTACCCCCAATTGTTGTTTGTGGTTTGACAATTAGTTTTGCTAATGAGTTAACTAGTGCAACGGGCCACTTGCAGAGCTAGTCTCAGAATAATGACTGTAATTATTTATCACTAAACCAGGACAGCATCTTTCTTTTTCCTTGACAAGCACAATTCTTTATTCTCCCATTAGCCAGATGCCCTGGTCTCTGTAAACCAGTTATTGACCTGCTCATTTAAGGAGCTTCACTCTAAATGCTATTTCCCTTATTTAACTCAAGTAAGCTCCTATAATTTCTTTTCACCATATGGGGTTAGAATGTAAAGACTTCATTGTTCATTTATTGTGAGTAAAGCAAGGCGTCAGGAAGCTATTCTTAGATAGATGCTCAGACTCCTGAGCCCTGCTTACTTGTCCCTGGTTATAATGGATACAAAACCGTATGGGGCTGAGCGAGCATCATGTAAGCTCCGTAGGAAATCTGAGGCAATGAATCATGGAGTCGGACTCCTGCTGAGGACTGTGTGCCTGAACAGACTACAAATAGATAGAAAAGCCGCTTAAGCAAGTGGCTTTCATACGACAGGAATGCATATGTTAGGCATAAGAGGCGACTATTTGGATAAGGATGTTTATATGTAAAGAGCAATAATAATTCTTCTAGCCAGAGTCTGAGAGAGCAAACTGTTAGAGAAGAACAATGCCCCTGGGCCCACATTGATATATTTCAGGCGTTATCTTCTGCCATTTAATATCCTTTTTCTTTAAAAATGTCACACGATATTGGATCACCTTGGCCATGATGTATTGTGTCAGGGCACATGCAATGAGACATAGTGAGATGTGACTGGCGAAGCCTAAAGTAAAGATTAGATGTCACAAATTAAAGGAATAGTCACTGCCATCATTCATGATTGAACTTCCCTTTGAAACTGGGAAAAAATTAAGAGTTTAAAATTACATAGGAAAGAAAGTTGTGTATATAATGTTTGGAGGAGCGTGTTCTCTTTCTCCCACATTTTCTTTAAATAGAAAGTGCTATAAGTTATACCTGACCTCTATCTGTAGAAACATAATTGTGCTGTTAAAAACACACACACACAATAAACACCCCCACCTTGGGGAAACCTTGTTAACATTTTTATTAAATTTCTATGTTTGAATAATGATACTTTAATACATCTTTCTCTTGACTGCAATTCCCAGAGTCCCTTTCAGAGTAACTTGGCTTGACAGGCCAGAAATTTTGAGATAAAGGAAAGACAAATTAGGACCAGGTCTATAGGGGCAAACAAGATTACAGTGGAAAGTTTGTGGTGTGAAGAGAGCATGAACAGAAACTACTGGCTTTCTTTCAAGGCTATTATGTATATGTATGGTAAGCGAGGCTAGCCCTACAAGCGTATAAATAAACATGTTCATATTTGTCCCCATGCAAGCTCCCTTGACTTTTTAAGCTAACCGTACCAGTATAAACATGGATGGAAATAAACAGTTTCACTCAGAATAACAAATATGACTCAAGCAGAGAATTCGCCCAATAAAGTAAACATGAAATTAAGAAAATTATCAAGGAGAAGGAACTAAACAAGAAAAAGATGGACTTACAGCAAATTAGAGTGGAGGTGTTTTCAATCTCTTGATAGAGCTGTTCCGTGGTGGGTTTGGTAAGCATGTGACATTTCTGGGCATTCTAAATAAAATAATGCTTCCATCAAATAAAAGTTAGGCTGTACCTCATCACATTCTCAAGACACAAATTGAGCTCCAGAACTCAGGAATCTGAAATCAAAAATTTCTTGCTGATGTATTTAAAAATAGAACTTAAGGCTTCAGAAATAATGCACATATCCTTGAAGATGTTAATTGTAACCATTAAAGGCAATAAGGCTGGGTAGAGGGCCATGCAAATAAAATTTGTTAGGGCACTCCTTCTATGTGCCACAAAGCCATTGGCATAGAATATGTACAATAAATACTTTGGAATAGAAGTTTAAATTAAGTAAACAATGTGTTAGCTGATTTGTGTTGATTTGAAAATTAAAGAAAACAAAGCAAGAAATTAAAATTAAGTTCTCAGATAAACAGTGGACGCTAAATACATTTTTTCATTATGCTTTCAATATTATTTAATACATAGACATTTTTAATTTAGATGTGACCAAATGTGTCATTTTTATTTCTTTATGGCTTAATTTCTTTAAAATCTCTTCTTGTATTGTCTTCTTTTCTAAATTATGCTTTTTACATGTAGATCTCAATCCACTTGGAATTAATTTTATAAATTATGTGAGGAGGTAATATAATTAATGCATAATTGATTGTCTAAACTCTTTAAGTTTTTGTTAATTTAGTCTGTTATGCAATACCACTTTTGGAATATAGTAATTTGCTATTACAGTATTATTATTATAGTAAGTTTTAGGAGCCTGTAGTTAGGCAATCTATTCTGTTCCAAAATATTTTTCTACACCAGTACCATAATATTTTATAATTATAGTTTTATGGTAATAATTCTGGAAGCTTGATATGGCAAATCTTCCCACCTTGTACTTACTCAAAATTGTCTTGGCTAATGTGGGCCTTTGCATTTCCACATGAATTTTAGGATAAGCTCGTCAAATTCCATGAAAAATCTTTTTGTTTAAATTTGTTTTGTATTTAATTAATATATTAATTTACGGAAACTAAATGTTTTAATATTATTGAGCTTTTCCGCCCATGAACACACTAAATTGTTTCATTTGTTTGGTCTTTGTTATGTCTTCCAATATAATTTTATACAATTTTCCACATAACAGTTGTGAAATTTGTTACTATGTTCATTCCAGTTTTTGCGCCCCTTTAAAATGATGATTTGGGCATTGCATTTCTAATTTATTTTTGTGTCCAGGATACTTGCTGAATCCTCTTATTGATTCTAATAGTTTGTTTGTAAATTATCTCGGGTTTCCTATGCAGACAATCATATTGTCCCTGAAAAATGAGATTTTGATTTTTTTTCTTTTTCTATCTGTATATCTGTATATAATTTATTTCTTTTTCTTATTATTTTGTGTTTGCTAGGCCCTCCAAACCACTATGAATTATAAACAATGATAGTAAGTATGTCTTGATCCTGTCTTTGGAAACAAAAAGTTACTAATGTTTCACCATTATGTATAACATTTGCTATTGTTTTAGTAAATGACGTTTGGTTAGGTTAAGGAAATTTCCATCTCTTCCTATTTTGATTATAGTTTTATTTTATCATTAACATATTTAGATTTTTCTGTATCTATTGATGTGGTTGTGTTTCTTTCATCTTTAATCTCTCATGAGAAATTACATTAATGTATATTGCCAAGTATTAAACCTTGGGTACACCCAATTTGATGGCATATTACATACCACATACATCACTGATGACAGCCTATAATTTTCTTTTCCTCCAATAGCTTTTTAAAAATAGTTGAGTAATTTTTCCTTTTTTTTTTTTTTAGAGCATTTTACATGAAATTGGAATTACCTATATTGAAAGCATTGGTAGAATTATCTTAAACTGTGTAAGTGTAATTTGTGGCTATACAGACAGGGTATATTTTAGAATAGTAAATATGTTTATTTAATAGTTATAGATCTATTCATATATTTAATTTATTGCAAGTCAGTTTATTTAAAGTTTCATTGCATTATATTATAATATTTTAAAAATCTCTATTTGTAGTTTATGTTTTTTTGGTCATTCCTAATGTCATTTTCCCTTTCTTTTTGTGAACTTTTAGCTTAGTCAATTGTATTAGTCTTTTCTTAGAACCATGAGTATCTAGCTTATTTTACGTTTGTCCATAGAACTAACTTTATTTTTGTGTGTTTCCTCTCTATTTTTTCCTACCTCAATATTTTCTACTCATATTTGTTAGTTCCTTTATTATATACTTCCTTGGTTTAACTAACTCTTTCAATTCTTTTAATTTGTGGTTCAACTCACCGATATTAAGTCTATCTTTTTTTTTCTAGCAAACGTTTAAAGATAAAAGTATCTTTCTAAATCACTTTAGTAATAACCACAATCTAATGTATAATCTTTTCATTCAATCAATTTTTAAAATGGATAAAAATTTACTGTATTTTTGTTAACCTATGGTTACTTAAAAGTTTGTTTGACTTTCCCTGGAATTGTTTTTGCATTAATTGTTATTGATTTCAATGATGATGCAATGAGTCAATTGCATTATAGTTAGAGAACATGGTCTATATTTTATTGATTGTTATCAGTGAGATGTGCTTTGAAATTATTATGTCAATTTTCATAACTGCTCTATTTGCACTTGAGAATAATGCCCAGGGTTATATACAAATCTATTAGAATAAGCTTGATAACTAGGCTGGTGAGGTATTGTATACATGTACTAATGTATTATTTTGTGTAATCTACTAGTTATTGAAAGTGTGTTGTTCAACTCAGCCAATTTATCTCAACTGAAGATAAATCAATTACTCTTTGTAATTCTATCAGTTTGTTTTCTAATATATTCCAAAATTATCTTATTGGGTACTGAAAAATTTAGAATTTCTGTATTTCCTTAGTGAATTGTTCTTCTTTCATTACGCTGGTGAAATTCATAATAATGTCTTCAACTCTATTTGATATTATAGAGCTGTCACAGCTTTTATTTTCATTGTAATTTGCTTGTTGGATTTTTTCCTATCTCTACTTTAAACTTTTTGTGCATATATGATCTAGGTGTGCTTTATGCAAACAACAAGATGATATTTTTAAAAACTGATCTGAAAAATCTCTCATTTTTGTTAAATTTAGTTTGCGTGTATTTATTTGTGTACTGACATATTTAAACATGTTTCTATAATCATATATTTTGCTTTCTATTTATCATGTCCTTCCTAGGGGAAGTGGGTGGCATGAGTTGCTTTCTTTTTTTCTGGATTCTAGTTATTATTGATTTATGCTTTTACCTGTTGTTTAATTGCAAGGTTTTATTCAACTGGACTTTTTCTGTGGGAGTTCTATAGAGCCTGGTTGAAATACATGTTCCTCAAAAGTGGATTTGAATGTATATATTACAGATGCCAGAGAGCTGTTACCAGTGTGAAAATAATTTGGGATTACTTGTTTTTCCCTTATGTTTGAGGATCCCTAAACTCCCAGGCAGAGATTAAATTTAAATTCCAAACCTTAAAGAGGGTAGGGTAGCTTCATAGGAAAAAACCTGAGAGACTTTCTTTCTGCCAAGAGCCCAGGTAAAAATGGGAAGTTTCAAGTTCCCTTATATACTCATATGCATTATGTTTTTAACAGGTTTCCCTTGCTTCCCCAAACTTTCTCCATTTATTTTTTCATTAAGTACTCTTCCAAAACCCTGACTTTTTCAGTGGGTTTCAGTTTCTACTCTCCACCTTGATTGTGTCGATAATCTGGTCTCCTATTTCCACCTATGTGTGAAGCCAAGAATTTGTAGATTACCTAATAGAAAGACATCCTTTGTATAGCTTCAGCATTAGTTCATTTGTTTTCAGCTCTGTTTGGTTTCTTTTCTTTTTCAGTTTTTTTTTCCCTAGAGATTTTCCCAGCTTTCTCAAGAATTTAGCTTTCAAAAGGTTAATTATTATATTTTATCATGCATTTGTAGAACTTCGTAATAAGAAAGTATTTGTGTTATCTTATTTACAATTTTGCTGGAATTGAAAGTCTAACAAAAGAAATTTTAAGCTAATATTTTAAAACCCAATCCATCTTGAGACAAAGCTTCATTTTCCTTGCTTATATTGAAAGTATTCATGCAGAGTCGTATGAGGTTGGACAATTACGTTTGTGAACTCATCCTAGTAAAAGTGCTATATACCTCATTGCTGAATATCACTATAGTCACCTTCGAAGTACTCCCCTTGGGAAGCTACGCACTGATGCCAGCACCTAGTCCACCCTTCAAAGCAATTTTGGAACTCTTTTTCTGGAATGGCCATCCGAGCTTTCGTCGTATTACCCTTGATGTCCTGGATGTCATCAACATGTCTTGCTTTTAAAATTTCCTTCATCTTCAGGTAAAGAAAGCATTCATTGGGGGCCAGATCAGGTGAGTAGTGAAGGTGTTCCAATACAGTTATTTGTTTACTGGTTAAAAACTCCCTCACAGACAGTGCTGTGTGAGCTGGTACATTATTGTGATGCAAGAGCCATGAATTGTTGGTGAAAAGTTCAGGTCATTTTCATCTAACCTTTTCATGCAGCCTTTTTAACACTTCCAAATAGTAAACTTGGTTAACTGTTTGCCCAGCTGGTACAAATTCATAGTGAATAATCCTCTGATATCAAAAAAAGGTTAGCAACATCGTTGCAACATGCTCGCGAACTTCATTGTCAGACCTTGTGTGTACCCTAATGTAGGTGCTCCGAAAGTTTCTGCTTTGCGGAAAAGTTGGAGGAGATTATTTGTAACACAATCCTAAATCTGGGATTTAGTTTTTCGTACTCAATCACTAACCTTGAAGTTTCAGGTTGCTTTTTACAAATGCTTTTAAAATGGGGTTTAAAATATTACCTTAAAATTTCTTTTGTTAGACTTTCAATTCCAGCAAAATTGTAAATAAGGTAACCTACTTTCTTATTACAAAGTTCTACAACTGCATGATGAAATTTAATTTAATATAAAGGCTAGTATTTTTTAATGAAAAAGATGCCTAATAACTATAGTTTTTCTCTTACAGTGTTAATATCCTCATAACCATAGATCTCTTATTTTAGAAACGGTAATCTAAAACATAAAGTTAGTAGCTCATGGACTGAATAAATTAGATATGACTGAAATATGATATTTAATGAAATTTGATTCAGTCTCTGAGTTACATAAACTTATTTTTTCCTGTGTTGTTTTTGCTTCCCTTTCCTAATAAAAGGATTAGAGTGTTGATTATAATCCATGTGGATATTAAAGGAAAAATGATAATCATATAATTTGCTGTCCATTAAGTGATTACTGAAGCCAGATATTATGATAAATATTTCTTATAATTATCTAATTCCATCTTAGAAGACTCCTATAATATCAGTATAATTTCACTAGTTTTTTAGATACAAAAACTAACTTGCCCAAGATCATATTGTGGGTAATCAAAGGATCCAGGATTTGAGTACAGATCTGACTTCAAAACATGCATTCTTAATCCTCTGGGAGCATATAGGCTACAGAGAAAAGACATACAAAAAATAATAATTTATAGTAGTTTTATAATAGTATGTGGTAAAGAATTTAGCCCTGTCAAGAAAGAGGTCTCACCTTTGTCTTTGGCTTCTGGGAGGTAATCTCTAGGTCTATGGAGTGTCATAACTGATAAGGAGTATCTTTGTTTGCTTGCTTGAAGTCATGATGATCCAGCAATATGATTTACGGTGGGGAATGGCTATACCAGAGAGTATTTAGGATAGGGGCTGACCATGCCAGACAGACCAACAATGTGATTTAGAATGGGAGCTTTGAGTATTAGTCACCTGAACAGTGAAATGCACCATGCTGGCAATCAATGATGCCTACATGGTGGAGCCCCAATAAAAACTCTGGACCTGAGTTCAGGGGAGCTTCCTAGGTTGGTCATATTCCATGAAAATTGTCATACATTGATGTCAGAAAAGTAATGTGCCCTGACTCTACAGGGAAAGGACAAAGGAAGTTCCTGAGCTCCTTTTGATGAATGTCTTCCTGTTGCTGACTGTAATCTGTATCCTTTCTCTGTTATAAACCATAACCAAACTTTAACAACATTCAGTGAGTTCTTCTGAAGAATTATTAAAACATTGGCTGGCTTTTGGAATCCCTAGAAAACACAGTTGGTATCAGAAGTGAGTGTGGTCTTGTGTAGACTGGGTTCCCTCTAATTACACACAGTTGGTTAAGTCCAAGGAAATAGAGAGTTATAAAAAGTGAGTTGTGGAATCATGGGAAGGTGAAACAAAGGAAATATCTGGGCAACTCAGAAGAGCCTAAGAGTTTATCTAGAAATTAAGGAAAGAATGTTATTCTAGGAAAAGCAAAGAGCATATGCAAACACAAGGAATCAGCACATATCATGTTTCATTTAATCAATCATACCATGTGTCATCAAAACAAAACAAATAAAGCTACCAATTAAACTATGATGTGCCATTAATTGTAAGACATATCCTCATATTATAGATATTAAAAATTTTGTTAAAATAAATAAAATATGGTAGACTATTTAGGAATTAGTGCAAAACTAAGTATGACCAACATCTTAGCTATTCAAGACCAGGACAAAAGGGAAAAATATAGACGGGAGGGATAGCAAGACATGATGTTAGGGCGGTAACTTAGAGACATACTGTGAAATTTAGGTGAAACATTAAATTCACTATGTGCCATTTCTTCTGGTAAGAGTCTTACATAAAGTATGTCTTTCAATGGTCAGAATGATTGAAAGTATATTATATGTACAGAAACTGAAACTCAGAGAAGCTACGAAGTTTCCCAAGCAAGTCAGATATCTATTAAGCTGGGTGGCTAAGATGTTAGAGACTTCCGATTCTAAAAAGTACATATTAAAGTGTTGACTTTACCTGTAGCAGCAGATTTATGGAGGGAAATGGCATGACAGTGTTTCTCTTTTGGAATATAACTCTAGTAGTACTGGGGAAAGCCTGGCAACAAAGAGAGAGGTGCACTTTTGCAATGGTCTGAGCTGATGTTCTGTGGTCACAGCTAAGGAAAGATGGAAGCTTAGATGTGGAAAGGAAGATTTAAGAAAGCAACAAGGATGTCTTTGAGATTTCCAGCTTGGAAATTTATAACAATTAGAACCACAAAACATTTTGAGGTAGGGTAAATTTTGAATTAAAATCCAAACTTATTTCAAGGTTTAAGTGTCTGCTAGCGATCCCAATTGAGCTAGCTCAAATATCTGACAGGGCTAATTAATGTACATTTAGATATCATCAGTATACGTATAAGTTGAGAATATTCAAGTGAGTTGAATCACCCAAGAACAGCATATAGATATAGAGAAAAATAATGACTAAGGCCAGCTCCCTAAAAACCCAAATATTTAAGGGGCAACCAGAAGAAACAACTAGTACTCTTGATAGAGAAGTAGAAAGAATGCAGTCCAGACAGAAAAGGTCGAGAACCATATGACTTCACTCAGATGTGGGATATAATACTGAAGACAACAAAGGAACAAGACAAACAAATAGGGAAACAAAAACTCATAGACACGGACAACAGTTTAGTGGTTACCAGAGGGTTAGGAGGTAGGGAGGTGGTAGGTGAGGGTAAAGGGGGTTAACTGCATGGTAATGGAAGGAGAACTGACTCTGGATGGTGAACACACCATGTGATATAGATGATGTATTATAGAATTGTACACTTGAAATCTATGTAGTTTTGTTAACCATTGTCACCCCACTAAATTTTAATTAAAGAAAGAAAGAAAGAAAGAAAGAAAGAAAGAAAGAAAGAAAGAAAGAAAGAAAGAAAGAAAGAAAGAAAGAAAGCTGTCTTGCTGGCATATAAGAAAAGGGAAATCAATGACAACAGTGCTGCTGAGAAGAGATGTAGGACAAGAAGTACAGTGGTCACTAATTAGTGACCATAACCAGAGAAATTGATTGATGACCAAAACTACATTGTAAATAGGAAGCATCAGTTACTTTTCACTGGGCTTTAAAACAACAACCCTATGGTTAGCTTACAATTCTATGGGACAGTAATTTAGATCAGGCTCAATTGGGTGATTTTTCAGGACTCAGCTGGACTTACTCATGCTATTTTTAGTCAGTTGCCAGTCAGCTTCTAGTGATTGTCTGATTGTTAGCTGGGGTGATGATGGCAACTGAGTCATGTGTCTCTCATCACCCAGCAGGCTACCCCAGGTTTGCTCACATGGCATGGCAGCTCTGAAGGGATTCAAGAGAGTGAGCATATAAGGACCCTTGAGATCTACGCATGGAATGGCACACTATCAGTACTGCCCCACCGTATTGGCCAAAGCCAATCACAAGGGCAGCCAGGTTTAAGGGGAATGGAAATGAAATTTACCTCTTGATAGAAGGAATGGCAAACATACTGCAAAAGGATACAGAGAGATAAAGAATATGGCCATTTTTGTAATCAATCACAGAACAAGATGACGAAGTGAAAACAGGCAATGTTGACTATTTTTGTCAATAAAGTGATGATGAGAAAATAATGCAGTCTTCATGGAAAAGGAAGTATGTGGCAGGGATTTTACCCCATTAGCAGGAAAATAAAGTTTGTTTTTAATGATTTTACACCTCCAACTTCTTTTGGTGCTATGCTCATCATCAGCATCCCTCTGATTTTCAGTTACACGTCGCCATAACCACCACCCATTCCCAAGTTTGGAAATGCCTGAACATAAATATTAATTTGAAGACCTAAATCAGAATGATTCATATAATCTAGTAAAATTTGTTTCTGTCAAATGCCATTTTCCAATTAGCCACTGGAGTAATCTTCCTCAATTGCCTTTTCTACTGTGTTGGTTCAGGTTCTTAGAGAGGCAACACCAAAACAGAGCTGTAAGTGCAAGAGAACTATCAGGGAAATACTCAACCTAGGGCTTTCTACATATAATATAATAAATCATCAGAGGTATATAAATAACGTTTGATCAACCTTGAGCAACATTTCAATTTGATCACAGTTGACATTTAAACTACCTGTTGGCACACAAATGATCTGCTATACACCTTCAATTTTTGAAACCATTATTCTGAACTAACCAGTGATATAGCCTAAGAGTCCCAGAGAAACAATAATGCAGTTCTTTCTTCATACCACTAGCCTATATTCATGTGTAAGGTTTTGTTTATGAAGTCATTATAAAGCAGCATTTTTCTGGTAGGAGAGTTTAATGATACTTGTTGAGATACAAATTTAATGGTACACATTGCAAAACGAGAAACTGGTATCATCAAGAGGATGAGATATCTCACACAGACCAACACCATTATATTGTTAATAACAATTAATAACAACAACAATAGGGAAACAGTTATAAGTGCTATAAAAGAATATGATGTGCTTTGCTCCAGTACTCATCAAGCGGAAGGAAGAGTTGGTCTCAGAATGCTGTAAGATGATCGTTATTTTTTATGATTTTAATTTTAATAGTGTTAATGTTTAATGACACATGATTGGCTTTAAGTGTCTTATAAATAATAAATAAACTAGGTGAGTGTGTGGTGTCTCTCAGACAGGTGTGCTCGAGGCCAATGGAACTGCTCTTTATTTGACTCTGGAGACCTTTCATGCACAGGGGAGAGCAGAATGTACGTCCAGGAACTGGGGCAAACTTTTCACATTTTAGCACTGAAAACAGGGGCAGGATTCTTGGCACTTTCTCAAGCCTCTGAGATTCTACTGAAGTCCTGAGATACAGGAAAGTTCATCTCAGATGTTTTAGCAAACAGAAAACTGCTGGAAAATGTTTCTCTTGTTTCCGGTCCTGTAGAATTCATAACACTTAAACACCTGTGTCCATCAAATAGAACACACAGGATCACAACTAGAGCTGTTCTTGACTTTGCAATTTCATTGACTGACAGTTTAATATCTATTTATTTTCACATCTGACACCAGTAAAGACAGGCTGGCATCATGAATGTCAAGACATTATGCTGACAACTGTATTTTTTTTTCATCTTTTGTGGGGGTAGAGGAAGGTTCAGCATTCCCAAAGAAAATGCTCTTTTCAAGTACTGCAGCTCCAATAAAGACCAAATTACAGTTCAGATATAATTGGCAGTAACTATTGATAGGTTACCTGTACATGTTTATATAGGAATGGGTACAGTCAATTTGATATTTACTAGTAAAGTAACTGTTACTGTTATACTCTGGAATGAAATGTGTAATTATACTATTTAAATAGCTGAAGCAGCTGCCATTACTGTGGACTGTGTAAACAGTGTTTTCCATGCTAAAATTAAATGTTTAGAATATGGTCCCTTATTTTCTGCAGCTCTTGTTTAGTCTCGGAAATACAAACAAGAGGTCTAGCTCCATCTCAGTTCCATAATGTTGGAACATTCCAGATAAGAAGCATTCACAAAATGAAAGCAAGATAGATTTTTAAAACCCTCTATCAAGACCATAGTTTGCTCAACATTTACCACAAAGTAGAGAATGTAATGTTCACATTAGACGCCGTGAAAAAAACATTTCTTTTCATATGCTGAAGCAGATCAGAAGTCCTTTGTGTCTCTCATTTATGCCTGCTATCTAAACAGAAAATAACTCAATTTTACTGTACCTCAATGTACATTTGGGGAAATATTATTATGATGCTGAGATCACTCAACTTTTCAGTCTGATATCTTGAGAATTTTCTCATGGCTAGAGGTAAAGTCTGATAATTCACAGAACCAGTTTCACTGTGCAACCATTAAGGAGCTGCCTTATAATCAGGCAGCACTGAATGGACTGACTTTATTGCCTTTATAGTTTAGGATTGAAGTATACTATTACATTTTACAATTCTCCTCCCAAATGTCATTTTGCCAAGTACTCTAAGAATGAAATATGCTCTCTAAACTGAAATTTTGTTCAGAGTGTGTTCATTCACAGAAATTAGGCATGAGATTGATTGTGGATTTCCACAAAATCACATTAATTTCAGTTCTTGGCAATTACAGTATAATTAGTGTTATTGATGTAGCAGCCTCATAAATAAATATTTTGTAGCCATATAGGAATTTTTTGTTTGTTTGTTTCTTGCTTTATTTATTTGTTTAGGCTTCATTTATGGGTGAAATTAGGCCTGGGTGTCTTCACTCTTTCATACAGGGAGGGGTAAAGGGAAGAAATGAATGAGGACCCTTTCCTCCAATTTACTGAGTCCATCTCATCGGCATATTCCTGCAAGCTCCATTCTGACTTTCCCTAGCTTGAGTTCTCATTAATATATCCTATCTCCTCAACTCCAGTCTCTGTTTCTATGACTATCAACCTTCTTCATTGGCCCCTACAAAATCATGGCCTCAGATGCAATGTTCTTAGGTCTTTTCTTAACACTCCTAGTAGTTGCCTACACCTGCTTTCCCTTATATCACCTCTTCATATTTTTCAAATGGAACTGTCTTGATTTGCAAGATGCACTGGATTTGGAATCTGGAGCACTGGACTTGAGTCCAGGCTCCACCATTCATTTATGTGGCCTTGAACAAATACTCATTTCTAAAATGAGGGTAATACTAATTTATTCATTTAACAAATGTTTATTGAGTAACTACTGGATACTGTCTTAGATATCAGAATACAGCAGTGAAAACAAAATCAGCCAAGGCCACTCCCTCATGGGCCTTATATTCTGCACTTACGTACCTTTAAAGGATTAAATAGAAAATATATGTGAAAGTTTACCATAAACCATAACATATATCCATAATGTATTTTGTGGCAGTGATAATAAGAAAACAATTGCTTTTACTTTTGTTTTGCCTATCCCAGAAAAAATATGTTTGTCATCTTACAAGGCCTGGCCTTCTAAAGTTGGTGAAAAGAAATAAAGGAAAAAGAAAATATTAGCAAAAATGAAATGTACAGGAAACTATTGGGAAGAATGGGAACAAAGGAAAAGGAGACAAAGTAGAGAAAAACAGAGATGATACAATTGACAGTACTAAGTGGAGACACACAAAATATATGGTTTTTTTAGAAGGGGAACAAACACTGATTGTACTGACAAAGTCAGAGCACTGAAGCAGAAAGAACCAATGCTTAGAGTAGGGAGAGTGGATTTCTAAGCCCCCTCTGTTTACTATTTATACAATCTTAGGCCAGTCACTCCACTTGTCTTGGTTGTGTTTTCGTCTATAGAAAGAGCGCCTGGACTGCATGATTTCCAAAAATATCTTTCAGCTACTGCCTTCTATGACTGTAAAGCAGTGTGTCATTGAGTTCAGTTTTTCACTAAGACCCTTCACAATGCCTGCCACGTGGGAGAACCAGGATACTTTTTCTGTAATAAAGTATTCGCTTCATTTTTTAAAAAAATTGTAGTAAAATACAAATAACAAAGTTTACCGGCTTAATCATTTTTAGAGATATAATTCGGTAGTGTTTAATACATTCACATTGTTACACTTTCTTCATTTTAAATGTTAAAAAATAAATGACAACAAATATTGTCTCTTCATTAAAATTTTGATAGAAAATCTAATCAATACTCAAATCCAATTATTTGATTTTTCTAGAAGGTATATTTTATCTATATATGTATAGTTTTCTCCAAAATTAGTTTGACTAAGTAAACAACTGCAACACTAAGTTTCCGTAGTCATTAAATGCAATTCAAATACTTCCATATATGTTATTCCTAACAGTATTCTCTATATCTTTTTCTATTTTCTGAGGCTCTATAAAGGCATAGGGGGAGGGTCATGTTAGATTTCCACCCAGACCCAATAGTGAATTTTACAAATAAATAGGGAGAAATGGACTCTCATATTTGTGATATGCAACAAGGAAAACTTAAGCCTCTCCTAACTGCATGTCATACCCTTCCCCCTCAAAAAAAAAATCTAAGATGATAAACAATTTTAATCTAATTATGAATATAAAGAGGCATTATATTCCAGAAATAACAAAATTTAAGTAGATAAATGATATTGCCCTCTGGAAAACTCCATGTCTTCATCGGGTGGAAGAGAATTTATGTGGGTGACATCAAGTGACCATGCACTGACCCCACCACTGCTGCCTGCTCCCTCAGTGGATAGTGGCTGTTCCTGCTCCTTCCACAAATAGATCCCAAACTCACTGCTTCAGGCCGCACTCTTTGGTGGCTAACAGCCTGATGCCTTGACATGCTGCTGCCACCAAGTTCACCTGACATTACACTGAGTGTTCTCAGTAGAATGAGGATGAAAATGAGACCGTCACATGATCCCAATGTCATCATTTATACCCCCATTAAAAAAGAACAGTTTAGGGGCTGATTTAATTTCCCACTATGCCACCCTTAATAACAATGGAATTCTGCTGAAGAGAGATAAGTAAACAGAATGAAAAATGAGGCAAAATCATAAAGCAGGTTCTCTGCTTGGTCACTCAGAAATACTGCCAACCAAGATTCACTAACTTTTACCAACTTTAAAGGGCTACTTCTTTGGATCTGAGGTTTGTACGGTTTCTTCACTTAACTCTTTTTGCCAGCAAGTGATCAATGTGAGTGGTATGAGACGAAACTCAAAGAGTGACAAGCTTGAGGCTTCCAATCAAGATGGCGGACTAGACAAAGTTTGTGCTTGAGTCCTCTCATGACCATATCAAAATTACAACTAAACTATGGAACAACCATCATTTAGATTCACCTAAAGTTTAGATGGACAGAAGTCCTATAACTAAGGATATACAGAAGAAGCCATGTTGAGACTGGTAGGAGGGGCAGAGACTCTAATTGGCTGGTCCCACATCCATGTGTGGCAATTAAAAATTGGGGGAAATATCTGTGCTGTGAAGGACCCCCCTGAGGAGTGAGGGTCACATTCCCACACAAGGCTTCTCAGCCCAGGTTCTAGTGAAAAACAGAGGAGTCCTCATTACTTCTGGCTGTGAAAACTAGCAAAGATTGTGGCTCAGAGATATAGAGGACTGTTTGAGTCCCAAGCATTCCTCTTAAAGGGACCATGCATGGACTTACTCACCAATGGACTCATTCACTCTGAGCTCCAGCACTGGAGCAGCAGTGCAACACGTGCCAGGAACATACGTGGAGGAGCTAAATTATCTGGCTTCAAGGCGAAGGCTATGGGGCAGCTTTCTCCCAGACAGAAATGCTGGCAGATGCTATTGTTCCTTTGTTAAGCCATCTCCACACCATTTGTGCAGACACAGGTGGGCATCATACATAAGTTTCCATCAACTGAACTAACACCGTTTACCCAGCTCTGACAATTGCCTAAGATCCCACTCTAGTCAGCTTGCAGTCTCACCCATGCCAATTCCAATGGTTTTTACATACAAAAGTCCTGTCTTGGCTCATTCTGTGGACTTTCTTACAATCTTTCAAAGGCTCACAAAGCCAAGCAAGTAGCATCTGGCTTCAGTGGGCCCCGTATATCTTGCTAAGCAGCCACAAGGCAAGCATTAGTGGCAGCCAGCCTCAGTTCACAGCTTAGCCTCTCCCAGGCACCTCTAAGCCCAGCATAAGTTTTGTAGCTCATATAAAGTAGCTCCAGGGAGAGTAGAGGCAGTGACAGACCTTGTCCAGCAGCAGAGCCCCTAACAAGAGGCTCTGGTGGTCAACCTCTGCAAATGATAGGGTAGACTCAGCGGGCACCAGACTCTGCTAAAGCAAATACTATTCCTTAGGGTCAGTCCCTGCACAGCAGCTCCTCCTCTGTTGTCATGGCCAGTCCTCATAGCCAATCAGCCTGACAGTAAATCCCTCTGACTGACATGTAAACAACAACCAAGGCTCAACAACAACAGGAGGGAACACACAACCCACACAAGGGACATATCTAGAATACCCAGGTCAGGTGATCAGGGAAACTGCACCACTGAGCCTCACAGAACACCTACTACATAAGGCCACTCTACTAAGAACTGGAGACCTAGCAGCCCTACCTAATATTGTACATAGAAACAAACACAGGGGAAGCCAAAATGAAAAGACAAAGAAACATGTCCCAAATGAGAGAACAGAATAGAAAAATAACTAAACAAAATAGAGACAAGAAACTTACCAGATTAAAAGTTCAAAACACTGGTTATAAAGATGCTCAGTGATCTCAATAAGAACTTCCACAAAGAGATAGGAAACATCAAAATGGAGGTAAGAAACATAAAAAAGACTCAGTCAGAAATGAAGACTACAATAAATGAAGAATACACTAGAGGAAATCAACAATAGATTAGATGAAGCAGAGGACTGAATAAGCAATTTGGAAGATAAGGTAGCAGAAAACATCCAATCAGAGCAGCAAAAATAAAATCCAAAATAATGAGGATAGTTTAAGGGGCTTCTGGGACAACATGAAGCTCAGTCATACTAATTTGCATCATAGGGGTACCAGAAGGAGAAGAGAGAACAAGGAATTGAAAACATATTTGAAGAAATAATGGTAGAAAACTTCCCTAACCTGGTGAAGAAAATAGACGTACAACACCAGGAAGCACAAAGACTCTTAAACAAAATGAAATCAAAAAGGAGCAAATCAAAACATATCATAATTAAAATGCAAAAGGTTAAAAACAAGAGAGAATGTTGGTATATAGGTATGGTTCACGTAAAAGTGACGAAGTAGATAAAACACTGTGCTTACATTCTCTCACAGCCACATCAAAACTACAACAAACTACAAAACAACCATAATTGAGAAGTGCCTAAAATCTTGCTGAACTGAAGTCCTAAAACTAAGGACATGTAGAAGAAGCCACCTTGAGTCTGGTAGGAGGAACATGGATGCAGAAGAGGCTGGTGCCACACTCAAATTTGACCATCAAAAATTGGGATATCTCAGCTGTGGATGTTCCCCCCAGAGGAGTGAGAAGACCCATCCCTTCCCCAGCTCAGGGGGCCAGGGCCAGGGAGAGCCCCCATAATTTCTGGTTGTGAAAACCAGTGGAAATTGTGACTGAGTTAGACAAAGTGTGGCTGCACTCTCAGGTGCTCAACTTAAAGGGACTGCACCAGACTTACTCACTGACAGAATCACTGGCTCTGAGTTCCAGCACTCGGGCAGCAGCTGGAGAGGCAGTGGGGGCATATGGTGGGGAACTGAGCCATCTGGCTTCAGGATGGGGACTGGAGGGGCAGCTTTCCCTTAAATGGAGGAGCTGGCAGAGGACATTGTTTCTTTGTTGAGCTCTCCCCCTTCCTGGCATGCAGACACAGGTGGCTGCCATATCGGAGTCTCCATCAAGTTGGCTAACACTGTACCTTGTCCACGTCTGGGTGATTTGAGACCCAGCCCAACCAACTTTTGGGCACGCCCAAGCTGCTTCCAGTGGCTTTTTCCTACAAACTGCCTGCTTTAGCTCAGGCTGCAGACATTCCTAGGGTCTCTCAAAGGTTTGTAGAGAAGCAGCATCTGGCTTGAGTGTGTCCTGTGCCTCTGGCTGAGAATCCCTAAGCCTGACACTAGTGTTAGCTGGCCTTGGTTCACGGCTAGAACTCTCAGGGTGCTACCAAGCATGGCATGGGGGGCAGCCGTCTGTGGATTTCTTTGTGGTTCCTGCTGTATATCCCCTCCAAGGTGGTCCTGGGGCTGGCACCCCTAGTGGCCAGCTTTGAAATGAGCTGAAATATCACCCAGCTGCCTCCAAGAATGATACACCAAAGGGGCAGATTGGGCAGATACCAGAGCCCTGTTGAGGCAGATTTTGCTCTGTAGGGTCAGCCCATTCATAACAACTCTCTCACTGTAGTCAAGGCCAGTCCTCACAACCAATGAGCCTCGGGGTCAGTCCCTCCCATTGATGTGCAAATAGTAACCATGATTCAACTACAAGAGGAAGGCACACACAACTCACACAAGGGACACATCTGGAATGCCCAGTTCAGGCGACCAGGAAGTCAGTGCCACTGAGCCCCTCAGCACAGCTACTACATAAGGCCACTCTAGTAAAATGGAGACACAGCAGCCCTACCTAATACATAGAAACAAACACAGAGAGGGAGCCAAAATGGGGAGACAAAGAAACATCTCCCAAGTAAAAGAACAGAACAATGCTCTAGATAAAAACTAAACAAAATGGAGACAAGCGATCTACCAGACACAGAGTTCTAAATGCTTGTTATAAGGATGCTCAATGATCTCAGGGATAACTTCAACAAAGAGATAGGAAACATAAAAATGGAGATAGAAAATATGAAAAACAACTAGTCAGAAATAAAAAATACAATAACAGCAATGAAGAATACATTACAAGGAATTAAGTGCAGAGGAGATGAAGCAGAGGATCAGACCAGTGATATAGATGATAAGGTAGCAAAAAACACCCAATCATAACAGCAAAAATAAAAAAGTATGCAAAATTCTAAGGAGAGTTTAATGGTCCTTTGGGACCACATCAAACATACCAGCATTTGCATTATAGGGGTACCAGAAGGAGAAGAGAGAGAGCAAGTAATTTAAAACCTATTTGAAGGAATAACAACAGAATACTTCCCTAAGCTGGCAAAGGAAATAGATATACAAGCCCAAGTAGCACAGAGTCTCAAACAAGATGAATCCAAAGAGGTCCACACCAAGAAATATCATAATTAAAATGTCAAAGTTTAAAGACAAACAGAGAATCTTAAAAGAGCAAGAGAAAGCAGTTAGTTACCTACAGGGGAGCCTCTATAAGACTATCAGTTGATTTCTCAACAGAAACTTGGCAGGCCAGAAGGGATTGACAGGGAATATTCAAAGTGATAAAAGCAAGAACCTACAACCAAGGTTACTCTACCTAGCAAAGCTATTATTTAGAATTGAAGGACAAATAAAGAGCATCCCAGACAAGAAAAAGCTAAAGGAGTTCATCATCACCAAACCAGTATTATAGGAATCTTAGAAGGACTTCTGTAAAATGAAAAAAAAAAATATGAATAATAAAATGGCAATAAATACATGCCTATCAATAATTACTTTCAATGTAAATGGATTAAATGATCCAATAAAAAGATAGGGGGTGTTGAAGGGATAACAAAACAAGACACATACAAGGTCAGACAAGTTCGCCAACTCATCCTAGAAAAAGTGTTACATACCTCACTGCTGAATATTACTTCGAAGTTCTCCCTTGGGAAGCTATGCACCAATGCCAGCACTTAGTCCACCTTTCAAAGCAATTTTGGACCTCTTCTTCTGGAACGGCCATCAGAGCTGTTGTCTTATTACTCTTGATGTACTGAATGTCATCAGCATGTTTTCCTTTCAATATTTCCTTTATTTTGGGTAAAGAAAGAAGTCACTGGGGGCCAGATCAGGTGAGTAGGGAGGGTGTTCCAATAGTTATTTGTTTACTGGCTAAAAACTTCCTCACAGACAGTGCCATGTGAGCTAGTTCATTGTTTTGATGCAAGAGCCAAGAACTGTTGGTGGAAAGTTCAGGTTATCTAACTTTTTCACGCATCCTTATTAGCACTTCCAAATAGTAAACTTGTTTAACTGTTTGTCCATTTAGTACAAATTCATAGTGACTAATTCCTCTGATATCAAAGAAATGTTAGCAACATTGATGTAACAAGCTCCGGAACTTAATTGTCACACCTTTGTAAGCTGCCTATAAGAGACACACCTCAGATCCAAAGACACACATATTGAAAGTAAAAGGATAGAAAAAGATATTTCATGAAAATGAAAACAACAACAAAAGAAGCTGGAGTAGCTATACTTACAGCAGACAAAATAGACTTTAAAACAAAGACCATAACAAGAGACAAAGAAGAACCTGGTATTCCCACTTCTTGTTATTTATCTGAACACACCTAAAATGCTACTTCGAGCGGACATGCTCATCCATATGTTCATTTCAGCATTATACACATAGACAAGTTATGAAGGCAATCTGGGCATCCCTGAATGGATGAATTGATAAAGAAGAGGTGGTTCATATATACAATGGAACGAAGAAGGAAACCTTGCTATCTGTGACAACATGGCTGGACATAGAGGGTACTGTGCTGAGTGTAATAAGTCAGACAGCAAAAGTCAAATGTCATATGATTTGACTCATAAGTGGAATCTAAAAAACAAAATAAACAAATGAAATAGAAACAAACTCATAGATACAAAGAACACTTTGATGGTGGCCAGATGGGAAAGGGTCTGGAGGTGGGTGAAAAAGGGAAGGGATTAAGAAATACAAATTGGGGACAATCAAGTGGCTCAGTTGGTTAAGAGTTGGCTTAGAGTGCATGCTCTGAGCAACGGGGCTGCTGGTTCGATTCCCACATGGGCCAGTGAACGCTGCGCCCTGGCTAAGCTGTCGCTGAGCTGCCAACACATGCATGGCAGGATGGCTCAGCTGGTATAACAAGATTGCGTGTTCAATGGTTGGCTATGCCCACCCTCAACTAAAGACTGAATTTGGCACCTTGAGCTGAGCTGCCTCCAGGATGGCTAGGTGGATCGAGTGTGCGCTCTTAACAACAAGGCTGCTGGCTTGACTCCCACATGGGATGGTGGCTACACCCACCCACAACTGAGACAGCACCTTGAGCTTAGAGATCACGAGCTGCCAAATGGAAGCCAGATGGCAACTGGCGTCCTCCACAACGAAAACTGAAGAATAACAACTTAGTGAGTCCCCTCTCCCAATTCCCCAACACTGTTCCTCTCCTCCAATTCCCCAATAAAATCTTAAAAAAAACAAACAAAAAAAACCCCCAAATTGGTTGTTACACAGTAGTCACGGAGATGTAGGATATAACAAAAGAATATAGTCAATAATATTGTAATAACTATGTATGGTGTCAGATGGGCACTAGATGCACTGGGGTGATCGATGGGAGGTTAGTTGGGAGCAGGGTGAAAAAGGTGACGGGTTTAAGAAATAGAAATTGGTAATTACAAACTAGTCACAGGGATGTAAAGTTTAGGGAATATAATCAATAATATGTATATTGCCAGGTGGTAAAAGTACAGGTGATACAGGCAGACCACTTTCTAAATTATATGAATGTTTAACCATTATTATAAGCACCTGAAACTAATATAAAATAATACTGAATGTCTACTCTAATTGAGAAATTTAAAAAAGGAGGGAAAATATCAATAATAATGTGATAGCACAGTATGGTGTCAGATGGTTGTTGGTTTGTCATAGTGATCCCCTCTTTAGCATAAGGAATGTAATGAATGTAATCAATAACGTGGTAATAAATCTGTATAATGCTAGGTGTGTCCTGTTGAATAACTGTGATGTACTCCGCAAACTAATATAATGTTGTTTGTTAGCTATATTTTAATAAAAATATTTTAAAAATAAAATAAAGACAAGAGAGAATCTTAAAAACAGCAAGAGAAAAGCAATTAGTTACCGACATGGGGGCTCCCATCAGAATGTCAACTGATTTCTCAACAGACACTTTGCAGGACAGAAGACATTGACACAAAATATACAAAGTGATGAAAAGCTAGGGTCTACACCCAAGATTACTCTACCCAGCAAAGCTATCATTTACAATCAAAGGACAAATAAAGAGATTCCCAGACTAGAAAAAGCTAAAGGAGTTCATCATCACCTAAACCAGTATTACAAGAAGTAAAGGGACTTCTTTAAGAAGAAAAAGGGGGGGAGGGAGATAAAAAATATGAATAATAAATGACAATAAATATGTATCTATCAACAATTACTTTCAATATAAATGGATATATGCTCCAATCAAAGGATAGGATGACTAATCGATAAGAAAATAAGACCCTTACAAAAGTCTGACATTTAAGTTTGCTAACTCTTCCTAGAAAAATTCCTACATACCTCATTGCTGAATATCACTACAGTCACTTTTGAATTACTCCCTTGGGAGGCTATGCACCCACACCAGTACCTTGTTCACCCTTCAAGGCAATTTTGGAACTCTTTCTGGAATGGCCATCAGAGCTGTTGTCATATTACTCTTGAAGTCCTGAATGTCATCAACATGTCTTCCTTTCAATATTTCATTTATTTTGGGTAATAAAGAAGTCATTGGGGGCCAGATCAGGTGAGTAGGGAGGATGTTCCAATACAGTGACTTGTTTACTGGCTAAAACCTCCCTCACTGACAGTGCCTTGTGAGCTGATGCATTGTCATGATTCAAGAGCCATGAATTGTTGGTGAAAAATTCAGGTCGTCTCACTTTCTTACGCAGCCTTTTCAGTACTTCCAAATAGTAAACTTATTTAACTGTTTGTTCAGTTGGTACAAATTCATAATGACTAATCCCTCTTATATATAAAGGAAAAGTTAGCAACATTATTGCAACAAGTTTGCGAACTTCATTGTCAAGACGTATGCTGCCTACATGAGACTCACTTGAGATCAAAATACACACACAAACTGAAAGTAAAGTGATGGAAAAAGATATTTAATGAAAATAGAAACAACAATAGAAAAAAGCTGGGATAGCAATAATTATACCAGACAAAATAGACTTTAAAACAAAGGCTTTAATAAGACAAAGAAGAACCCAGTAATTCCACTTCTGGGTATTTATTTATCTGAAGAAACCCAAAACACTATTTCAAAGGGACATGTGCATCAATATGTTCATTACAGCATTATTTACAATAGTCAAGTTATGGAAACATCTTAAGTGTCCATCAATAGATGAAACAGTGGAATATTGCTCAACCATGACAAAGAATGAAATCTTGCCATCTGCAACAACATGGATGGACCTAGAGGGTATTGAGCTGAGTGAAATAAATCAGACAGAGAGACAAATACCATATACTCTCACTTATATGTGGAATCTAAAAAACAAAATAATAAACAAACAAAATTAGAAACAAATTCATAGATACAGAGAACACTTTAATGATTGCCATTTGGTGGGAGGGTTGGGATGTGTGAAAAAGGGGATGGGATTAAGAAATACAAATTGGTAGTTACAAAATAGTCATAAGAATGTGATGTACTGTTGTCGGAGAGTGGGCCTTTCTCGGAGCAAAGTCCAGGTCCGTGGCAACTCGAGCAAAGAATTGAACGAGATACCAGAGTAAAGCAGTAGAATAAGTAGTTTATTAGAAAAGATAGTACATTTTGAAATAAAAGTAGACCTGAGTACTAGAGGATGGCTCAAGGGCCCATTACTAGAAGTTACATTCCAAAGAGTGTGGAGTGGGCCACGCACAAAGGCGAGGCTCAAAGGGAAGAAGCGATCAGAAGGAGCAGGGAAGAAGCAGCAGCAGCGCGGGCTTCCCAGGACTTGGGGATTTTATCCTTTTTCTCTAGAATGGGCTGTTCTTTCTGGGCGTAGGACCACTTGATTGGCACCTGTGATTAACAAGAGGTCCTGCATAGGTGTGAGTGACTGGTCTGATCTAGTTGGATATTTTGCGCCCATTTGCTCTTCCTGCAGGGGTAGGTAATTACAATACAACGGGGAGTTTTGGGGGGAGAGGGGATGTCCCCCAGGCAGTCACACTCTGTGGGACTCGTAGGAATGCAGAGACCCAATGTCTGTCTCTAACTGCCTGCCTCGTTTTTCCTTGATCCCCATAAAATCTCTAAGGGAAGCTGAGGGACAGGAGGTCTCTTCTTCTGTATCTGCTTTCTGCTGGGCAGGGGCGTAGAGCTGTCCCTGCCTATTGGGGTTCACGGAACTCTCACCCTAGCTGGTCTCATGAGAGGAAGGGGTCTCAAGCTCTGCCTGGAAGACCGCGTTGGCTTCTTTGTTTGTTGGGGTATCCCCTGCATCCTCAAGGCTCCTGAATGAGGACAAAAATATAAATCTGTTAGTTCTTATGAAACTTGTGGTTACTCAGTCCATCACTCAGGTGGCATCAGTTGTCTGGACACAGAATGGGTTTGACATTTAGCTTACTGGCCTGGGGGATATTAGGAAGTCTCAGGCTTTCAACTAGTTATCGGAAGCAGGGGTAGGAGGCTTCTATTGTTTCAGATTCAGGAACTGATTTGCAAAGCAATTAAGAAGCAAGGGGGATCTTCAGTCCAAGATTCACAAACTGGTTAGAAGAGCAATCAAAGCCCAAGAGCTAAGAAACTAAAGAACTAGGGAGGAGACTTAACATTTCTATAGAAAAGGAAACATTAAAGTTTTTCAGTGGTGGGGGTGTTTCTGCTCAGTTGGCCGGTAACATTACGACATAAAACATATAGTCAGTAATATTGTAATAACTATGTACGGTGTCAGATGGGTACTAGATTTATTGAGGTGATCCCTTTATAAGTTATATAAATGTCTAATCACTGTGTTGCACACCTAAAACTAATATAATATTATGTGTCAACTGTAAAAGAAAAAGTGACAAGCTGTTTCCAAAGTAACAGCAAAAATTAATGAAAGGACCACATTACTATGTCTGTATGTAAAAACCCACATTGCCTTTTCAATTAATAACTCAGTACAAATATACTCAGGACATTCTGAAATCACCACCTCTGATTTTAAAATAGAAAATTTGCTAGCAGGCTTATCATTATTTTTTTAAATGACATCTATCAATCACTAGGTCATATATATCAGTATTTTGTTTGTTTGTGTCAGGGGTTGGCAAACTGCGGCTCACGAGCCACATGCAGCTCTTTGGGTACGTTCTGTCTCAAAAGTTTGCCAACCTCTGGAAGAGCCAATCCTGTCACTCACAACAATTTAAAAATCATTCGAGAGTCATAAATATATTTTTACATAATCATCATTCTGTGAATAATATCCTTTAAAAATTTTATAAATGAAGCTATGATAGTTTTATTTTCATTTTCAATTTTACTTCAGAGCCACATGTACGTACCCAAAAAGCCACATGTGGCTCGCGAGCTGCAGTTTGCTGACCGCTGGCAGCAATTTCATCTCAAAATTTTGCTGACCCCAGGTTTATGTGAACACAATTCTTAATACTGTAATAATTTAATAATAGTGTTTTTCATTTACAAAGCATTTAAATGTTATGTACTTCTGTCCATAGGAACTGTTATACTATTAAGTGTTATTAAACTATCCATCAAATAGTTCATATCTCAAACACAGCCATTTGGAGTGTGGAATCTCCTGAAATATCCTTATAAATTCTAAATGGCTCATTTGCTAATCAAATGTTTCAAATACGATCATTGCCTAGAAAAGTTGTAATAAAGGTACTAGAAGTTCTGAAAACCAATAGGAGAGGTTATCTGCTTTCTTCTGAGAGATTCCAAATAATTACTATTTAGGTTTCAAAAGTAATTAGCAAAACATTGTGCCTAAGCCATTGAGATGGTAGACACAACAACAAATATTCCTTAAAATTAACTGGATATTTGTTCTGTAATTATATATAGAGAGATATATAAATACATACACACACATATTTTGTTCTAATTACATTACATATTTGGTTTGATTATTTCAAATAGTCTCATTCTTTTCACATGACATTGTTCCATCACACTGCTTAGCTGTAACTGGTTGGAATCTAGCATTTCAATACATTGCATTCATTTTCAGAGTTGACATGAAGGAGAGTGAAAGGTAAGAAAGCATTTGTGCATAATTTTAAATTTCAAACACACAGGGAAAGACTCTAGGCTGTGGTGTGACATCTGCTGTTGGGTATACAAAGAGCCATTTGAAAGCCTCCTTTCTAAAAAATATTTCACAGGGAAGAATGTTTATCTCCCACTGATATTATAGACTGACAGAAAAGCGAGCCTTTAAATATAGAAACCAACAAGCATTTGGAAATACTTAGCTATCCAGTAAATTTTGATCCTTCTAATATATTACAACCCTCAGTTCAATCCTTCATGATTGTCAGGTGTGCATAGGTTAAGTGTTGTCTTTCTGAGTTACGATCTCTAATAAAATCAGCTTGTGTCTTTCTTTGAGGGCCTAATGCAGACTATTATTTCTATAATGATACAAAACCGAAGACATGTTGCCCTTTATAAAATAAGCGTATGTCAACATTTTAGCCTGAAATTATCTTGAGCTATTGGATTCACATTCTCACCTCAAAATAATGAAGAATACCTTTCTGAAAGTCAAAAAAACAACAAAAGAGCTTGGGTGATTTTATCTAAAAAAACCACATGTCTTTGCCAAAAATGTCATCCTCAGATATTTGTTGCAGCTGTAAAGAGAGTGCCAAAGAATGAGCATGCCCATTTTGCAGTTACCAAAGGGCTGCAACCACATTTTCAATTTGTGTGTTATTTTTTGTTTGTTTGTTTTTGTTTTTTTCAAATCATGCCATGCTCTATGTAGCTTCCCAAAGTCAAGGATGAAAAAAAATCACGAAATCACAGAAAATCACAGGGGTGAAAAAAGTTCTGAGTTTTATTCCAGTTGAAGAAACTGGCTTCACATAGTTAAATATGTTGTCCTCTGATCATCTAGAAAGTTAGTAGCAGATTCACTCAAACATTATGTCCCTTAGTGGCAAACTTGTATGTGTTCCATCACATCATTCTCTCCTTATAGAGAGCTTCTTACAATAAATCTTTGTTTTTATGTTTACTAAATGAATACAAGCATAGTACTTAAAACACAAAGAGAGTTGAGTAATAAAGGAAAACAGCTTTACCTCACTCCTCCCCATATCCAGTTCTGCTTTCCAAGAGGCTCCACATAAAATAACCATTTCTGGTTCTGTTCTCTTATTGTTTATACGTCTCTCCCGCCTCCACATAAGACACTCACACTGACATTTTTTAACTTGCCTACTTTAGACATTGTGTCCTATGTTAGACTAAGATGGATTATAATTTAATGCATTTATACCACTCCCCACTTTCTCCTCAATCATGGAAAATATTTAACACATTATTCTCATTTTCTCTGCTGGTCATCCTTGTAATTTCAAACATTTTGAACCTCCTTTTCTTATTGCATAGCAGTAGCTCTTCGTTCCAAACTTTTAAAGTAATGCCATTAACCTTCCCACACTTTCGTCCATCTCTTCTTTTCATTCCCTTTCTGAACCTCTCTCCCAATCTATCTTTATTTTTACATTGTCGAGGTAGATTTCATTTTTTTATTCCATTTTTTCTTTTAAAAAGACCCTATTTTTACCCATAAGACAGCCTCTTGTTGTTTGTCTGTGGTTGGATTCTAATGAAGAGTTTCAAAATGATGTGCTTTGGTTTAGGTCTTTCTGCATTAACTATGCTGAGTATTCAGTATATCATTTTACTTTGAAGTCATGGGTACTTCAGCTCAAGAAAATTCTCTTGTATTATTCCTTTGATCATTTCCTGTTTTACCAATGACTCTCTTGCTGTGAATTCTATTAATCAGATCATTAGACATATTAGATTGCTCTTCTATGCCTCTTACTTTATGTCACATATTTTATGCTCCTTTTTCCCATCCTATGTTCTAAGGCTGTAATGTGTATTTAAATCCTACTACTTCTGTTGATTTCATGTATTTCAGTATTATATTTTTATTTTCCAAGAGATCACTCATTCTCTGTTTCTCTAACATCTCATACCTGGTTTTTGTTTGTTTGCAATTTCTTTTCAAATCTCTTTGAGTTCTAATACAAATCTCTTTGAATTCTAGTACTTTGTTGCTGGTTATTATTATTTTTTATAAGAGACTTCTTTTTCTGGATGCTTGTTTTAGTCATTTACTTTCATGTGATCAGCTTTACTAAAATGATGATCTTTGACTTCATTCTGAACAATGATGTTTAAAAACACTGCTTATGAGCACTATACAAGGTCTGACAATTAAGTTTGCAAACTTGCCACCATGCACTTACATTGGCAGCACTGTACAAACAGCTCAGTAAGGTTTCATAACCTTGATATATCAGTGTCTCACAGCTGTGTTCATGTCGAAGTGTGGCGGTGTCTTGCTGAGTGGTGTTCATTATTATTGTTGCATGATTTTTGTGTGCCATCGTGAGAATGTCTGAGCTTGAGTTAGAGCAACAAACAAACATTAATTTTCTTGTTAAACTTGGCAAGAGTGGAAGTGAAAGGAGGGACAGGTTAATCCAAGTTTATGAGGATAATGCCATGAAGAAAATGGCAGTATACAAATGGATTCAACATTTTTCTGAGGGGAGAGAACATGTCACTGATGAAGAGAGGTCAGTGCAGCCAGTAAAGAGCAGAACTGACAAAAACATTGCAAAAATTCATTAAATTGTACATAAAAATAGTTGGCTGACTGTGAGAAGCATAGCAGAACAGGTAAACATCAACAGAGAAACAAGAAAATCTTAACTGAAAATCTTGGCATGAGAAAGATGTGTACAAAATTGGTCCTGAAGGAACTTATCAGTGAACAAAAGCAAAGGAGAATCGAAATTTGCCAAGATCTTTTGGAGAGAAGACGATGTTTTGGGCCATGTTATCACTGGGGATGAAACATTGGTGTACCAATATGACCCTGAAACAAAGCGTCAAAGTGCACAATGGAAGGCAGCCAATTCTCCATGACCAAAAAATTTCCGTCAGTCCAAATCAAGAATCAAAATGATGTTGCTAACTTCTTTTGATATCAGAGAGATTATTCATTATGAATTTTCACCAACTGGATAAACAGTTAGCCAAGTTTACTATTTGGAAATGCTGAAAAGGATGCATGTGAAAAAGTTGACAAAAATGACCTGAACTTTTCACCAACAATTCATGATTCTTGCATCAAGACAAAGCACTAATACACATGACACTGCCTGTGTGGGAGATTTTAGCCATTAAACAAATAACTGTATTGGAACACCCTTCCTACTCACCTGATCTGGCCCCCAGTGACTTCTTTCTTTACCTGAAGGTAAAGGAAATATTGAAAGGAAGAAATTTTTATGACATCAGGACATCAAGGGTAATATGAAGGTTCCTCTGATGGCCATTCCAGAAAAAGAGTTCCAAAATTGCTTTGAAGAGGGGACTAGGTGCTGGCATTGGTGCATAGCTTCTCAAGGGGAGTGCTTCGAAGGTGACTATAGTGATATTTAGCATTGTCATACCTTTGTGTGTGTGTGTGTGTGTGTGTGTGTGTGTGTGTGTGTATGCAGGATTTGATGACAGCCAGGGCCCACTGTTACACTCAGAACTTTAAATGCTAGGGCTTTCTCTGTTGTTCTAATGCCCACTTAGATGCTCTAATTCTCTTCAAACAGCTCATTTAATTTTCTAAAGAAGAGAGACTCGACAGCCCCTCTCCTTTTTTTCTTTTCTTTTTTCTTTTTTTTTTTTGAGGGCAGTGTCACTGGCCCTCATATGTAGGTTCCAAACCGGGGCCACTGGCTTCCCAAGCCAGCGCTTAACCACCGCTCCACTCAGCTGGACTTCATTTAATTTTCTTTTGAGACCAAACTTCCAATCTTCTGCCTGGTAAAAACATCTAGCTACCAAGCATTCTGTGACATGGATGAACATTGTGCTTGTGACAGAGTCAAATTCTCTGTAGATAGACTAATTAACACCTCTGCTTCCTTTCACGCTTGGTATCTCTGAGCCTTGAGCTCTTTGGGGTCTACAGGGGAAGTAGGCCCATATCTGGGCCAATTCTGTCTTCTGTTACCATTCCTTCAGCTGATTTTTTTTCCCCAGAAATTTGTTTGGCCATTTCTTCTCTCAGAATCTTCTTCTCATTGGGGGTTTGAGGAGGAAGAGACAGATTAGAGAGGAAAAACACATGTGATCAATCCATATTTTTGAACCAAAATCTTTCTGAAGTGCATCCTCATCCTAGGGTTCTCCCTCCTAACTTGTTTCCCCTTAAATAGTAGGTACCAAACCTACATAACTGTTAAAGATAATGAGTATAGGACTCAGTCATTTAGGGTGTGCTTCGTGAATGCATGTAAACATTTCCATAAAAAGACTAATATACCCACCGATTGCAAAGTGATGAAAATAAAATGGTAGGTATTTAATGCCACTCAAATGGCTTAATCCTAGTGTCTTGTTGGATAATCCTCTGCTCAAAGTAATACTGCTTGTGCCTGTTGTTATTATGCTATTAATATTGCTAAATTTAATACTGATACCCACAGAGAAGCAATGGTTATTTTTCATGAAACTCCATGGTTCCAATTTGTACCAATTGGATATTAAATAACTGACACAAATAACTCGTAACAAAAGGCAGGAAGAAATAACTTATGTATCATAATTGGATATGTTATGATGAAAGCTAAAAGGAACTGAATATGTTTAATGTAATTTAAGAAAAACTGTCCTTGAATTCAACTATTTTGACTAAATTATGTTTAAAAAAAAAGAAGAAAAAACAGGTGGAGATTGGAGGATGGGAATAATATTGAAAAAAAATGTAGGTGTCTGTCTCATATACATTTGACTGAAGTATCTTTTTTCAAGCCGTTGTGTATCTAAAAATAATCTTACCTTTATGAAGGTCTCCACATATAGTTGTATTGTAAACCTTCACTTAAGTGAAAAGCTAGCCATAGAATTGCCTCTAAACAAAAGCCATTATATGCTTCTCTTCCATCCCTTAGTGAAGCAAAAAGCTGAGAGATTCCCACTGATACAAATCAGCTCACAACTTGCTTTTTGTTTGCTCTAAATCTATGGAAATCTTTAGAAATTTGCATCACTCCACCAAGCTCACTAGGTGTTTAAAATTGGGCATTCTTTTCTTGCAGAGCAACAGGAGTTCTTCCTGTAAAACAGATATATATATAAAACACCTCCATTCCCCACCCCCCAGGCTGTTAGGTTAACAAAGTGCATTCAAAGTGCACACTGGGTCCCCTTGACTGTACTTGTTAGCCCAGATTTCTTACTTAGCATCACAATAGAGCAGTGATTGGTATATCAAAATCTATTTAGATTTTTGGAACTGGATATCTGGTCTTTTTCATATGCTTTTAATACTAAATGCATCCATTTGTTTACTTCCTATTTCTGAAAGTTTTTTGGGTGAAAAACACTCAGTTACAAGTGTCAAGTATGCTAAAATCATGTAGAAAAATATTCCTCCAAGGGATAAAGGATTCAGGAATACACCTCCAAATAAATTTTGCTTTATTACAAGGCCTATACTTTTCAACTTCCATGAGACTAGAAAGTGAAATTGCCTGTGCTTTCTTTGATGGGATTATAGCCATAAGGTATGCAAAGTCTTTTTATGTATGTCAGATTAAGGCAGATATCCAAGGCACTGAAACTTACTGGAATGGTTTTGTTTAAGGTGCTCCACAGGACTTGTAAGATTCTGGGAAGCACTGGGGCAAGTGGGGTGGCAGCATGTGTTGGTGTGCCGTAAAAAAGATGTCCTAAAGGAAATATCTACCTGGACGATCCACAGTTCTGGATCATGGGTCACCTAGTGTCTGCAACCTTGATAACTCTCTGCTGCTTTGTACTCACTATCTCCCAAATTATTAAGACAATGTACAGAAGCATTTCTCCTTATTATAAAACAATGCTGTGGTACATAAAGTGTCATTCTGCTGCCCCATTACCTCATACGATACAGGTGTAAATCTTGAAGAAGGAAGGAACAGAGTTCGACTTGCCTTCAGTATGGAAAAGAAGCACTTAGCTGTTAAGAAAAATCCTGATCATTATTAGATAACCCTAATAGCCACCTGATATCTAGCTATTATTTTAAATGGATTTAAAACTCATTTTTAAAATCTCAAATTCAAATCATATGGAAATAATAACATACGTTATCATAAAGGTATTTTGAGATAATTCTAAATGTCAATTTAGCATATTTTCCTACATTGGTTTTCTAGAGTGAATGACTAGCTTCTTTTATGAGGTAAATGTCCTTTGGTCAAATGAAAGGGACAATCATTTTTAAAGGTCAGTTAATATAGTGAAATAGATGTAGTTACTACTGTTCAAATCTCACTAAATTATCTTTAAACAAGAGTGTCCACTATTTTGACTAAAACTATGCACAATAGCTTGGCTGCTTATCTGCTATGTCCCCATTTTTCCTAATTCATTGATTTTCTAGTATTTCTTTGTTAACTCTTTTTTTTTTTTGTCCAGTGTGTCTCACAGTCTAGTCACAATAATCTAATTATCTCTATTTTTGTACACTAAGGCATAACACTATATATATTTCAATAGCAGCCCTTCTTATAATTAAAAAAAAACTGAGTTCTTTTCCCTTCCTAAAAGATAAGAACTCTCTTAGAAGCAGGGAAATAAGCCTTCTAAACAAAACAAAACAAAACAAAAAACAGAAAATCTGACAATTTAAACATATGCCTTCAGTTTTCGGACCATGTTTCTCAAAACTTTGCCTGTGTAGGGGCACCATAACAACCAGGTAAATGGAACAAACCTTCTTGCTTACAAAACAAGCTATCACTGCAGTAGAAAGCAATTTGTCTTCTCCCCACTCAACCCTTAATAGACGTGCGCGCGAGTGCGCGCGCGCGTACACACACACACACACACACACAAAACTTTGACTGGTTGTTACCCTGAACTGGTTACAAAACAACTCAATACAGATATAGAATTGGTGTCTTTTGCGGAAAATAAAATTTCAATAATGGTAGTTTTGAACTGGAAATAAAAAATAGTTACTTTGTAACTATTTTTACAACTAAAACCATAAAGATCAATACTAACGGTGTATTTCGGCTCTCTCCCCTGATGTAAATTTCTTAAGAAATTAACAGCAACAACCATGACAAATGAGTTATTATTAAAGAGTTTGAGTACAGTGGCCATTTGCTCAAGATTTTTTTAGCCTTAATTTTTCTGTCTTTAAATTGTTGTGTTAATGGTATGTCATCTTAGCCTTGACTTTCCCAATTCACAGGCGCTAACCATATCCAAAAGGAACCTCTAAAGGCTGTGGGTCACAATGTGTTTTTAGATTTCATCAGAAGTCAACAGACACATTTAAAAATAACAAAGTTCATCACAATTATATATTTTACTGTGATATTCTCCTTCACAACTATTCTTTCAGAACTGGTAGTCAAGTACAGAAATGTGTTTTAAGCCTTTAAATAATCCAATTTAAATTGTAGTATAGTTTCTTTTAAAAGTATTAGTAGGAATTAATAAAAGACTTTGTTTCACCAGTAGGTATGGTTTAAGAGGCAAAGTTTTCTTAGATTTGACACCAAAAACAAAAGCAACCAAAAAATACATAAATTAAACTTCACCAAAATTAAAAACTTAAGTACTTCAAAGGAAACTGTCAAGAGAGTAATAAGACAACTTACAAGATGGTAGAAAATATTTACAAGTCACATATTTAATAAGAAACAAAAATCTAGAATATATAAGAACTATTACAACTCAACAATAAAAATATAAATAACTCAATTTAAAAATAAGCAAATGATTTGAATAGATATTTCTACAGGAAGATATACAAATGACCAATAAGCACACACACACAAAATGCTCAATATTATTAGTCGTTAGGAAAATATAAATAAAGCCACAATGAGATACCACTTCACATCCACTAGGGTGTTATAATCAAAAATAGAGAAAATGTTGGTATGAATGTGGAGAAATTGGAACTCTCATACATTGCTAGTGAGAATGTAAAATGTGCAGCCATGGGAGAAACATTTTGGCAATTACTCAGAAATGTTAAACATAGAGGTAATATATCACTTAAAATTTCTGAAAGAAGAGAAATGAAACATGCATCCACAGAAAAACTTATACACAAATGTTCATACAAGTATTATTCAAGTAGCCAACGGTTGGAAATAACCCAAATGTCCATCACCTGATGAATAAAGAAAATGTGGTATATTCATAATATAGAACTTTATTGGGTAATAAAAAAAATGAAGTACTGATATGTGCTACAAAGTGAAATAAGCCAGGTTTCTTTGTACAATTCCATTCACAGTGGCCCCCTTGAACAATGTGGAGTTTAGGGGCACTAACCTTCTGCACACTCAAAAATCCCAGTACACTCATTAAGCCTGCAGGGTGCACAGCCTGCCTTGGGACAGGCGAAAGCAGAAACAGCAGTGACTTTGTAAAACCTACCAGTCACGCATCACAACCACACTCATGTACAGTAAACTTGCAGTACATGGATCACGCGAGGCATCAGGTGGCAATCTTTGTTCCCACAAGACACAGAGGAATTTTTGTGCAGCAGAGGACAACCCGAAGAGAGCCAAGACCGGCACTGGAGACACAAGAATCATCATACCCACAAGCCAACGTTAGATAAAACCAGAGCATTTCTGGGTTTGACATACAAGAGTCACACCCAAAAGGAAGTCGCTACAGGTGCAAGGGCCCAAAGGGTCCAAGCCTCATCAGAGAACAGTGAGCCCTCCACATACTCCGATTCTCAACCGCCAGTTGCCCCTTGAACAATGTGGGCTTGAACTGTGTGGGTCAATTGAAAAAAAATCCACACATAAATGGAACCACACAATTCAAACCCAGTTGCTCAAGGGCAACTATATATGGAATCATGTATGATTCCATTTATATGAAGTGCCCAGAATAGGTAAATCTAAACTTATAGAGACAGAAATTAAATTGATGGTTGCCAGGGATGGAGGTAAGAAGGGTACGGGAAATATCCACTGCTAGTAGTTATACAAATGTTCTAAAATTGATTTGTGGTAATCATTGTGCAGCTCTGTGAATATACTAAGCACCACTGAATTATGCATTTAAAATGGGTGAATTGTATGATATGTGAATTATATCTCAAAAAAACTGTTAAATGTCCATACCAGATATTCCCAGCATCCATTTCCTTGTCTTTTATTGAGTTCCCAGTAAAAAAGAATTTTCTTCCCTAGTACAGGCTTAGTCAATGATTCTTCTGTTATTATAAAGTTGAATTTTGCTACTAAAGATTAAGTGGAAAACCACCATTCGGCAAAATTCCTCTTCATTTCAGTAGGATTCTTCACACCCCTCCTTTGATTCATCTGACTAGCTATGTGATGATTTGAAGTAACTTACATTAGAAGCTCTCCTAAAACCAAGGGCTGGAGACTCATAGACTCAACAGCACCTTTATCGTCACATTTTTTTTTTTTTAACTTTTTTACTTTCAGGAAGGCAAAGTACAGTGTTTGATTAATTAGGAAAAATATTTTACTTTAACAAGCGAGAATCTAGCCTCTGCCTTGTTCACAAGGCATAATTCATTTTCTGAGACGATCTTTTGTGACTTTAAGAGGGTAGACATTTTCATGGTCATCCCACATCACAGTTTTGTCATACGTTCCAGCATATTAACCTCATCCAGTTCCAGATATTAAAAGAACAGCAAGCAACTGATTGGGAGTTTAATAGTTTAGATTTCTTCATATCATTCTCATAGAATTCAGCATTCATTGATAACAATCTAAGACAGATAGAAGCACAAAAAGCTAGAGTTACCATAGTAGGGGATACTAATGTGGTGTGACTTAAAAGATACAGTGTTCTCCCAACATTTTCTCCCTTGTATTTCCTCAATGTATGCAAGGCATAGAACAGCTTATAAACAATATTATAAAATGAAGCATTGAAGAAATAGGGAAACCTCTCAATGAAAAGTTATGGGGAGTGGGAATGTAGTCACTGCCTTCAAATTTTGAACGATGCTGGAGAGGATGTGGAAATTTCTTTGCAACTCTAAACAAGAAATCTGCCATCATAGGGTAAATATTATCAATGCCAGTTTTTAATTTTACCATGTTATGAAAAATGGATCTTTAGAGGTGACCAACCAAATGGGGGAAGATTTTTGCAAACAATGCCTCCAACAAGGGGCTAATATCCAAAATATATAAGGAACGCATACAACGCAACAAGAAAAAAGCAAACAATCCAGTTAAAAAATGGGCAGAGGACCTGAATAGACATTTCTCCAAAGAGGACATACAAATGGCCAATAGACATATGAAAAAATGTTCAACATTACTAATCATCAGAGAAATGCAAATATAAACCACAATGAGATTATCACCTCACACCAGTTAGAATGGCTATCACCAATAAGACAAATAATTATGTGTTGGAGAGGCTGTGGGGAAAAGGAACCCTCAGACACTGTTGGTGGGAATGCAGATTGGTGCAGCCGCTATGGAAGGCAGCATTGAGGTTCCTCAAAAGATTTAGACTAGAATTACCATATGACCCAGCAATCCGTCTCCTGGGTATCTGCCCCACAAATCTGAAAACATTTATCTCTAAAGATATATATGCTCTGATGTTCATTGCAGCTTTATTTACGGTGGCTAAGACATGGAAACAACCAAAGTGTCCTTAGATAGATTGGATAAAGATATGGTACACATACACAATGGAATACTACTCTGCCATAAGAAAAGATGAAATAGTGCCATTTGTAACAACATGTATGGATCTTGAGGTTATTATGCTGAGTGCAATAAGTCAGACAGAAAAAGTCGAGGACCATATGATTTCATTGATATGTGGTATAAAAAACTGAAAACAACAAAGGAACAAGACAAACAAATGAAGAAACAAAAACTCATAGACACAGACAATAGTTTAGTGATTACCAGAGGGTAAGAGGGGAGGGGAATGGTAGATGAGGGGAAAAGGGATCAAATATATGGTGATGGATGAAGAACTGACTCTGGATGGTGGTGAACACACAATGTGATATATAGATGATGTATTACAGAATTGCATACCTGAAACCTATGTAAGTTTACTAAGAATTGTGACCCCAATAAACTTTAATTAAAGAAAAAAAAAGAAAATTGAACTGTTTTGCAATCAGTGGATAAAATAGAACCTCCATGTGGTTGACATTCCCAGGCACTGGCATTGTGCACTCTGTTTCTCAATTAATGTAGAAGGATATTAAAATCTATTTCACCTGAGATTCCATAATTCATTTTATCACCTAGTCTGGAATCACACATTTAGTTTAATGAATATTTCTTTGTAAAGTGCAAATAATTATTCACCACCTCTAGTGAACACCATAGAATGCATTAGTGGGTTTTTTTGTTGTTATTTTAATACCCAGCTAAAACAAACTGTTCTGAGTTATGTCAGGTTTTGTTTTGTTTTGTTTTCAAAGGATGGAAAGGAAGATTGGAGCATGAGTAGTTTAGAGTAAGTATGGGAGCCCAATTGCAAGCCTCTTTGGTCAAACAAGAGCCGGTATAAGGGCAACAGACTCCTCAATGGGCCCACAAGGGGAGAGAGAGGTCTCCACTCTAAAACATTTCTCAAACGATAGAGACAAAACCCTAACAAGATAAAACTTTTCTCCTTCAGTGATCGTCCAGCTTTAATGCACATTGGCTGTGTCACTCATGTCTGAATGCTATTTCTGCTAGGCCAAAAATGGTGGTTTAGAGAGGTCCCATTAAATCTGTGCTGGAAATTATATGCCTTTTTTAAAAAAAATATTTTTATCATTCATTTCTTTACTTGAGATATTAAGCAAGATACAGTATGAGAATTCATCTAGTAAGTTACATGGTGCACAAGGAGTACCAAATCACTGCTAGCTATTATCCTATCTAAATTCTTTTTTAAAAATGCACTCAAAATAAGGAAGTCTTAGAATGGAGAATGTCTATCAACTATAGTGAAAACAGCGGTGGGCAGGTCTGAGGTTAAATTTGAAATGTTGCTAAAAAGAAAAAGCTAAGTCCAAACATCAGAAATCCAACAGGGTTGTTGCTTTGCAGAACAACATAAGGGAAAACAGAACTAAGAAACATCTATATTCATTATCCCTTCTATAATCATCATGCCACATATTCCAAAATGGCTCCACAGAAAATATGCCAAAGAAGACAGCTGAAACGCTCATTGGTAAGTTATTGGCTGTGTATAATATACATTCAAAGGAAGCTACAAATGTAAAGGCAGATGTGTAATATATGGCTGGCACAGTATTTATTTTCTTATACATCTTGCTACAGTCTGGGGGCAATGCTCTAGCGACTGCTGAAATATAATAGCTGCTTTCTTTCTCAGTACACAATTTGACAGCATTTATTCTTTCCTTCAGTGAACATAATTACTTCACATATGGAACCTGTGATAGCCTACAGGCATCTGAGAGAAACCAGAATCATGCAATCTGTCCCCTTTGTGAGCTTAATTTACATTCACAAGTGCTGTTTTATTAGGACTGGCATCATGTAGGATAAAAATTACAGGTCAGCTATGGCATGTCACGGGGAAGTGTGCTTAAGTCAATAATGTGGTATTATTACATTTGGGATAATTTTACTAGGGAGATCTCACAGGAGGAATTTGACCCGTATATCTTAGTTCTCAGCTTTACTATTACCCACGTGGTAATTCATTTAGAAATGAGTGTTGTAACAAATAGTTTAGCCTGCTGTAAATATTTGTGCTGTGTGTCATAGCCTTCAATAAAACTTTGCAGCATCATCTACAATATAAATGTACAAGGAAGGTCTACTTTAATAGCTATTAAAATGGGCATTTTCACATTTCTAAAATCAAAAAAACACCAGTCAGAAGCCTGTGTCCTTTATTTTGGCCTGGTTGAACGTAGAATTTAAGAAGATTGTGTTACTGACACTGACCCTTTCCATCATAAGTAAAGCAGCATTCTTGGTTTAATAGATATTCCCTGGAAATGGGAGGTGTAAGGTGAGCTGTAGGCATTACAACAATTGGTGATTATTCCTCTGTTTGAACAATGAGATGGCCTTGGCTCACTTCTATGTTGATGAGGTCATAAACTATTTTAACATGAGACAGTTAGAGATGATCAGTAAAGTCTAAACCATGATTTCTTCAAGATGCCATTTTCTTTTATGAAATATATGGCCCACAAGAAGTAACTAAACATAATTCTCAGATAGTAAGGATGGCGCACACTAGACTGATGAGCCAAATCAGAACAAGCACAGTTACTGAAGACTCTCAGCTCCATCCTACTAGGGGTGGCCACAGTATGGAGATCAGTGGAGCAAAGTAAAACCAAAGCGGAGCTCTATGGAAGGGCCAACTTAAGGACTAGGGTTCAGACATTGAATGAAAAGCAGAGTCACTGAAGTCCAGGCAGGCAAGAGAACAAAATCACAGGGAGTGTCTCAATAATTTTTTAAGCTGGGAACCAGAGCAGTGCAGATCAGAATAAAAGAATTTGGGAGTAAATTTGTTTACCAAAATTAATACAGAATCACAATTAGACAATCCAGTGGCAGAGAAGAGATAATTTTGAAAAACTATTAATTATCTCATGTCGCATATCTTCACTTGCTTATTATGCAGAAGCAACTCCTTTTAGCCTTCAGTTTTACTTGGTAGTTCTAACCTCCATATGATTTAAATATATGCCTATGCTGACATTTTTTCAACTTTTATTGAGGCATAATTGACAAATAAAATTGTAAGATAAAGTGTACCACATGATGACTTGATATATGTATACACTGGGAAAAGATTACCCCATTAGTTAATTAACATATTCATCACCTCAAATATTTATCTTTTTTGTATGATATAAATTCTATCATCTCAGCAAAATTCAATCGTCCATTACAAGGTTTTCAACTATAGTCACCATGTTATTTGTTAGACACTCAGATCTTATTAATCTTATCACTGAAAGTTCGTACACTTTTACTTAATTCTCCCTATTTTCCTCCCCTGCAAATTATGATAACCACTTTTTCAACTCTGTTTCTATGAAATTGATTTTTTTTTTTAGTTTCCACATATAAGTGAAACCATGCAGTATTTTTCTTCTCTCTCTGGCTTACTTCACTTAGCATTATTCCCTCCAGTTTTATTCATGTTGTTGCAAATGACAAGATTTTCTTCCTTTTCAAGGCTGAAAAAAATATATGTATACATTCATCTGTTGACAGACGTAGGTTTACATAACTTGACTATTGTGAATAATACTGCAATGAACATGCAGTATAGATAGATATCTCCTTGAGATACTGATTTCATTTCCTTTGGATATATAACCAGAAGTGAGATCGCTTCTATTTTTAATTTCTATTTTTAATTTCTTGAGGAACTTCTATAATGTTTTCCATAGTGGCTGTACTAGTTTACATTCCCACAAACAGTTTACTTTTCTGGTTATCTTGTCTTTTTGATAACAGCCATCCTAATAGGTGTGAGGTGATATCTCATTATGGTTTTGAATTGCATTTTCCTAGTGATGTTGAGTGCTTTTTCATGCACCTGCTGTCCATTCATATGTCTTCTTTGGGAAAATGTCTACTTAGGTCCCTTATCCATTTTTGATTCTATTTTTTATTATTTTATTTATTTATTTATTTATTTATTTATTTATTTATTTATTTATTTTTTCCTTATCTATTTTTTAATTGGGTTGTTTGTTTTTGTGCCACTGAGTCATATAAAGTCTTTGTACAAGGGCTGACAATTAAGTTCCCAAACTAGTTACAATGATGTTGCTAACATTTTTTTGATATCAGTGGGATTATTCATTATGAATTTGTACCAGCTGGGCAAACAGTTAATCATGTTTACCATTTGGAAATGCTGAAAAGGCTGCATGAAAAAGTTAGATGACCTGAACTTTTCGCCAACAATTCATGGCTCTTGTATTATGACAATGCACTAGCTCACATGGCACTGTCTGTGATGGAGTTTTCAGCCAGTAAACAAATAATTGTATTGGAACACCCTTCCTTACTCATCTGATCTGGCCCCAATGACTTCTTTCTTTACCTGAAGATAAAGGAAATATTGAAAAGAAAACATGTTGATGACAGTCAGGACATCAAGGGTAATACAAATGACAGCTCTGATGACCGTTTCAGTAAAAGAGTTCCAAAATTGCTTTGAAGGGTGGACTAGGCACTGGCATTGATGCATAGCTTCCCAAGGGGAGTACTTTGAAGGTGACTGTAGTGATATTCATCAATGAGGTGTATAGTACTTTTTCTAGGATGAGTTCATGAAAGTAATTTTTCAAACATATATTTTGGATTTTAACAGCTTACCAAATTTGTGGTTTGCAAATATTTTCTCCCATTCCATATACTGCCTTTTCACTCTTTTGAATATTTCCCTTGCTGTGTAGATTTTTAGTTTGAGGTAGTCCCACTTTCATTTTTCTTTTGTTGTCTTTGCTATTTGAGACAAATACAAAAAAAAAAAGTCATTGCCAATACCAATATCACAAAGCTTACTATCTATGTTTTCTTCTAGGATTTCATACTTTCAGGTGTTAAGTTCAAGTTTTTAATCTATTTTGAGTTATTTTTGTGTATGGTGTAAGGTAGTTTTCCAGTTTCATTCTTTGGCATGTGGCTGTTCAGTTTACCCAGCAGCATTTATTGAAGAAACTATCCTTTCCTCACTGTATATTCTTACCTCCTTTGTCATAAATTAGTTGATCATACATGTCTGAGTTTATTTTTGTGCTCTATTTTGTCCATTTATTGCTGTCTGTTCTTAATGCCAGTGCCATACTGTTTTGACTACTATAGCTTTGTAATATAGTTCAAAACCCAGAAGCATGATGCCTCCAGCCTTGTTCTTCTTTATTGAAATTGCTTTGCCATTTAGGGTATTTTGTGATTCCAAATACATTTTAGGATTAATTGTTCTATTTATGAGAAAAATACCACTGGAGTTTTGAAAGGAATTGCTTTGAATTTATAGATTTTGTTTGAGTTTCTTTCCATTTCTTTTTTAACAGTAGTAATTATTTCAATCTATTGGCATGAACTATCTTTGCATTCATTTGCGTCTTCAATTTATTTCATCAATTTTTTTTTTTTTTTACTGTAAAGGTCTTATACCTCTATAGTTAAATTTATTCATATGTACTTTATTCTTTTTGATGCAACTGTAAATGGGGTTGTTTTCTTAATTTCTTTATTAGTTCATTATTACTATGTAGAAACATAACTGATTTTTGTATATTGATCTTGTACCCTGCAACTTTACTGAATGTGTTTATTCTGTATTTGGTGGCATCTTTATGGTTTTCTACATATACTATTATGTCATCTGAAAATAATGCCAGTTTTACTTCTTTCTTTCCAGTTTGGATGCCTTTTATTTCTTTTTCTTGACTAAGTGCTCTGGCTAGGACTTCCAATACTATGTTGATTAAAAATGGTAAGAGTGGACATCCTTGTCCTATTCCTGATCATAGAGAGAAAGCTTTCAGATTTTCATCATTGAATATGTTAGCTGTGGGTTTTATAAATGGCCTTTATTATGCTGAAGTAAATTTGTTGTATATCTGCTTTGTTGAGAGTTTTTATCATGAATTTTTATATAGTTCAGATAATAGTATGCACATCTTGGTTGTTTTTCAATTATGTTTCTGAAAATGTCATATACATATGGTAGTAATAAATATAATATTTATTCATCTTCTACTTGTTCAATATTTAATCTGTTTACATTTTTGCTATTATAAACAATGCTGCCATTATTTTCTAAAATTAGAGTCTAGCAGTCTTCTTCAAAGAGGTAGCGTAACTTGAAAATTTGGATGCTAGAAAGAAGAAAATAATTTCACAAATGGGGGCTGGAAATTATAACAATAGAAGCAACATACATATCCTGTGCCATTGTTTGGAGATACTTTTAAATTTCTATGCTATCTGCTTATTTAAGAGTTTCATTTGATGCTATTTACTTGGATCTAATCAGGAACATCTTTGGTTTGCATGTCATTCACATATTTCTTTAGATGTGGGAAAGATATACTTTATCAACAGATTACATTCCACAGGTTGACAGAACAGCCCTGTTGCAATTATTTTTATTAGTAACAATAATCTTTGTTTAGTGTTATACCTTGTGAAAAAGGTAAAAGAGGTATTATTGTCATTTATATAGTCCAGAAATGTAGTGTGAGCTTACATTACTTTTCCTAGGTCATCTAACTATCAAGTGATAAAATATGCAAATTACATAATTGGCCACATTATGCAAATTAAACACAAACACATACACACAAAAGCCAACTGACATCTTTAGCTGCACTTCTAAATCAACACTTCATGTTTATACAAGTTCAATTTACACAAATCTAGTTAACATCCTAATCTATATCTTCAAATCAGGATTTCAAATTTATTTAAATTCAGTTTACCTGGAAGTTAATTAACATAACACATTACACTGCATCTTCAACTCAAAATTTTGGATTTATATAGTTTCAGTTATACTTTAGAATTGATGATTCCACTCAGAAACCTGCAGATAACACTTTAAAAAATTTGTAAGGACTTTTATGGCTACCATGAACATCTGTCTTAAGTTTAGAAAGATAAATTTAGTAAGGAAAATTATATATTATGTATAGTAAAAAGTACAAAATATGTATATACTAAGAAAGTCTATGACATTTAAAATAAAATGCAAAATAAAATATACTTATATTATATTTAAAAGTATAAATTGTAAAATTACTTGACAAAATTATACACATATCTTTTTCTCTAAACCTTAAAAAAGAGAATTATGAATATTTACTTTTTAAAATTCTTTTTATAGTATCTTATTTAAGATCTTTATTAAAATATAGTTAACATGCAATATTATATTAACTTCATGTGTACATTAGGGTTATTCAACATTTATATACCTACAGAAGTGATTACCATGATAAGTCCAGCAACCATCTGACATCATAACATGCTATCACACTGTTATTGATTATATCCCTTATGCTGTACATTATATCCCTATGACTATTTGTTTTATATCTGGTAATTTGAACCTCTTATTCTCTTTCATTCCACCCCCCCCTTTTTAAATGATCAATTGTAGTTGACAGTTAATATTATTTTATATTTATTTCAGGTGTAGTTTTGAAGGGGCAGTAAACACTTTCTGCATACAGTTTTTTGTTAGTTTTGTTTTTATTTTTAAAAACAGATTTGGCTTGTAGACTGGTAAAAAATATTTCTTTAGCCTTGAACCTTCAGAAAGGCTGTTTCCTATCCCCTCTCCAATTTGGGTGGATTTAAAAAAACTTTTTATTTTTAAATAATTATATATTATAAGGAAGTTGTAAAGACATTACAAAGAGATCTTGTATACCCAGTTTCCCCAATAATTACCTCTTATATAACTATGATATAATATCAGAATCCAGAAGATGACATTAATACAATGTCTGTGTCACCTCCTGCACTACAGGGCCGTAGGAGTTCAGAACAGACAGCGGAGGTTGAGAAACAGAAAAATATAGACAAGAGACAAAGGATAGTTCAAAAGCAGTGCTAGCCAGGGCTCTCAGTGCCTCTAGGACAAAGACCCCGAATCGGGTTTGACTGCGGCTTTTATTGGTATACACACAAGGGAGTAGCCTGGTCTGTGAGTCTCATACATCATACCAGAGAACTTAGCTCAGAGTCAAATCACCCCATGGCCTGCAGGCTGCCTTCACTGAAAGTCCCATGATATGTTCACGTGCACCTTCTAAGGGACAGACACTTCTCATGCAGAGACTACAGGATTACACGGAGGACAGATGTTATCACCTTTTTAAGGTCATTTCACAGGGAAGCTGTCAGCCCCTGAGACAAGGGGTCTTTGCCCATTTTCCTCAACTCCGTGATTTCTCCTATGGCAGCCCTGCGACTGTGTCTGGCTTGGGTTACCCTCTCTGCAGCTAGGGTGGTACCCATCATTGACTAACCAGCCATCTTCTGGGGTCACACAGGAAGATAGAGTAGGCATAATGTTGAAGTGCTGTCTCTATGAGGATCTGTTCTTATGGGAAGGTGCATGGGGGCAGACGGCTAGACTGCTGTATGACCATTTGTGTGTATAAAGTTCTATGCCATTTTATCACATATGTAGATTCATATAACTATCACTGCAGTTAAGATATAGAACTATCCCATAACTCTTTCTTATAGTCATATCCACTCTCCTCCCCCTACCATACCTAACTTCTGGCAAAGTTGCTTTCCATATTTATTTCAAGAATGTTATATCAGTAATGAAATCATATAGTTTGTGACCATTTACATTGACTTTTCTTTGCTCAGTATAGTGTCCTTGAGATACATTCAAGTTGTACATCTTTTTGTTTTTTTTTAAGATTTTTATTGGGGAATTGGGGGAGGGGAACAGTGTTGAGAAATTGGGGAAAGGGAACAACCAAGTTTCTTGTCCTTCAATCTTAGTTGTGGAGGGCGCAGTCTTAGCTCAGGGCCAAGTCCAGTCACCAGCCAGCCACCCTTCTGCAGCTCAGGGCCGCTCAGCTCAAGGTGCCATGTTCAATCTTAGTTGCAGGCAGGCGTAGCCCACCATCCTATGTGGGAGTCGAACTGGCAACCTTGTTGTTAGGATCACATGCTCTCACCAGCTGAGCCATCCTGACACCTGTTAGCAACTCAGCTCAGGCGCAGCTCACTGGCCCATGTGGGGATCGAACCGGCTACCCTGTTGCTCAGAGCTTGTGCTTTTAACCAACTGAGCCACTCAGACGGCCCTGTGCATCATTTTTATCAGTGAGTAATATTTCATGGTATGGGTGTACTAGTTTGTTTAACCATTCAGGGTGGGTGTTTTTAACTAAGGGTCTGAACTGGACTCAGAAATGAAAACATGAGGAAAAATCTTGTCTACTTCAATGCATTCTTCTAGTACTCAAGAGGTTTTCTTATGAAGGAAGTAATTGAAGAGGGAAAAGATAAAGTTAAGCATGATTAATGCAGTTTTCAGATTGAATTTTTAAAATGCTGTAGAAAAAAGATATAGATTAGGTACTGATTTTCTTTTTGAATAGCTTGTTCCTGGAAGTCAAATAAATCTTGCTAGTTTATCAGTAAATATATACATTCTAGTAAAGCTATCAGAACATTTTTACTTTGCTTTGTTTCCTTTTTTATTAAATTTATTGGGGTGACAGTGGTTACCAAAACTACGTAAGTTTCAAGTGTATATCTTCTGTATATCACATTGTGTGATTACCACCCAAAGTCAGTTCTCCTTCCATCACCATATATTTGACCCCCTTTTCCCTCTTCTACCATCTCCTCCTCCACTTACCCTCTGGTAACCATTAAACTGTTGCCTGTGTCTATGAGTTTTTGTTTGTTTGTTTGTCTTGTTCCTTTGTTGCTTTCAGTTTTTGTATCCCACATATGAGTGAAGTCATAAGGTTCTCGGCTTTTTCTGTCTGACATATTTCACTTGGCCTAATAATCTCAAGATCAATCCATGTTGTCACAGATGACAGTAATTCGTCTTTTCTGATGGCAGAGTAGTATTCCATTGTGTATACCAGGGGTGACAAAAAAAGTATACAAGTGGACACTGTGGTCAGTGTTGCTCAAAAAGTAGTTTGCCGTAATCAGAAGTGTCTGGATACTGATGGTAACCATTTTAAGCACCTCTTGTAATTGCAGAAGTCAAACGTGATTTGTATTCATCTTTTGTTATCACTATATATTGAGTATTACAATTCTAATATAATTTTCCTTTCTTAAAATGTGTATACATTGTTTTGGTACCCTTTGTATATACCACATCTTCTTTATCCAATCATCTATCAAAGGACACTTTGGTTGTTTCTATTTCTTGACCATTGTAAATAACACTGGAATGCACATTGGAGTACATATATTTTTGTGGATAAATGTTTTAAGATTTTTTTTGGATAGATACCCAGGAGAGGGTTTGCTGGGTCATATGGTAATTCCAATATTTTGAGGAACCTCCATACTGTTTTTCATAGTGACTGTACCAATAGAACAATTTATTTTGAATCTATGACTTTCTTTCTGGAACATTATAATCTTGATCAAAAGTCTGAAAGAAAAATAAAAATAATTACATCAAATACAAAACCCTGGTTCAATGTATTGTCAGTCATATTTCCCCACAGTTTTATATAAAATTTGTTTTAACAACTAAAAACATAGCTATTGCTTTCCTGATGAAGCAATATCTCATCCTCTGATTTTCATTCTGAATGTTGCATGTTTATGGAATTAATTAGCCTATTTATAACTTAAAAGAATAGTATTAAAAACTGTAGTGCAACAATTAAAACTTGTTCTTTTTTTTCATGAAGATGATGAAATTTATTTTATTTTCAAGTTTTCCTATTTCTATATATTATTTTTAAGAATAACTTACTGTTAATATCAAGAAGTACCCACATTGCACTACATCCATGATGACTAGAACTGCATTTTTGTTATTGTAGATTAAGAATTCATATGTGATAATTAAAAGCTTACCATCTCTAACATTTAAGAGCTCTTAGAAACCCATAGAACACAAGTTCTTAAGTAAACACCAGCTTTAGAAATGAAGAATAATAAATGGTTAATAACCATATTTAAAATGTTCAACCTCAATAGCAATAAAAAAGCTAGCCAAGAAAACATGAAGATAATATATCACATTAATTTTTTTTCTTTTTTTTTTCTTTTTTAGCTACAATATCTAGTGTTGGAAAGTATGCAGGGAAATAATCATCACTCATGGTCAGCTGAAATGTGATTTGGCAAAGTGTATCCAGATCCTTAAAATTTTGTAAAACTTTTACCCTGCAATCTTATCAAAAAGAAATGATAGTGAACTCACTAAATGACTATGTATAATATACATCACATTTTTAATATAAAAAATTAGGGACAAACCTATATGACCAAAGACTGGGGATTGGCTAAATAATGGTATATTTATATATTAAATAATTATATTATGGTGTATGTATATATTAAGATTCTATGGAGTAAATAAAAATTACCTTCTGAAGGTTACAATTGATACAAAAATATATTTTAAATAAAAATAACCTATGTAGCTGTTTTAATTTGGAATGTCTATATGTATGTGTATGTGTCTGTTTGTTTCTGCTAACTACTATTTCACGCTGACTGTTCATAAAGTATGAAAAAGAGACTCAGAAGATAACATGCCAAAATAATAGCAGCTGGGGTATTTCAGGTATTTTTTCCTCACTTGTACTTATTTGTATTTTTTAAAAATGTATACAGTCATTATGTATTACTACCATAATCAGTACTTTTTGAAAAGATATTTTAAGAAGCCAGAGAAAGGTATACCATTTCTCTTGGTAAATTTGACAAGAATGACAGCTCTAAGATGAGAATTCAGAGATTCCTATTGTATATTATGAATCCTTATAAAGAGAGCAACTTAATTTAGCTAAAGAAAAATAATATTGTTGATGCTAGAATGGTGACTAGAAACCTAATAACTCACATTCATTATGTACTCATTACTTTAAGCTCAAATGAGGAGACTTGGAGAATAATACCTGTAGAGCTCAATGGTTCTCAGACATTTGGGTTACACTGGGAATGGAAGTCTATCTCGCCTTTATGCTCCATGTTTTAACATGCGGTTCATCTAGCAGATCCCTTTACAACCACTCCGGTCTTTGACTTAATAATTGATAAGCTAACCAACTGTACAGTGCCTTAATAAGTCTGAATCTATTTCTTCTGTTTAGGGGAATTTCAAATCTGACCCCGCATTCTCTTGTAATTCCAGAATGCATTTGTTCTCTGTATGTATTTGCCAAAGGGCCTTGTAAAATCTTCAAGTAAGAAGGCAACATAGAAGATGGCTCTTACTATACAGTGTCTCTGAGGCATGTTATTACACAGTCTGTTCAAATATTCTGCGCATTCAGGAAAAGTGATTCTATTTTTTAAAATTAATTAATTAATTAATTTTTTAAAGAGGCCAGTGTCACTGGCCCTCATATGTGGGATCCGAACCTGGGCTGCTGGCTTCCCAAGCCAGCTCTTAACCAATGTGCCACTCGGCTGGCCCAAGTGATTCTATTTTTAATAAACGTACATGCCTACACACACTCTACATTCCAGTCCTATCAAACAACTGGTTCCCAAACAACTCCATACACATTCATCAATCCATGCCTTTGTTTATACTAGTTCCTCAGTCTCATACTCTGTTATAACCAAATTTTTCCTAATTGTTTCAGGAATAGTTCTATTATTCTATTATTTTCCCCTGCTTTTTCAACATTACTTTATTTCAGAGTGAATTCATTGTTCCCTCCTCTGCTCTCTTCAAGGAATGTGTCTTTTTCATTTTTCATTCCCTTAACATGTAACTAAGGGACACTCAGAACTAACATTTGTTGAACTAATAATGCCTAGTAATCTAACCCTACAGAGGCTTTTGTATTTAATGATTCTCTCAGATATGAAAACATCAGTTAAGAATGATGAGAGATAACTTAAATATGTTATTTCTGCATGGACAACTTTTCCACCATGACCATCGAGTTCAACCCTAAACCTATCCTGTCATTGACTAATACTACATACTGCATATGTAGGAACATCCTGACTTTTGGAGTGAAACTGCCGCTTATAAGGTCACTGGGTTAATTGTGCATTCCTGAGAAAGATAATCCAGGCATTTGATTAGGTATTTCTGAGAGGAGGGAAGAAGGGAAGAAGAGAAGGAGAGAAGAAGGAAAAAGAAAGGGAGAGAAGGTTAAAAAAAGGGAGTGGGGAAGGTAAAGAGGGAAGAGAAAGGGAGAGAGGGAGGAAAAAGGGATAGAAGAGAGGAGGGAAAAAGGAAGGAAGAGAGGAGGGAAAAAGATCTAAGACAAAATAGAGGGGGAAGACAGGAACAGAAGAATAGGAAGGGATAAGGAAAGAAAAACACGGAAGTAGAAAGAGAAGGAAGGATGATGAATTGTGGCAAAATGTAAAAGGAATAACATAGCAGGATATAACATTATCAAGTGCCACATAACTTTTGACTTTGTGTTTTTGTTTTTTTCCCCAAAAGAAATTGTAATATCTTATTTACAAAGTTTCTGGTCATTGACATCTATCTTTGACTTCTGTGAATCATATGCTTCTTTGGCATTAGCTGTTGCAGAAATTTTGTCTAGATGTTTGTTTGTTTCCAGAATTATTTCTTTACTTACTCTATTGCCTGATATTATTTGTAGTTCTCCAGCTTTCACCCTCCCTTTATATTAAATAAGTATGTGGTATCAACTGAAAATTTTCAGTGCTAAAGGTTTTGATATATTACACATTTTTACAGCTCTCTAGTGAATTAGTTTGAAAACATTAACACAATACTAACTTCTCTACAATACTCAACAGAGCCATAATATTCACAATTTAATTGATCTGGGGACTGATTACATGTGTGGTGCAACCCTTTTTCTAAGTCAGCCTTGAGATCCAGTGGGCTGACTGATAATAAGTGGGTCATTTTGACATTAATAACCAATATTTAGCTTGTATGACCAGTTTCTACCTGCTATTAGAGAGCTCTCAACACCAGAAACATTCTCCTACCACTTAAGAATTTTTGGAAGTCCCCCAGGACTTCTCACATATACTTACGAATAAGATCCACCAAGCACAACACGGCTGTGACAGGCATTGTGCCATTTCCCGAATTCCACTTTCAGGAATATTATCCTGTGCTCTACACTCCAAGCCTGCACAACACGGCCACCTATCCAGGCTTTCCTGTAGAATGCTCTGGTATCATTGCTACCTTTTTTACTGGGGCTGCTCATGCATTGGAGTGTTTATGGAGATGAAGTGCCAAAGAATTCTGTGGCAAAATAGAGAAGATTGCTTCCTTCCACACACACTTTCTTTCTTTTCTTTTTCTTTCTTTCTTTCTTTCTTTCTTTCTTTCTTTCTTTCTTTCTTTCTTTCTTTCTTTCTTTCTTTCTTTCTTTCTTTCTTTCTTTCTCTCTCTCTCTCTCTCTCTCTCTCTCTCTCTCTCTCTTTCTTTTTCTTTTCTGTCCCTCCCTCCTCCTCCTCCCCCTCCTCCTCATTTCCCTCCTCCTCCTCCTCCTCCTCCTCTTTCTCTCTCTGTCTCCCTTCTTCCCTCCCTCCTTTCTTGTAATTCCTCGTTGAAACAGGTACCCAAGCTGTACTCTTTGTTCCTTAATTTATGACAAGAGTTCCCAGTGAATATAGATCTTTTTTTTTTTTTTTCACAACCTCCCTTCTCCTTAGGCCCCAGATATGAAACTAAGTGAATGACAGAAACTCTGCTGTAGTTAGAATCTGTCTGACAACTGATATAATGGCAATTGGGAAAATATAGGCTGCTTGACTCCCTCTTCCCTAAGGAGGTGTTGGTTCCTACCAGCCTCCTCAGCCCCTTAAATCAAAAGACTCCTGGTTTGTTTAACTCAGAGCTATTTACATGGAAGGGTTAGTTCACTGACTTTCAGCATTTCTCCACCCACCTTCTCTTTTGCTCCCATTTGCTCACTTTGCCTTCAACAACTATCACTGGTCTAGCTCTCTACTTCAGCTCTGCCTCATGCACCCAGTTCTCATGGCCATTTAGTACTCTGGGCCCTAACTCCATTCTTTTGGATTCCTAATGTAAGTTCTCTCCTTTTGATAGGGTATTTCCTCAGACACATCCAGACAAGTTGGATAAGGCTGAGACTGCCTCCTTATCTGCTGCCCTTGCTCAGCTAGACTAGTCCCAGAGGTAGAGAGATGTATGCTCTGGAGCTATCTCTCCATGGGAAACCTAGGAACCTCCTGAGTCAGAATCTCCTGCAGTGATTTAAAAATGAAGAGTCCACTCTCCTGTTTCCAAGAAACATGTAACTTGTTCCATGTTAAAATGTTGATTATATCTAAATGCATGGGAACACATTCTTGTTTTTTCTTTATTTAAAAGTATGCTTTGCCCTGATTGGTGTGATTATAAAAGTATCCCCAAACTCCTTCCGATCCAGGACTAGCAGTATTAATTTCAATTTAATAATTTCAACTTGCATGTAAGAAAGCACTCAAGCTGAAATTATTGGCTTACTGTAAAACCCATCTCCACATTTGTGAATTCCTCTGAACAAAATGTGAGAATTCTCTGTATGGGTATCCTTGGGCACAATTATGTATATAAATGATTCCTAAGCTATCAAAGTGCTCGGTGGGTCAGAATATTTTAGGTTTACAAAAGATTCTCCCCTAAATAACTCCAGGCAGCTCTTTGCTAACACATTTTGGGATTCATGGATTTAAGGTCTGATGTCATTGTTCGTCTTGAATCAGCTTTCCTGGAGATCACTGTGAGTGGCATTTTCCAGCCCCAAATCCCACAGCACTCTATTTATTTATTTCTAATGGCATGTATCATGTTGTATCTTGAATTACATTTGTTTTCATTTATTTTATTTTGATGGCATTTCAAGTCAAGCCACTACCACCTGTCAGCAAAATGTGAGAGTAATGAAGCTGAAAGTCAGGGGCGGGTCTGGAGTTGGATGCTGAGGAATTATTGTCGAAATGCAAAACTGCATTCCTGTTCCTTTCATGGAAGCAGAATTGAATATGGCTAATGGAACAAGACACATTACATCCACATAGGGCATGTGGGAGAACCGAAGTCCATGGGGCAACATGAGGTCACAGTGGGAGGAAGCTAATAAAGAGGCACACATGGGAAGTAATGGTGGCTACACTTGTTCTATTCAGATTTATTGTCACAGCTGGACTCATTACCATTTTGAGTTCTCTTTCTGAGGTCTAGGGCTTCTCATACCTTTGCCAATCTTAATGAAATAGTCTTCTTTGTATGACAAGTAAAGAATCCTATTCCTCATACTGTTATAACTCCACTAGTTGTTCCCATGTTTTTATCTCCACGGAATTTAACACTAATACTTATTATATGAAGTTATAAATCCAATTTGAATGAATGAAGCATGAATGAATGAAGTATATATGCACTTTTCACTTTAAAGGGCTAACTACAATTTTTGAACAGACACTGGTTACTTGGTTGTGCATACTAGTATAACTTTCTGTGGTTGAGGTGGCAAGTTCTCCAAATATACTTTCTATTGCCTCATTAGTCTCTACCTATTAGTGAGTAAGTTTTCCTTAATGGAGTATTTAGAAACATTTTAGTGATGGTCATTTATAATAAAAAGAAAAGGCTACAGTAAACTCCTGTACTGAGCTCTAATGCATTGTTTAATTCTACTTCATCTGCAAGTGTTTATTTTCTTTTATTAACTGTATTAGAAGAGGCTAATTTGTACAGTGTTTACATGTTATTTTCCCCAGCGAGGTGTCTGCTGTTATGCTTCTATGGCTCTATTATACCAGAAAATGATACTGCATTGCTTTCAATTGCTTAATATAAAAATCAATAAAAAGAATTATATGGGGGAGGGTGGAAGTTGGGGGGGAATATCCTTACAACTGAGAATATGTAATAAACAGGAATGAAAAATAAAAAAATCTTGAACATATTTGATCAACCTTTTTTCTTTTTCTTTTACTTTTCTTCTTAAAAATGAAAACAATCACCTCCTGCATGTCTCAGAGGCACAGCTGGGGCAAGTCACTTGTGCCAGTTAATTTTGCACAGTGCAGAGTAGGAAAAGGGCCCACCAGAGACAATACATGGCATAATTAAGAAACACTCTTCTTATCCATCCCACTGCTCTCCATTATCTCTTTTCTCACCTTGCCCTGTATTTTTCTTCTTCATAAAATGGTAGTTTTTCAGTCTTGGTGAGAAAATAACATTTCAGCTAACCCCAAGTTATATGAAAACTTGTGCACCAAGGCATATGTATATGTACATGGTTCAAGTGAGTAATCCAGCCTAATGATTTTCAGGGCAAAATTGAGGCAGACAGAGCAAAAATTTAAAAAAATGACAGAGGTCAGAAATTGTTAGCTGAATTTGTTAAAGAAACTGAATGATGTTGATTAACTGGAGGGTTTTTATTACAAGAAGGTGTTTTTTCAATCATGGGAGATTTTGTCTTCATAACAAGTATTTTGGTAAAGCATTTCTGGTGGAGCATTTTTTTTGGTAATACTCACATCGAACAGTCATGACTTGAAATGAAGTGATAAGGAACCTTACTTAACCCACACTAGGCTTTGAGGTCTTCAGACTGGTCATCAGTCAGAATATCAACATATAAAAAAATACAGATACACAGTATAGCAGAACTGAAAATTTGCTTTATGGATGTGAATTCACATTGTAGAGATATCTTAGAAATCCCCAAGCATGCACACACCTCCAAAACACTTTTTGTCTGCATTCTCATTTAGTATTTAATGTGAATTCTGCAATATAACCTCCAAAGTATTATATGTTTATTTTGTATATATACATAAATATGTGTGTGTATAAATATAGATAGATATAGATATATAGATATAGATATAGATGATACAGGTATAGATATAGATTACTGTGTGTGAAATCATAAAGATTTTAAAGGCTGGTATGACTTGACTAACAAAGCAAATATTAAATAATATTAGGTATATGAAAAAGCATTATAAATTATATAAAATATAAAGTACTAATAAAATAGTTTTTAAGTTTGTAATAAAACCTACATTTGTGTTTTCTTCCCTCTTGTTTATCAAATTGGACTCTTTTTTTACTTCACGGCCTATAATGAATAGAGTTATTTTAAAAGATAGATTTGAAATAGGCAGAAGATTTTTTCATACTGTAAATAAGAAGAAAATTCACATTTATCTAAAAAAAAATCAGGATGGCTCAAAAAAAAGGTCGGGGAGGGAGCTTATGGTCACTTGGGAACCATTCGCATGGGTGGTGGCCATTTACTTTTCAATAAAACCTTACTGTTTACCATAGCAACCAGAGTAGTGGATGGCACAGGTGCTGCCTCTGAGATACAGTGCTTCAATAAAGAAACACTTGCAGTGAAGAATGAACAAACACTGGGCACATTTTTATATGCTTATAATAGAAAACAATATCTTTAGCAAAATCATTTATATTTTCCCAATTTTTAATACCCAGCTACTGTGTGATAATACAATATGTTATCAGCCATTTGTCTGTCTTTGTGACTGGCTTGCCTTTGAAAGTGATTTTTATTTGAGTGCTTGTTTCAACAGGATGAATACTGCATTTTCAGAAGCCACCAGGCTGTGATAGGAAGGTAACCTTTCCTTTTCTAGAGAGGGGAGTACAAAATGACTGAAGTCTCTGCAAGGGCCACACAGGTCTGTGTGATTCTCTAAGGTCTGCCCAGAGACATGGCTCACATATTATCTCCTAATTCCTTCAGGTTCTGGATAGGAAGGAGGGGCTTGAGAGGTTTTAATGAACCTATGAGCTACATTGCAGAGTTCTGCTAAGGAGACTCCTCAATACTTTGAGCTACAAATTAGATGCCCATGCTTTTTTCTAAGCTAATTTATACACTTTGGCTGCAAGTTTAGAGTTTACAGCACCATAAGCTGTGCATCTGAAAGACTCTTGAATTATCTTGTTATGATACTACTCCCTGTGAGTTGTTTAAAATTTTTACAATAATGTTTATTTTGCATGCGTGGGATTATTCATGTATAATTACTACAGGCAGATATATTCCATATGTTATAAAAGTTAAATTTTTACTTGGAAATCATTGCCAAGGAATACTTCTTTTTCCAATGAAAGTAATTTAAATTGAAGTAAGACACTCTAATACTACCATCTGTACAAGTAAATTAGTTTCAGAGTAATTAAATATGCATATCTGATCCATGTACTGTACAGATGAACCAAGTTTTATTGAAGCAATATGCTTATAAATCCCCTAAGTATTAAAGATGAAGAACCAATGGCATTTTATATTCATGCAGATACAAATAAGCACAAAGAAAGATATTTCAGCAGTTTCATCTTTTCCAGAAATATATTTTATCAACTTTTCCTACTTAATATTTTTCACCAAATAGTTTAATCAACATTTTTATTGGTCTAACATTCTGCATTGATTTAAAGCTTTGCCAGTTGTTTTCATGTTGTACGTATGTCTGGATTTATGATAGCTGCCCATTCACTTATCTTTCGCATGTTCCCAGGGAGCAGAGCAATGCAGTGAAACTGAAATCATTATATTGTCTGAATTCATTACAGTTGGACTTGTCCCTCCATGAAATAGCTCTGCACAGCCAATTAGAATTCATGGCCCAAGTCCTTTATTGCATCATCATGGTTTATAGTCCATAACAAATACAAATACAGAAACGAACCATAACAGTATGATACATCTGACCTGCCAGCCTACCTTCTGGGGCTTTGCCTGGTGGACTTGCACTTTTTAACTGCATGGGATAAAAGCAAAAGGGACACTCTCTGTTGTTACCACTTGTAAGGCCAGACCTTGGGTCTCTTAGTCCACATCCTTGTCCATGTCATCACCAACGATTATCACAGCCAGTCTCAATTGGGAGAAGCAGTCATTAATGTACAGTCTCGCAGAAGCACAGCTTGGTGAAGGTTTGTTGATGTCAGTTTAAAAGTGGCTTCCCACTGTGGTGAGACACCCCAGTAGCTTTTATGAAGCATTACTGTCTTCCTCACTGGAGCTGACAAGTGAGTTAGGACCTAGAAATGGTCTGATAAATTGAAGGCTACCAAAGAAAAGCTCTGTTGGGGGCTTTTTCACCCCAGATCCATAGAAATGGAATGTTCTTTTCTCAGGTTGTTCTTAATCCTTAGGAATTTGGTAATCAATTTTCATTTCCTTTACATCAATAATTCCCATTAAAGTCATATTAAATGTTTATTAGTTAAGTGTTGAAGCTTTTCCTTCTCTTTAGCATCCTCCGTCTTTGTAACCATGCTCAATGAGAGTAAAATCTGCAGTAAGATGGAACATTTTCTTTTATAATTCATACTTAGCTGCCCTTTAACAAACAATTCAATTAATAAACAAATACTTTCTTAAACAAAGGAAATTCCAAATTGCCTTTGAAATAGAAGCAACACAGGATGTTCTACATTTCTTACCATGTTATCATTTGCTTTGGGGCATTTTATTTTTTTGTTTGTTTACAATAAGTTAAAGCGACACAAAATGCAGATTAGGTTCCATATAGTATCATTAAAACTACAGTATCAGAAACATGGAATTTTCCTTTAAATGCAATCTAGTCTCTCCCCCTCTCTTTGGGTAGAAAATCACATGGAACCATCCTATCTAGTGCATCTTTATCAGAAAAACCACTTTCACACTGGCTTTCCTTTGCTGGTCCATAATTAGCCCAGGTCTCAAGTTATTAACATTATGCTTAATAGGAACAATGTAACAAGATTTGTGTAAAACTGAATTTATGAAAACTGTCCTACATTCAGGATGTATCATTGGCAAGCTATAAAACAAAGAGCAAGCTGAGTTATTGCTCTGTGTCACAGTTTTCACATACTTAAAATATGAATATAAAGTTACTCACCTCATAGCTTGTGTGACTATCAAGTGATTTATACAAACAGCAGGCTCAGACCAGTGTCCGGCGTTTAGAAGGTATTTAATACCTGAGAGCCATGAGCATGATGACTATGTGTCTTCCCTTCATATTTAGTTTTAAAATAGATTAAATTAGACTTTTTTGTACACAAGCATATTCTTTATAGCACTAATCACATTTAGCTTTTTATTTATTATGATGCCTCACCCCAACCAAACTATAAGATCACAAGGAAATGAATTCACATTTGTGGCCCCAGGTTTTAAATTAGTGCTTAATTGAGAATATACCTTCAAGAAATATTTTTTCAATAACTAGATTTTGCTTTTATTGAATATACTTATTTAGAAAAAAAATAAGAGTTGGCAATTCTGTGTTGTCTCCATGTTTTCAAAAGATTTACGAGTGAATGAAGTCTCAGTAATTTTGGAAACTTCCACCACTGACTTAAAAAGCCTAATTTTAGTGCTTCACTCCTAGTCACAAAGATTTTCCTTCTATTAATAATTTAAAATCCTCTGCTATAGGAGAGAACTCCATCGTTGTTAATATAAAGCGGAAGAAAGCTGCCCACCATAATTTACACCAATTTTCTATCACAGACTTAAATCGGGTGATTGTTTTCTCTTTTCCAATAAATTGAAATGCTATCCAAAACTGACTACAGATTCCGAAGTCAATGGTAATAACAAAACAGAGACCAATATAACTTAGAGAAATTTAATCATGGACTCTTATTAAAAATTATATCTTATGGTTTGTTCACCTTCATCTAGTCTGGATAAAAATGTTTTTCTCTCAACATGCATTTAACACTTCAGGAACTATTTGCAGGGTAAAGATCTGGTTTTTATTGGGGCTGCTGATGAGGCTCCTGGCTCACCTAGTCTGAGATCTGTCACATCTACTACACAACGATATAGTTCAGAGACTCCATAAAACCTAAAAGACTGAATAAGAAAAGATAACAGGATGTCTGTACACAATCATGCCTTAATTGGAGAAAGTTAGGCTAGGTGGGACAGGAAGTGTTAACCTTGAATTTTCACATTTTCTTCAGTAGTTAGATATTACTTTTCTTAGGTAAAATAACGTATAGTTTTAAAAAATAGTTGACATTGGTTTTAGGCTGACTCTCTGTGTTTCAACTTTAGAACTCTAAGTTATACCACAATACAGATGACTAATTTTCCTGATCCTCCTATGAGGACAATATAATCACAGTGACAATCATTTTAATTACATAGTGAGAGGGTCTCACACAGAGTTGGTTTTCTGAGTTGTGTAGCAGCCTGGGACCGGGAGGATAGCTAGGGACTGGTAAGAAGATGGGAATGGAGTATCTGTTGGAAGGAATTAAAAGCCAAACTATTAAAAGAGGGTCAGGCTAGTTGAAATAAGCATAAGATAAGCAGCTCTCTTTAAAATGTTTGCTTTCTCAAGGCATTTCAACCAAATGGGAAAGCACCTCATACTACCTCTAGTCTGTAAATATAGAGAAGCAAGAGAATGAACATATCTCTAGTTTGCACATTTTCTGCCATCAAATTTCAAAATACCTCTCAGTGAAAGTCTTAGTAGAAACTTTACCTGAGAACTTTCTTCCTTCAGAAAGTACACACATTCTTATCATGAATTTCAAATACATGGTTTTTAAATGCCCTTTGAAGTAATCTTCAAATTCTTTATGCTACTTTAAATTAAGGACTCTCTATCACAATGCACTTTTATATATTCACATGTATAAATCTATACTGCTTCTGAGCTCTCTTCTCATTCCCATCATCATCCAAAATCAGAGACCAAGCCAAAAACTCATTAGTAATCATCATTATGAAACTAAAAAAAATACTATGGGGATGAAAATAAATTTCTAATTTAGTATGGAAAATTATTTCAAGATGTCTGGGCTACTAACTTCTCAATGTATTTTCTGTGTTAGCTTTTTTTTTTTGTTGCTGTTTTTGTGTGTGGAGTTTGTTTCATTATATTATTATTATTATTATTATTATTTATTATTACTATTATTTTGCTTTCACTGATACCATGTTAGACCATGGCTTTTGTTGCCAAAGGGATCTGAGAGACTAAATCCAAATGAATTAATGAAAGTGGGCATATAGTATCAAGCCCGAAAAACATCCAACAGCGTTTGCTCCCATCTTCCAACAGAAATAAGGTAGCTCTTAATTTTTTTTTTTTTTTTTTTTTGAGGGCAGTGTCACTGGCCCTCATATGTGGGACCGAACCAGGGCCGCTGGCTTCCCAAGCCAGAGCTTAACCACCGTCACCTCTTCATTTTTGAACACAGTTAATCTAACTTGGACATTTTCTATTTTTTCCCATTCCAGGAAATGTGCAGCTACTTGAAATTTTTAGGTATACTTTAGTTTTCTACCTTAGAGGAGGATGGAGGAGATTGTAACTAAGTATGATTGAAATAAACTGTGTATATTTATACTTATTCCTGACCTTTTAAAGAAAACTATGTACCTTTTCTAAAATTATTTCAGGACCCAGATTTTAAGAACAATATTTTTTAAATGGCAATAAAACAACAGAGTGAACTAATGTTTGCAATTCTCCCTCAGCTGTTTTTTAATAATTATTTTATTTTCCAATTACAGTTGACATACAATATTATATTACTTTTAATTGTACAACATAGTGATTAGACATTTATATAACTTATGAAATGACCATCCAGATAAATCTAGCACCCATCTGACACTTTACATAGTTATTACAATATTATTAACTATATTCCTTATGCTATACCCTACATCCCCATGACTGTTTTGTTTTTTGTTTTCTTTTGCTATTTATAACCTACTTTCAAATTTTGTGTTTTACGCCAATATAATTTTTTAAAGATTTTTATTAAAATATAGCTAACATACAATATTATATTAATCTCAGATGTACGTAATAGTTATTCAACATTTATACACCTACAGAAGTGATCACCATGATAAGTCCAGCAAACCACTGAAACACACTATCACAATATTATTGACTATATTCCCTATGCTGTACATTACATCCCCACAACTTATTTGTTTGATACCTGGAAATTTGAACCTCTTATTCCTTCATTTTTACACTCATTTAAAAATTTTTCAACTACAGTTGAGATTTAATATTATTTATATTAATTTTAGGTGGACAGCATACTGGTTAGATATTTATATAATTTAAGAAGTGATCTCTCTGATTAGTCTAGTACTCACCTGGGACTATACATAGTTATTACCACATTATTGACTATATTCCCTATGCTTTACATCCTCATGACTACTTAGTAACAACCAATTTGTACTTATTATTACCTTCTTCTTTACACCCACCCCTCAACCCAACTTCATTGGTAACCATCAATATGTTCTCTGTATCTATGTGTTTGTTTCTGTTTTGTTTTTTCTTCAGATTCCACATATAAGTGAAATCACATTGCATCTGTCTTTCTCTGTCTGACATACTCCACTCAGCACAGTATCTTCCAGGTCCATCCATGCTGCCACAGATGGAAAGACCCGATTCCCTTCCCTGGTTAAGCAATATCCCATTATATATATCACCTCTTCTTTATCCATTTACCCATTGATGGACACCCAGGTTGCCTCCACATCTTGTCCATTATAAACAATGCTGCAATGAACATATGGATGCACATATTCCCTTGGAGTAGCATTTTGGGTTTCTTTGGATAAATACCCAGAAGTAGGATTACTGGATCCTTCTTTGTCTCTTGTTATAGCCTTTGTTTTAAAGTTTATCTTGTCTGGTATAAATATTGCTACTCCAGTTTTTTTGTTTTTTGGTTTATATTTTCATGAAATATCTTCTTCCATCCCTTTAATTTCAGTCTCTGTGTGTCTTTTGATCTGAAGTGAGTTTCTTGTAGGAAGCATATGTAAGTGTCTTATTTTTTAATCCTTTCAGCCAAACTATCTTTGGAACATTTAAAGTAAAAGAAAAATTTAAAAAAATTACATTTAAAATAATCGTTGATAGATATATAGTTATTGCCATTTTATTATTCGTATTTTTAATCTTTTTTTTTTTCATCTTAAAGAAGTTCCTCTAAGAATCCCTGTAATTCTGGTTTGATGTTGATGAAGTCCTTTAGCTTTTCCTTGTCTGGAAAGCTCTTTATCTGTCCTTTGATTCTAAATGATAGCTTTGTTGGGTACAGTAATCTTGGTTTTAGGTCCTTGCTTTTCATCACTTTGACTACTTCCTGCCTATCCCTTCTGGCCAACAAAGTTGCTGCTGAGAAATCAGTTGAGAGTCTTATGGGAGATTCCCTGTAAGTAAGTAACTGCTTTTCCCTTGCTCTTTTTAAGATTGTCTTTTTTTCTTTAACCTTTGGCATTTTAATTATGATATGTCTTGGTGTGGGACTCTGTGCTTCCTTGGATTGTAGATTTATTTCCTTCACCAGGTTAAGAAAGTTTCCAGTCATTATTTCTTCAAATAGGTTTTCAGTTCCTTGCTCTCTGTCTCTTCTTCTTCTGGTGCCCCTGTGATGCAAACAAACATTGGTATGCTTGATGTGGTCCCAGAGGCCCCTTAAACTATCCTAATTTTTTTGGATTTTTTTTTCTTTTATTGATATGCTAATTGGGTGTTTTCTACTACCTTATTTTCTAAATCATTAATTCAATCTCTGCTTCATCTAATCTACTGTTGAAACCCTTAACGTATTCTTCATTTCAGTTATTGTATTATTCATTTCTGTCTGGTTCTTTTTAATGTTTTCTCTCTCCATTTTTATGTTTCCTATCTCTTTATTGACATTCTCACTGAGATCATTGAGAATCCATATAACCAATGTCTTGAACTCTGCATCTGGTAGATTGCTTGTCTCCATTTTGTTTAGTTCTTTTTCTGGAGCTTTGTTCTGTTCTCTTACTTGAAACATGTTTCTTTGTCTCCCAATTTGGCTGCCTCCCTGTGGTTGTTTCTATATATTAGGGAGGGATGCTATGTCTCCCCATCTTGGTAGGGTGGCCTTATGTAGTAGGTTTACTGTGGGGCTCTGTGGCACATTCTTCCTGGTCAGCTGAACGGGGTACTCCAGGTGTGTCCCTTGTGTGAGTTATGTGTACCCTCCTGTTGTACTTGAGCTTTGGTTTCTATTTGCATGTCAATGGAAGGGATTGACTTTCATGCTGATTGGTTGTGAAGACTGGCCCTGACTACAGTGGAAGACTGTTGTGCATGGGCTGACTGTACAGAGTGGGATTTGCTTTCAGAGGGCTCTGGTTCCTGCCCAGTGTGCCAATTGAGTGTATCATCCCCTGGGTGATGCTCTGGCCCAGTCTAAAGCTGGCCACTGGGTATGGCAGCCCTGAAGACTTTGGGGCCTCCTCTTGAACAAGCCAAGTTCAGCCACAGGATATGTGCTGCCCAAAGCCACCTGGCATGAACCATAAAACAATATTCTGATGGTTGCCACTCCCACTTTGCTTGGAGGTGACTCAAGAGTACAAGCCATGAACCAAGGCTAGCTGTTACTAGTGCTGAGCTTAGGGTTGCTCAGCCAGAGGTATAGGACATAATGAAGCCATGTTCTGCTTCTTGGGTTTTCTGATCCTTTGAGAGATTTTAGGCAAGTCCTCGATATGAGCCAAAACAAACTGTTTATTCAGAAAAGCCACTAGAAGTGGCTTAGATGGGCCTAAAAGTTGGGTGGGGCGGGGCTTCAGGGAATCAGCAGAGTGGGGAAAACAAATGTTTGCCAGGTTGATGGAGAATCAGATATGGCAGCTGCCTGCATCTACACCCTGGTACGGGGAGGGCTCAACAAAGAAACAATGCTCCTCTATCTGGGAGTAAGCTGTCCCTCCAACCCTCATCCTGAGCTAGACAATTCATTTCTTCCCTGTATGTTCCTGGCTCCTTTCAAGCTACTGCTCCAACCATGGAGCTCAGAGCAAGTGAGTCTGTCAGTAAGTAAGTCTCTGTGAGGGAACTTAAGAGGAATGCCTGGGACTCCAGCTGCCCTGGTCCCACTCAACCACAGTCTCCCCTGGTTTTCACAGCCAGAAGATATGGGGTCTTCTTTCCTCAGCCCTGGAACCATGGGCTGGGGATCATGGTGTAGGGCTGGGACACCTTGCTCCTCTGGAGGGTACCTCTACAGCTGAGATATCCCTCCAGATTTTTAATGGTCACATGCAGGTGTGGGAACAGCCAGTTCCACATCTCCTCCTATCCTACTAGCCTTGAGGCGGCTTCTTATCTATGTCTATAGTTGTAGGGCTTTGGTTCAGCTAGACTTCAGGTGATTCTCAACGATGGTTGTTCTGTAGTTTAGTTGTAATTTTGATATGGTTGTGAAAGGAGGCAAGCCATTCTGACTGATCTGCTCTCTCTCTGCTGTTTTAAAGATAGAATTTTAAAACAGATTTCTGTCTATGAAAGATAGTGTTCATCTAAATTATACTAGTAAGAGATTATGCCACAAGATATTATCATCTTTTTGAAATAGATTTTTAGTCTCTTGGGATATTTATTTGAAATAGCTACATAACTTATAGTTTCTAAGGAAATGATTAAAACTTCAGGTTTTTTTTCTTCTCACCATTCTGCAAGACAATAGAAAACTTAAAGGTTTGAGAAAATAGCACAGGAAGAATCTCAAACATGGATGTACCATTTAGTGCTTGAATTCCAGTACCAACTATGGAGACGAAATTGCATTTGCTTAGATCTTGGCAGCATACAATGGAAGCCAGATGTAAAATAGTATCTGTCACTTAATTCTTAATTTTCTCATTCCGGAAGTTAGAATGAATAAAAACTACTTATAGGACAATATAAAAACATTCAATTAAAAGAGAAGCTTGGAATTCATTTAATATATAGCCAACTACTTAGCTTCTCTAGATAAGATCCTTGTTAGGCTTCTTTCCACAATAGAAAAAAAAATCTGACAAAAGCACATTAAGATTTTTTAGCTGAAACCAGACTCTTTTATTGAGAGTTATCTAATCCAGTCTATGGCTGAGATGAGAAAAACATACCTAAATTGTCCACAAGAGCAAAATCAATTAAAAAATATTAATTTTAAACTATACCAGGTGGCCTTCCACTTCTGGCCATGAAAGAGGAAGTGGGTCTAAACTTACCTTTTCATCATAAATAACTAGAAAACTGAACAAAATATATGAAACAATAGTCTTTAGAAACTCAGTATCACTGGACTATGATTCCTGAGAAGAGGAAAATAAATAAATAAAATGAGCTTATAATTAACCCCAAGTTTCTGCCTGGGGACAGTTTCCAGACCATTGTACAAGAAGGGAAAATCCAAACAACACCAGGAGTCTCACCAAAATGAGAAGATAGAGATCAGCTTTTGGGGAGCCCAAAGAGACTAGAATTTTCAAGGCAGAGTACAATAAAAAAAAAAGGGAGATATATAGAAAAAGCTTCAGAAATCTGCATAGAGTTCTCGTAGTATTTTAATGAACACTAATCTGCAACACAGTTATGTCAAAACTCTATAAAGTCAAGCAAAAAGCAACTTTTAGAAAAAGAACAACTACAAGGTAGTTACAAAATAAATAATTCCCAAAGCTCACACACAGCAGGAAATCATTAAAGTCTCCATAAACCAGGTTGGGGAGATCTCATTGACTATACAGGACATTCACTGGAGAAATCAGAAAGGTGACAACTTATTAGCAGGGCTAAATTTGGCCTAGAATAAATCCTACTCAAGACTTATCCTAAAATCCTAAAAACAAAACTCAAAAGGGTGACACTGATTCTCAAGTAATTTGACTGTTCTTAAAAGAAAAACAGTATCTAGCACCCAAAAATGTGAGACTCACATTCTCTGACTTGCAATCAAGCATTACTAAACATAAGGAATTACAAGAGAAAATGGCCCATAATGAGAAAAGACATCAATTAATAGAAGCATAATTAGGAATGACAGAGATAATGGAAGTAGCCAAAAATATGTTCATCAGTATGCTCAAAAAAAGCCCCATAATCATAGTGTGGAGAAGACTAGACAATTTTTCAATGACTCAAATGGAACTGCTAGGGATGAAATATTTATAAAAAACACCTGAAATTAAAACTTCACTAAAGGCTGCTGATAGCACCATACTAAGTCTAGTAACATCCTCAGCAATTTATAAGACAGACATAAAATCAATAGAAATAAAAATTATTTTAAAATACTATCAACCAACTTACCTGACAGTCATAGAAAATTACACCAATGTTTGGTAAATACACATTCTTTTTAAGAGCATATAGAATATCCCCCAAGATAGAATATATGTTGGGCCATAAAATAAGTCTCAATTATTAAAGGAGTAAACTAATACAGATTATGTTCTCTTACCATAATGGAATTTAGAAATTAATAACATTTCCCGTTCAAATCTCCAAATAGTTGGGAATTAAATACCACAGTTGAATACTGGACAGGCAATCCTAGTTATTGCAACAAACTAGGAAAAATAATATTATATGTGCATTAGAATGGAAGAGACCAAATTGTCATTACTTATGAATAATATGATTGCATAAACAGATAATTTTAGATAAATTAAATTAACCATTAGACTAATATGAAAGTTCATCAAGATTCCTGCGTATAAAGTCAACATACAAATTAAAAATTCATAGTCATGACCAATGACAATATTTAATAGGACTTATAATATAATATAATATAATAAAGGACTTCATTCAGGAAGGAAAAAAAAAAAAAGAATAAGAAATCAAATCAATTTCCTAACTAGAAATCTTAATTGAGGTGTGTGAGAAAAGGACCAAGAATAGCTAAGACAATTCTGAAGGAGAAGAAATTATGGGTACTTTCTCACTGCAAACAAATTTATTACACTTCTATAATAATTAAGACAATACAACATTGATGCAGTGATAGACAAATAGACAAATTGATAAGGAAAGACAGCCAGAAGCAGATCCATGTACATACAAAAATTAATATAAATATCTGTGGTGACATTACAAATCAATAACATAAGATAGTCTCTTAAAAATGATACAGAAAAAATTGGTCAAATATGCAAAAAGTAAAAATTGGATCCCTGCCACACATTATAAACAAAAAATCAAAGTGAAATTAATACTTTCCTAATTTGTATTTGAATTTTCAAAACATTACATATTTACAAGACAGGATTGGGTAAAATTTCTCTTTTTAATTTTTTTTTATTATAGTTGGCATTCAATATTATATTAGTTTCTGGTATACAACATGGTGATTCGACAATTATGTGTCTTACAATATGATCACCACTATCTGCCACCATGCACTGTTATTACAATATAATTGACTATATTCTCTGTGCTGTACACTATATCTCTGTGATTTATTTGTTTTATAACTGAAAGTTTGTACACTTTATTCCCCTTCACCTTTCTGGTAGAACGTCCTATGACACAAAATAATACAAATCACAAAGGAAATATTAACAAATGTGATCACATTTTTTTCAAATGTTTAGAATAAAAATCCTCAAGTTAAAATTAAAAAAGATAGCCATAGTCAAAGTTGGAACAATTTAAGCAACAAAATAAAGTAGTACTACTAGATTATAATCTAAATTAGAAAATAAATATCCATAAAACCATACTGATATAAATAAATGGTTAAGTAAATAAGGTAGAATAGACAAATCTCCCATGCAAAGAATTTCAAATTATTTATTTATAAATTCCTTCATTTAATGAGGTGGAATAGACCCTCCCACTACTTAAGTGTGGACTACCTATAGTGAATTCCTTCTAAAGAATACAGTATGGAAAGGGAGAAAAAAATGAGTTACTTTACAATGGAAAAACCTGACAGTGAGGTAATTGATATTAATATCAACAGTGATAAGTCGTATCGACAGTATGTACCCTTCATATGATGTGATGAGAATGGCACTTTTCATCTGTGCTTTTCTTTCCCAAAATCTTTAACCTCAGTATAACCATGAGAAAAAAGAAAAACATCACATGAATTCCAATTGAGGAATACTTGACTGGTATTCCTCAAAATTATTAAGATCATGAAAAACAAGGAAAAACTGAGAAACTGCCACAGCCAAGAGGAGCTTAAGGAAACATGACGGCTAGATAAATGTGATATCCTAGATAAGATCCTGGGACAAAAAAGGGCATTAGGTAAGGAAATTGAAAAAAGTATAGACCTTAATAATAATATATAATATTGGTTTATTAATTGTAATAAGTGTACCATACTAACGTAAGACATTAACATGTAACACAGGAAACTGGGTGCGGGTTATAGAAAAACTTCCTGTATTAACTTTTGCGACTTTTTTTTTTTTTTTTGAGGGCAGTGTCACTGGCCCTCATATGTGGGATCGAACCGGGGCCGCTGGCTTCCCAAGCCAGCACTTAACCACCGTGCCATTCGGCCAGCCCCTTTTGCAACTATTTTTGTATATCTAAGAACTGTTCTAATGTAAGTTTTCTTTAAAACTGAAGATAGCCAGAATCCGGGAGCAAAATTTTGCAACATGTATTAGCAGGTAAAGATTAACATCGAGGATATGTAAAACACTACAAAAAATCAAGAAGTAAAAAGCATATAATCCAAAAAATATTGGCAAAGAATATGAGCTTTCAACTCACATAATAGGTAAACCTCATGGCCATAAGCATATTAAAAGAAACTCAACCTCACAATTCATGAGAGAAATACAAACTTAAATTACAATGCGATAAAATTGCACATACACTGTATGATTTAAAATTTAAGAGTCTAACACTGTAGAAGAGGAAGTGGGACAATGGTGTTTCTCATGCTCTAATTATAGTGAAAATTAGGTCAAACATTCTGGAAAACTATAATATTTAATGGAGTTGAAGATGCACCATACCTTTCAACCCAAGTATTCACCTCAAAATGTATATCATAGCAGTTTTCTTCTTACTTGTGTGTTCATACAGCTGGGGACACACAGTGACATTATAAGGAATATGCAGACATAGCTTCATGGGAGCCATGATTAAGATCCTCAACTTCCATGGTACCGTCTTGAGAACTGAGTCCTTACGAGAGAGGTCTGCCTATTCTCTTTAATTACCCTTACCCTCCTTCATACTTATCCTTTTCAAAAAGAAAGGGATACCTCTTTCCCCTTTGAACCTTATAATAGTGGACTGCCCTTAGGTCTAAAAATATCTCTGGGTGCCAAAGAGACATTTCAAGAATGTTTAGCTCATGAGGAAGAGTCCTTGGGCTGCAAGCAGTGAGCTTGCCTAAGAAACAATGAAGGATGCAGTGCCTTATTTCATCTAGGTGACAAAAACAAGGCAAAGCTGCATGTCTTTATCTTTTTATCTATCCTTCTTTCTTTCCATCTATCTTGGGAATAGAATTCAAAAGTGAATGGGTTGTCATGGAGATGCGTAAAAACCACTTTTATTTGAATTGAAAAATAAAGTCATATATTTCTGACAGAAAATAAATCTGATTAAATGTTTATTTTGTCAATGAATACTGGTTAGCTATTTAATTAAATGCTAAATATTTCCTATAAATCAGATTAGCCAAATCTGCTGCAAGGTTTTGACCAAAATATATTCGAAGCATAAATACTATATATGATATTCTGAAACATGCATCCTTTGTAATTCTTACCTTTGGGTTTAAAAAAAATGATGTTAACTTAAAAACATGTAGAGTAATACATAGTTTTCTAACAAACAAAATGTTTATCAAAAGGAAACCAGATTAATAAATTCTGGTATATTCATACAATGTAATAATATGTATCATGAGTTAAAATGAATGAATGGGTTTATATGTATCTTCAGGTACATCAGAAATGTGAGCGTGAAGAAATAAAGCAAGCAACAGAACACATTCTTTGAATATCCTGACAATTAGTGTCTATTGAGAAGTTATATTGTAGGCATCATTTTAGGTGGTTGGGATATAGAATCAACAAAACAAAAACCTCTGCTCATACAACACTCACATTTCCTTGGAAGAGGGTGACAACCAGCCAATCAATAAACCAAGAAAATATCAACAAATACTTGTGACTCTAGAACTGTTTGTCAAGCAATAGTAAGAATGGGAAGAAGGATAAAGAGTGCTATTGGAGGCAGAATGGGGTGAGGAACCAAGTGAGTTACAATCATAACTAAGTTGGTCAGACAGCCTTCCTGAGAAAGAAGGACCTGGAATACCTGAGCTAATGAGCCATGTGGTCATCTGGGGAAAACAAGTTATAGGCAAAAGGAACAGGAAATGAAAAGGACAAAGATAGTGGTTTTGAGGAACATTAAGGAGGCCATGAGGCTCACGTAGAGTAAGCAATGAAGACAATAATGAAGGCGTTAATATAGGAAGAGCTTCTGGATTGTAAACAAGATAGAAAGGAGTCTTTGGAGGGTTGAGAAATGATCTAATTCCAGTTATAAAAGCATCACAAAGTTTATATGGTAAAAAAAAAAAAAGTACTATAGAGGTAGGGGGCAGAAGTAGAAGGGTGGCCAGTTAAGAGGCTGTTAGAATATTCCAGATGAAATATGACTTTGGTTTGAACCAACATGGTGACAATGGAAGTGATCCAATATAGTCAGATAGGGGTTATAAGCTGTAATAAAATTTGGAGGACAATAAAATTGTCTTAGTAAAAAACATGCATAGCATGATACCATTTATATAAAGTTTGAAATGATGAAAACCAAGACTCTGTATTGCTTTTTTATGTACAAAAATATGAGTATATGCTTTTTATGCACACTGTATAATTGGAGCATATGAAACCATACTTGGGAAAGATGAAGACCAAATTCATGATTATAGTAATCATTGAGTAGACAGGTTGCTTCAACTGTATATATACATAATAATTTAAGCAAAAAAAGTGATATTGCTTCTGTTCTCAAGAAATTTTCAATCCAGTCATGAAAAAGATCAGCATACATCAGAAAGTAAATATTAACAGACAGAAAATCTACTTAAGTATGTGATATTGATTAAAAATACAAAGGAATCCAAAGAATGCAGTACTATGACTTGAGTATGCCTAGTGTGTAATATTAAACAAAATCCTTCTTAGGCTCAAGCCTTATTTGCAATCATTGATTTACACCAAGCTAGAGAAATAAACTTGGGGTGAGAGTGAAGAGGTGAAAGTAACATGTCTACCATATTAACACGGAAGTCCATAATGATACCAGATTGACTATGTGTGTTTGTGCTCATAGATGGGGGCAATGGAAGTCAGATTTTTAAAAGAATAGAAAACAGCACAGTCTTACACAAACTCTTCCAAATAACAGAAGATATTTGGCAGATCATTTTATGAAACCAGATAACATTGATAATAAAATCTGACAACATACAAGAAAGAAAAATGGACACTAATCTCTGTAATAACATACTGTAAGAGTTTCTTAAGAAATTATTAGTAAATTGAATCCAACAATATATAAAAAGAATCATTTATCCTAACCAGCCATGTAAATTTGGATTTAATAGTAAAAACCCATAAAAACAACTCACCTCATTAAGAAGAAAGAAAAAACAATCATGAACATTTTAATATATATAAAAAGTTGATAGAAGTAAATATCTATATATGGTTTTAAAAAGTTATAAATTAAAAACAGAATGGTCCACTTTTAATCTAAATAGTATGTACAAAAATATCATACTTAATGAATTATTAAAAAAATTCCCCCTGAGAACAGTCATAGGTAAGGATGCTAAATGCAACCTTATCTATTCAGTATCAATCTGGAGGTCCTAGCCAGTGAAATAAAGAAAGAAAATGAAAAATAAAGAAAAGGTATTAGATTTTGAAAGAAGAAATAAAATTTCATTACTCTTGGAGGCCATGATTTTGTATGAAGAAGATCCAAAAGAATTTACAAGTTATAAGAATTGAATTTAGCGAAGTTACTGTATACCAGCTAATATACAAAAAATTTTTATCTATACACTAGCAACAAACTATCAGAAAATAAAAATTTTAATAAACTACAATTTTAAAAAGCAGAAGTCATAAATGCCAGATCTCTACATAGAAAACCATAAAGTAACTACTGAGAGAGAGAGTAAAAAAGACCTAAATAAACGAAATAAATCATATTCATGAGTTGGATAGCTCATGTTTTAAAGACAGCAATTCTCTATTTGATCAATAAATTCTCTGGAAACCCAATTACAATTCCAAGACATTGTTTTGTGGAAGGTGACAAGATAATTCTAATATTGATATGCACATATAAAGGAGCATAAGAGGCAGTTAAACAATGTTTGTTAAATGAGTGAATAAAAAATTTCAGCGCATCCCCATTTTCATCTTTTCAAAAATAGCCCTCTTTTCTTAATCTTTGTAACTCATCTAAAACGTCTCTACTCATTCCACAGTTCCTTGAAAATGTGAAGACCAAAAGTGGACTGTGGTGAATGTGATAACAAAACCATTCTCATTGGCAGTGGGTTCTGAGCTAAATTCTATAAATTTTTAGCTTCTTGCTGTGATCTCATCTTTAAAATATAATGTGTTACACATTTCTCTATTTTTTTCCCTTATCTCTCAATGCTGCAGAAATATCTTCTCTAACACCAGTCACCTAGACTTTCTACCTACCGGTATTAACCGCAATGGACCTGTATTGCGTACAGTTTAATGTCTACTGTTTCTTATTCCCATCCTGCCGTGTGTTTTTTTGTTTTTTGTTTTTTTCCTGAAAGGGTAAAACACCAACAAATGAAGATAAATTGTTGGCTTTATTCCAGAACAGGCTTGTTGTTGTAGGACCCCAAACTGTCTCAAACATCATTAAGAAGCAGCAGGCAACCCAAGGTTGTGCATCAATTAGCAATTAGGTCACATGTTGGGTGGCTGGAGGCACTCAGCCTTTGGCCTTGTTCCTCCCAGCATACCCAAGCCGAGCACCGGTATCCAAACAATGCCCACCCTGCTGTATCTTGTTCCTTAATTGGGATAACTTAGAGATGCTAATGTGCACAGGCAGACTCTGTCGTTTCAATTAGGCCTCATTAGTGGCTCTGCCAGTGGTGACCACTGCAAAGTGATGTTTGCTCTTGGGAAGGCTTTGTGAGGTGCTCCGAGTTCCTGCAGAGAAGAAGCAACAGCATGTTTTACACTCTTTCCAGCAGCACACTACTCCCTGGATTTTCTACAGCCACTGTCAGTTTGGCTAGTGTTACTTTCCATAGCTCAGTTATACCATGACTAATGTTGCCTGGGATGGCAGGCAGAAACAATTCAAGACACCCACTTGGAGAGGACTGGTTTATGTCCCCCTTTCCCCCACCAACTGATTTTCCAAGAAATACAGAAAATGCGTTCAGAAACAGGCTCATGGAACCCAAAGAGAACACCACCCTAAATAAACCCTGAAGTGCCCCATAAGTAATTTTCAGCTGACTAAAAGCAAAAAGAAAGAAAGAAGACAATCTTGAAAAATGCATAGGGAATGACAACTGCAATTATGTTTTAAGTCAGGGGTATTTCAAAAGAACAAATTCTGAGAATGTTGCTGTTAACTCTTCACAGTGGGAAACTGGTTATTGATTTAACCAAACCATGGAGAAAGCCACACACTTATACAAGCAGAGGGTGTTCTGTAGACATTTCAGTCCCTGCACGTTTAGTTTAAGTGGAGACACAATGTGATGCCACATTAGGGTCACTGGCACAAAGCCATGTGGGTTATATCATGGTTAGATCTTACCCCACAATCCTGGCAGACAAGACCTCCTTAAGTCAAGGCTGGCAAGGCAATAACTCCCTACATTGGGATGAGGCAGGACTGAGCGGGAATGTGATTAGAGCCTCCTGCTGCTATCTCCTCAGTTCACTCAAAGGTCATTACAGTTGTGTTAATATTTTCAATTTTGCTCCTTGGGAACTGGAGGCAGTGAAATAATTACGCTCAAGACAGGAGCAAAACAGAGTGATGAATATTAGGGGATATTAAAAATGGTGGATCTGAACTGTCACTTATTTGTAATTAGTTGTTTAAAGAACACATTTTTGCTTTTCTTTTTTGACCGTTCACATTCCAACAGCTGCCTAAACTGGCACTGCAGTATATACCAAGACATTCACCAACTAAAGAGCCTTTAGAAGAAAAATAAGAGAAAGGCCTTCCTAGTGGCCATTCCATCATGTGATTTCCCCCCTAGTTACTGGCATCCTTCTTCCTGCCCCTTGACTTGTATGAGCAGTTGCTGCAGAGATGGCAGGATGTCAATGCCCCCAAAATTGAACCTGTGATTTGTTTTTCTTTGATTTATGTTCTTGTAGTCAATAAACTTTATAAAGGAAAGTATCAGACTGAACAATCAATCAAAGATAAACAGATTCCTGTCCTTTAAAAGCATTTCAGCCTCGTAGGTGAGTGCCTCATTCATCTTTTGCAGGCACGCATTCGGCCTTTCCACGGAGACACAACCGACTGCTCACTACAGGCAGCTTTTCTACCAAAGGGCTGCTGCAGTTGAACCGAGATTTATCAATTTCATAGCACCAGCAATCCTGATATGGTATCATTTTCAGGATCTAAATAGTTAAGCATGCTGTTTGCATGCTGACACCTGGGCTTTCTATCTCCCTGAAAGGGGAGAGGGAAGAGCAATTTTAAACACTCTAGGTTTATGCATATAGTTCTATAAAAATTCGTATTGTGCACCTTTTTAATTTTAAAAAGCCAAATCCCTTCCTTGTAACAGAGAATTCCCTCTTCATTCTATTAGTGGCTTCTGAACCTTCCTTCAAATAACACAAATGTTATCCTGCATTTTTTGCTTTTCCGCAGCACAGATGGTGTGCATATGCAGATTGGTGATTTTCTAATCAATACAGTGGCACTTGGGAATATCTGTAAGTATTGTAATAATGCATTAGTCAGGAGTGATGTTGTAACACACTGAGATCATACACATAAATCTAAGACACCATGTCTAGACACTCCAGGGAAGATGGCATAGCATGGGTTAGAGAAGGCATTAAGGGAGGGCAATATTTCAAATATGATGGGAAAATAATGCAATTTGCAGACTTTAATAAAACCATTGGGGAATTAATTTCAGTAGGGGTACATTCTCTCCCCAAACATTCACGTTCTTATGTTTGCTTCATGGACACTTGTAATGAGATACTTTTCACCTGTTATCTCAGGCATAAACACAGAATGGGATCTGTGAATTGAGCTAGATTTTTAATGTGCTGAATATGAAAATAATCCCTTTATAGGTAGTGCTTTAGCTGTACAAAAGTGCATTATGCAAACAACACATAGACAAAATAAACTTTGGAGATTCAGTTATGAGTATATAAATTAATCTTCTAAGCACATCTTGAGCGTGCTCAGAGTGCACTTGATCATAAAACTTGATCAATTGAACCTGCAAAGTTTTAATTAGTTTGATGATGAAAATAAAAATGACATTAAATGTATGCTTATTGTAACACTACCTAAAAGGTATAGGCTGCCTCCTATAAGTTACTTTGCGCTGCCTCCAGGGCCATTTTCTCTTGAGCCCTTTATTTTAATCAACATGACTCAATTGAAATTCTGCAGGCCGATAGCAGTCCTGACTTCAGGTACTCACCCTAACAGAAATGTGATAAAAAATGTTAAATTAAAAGTAGCCAGAAGTGAAACCTGTAAATATTTCCAACCAAAAAACAGGTATAGAACATACAGACCCCCTGTCCCGTTCCCCCCCGCCCCCAGCTACCTTGCCAGTAAGTTTCAGGCAGCCACACAACAGACTCCTGGTCCCACAAACTGCTTAGCTTGTCTTCTGGTTGTCATTTTGGTCCAATGCTGCCTAAGTGAAGTCCCCTCAAGTCTTGGGCCACCTCTGTGCTTCTAACACTGGAGGCTTCTCAAATAAAATGAAAGAGAAGCAGTGTAGATGGAATCAACCCAATTATCTCTGTAGTCATAGAAATGCACATGATAAATGAACCCCAACCTTTTCCTTTATCATGCAAAGTTGGGCTTTAAATAGAGGTGTGATCTGTGTGTGTGTGTGTGTGTGTGTGTGTGTGTGTGTGTAAGAATGTGGTTTTCTTCAGCATAAAGTGAAACAGCACTTCCTTGGCAAACTATCTCAAGGCATAATGCGTCCAGCACCTGTACAACTTGATTCCATGAAGGCTTAAGCTTAGAAAGCAAAATATTTTTTCTGAGACTGCTGTCCAGAGGGAAAACACACTGCAGCATCTCATTTGCAGAAGTCTTCTCTTGCAACTTTTTATTATGATTCACATTCTTGTTATGTAAATTGTAAAATTTGTGTTTTTAAATATTTTGCTCTGCAGTTTTCTTTTAAATATGGCTTTTAAAGGGAAATAAGTATACACAGAGAATATATTAAATCTGTTTCATTTCTTAAACCCTTGACCTACTTCTTTCTTGATGGAAGAGCGTTTTATCTCCATTACTAATACTAGTCACACGTTTTGTGAGAAAGACTAGAAAGCACAGAAAGAGAAGAGGGCAGTCCACAGTTTTCCCCAGTGCTTTGGTCACTGACACACACCCAGTGGTCACTCAGTCAGTGTCGCTCATTGTAGAGAATGACGTGGGGGAGCTGCTAGAGCATCTGAGTGGTGTCCACTCAGAGCACAAGGGAGGATTACCCTTCCTTTCACATTCTGAAAATACAGAAAAATCCATCTATATTTCTTTTACAGTGCTTATTCTACTCCACTATCTTCTTTTTAATGTCTGCAATCTTTCTACCAAATACATGAAGCCATGTGTCCTTTCCCTCGGGAGCCGGCCTACACTTAGCAATACTGCTGGAGTTTATCTCATTTCAATTCTCAGTCACACAATAATCAAAACTTAAACCATCATGTTCCTTCCACTATTTTTCCCTGTCTTATTCTTGGGGCCATTTTAATTCTCTAGTTAGAAATTTAAACATTTTATGACATTATCACCAAAATGTGTTTAAGAATATGTGTCTGCAGGGCCAGTCAAGTGGCTCAGTTGGTTAAGAGTTGGCTTGGGAACGTGAGTTCTGAGCAGCAGGGCCACCGGTTCAGTTCCCATATGGACCAGTAATGTTGCGCCCTCTACAGCTAAGATGGTGAACAACAGCTAGACCTGGAGCTGGGCTCCCGTGAGTTGCCAGTGATGGCACAGGCTGCAGTGGGCTGCTGTGAGCTACTGTGAGTGAGCAGCCGGAAGCCAGTGTGAGCTGCTGTGAGCCTCCATAAGGGCCATCCAATGGCTGGTGACTGACTGCCTCACCCGGGAAGAGTGTACTGATAATACCAACATGGGCCAGTGAAGTGACATCCTCCACAACTAGACTGAAGAACAAAAGAACAGCAAATTGTCTGTTCCCCATCCCCAATTATCCAACACTGTTCCCCTCCCCTAATTCCCCAATAAAATCTTAGAAGAAAAAAAAGAATATGTGTCTGAAAACACTAACAACTGGACTCACATTTTATAACCACTCCACCATAATCTGCATATTCAATGTCAGTGTCTCCTGGTTCCAAATACATTTAAGATGGTGATAATATCACAGAGATAATGTGTGTTCACTTTTGTTTCACACATTGTAGTTTAAAGTGCATTTGGGAACATGAGAAATAGAGGACATGATTGGGGATGAAGTCAGTGCTCTGGGCATCAGCCTGGTGATGGAGGATGGAAGACTTGAGGGATTGAGCCTCATGTTATCATAAAAAAGAGACACTGATCTCCCAGGGCAGAGTTAATGAGGAGATAGCAACCATTTCAAGGAGAAAACAAAAATGTAGAGTTCTTCATATCAAGATCAATCATAAACAAAATTATTTTTCAGAAGACAATGTTCATTTCTACATTTATATCTAAGCCTCTTATTGTGGTCATTTCTTCCCCAAGCCCATCAAAGCTGTTTGACTTGCATAATGACAACCTTTAAGCTTATACTTAACCATTTCATCAGCTAGGAAGATTGGATCCTGTGTATGACAGAAGTTCAGGGAAGTTCACTAGAATGAACATCTGTGTCACCAAAACAAAAAAACAGAACAAAAAACAAACCTGATTTCTTTGGCTTAAGTCTTTGTGCCTATTAAAATGTAAACATCTCTGTGGAAGATAACATTTTATTAGTCACTTATATTTCAGTATTAATGATATTATCAGATCTTTACCTAATAACATATTTTAATACACGAAGTCTTACAGACCCATGGCAGGGACTATCTCAGAGGAATGAGGAATGTGTCACCAAACTGGAGAGGGAAGAGGAGGCAGCAGAGGATGGGGAGGAAGTTATAACAATAGCAAGTTAGTGATTCAGAAAACTCACTTCTTTGCTTCTCAGTTATCCCTTGAACTGGCCCTACCTGAAGCTGAAACTCTGAAACAGGTACTCCTAAGATAAGAAATGGGTATTGCTGAAATAAGCTGTTCTTTGTGTGTGGTCTCTGCTTGACTCACAACTGAAAGTGGCACCAAGAGCTGTTCCCCAGCTTGTGACATTATGCCTGGAGGTATGGAGCGCAGAGTGAAAATGCAGATTTACCACCTTATGGTGTTTAACAGGAATGTTGGGTTACCTCTTTTCTCCTAGTTCTTAGTCCTCTTCTATTTCAACAGCAGAGCAGTTTGTCATCAGTTGGCAGTTTACTGATGAAACCAGCCTTAGACTTGGGAATATCCACACTGAGTCCTCTAGAGACAGAATATGCACTTCAAGGCTCTGGGTCTCATTTTCTCTCTCCTGTCCCCCAACCATTTTAAGTGATTGAGAATATAAGGCACTTAGAATAAAGCTGAAATTAACTGGAAGTATTCACAAAATTAGTATTTCTCTATACTATTTTTATGGTTTCTTGCAACTCCCTTTTTCAGTAATTGTGTATGATAAATAAGAGCACTATTTTCTCTTTGTTTCTCTTCTGATATTATTGAGAGATGATTATGTAACATTCTATATAAATAATGCCATGCAAAAATAAAATGCCATTTTAAAGTAACTATATTAAATTAAATAGTCTAACCACTCTGATAAAGCTGATGAACACTGGATTTATAAATCAGAATGGACACAGTCCCAGTTCTACCTGACCTTGGCAAGTCTCGCAACCCATCTAAAACCCAGTATTCTCTTCTGTAAGATAAAGGAGCTGGACTCTCAGCAACAACAAATGGTTCCATCTTGTCTGCCTACTTAAACCAGTTGCTGGTGCCTGCCTGAGATGCTGTGTTAAGAAGGACTGTGATACCCAGACCTGGCTCTTTAGAAAAGGCTTCCAAAACTAGGCAACATCTGCCCGAGGCAAAGAAGTAGGGAGTGGTAGGACCTGGACCAGGTTCTGCTGCCCTGGTACTAGATGATTTTAGTTCTAGAATCTTCATTCTCCACTACAGAATAATTTACTTTTGTTATTTAAAAAACTATACACAAGTATAAAAGTGAAAATTATTGATAATTTTATATTTTAAAGAAAGCTGAACATTATCAATAAATTATATACAAGATATGACAATTAAGTTTGCGAAAAAAATGCCACATACCTCATTGCTGAATATCACTACAGTCACCTTTGAATTACTCCCCTTGGGAAGCTGTGCACCAACGCTAGCGCCTAGTCCACCCTTCAAATCAATTTTGGAACTGTTTTTCTGGAATGGCCATCAGAGCTGTTGCCGTATTACCCTTGAGGTCCTGAATGTTATCAAAATGTTTTCTTTCAATATTTCCTTTATCTTCAGGTAAAGAAATAAGTCCTTGGGGGCCAGATCAGGTGAATAGGGAGGGTATTCCAATACAGTTATTTGTTTACTGGCTAAAAATGCCCTCATAGGAAGTGCCGTGTAAGCTGGCATACTGTCATGATGCAAGAACAATGAATTGTTGGCGAAAAGTTCAGGTTGTCCAACTTTTTTACACAGCCTTTTAGCACTTCCAAATAGTAAACTTGGTTAACTGTTTGTCCAGTTGGTACAAACTCATAATGAATAATCTGTCTGTTATCAAAAAAAGTCAGCAACATTGTTGCAACAAGTTTGCAAATTTAGTTGTCAGACTTTATATTTAAAAGTAAAATAAATAGTTTACAGATAGGGTCAGGTAAGCTTAATTATAGCTTGGCATACATAGTTTATTTATATAAACTCTTCTAATACCTGTAAATTTTCCCATTATTTTAAACCATTTTGTCAATCTCCAGTGCTTAAAATAAAAAGTCATATAGTTTATTTCTCTTTTTTAGTGTTGATGACACTGTAGTGACATAACTCCATTAAAAAAAAACATATATATGGAATTTTAGATAGTGTCACTCATATTTTCAGATGAATGATACCTTTCACCTGGAAGTTCATACTAATTGTCAGAAATTGTGATGGGCAGTATGTATGCTTCATTTTATACCAGCATATTCAATCTGAAAGGACTATCATGTAATTGGTACTAAATTAGGAAATCCCATGTGATCACACCATATCACAAGTTGGGAATGATGTTTTCTTTAAGGAACTTAATTATCATCTTGTCTCTTTTTGAAAGAAAAAAAAAGTCCTCTCTTCTCCTTAATCGGCAATATACCCTGTAAATAATGTTGTTCCCTTCACACTGAAAACCATTTAATTCCCCATTATCTCACTTCATTAGCCAAATGTCCTGTTTAGGCAAATTCTGAATATGAAGTACATTATAATGTAGTAGGAAAATAGTATTTAGAAACTGTCTTGAACTGAAAAGGAAAACCCAGCAAAACAGACATCAATGCAGATAACATATTCATCATAGTCTAGGCTATTTCAGGGATCTAGTTCTATTATGAGTGACCTTGGAAATACACTGGAAACAATTTTCATATGTTGTACTAAGTAAACAATGAACTCTGAGACAGACAAAAGAATAAGGAAAGTTAGGAATTAATTTTTCAGGGTACATGACTATAAAATTTTGGGCCAAACCAGGAGGGGTTTAGAAACCAGGAAAATCTGTGTGTCACCAGCCCATTACTCCGGTCACCATAATTCTGTCCCCTAGTGCAATATCTTTTGAAATGTAGCAAAATATGAACAGGATACTTGTTAATAAACTCTGTTACTTTAATAGAAAAAAAATAGTTACAAAGAAGAGACTGTAATGTGTTTGTAGGCCATGGACCACAGACAAACATAAACACTTCAGAGATGTGTTATCCTCTGCTGGCAAACCACTTCCTTCTTCCTCTCAGATTCCCATTCTTAATTCACTGCTCACTCCCAAGTATCATGAGCTTTGCCCTAAAATAATAGGGCCCAAGACAATCACCCTAACACCTAACAGAAATGACCCCCCTCTGTCAAACTCAAGTGGTCTTGAGCAGAGCTGTAAGAATTGCTGTTCCCCTGGAAAGTCAGAGAATGAGAGACTGGAAATGCCAGGCAGGCTTCCTGCTCTAGCTATTTCTTCATAAAATTAGCTGAAGGAGCTGTTTCAGCTCCTTTATAGAGATTAAAAAAAAGAATCACGGAAAAACACAAACCCCACACACAATATGAAATAAACTTTACATTGTTTACTTATTACGATAGTAGATGATATCATAATACTGCTGCTCCTTCCTTGTCAGGCCTGTCTCTAAGGGAAAATTATACCTCTTACCCCATTGATGTCAGACTTAGTCATGTGTCTTCTTTGGTTAATGAGTGAGGAGTGGAAGTGTCAAGTGCCATTCATGAGTAGAAGATTGGAAAGACTTCATGAGGTTATATCATTTCTCTTTTTTTCATTCGTGAGCCTGCCAAAGGGATGCCAGGAAAAACATAGGACATGCAGTTAAATTTGAATCTGATAAACAACAAATAATATTTTTTGGTATAAATATGTTTCAAATGTTGCATGGGACATACTTACACTAGAAAAAAAACAACAACCATCATTTATTATTTATTTGAAATTCAAATTTAACTAGGTGTTTTGTATTTTTATTTGCTGTATTTGGAAATCCTAGTTTTTTAGGATCCCAGATAGCAGGTGCTCTATTGGTCTGCGTGAAGTACAACCTAAAGAAAAATAGTTGATAAACCACCTTGCATTACTCACTAAGTTGCTAATGAAGCTCTTAACTAGGAGAAGCTAAGTAATGTCCCTCTCGTTATAGCTTGAATCCCTTCTATGCCATTCTTCTATGTCCTCTATGTTCTCGTTTATCTGCATTGGTCCCATGCTATTTTTTTTTTTTTTTGAGGGCAGTGTCACTGGCCCTCATATGTGGGATCCGAACCAGGTCTGCTGGCTTCTCAAGCCAGTGCTTAACCACCGCGCCACTCAGCCGGCCCCCCATGCTATTCTTTATTGATTTTCTCACTGCTTTTTATCACAGCCCCTTGTTAATGGCAGCTCTCAGTATTCCTATCTGCAACTAATGTGAATTTAGTCTCCATGGCACGGAGGTTTTACTCCCCTGACTATACGTATTTCAACAATGGGATTTCTAATACTTTACTTATGTCAATCTATCCCTAGTTGCCACTGCAGATTCTAAAAATGCTAGAAAACGCATGTGACCACTGCAGAAATACTCAGTACAAAATGTATTCTGGTTACGCAGTGATGGTTCACTCACTGCAGAAATGTTAATTGAATCTCATGAGACTGAGGGACTGGCTTTATTAGGCTGAACAGAGCAGGCATAATAATTGGCCTCATAGAGTTTACAGTCGAGGATGAGAGAATGCACAGACTTCCCTTGATTTAGGAAAACAATACATATATTCAATAGACTTTAGCTGTTTTCTCCTCTTTAACCAACATATGTTCTGATTTACTTACTTACTTGTTCTTTTCCATTAAGATTTATATCTATCATTCTTTCTCAAATGTATCTATATCTATAGCAGCTGCTAAACTTTTTTATCTTCTGCCAATATGAGCTTTTCAATTTAACTTTTTAATGCCCCTTTAAACAAAATTTATAATTGGTTCCCTTAGGGAATATATCACATTTTACTCTTGTATGTGTTAATTCAAATAAAGCATTCTATAAAATACTCACGTTCAGTGGATTCAGGGCAGGAGGAGGGTGTAGTAAAGAGAAGTAAAAGGTATGGTGTCTAACTTCAAAGAGTTTACATATACTCTCCCAGGAGGAATTAAAACCAACACATCTGAAAGAGTTAATTAACTCTGTAGGGCACAAATAGTAGATGTTAAGGAAATGGTTAAAATAATGAGTCAAAGATTTCACAGAATGGAGAGCCCTGGGTGGGCCCAAGAACTCAGGAGGTCCTAACTAAATGTGGCCTTGAAGGATAAATAAGAGTTTCATTGGGCATAGAGGATGTAGCAGGGTCTCTTGGGCAGGAAAGATGGCAAAAGAACTTAGATGAGAATAAGCATGGAGAAATTTTGTAGAAATGATGAAGAGTCCTGCCACTAAGAGTATCTTAGTGACCTCTTTTCCCTAAGGCATAGGACACTAACCTCAAGGGTTTACATTCCAGTGATAATGGGATAAAACTAAAATTTTTGATCCAGATAATTACAGGGTAAAATCTAATTTGCCTTTTTAAAATTATTATATTTGTGGCTTTTTAAGTGAGATGCTATCCAGGCTTCACATATTTTAGCAGCTGTGTCGGGGTCTATGGGTAGATACAGAGAGCTGTGAGACTGTTTAACCATTCATGGCCCTTAGACTGGCTTCTATATGAAACTATCACCTTTTCCTCTCATGAGTCTGCAAAAGCAGAATATATTCTTTTTTTTTTTTTTTTTTTTTTTTTTTTTGAGGGCAGTGTCACTGGCCCTCATATGTGGGACCGAACCGGGGCCTCTGGCTTCCCAGGCCAGCGCTTTAACCACCGCGCCACTCAGCCGGCCCTAATATTCTTAATACATATTTTAATTGCAGGTGACAAAAACCAACTTGAGAAGCTTACAGAAATAGGAGGTTACCCCATGAAATCCAAGGAAAATATAAGCCATGGAAAGGTTAATGATTCAGGAAAAGAAGAGGGTAAGGATTCTCTTTATCTCTAGTCAATGTACCTTTTTATACATCTGTTCCATTTTTCTTTCTCTTTGTGTAAACCAGTTGGTTCTTTATCATGGCATAAAATTGGCCACTGAGGAGCTCTCAGGTTATTTACACTTAACATGTTTAATTACAAAAGAGATCGCCAAAACTCTCATTCTAAAATTCAAATCTCAGGGAAGGGTTTCAGTGGCCCAGTTTGGATCAGATTCAAACTGCTTAACCAATCAATTGTGACCCAGGCACAGTCATATTATATAAAATAGTTGCTCCCAGGATAACAATATAGATGTCAAGGGGGGATGTCCCTAGAAAAGTTAGCCACAAAAAATATGTGTCTTGCACACAGAAGTGACAATTCCAACCATCTTTTAAATAGAGAGAGTGTATAATTTTAACTAGAAGGACACTTATTATGCAAGAATGCTAAATCACTCCCCAACCATTAGACCAAACAGAGGCAGTTCTGATAGACTATCAGAGTCTCACAGGATCCCATATTTCAGTCCTGCTACTCTACATTAAGGGCCTGGATTTCATCTCTAATATGAAGACAAAAAAAGAAACTCAGGAGATAAGACACTGATGGAGAGGTAACTTGTGAACAAATAGCCCTGAAAAAATATTGTTCTAGGTCAATAATTTCTGAAAAATTAGAAGGGTCCCCTCAAAACGGCTCTAGATACATGTTTATTGGTTAGCCTGAGCTTGTATATAATTGCCCTTCTAATCTGCAAAGAGCAGATGGTGACATCGCTGCCACAGCATGTTGGTTACTGTCAAGGCCAAATTAGTTGCTATAATAAGCACACCTCAGAAAGAACAATGTTGAGATGATCACAAATGGAATTTTAAGGTCTTTTCAAGCCACCTTTTGGATATACCTTTAAATTGGATAAATCATCTCAGGTATTTGAAATGGAAAATGCCAAGTTTCTGTATGTACCAATTTGCATGTATGTGTACTTATGCACTAAACCTTTTAGTTTACTGCAGTGTGCATTTCAAGTCAAATATAAACTTCTAAAAGTAAGGACCCTATCTAAAACTTCTTTGGCTACAAATACTCCTCTCCCCATGGCCCACCTTACCGCTTCCACCTAAATACTGCCTGGCCCCAGAAATTGTTTAATGAATATTTAGTCATAGATTAATGACATGAAATGTTGTAGAAAGAATCCTCAGTGGTTGTATGCAAGGTGGGTTGGGTAGAAGATGGAAAAAGGACTAAATATGGCAAAATGAATTTGGCATAGTTTTTTTAGTCTACATATATACTGATAGAACCTCTATGGTGTGATGGCAATGGATATAATTGTTTTTCAAAAATATTATGAAGACAATAAACAAGAGGATTTAGACATCATTTAGAAAACAAACAAAATAAGAAATAAGTAAAACGCAATGTGTTTTTAAACTAGGAGAATTATAGGGAAATCTGGAGGAAGATTTTGGAAAAGGATATGTTTTAGGAGATAAAGAAATATTTAAGTGAAAACATCTAATATTTTTTACTTATGCCATGATATTTTCCAAAAGAAAGCAACAAGGTTCTTCAAAATGGATTTCAAGTTAAACATACCTGGAACTAAATATAAGAGCAAGTCTAGGCATATTATCATCTGAGATGATACGTAAAGCTATAAAGTCTTGTGTTTAAAAATCTGAAGGAAATTGTATCTACACTGTCAACCCTCCTTTAGATTTACATATACAAATGGGGCTAGAAAAAGTTCCATGTGTAATTTGTAATCTACCATAGTAAACAGACTTACAGTTTGGTATAAAGGAAAGAATCTGGAATTGGAGTTCAAAGATTTGGATTCTTATCTAAATAGCTATGTGATGTTGGGCAAGTCACATATCTTTTCTAGATTCATTGTCCATCTGTAAAAAGAGGATGTTTGTATAGATGCTCTCCAAATTTCCTTCCAGCTCTAAAATTATAAGATTCTATTCTCTACCTAAACTAGCCATTCTGTGCTTTCAATTAATAGAAGACTGATGATTCTGTTTGACAGCTGGAGGTATTATGGAGCTAGGATTCAACTTATAGACAGAGTAAACAACTTTGGCAGGGATGGTTTAGAGATTGTCTTTTTACCTATAGTAATCCAAGATGGCAGTCAATTTGGCCAGTTTGTTGTGAGAATAGCAACAGATGAGTTTGCAACATTTCTTGGTGTTTTCCTACAATAGCCTATCTTGGTATGAAAATCCTGTCCCCCATGGGACATTTGGCAATGTCTCGAGACATTTTTGTTGTCACATCTGGGTAGGTGGTACTATTAGTATCTTGTGGGGCAGGGCCAGGGATTCTGTTAAATATCCTACAATGCACTGGAGAACCCCTTCCCTTCTCTCCAACAAAGAAGAATTCACCCAAAATGTCAGTAGTGCTGAGTTTGAGAAATCATTTCTCTTTTTCATCTTTCCTGAATCCATTACAAATTAGCTTTAAAAACATCAGATAATTTAGCTTTTTCATTCATGTCCTGTTCACACAGTCTTCTCACATGTCCAGCCTTGCAAAGTTGAACAAAAGGGCACATGACCCTGTTTTCCTGATTTCCAGAAGTAAGGGGAGAAAGAATTAAGAAATGGACCTGCAAGATGACTTTACACTTGCATCTAAACTCACAAACTAAGTGATTAAATTATATTTTCAAAAGATGCTTGGGGTTGGTAACACAAGAGGCTTCATTTTTCTCCCTACTGCATTTTTCACTTTTGAGTGGGTTATTTTGGCAAATACAAACTAAGACTTGTAGGAGAAGCTAATGAATTTATTCAGGAAGCACAATGTGAAATTAGTGGCACAGATTTTTTAAATTAACTTTCTTAGACAATGCTTATAAAGATTAACAAGTTAGTAGTGGCTTTGAAAGGACATTCTTTACATCTTTTTGAAAACCATTTTAAATTATTATGAAAGCTAATATGCATTCTGAATTAACACATGTTTAAATACTTAAATATTTTCTTCTCATAATGTTCCATTTTCAGTTTCTTCACATTCAATTCACAATTATATTATCTGGAAAATAGTAAAAACTGTTCAACAGCAAACTTTGGCTGGTGATAAAGTGATCTGTGTTACGTGGCTCCATTTGTCTTTTTCTTTCCTCCCTTTTTGTTGTTATTATTTATTGGCATTTTTGCCTGCAGCAAGGCATAGGTTTTATGTGGACTATATGGTGTTTGTGAGTCAATCTAGAGAAGGCAAAGTATTTCAAGGGCAGCACAAAAGGTAAGTATTCCTGGATTTTAATTTTAAGCATTTTAGCATACGTATGCAACAAAAGTTTATTGAATTTGAAAAATTAATTCCTTATAGCCTTGAGTGTATTTTGCTTTGTCTGCCCCTAGGTTTTCAATTATTGGTTCCCTTTTAATATTTCAACAGGTGAGGTTAGCAAGATGGCTCCTGATAGTGCTTTACACCTAGAGGTCTTATGGAAAGAAGACAACATTTTTAGTAGAACAAACAACTTTGTGAGATGGTTTAATAGTTCCCTTTGGTGGGACTTGCTCACATTCATTAAAAAGCCTAGGCCAAAAAAAAAAAAAAAACAAAAACCTAGGCCAGGTTGCTTCCTTGATGTTCATTTCTTTTCAGTTACCAAGCATACAAACAAAAACAACTTCCTGAAAGCTGCTTACTTATCTAACCCAGAATATATTTTTTTTAATTAAAAATTACTGGGGTGACAATGGTTAGTAAAATTACATAGGTTGCAAGTGTACAATTCTGTAATGTATCATCTATATATCACATTGTGTGTTCACCAACCAGGGTCAGTTCTCCTTCCATCCCCATATATATTTGACATCCTTTACCCTTTTCTACTATCCCTCCTTCCCCATACCCTCTGGTAACCACCAAACTATTGTCTGTGTCTATGAGTTTTTGTTTCTTTATTTGTCTTGTTCCCTTGTTGCTTTCGGATTTATATCCCACATATGAGTGAAGTCATATGGTTCTTGACTTTTTCTGCTTAAATTTTTTTGCTTAGAATAATGTCTGAAAACATTTATCTGTAAAAACATATGTGCTGTGATGTTCATTACACCTTTATTTATGGTGGTCAAGACATGGAAGCAACCAAAGTGTCCTTCGATAAGATGACTGGATAAAGAAGATGTGGTATATATACACAATGGAATACTACTTTGCCATAAGAAAAGATGAAATAGTGCAATTTGCAACAACATAGACTGATCTTCAGAATATCTTTGACTAGCGTAGAAGTTGCACAGCTCAAGCATCTCAACGTTTAGATGTTAGAACTTGGCAGACGTTGGGGGCATTTGCAAGCATGTATGACCAGTTTGCTTTTCTTGCTTTTGAAATCATTTAAAATAGTCTAGAATTTTAACCTTTATATACCATCATATTAAGGTTTTCAGTCCTTAAAATATTTTTTGTGTTCTTTCTTTGGTGAATGGAAAATATCACTTTGTCTATCTCTGATGTAGGGAATTACTAGAAAATAATTACTATAAATGATAGTGATTTTATTATATAGGAAATGATAAGGGACAACTAAACCTCTGTCTAGTTTATAAATACAGATATTGGAACCCATCTATCTTTTTTCCCCATTTAGTTTTATAACTAGATCTGAACTTCATTTCATAAACATAACACTATATATACAAAACCCACAAAAATATGTCTTGTATAGAAAGTAGACAGCAAGTACTCACTTTTGCCTGTCAAAAATGCCTATTAGAATTGTTGGTAAGCATCTAAATGTGGAGGTAAATAATAAGCAGGTATTGACTTCTGTTGAGATCAATATCAAGATTTGTTGACCCAAAGAGGTTAAAATTGACTGAAGAGTGGAATAATAAATCTTGTTATTGACTAGAAAGCAGAAGTCAATATATGTATTATTATAAACATTTTTCTTTTAGTGTAGATGATAGGGGTGGAGTCATTTTTGAGAACTTAAATACATATAGCCACATGTTGTTTATATATGGTGATGGCCAAAATAGGCTCTTTGGTTTACTGAAAATGTTTATTCACATAATATCAATAACATTCCTAGATTACTGTTTGTGATGTCAACCATCCTTCTCCCTATTTTTTTATCAGGTGCTCTTACCCTGATTAATTTCCATTAGAAATGTGGAATACCCAAACCTCTATGAGGAAACTTTGTTTGAAACAGAGAAAAAAAGAAGACACCTAAATTTGATTTCTCTAGAATGTAGTTTGGGTGCTTTCTAGATCTCTGAATACTGCTCCCATTGTGTGACTGTGTGTGTGTGTGTGTGTGTGTGTGTGTGTGTGCACGCGTGCATGTGTGTGTGTGTACATGCACACATTTTTGTGTACATAAGCATGTGTTCTGTGTGCTCACTCAGCATTTTTATATTTTCAGGCAATGAAAAGGCTTCCTTCCAGGTTACCCATTGCTAAGATGACACTGCCCTTCAAATGACATTATATTTACTAGATAATCTTCAAAGCATGTGAAGATTAAGATACTTTTTAAATGTATATTTAAAATTAAGTTTCTTTGGAATCATAAAATTTATGCAAGTTGGGTGTTACCAGGTCATTTCTGAGTTTTTAGTTGATAGAAGTGGAAATGGAAAACAATTTTTCATTGTTCTAAATACCTCTCATGATGATAAGAAATCAAACTCTGTACATCCAAGCTGAACAGAGCATGTTGGGTTACATTAAGTCTCTGTTTGTCCAATAGCTTTGCCTGAACTGAGGACTGTATGCAGGGACCATGAATGCGTGAAATCCTGGAGGGATATTCAGCCAGGACATTGATGTGTCAGATTACTAACCCAAAATTCTCTCATGCAATATAAATCCACCCTCATATCTCCATCCTCAGCCTTGTGGTAATAACAAAGGAAAAATACAGAAGTTTCATTCTTTCTAATCACCTCCCAAAAGATGGTACTTCACAAGGAATATTCAAATCCATAAATGCTCTGAAATCTGCAAGTTAGGGATGAAACATGAGAGATGCCTTCAATGGCTCACACTACAGGGTGTCTCCAATTCCTCAGTGCACCCCATTGTGCCTCACGGCTGGAGAAAGCTCTGTACAACCCATTTCCTCATTTAACTGAATTTCCTCGCTTCTACGGGTTTAGATTTTAATGGTTGAATTACATTTACATCTACTTGTGCGTTTGTCATCAGCAGCCAAGTTCCTGCCTAAAGCCTTTACTAACTTTGAGAACAAGTTTTTCTTAAACAGCCTCATTTCATTTATCTATATGAATTCTCACAACAGCTGTTATTTCCTGGGAAGCTCCCCAGACATCTCTCTGTACTAAATGGCAGGTCTTCCTGCCTGTCTATTGGTTTAAGTACTTTAGAATGAATTATAGCTCAAGATACATTGGTAATTAGGCTGCAGTGATCCAAAACCACTAGAAATGTGGCAAAGTGTTGGTTAGCCAAAGGTATTGATCAATTGAATTAAGTTTTAGAATTTGTGGCCCTTAGTGTGAAGGAAGTAGCTCAATGACTAGAACACACCCAAATGCTACTGAAGAGCCATCTAATCATATAATAGTATAATGATAATATTATAGAAATGTATCCAGAATCATACACCAACATGGCTGCATTTTCACCACAAAAATGGTAAAGCACAACATGAGGCAAGGGTACACTTAGGGCATGGCTCTGGGCTACCACCCTCATGAAAAGCAAAAAACAAACATGCAAAAGCTGTTTTTAATCTAACCAACCGTGTTATACGAATTCTATATAAATTTCCTACAAAAATTAAGAAATTTCAGTTTGAATCCTTACTACTTGTGATTATTGCTACAATATGCAATCTGGCCTTTTCCCTCATACATATCCTGTATGTAAAAATGGAAACAGGACATAAAATAAGCCTGTTGTCTTCTTATAGTGATAGATTTACAGAAGCCACCCGCACGTTCTCACTTGTTCTACTGTTTAGCTGATCAAACTCTGTCATGGATGTTTGCTGGTGGGGCTTCCACCATTGGCAGAACCACAGTAGGTTGACAGGAAGAACCCACAAATGTGAAAAAGGCATTGCCTCAAATATGGGGTGATTTGGAGAGGAGACAACAGCAACAACATTTTGAAAGTTGGAAAACAAATGAACTAATGGTAAAGGAATTTGCAGACCTGGAAAAAAAAAAACACCCAAAAATCTCTGAATCATAAACTGGCAGCAGAGAAAGCTAAAGTCCAACACAGTCTACACTGTAGACTCCTCCAAAGACTCAGTTCCTCTGAAAATAGAAAAGGGGGAAGGAGACATTAATAAGGAGTCTTATGGCCTGTTTAGTCCAGCCTGTGCCCAAGCATACTATTATAAAATGAAGTGAGAAAAAACCCATCCTATCAGTGCTCAAAAGTGTACATTTTAAAATTTTGAATGCTGTACTGTATAGAATAATAGAAAAAATGGGAATCAACTTACATTAATAACAAAAGCTGATTAAATAAACGATGACACATCTATAAACAGGTGTACTATTCAGCCATTAAGATTAATTATGGGAATTTAAATATGTCATCAAGGAAATGCATTTATGATACACTGATGAATAAATTTTAAAACCAAGTTGCAAAGCAATATACTGGGGGTGCCAAAAAAATGTATACAAGTGGACACTTTGATCAACATTGCTCAAGCAGTAGTTCGTCATAATCAGAAGTGTCTGGACACTGATGGTAACCACTTTGAGCATGTGTATACATCTTTTATTATTAGTATATATTGAGTATCACCATTTTAATACATTTTTTTCCTTTCTTAAAATGTGTACATTTTTTGGCATCCTCTGTATATAAAATAGTTCATTTTGTGTTAAAAAGAGGGAAGACATATCCCCATTTTACCATAAATACCATTATATCTATACCACATATACCATTATTTCTATAGCGTATATACATTCATAGAAGCAATCTAGATATGATATATGGTCACTTGTGAGAAAAGGTCTCCCATATATTATTTGCTAATAAAATAATTGCTACAATCAATCAGGAGACTAATAAGACCATTTCTATTGAAATGTTAAATGAGGAATCTTACTTTTGGTAACCTAAATAAAAATGCCAGCATACACACACACACACACACACACACACACACACACACACACACACACACACACTTTTAGCCCCTTCTGTGTTGGTAAAAAAAGAGGGAACAACTTAAATATTCCTTAGTTATGCTATAGAAATGATGCTGCTGTGAAACTTCCAGGGCTAGGTCATAAAAGACATTAAATCTTCCACCTTGTTCTCGATTGGACCACTCACTTGAGAGAAAGCCAGTAGCCATGTCGTAAGGACACTCAAGCAGCTCTATGCAGAGGTCAACATGTGAAAACTAGAGGCCCCTTTCCATCAGCCAGCCTGGAACAGATGGCTCCAGCCAACAGCCATGTGAATAAGCTGCTTTGGGAGCCAACACCTTAGCTGCATGCGGCCTCATTAGAAACCCTAAGCCACAACAACCCAACTAAGCTACCCGGAGTCCTCACAGTCAGAAACCATGAGATAATAAATGTTCATTGGTTTAAACCACTACAAAATTGTGCACACCCATGTAGTCAAAAATTGAAAAAGAATGATTTACATATGAGGTCTGACAATTAACTTCGCGAACTTGCCACTGTGCACTTACATTGGCAACACTGTTCAAACAGCTTGGTAAGGTTTCATAACCTTGGTATATCAGTGTCTCACAGCTGTGTTCATGTTGATGTGTGGTGGTGTCTTGCTGAGTGGCGTTCATTATTGTTGCATGTTTTTGTGTGCCATCATGAGAATGTCTGAGTTTGAATTAGAGTAACAAACAAACATTAAATTTCTTTTTAAACTTAGCAAGAATGGAAGTGAAATCAGGGACATGTTAGTCTCACGTTTATGGGGATAATGCCATGAAGAAAACGGCAGTGTACAAATGGATTTAATGTTTTTCAACGTGTCACTGATGAAGAGAGGTCAGGGCAGCCAGTAATGAGCAGAACTAATGAAAACATTGCAAAAATTAATCAAATTATGTGTCAAAATCATCAGCTGACTATGAGGAGTATAGCAGATCAAGTAAACATCAAGAGAGAAACAGAAAAACTTAACTGAAAATCTTGGCATGAGAAAGGTGTGTGCAAAAATGGTCTCGAAGGAGCTCACCGATGACCAAAAGAGCAAAGGAGAGTTGAAGTTTGCCAAGACCTTTTGGAGAGGCAAGACGATGTTTTGGGCAGTGTTATTACTGGTGATAAAACGTGGGTGTACCGATAGGACCCTGAAACAAATCAGAAAAGTGTACAATGGAAGTCAGCCAATTTTCCATGACCAAGAAAGTTCCATCAGTCCGAATCAAGAGTCAAAAGGATGTTGCCAAACTTTTTTGATATCAGTTATTCATTGTGAATTAGTTAGGACAAGTTTAAACAAGTTTAAACTAATTTAAACAAGTTTACTATTTGGAAGTGCTGAAAAGGCTGCATGAAAATGTTAGACAACCTGAACTTTTTGCCAGCAATTCATTGTTCTTGCATCATAACAATGCACCAGCTCACACAGCACTGTGTGTGAGGGAGTTTTTAGCCAGTAAACAAATAACTGTATTGGAACACCCTCCCTACTCACCTGATCTGGCCCCCAATGCCTCCTTTCTTTACCCAAAGATAAAGAAAATATCGAAAAGAAACATTTTGATGACATTCAGGACCTCAAGGGTAAATATGATGACAGCTCTGATGGCCATTCCAGAAAAAGAGTTCCAAAATAGCTTTGAAAAGTGGACTAGGTGCTGGCAACGGTGCATAAATTCCCAAGAAGGGCATTTCAAAGGTGACCATAGTCATATTCATCAATGAGGTATGTAGCACTTTTTCTAGGATGAGTTTGTGAACTTAATTGTCTGACGTCGTATATTATCTATATGTAAATTTAATTGTAATAATATCAAAAATATAAGATTATAGAATAATTAATATTGTATGATTCAATTTTTGTTTAAAAAATAAAATTATATGGGCTGGCCGAGTGGCATGTTAGTTAAGAGCTGGCTTGGGATGCCAGCTCTGAGCATTAGGGCCCGGGTTCAGATCCCACATATGAGGCCCAGTGACACTAAGATGGTGAACAACAACTCAACCTGGAGCTGGGCTGCCATCAGTCCCCAGTGATGGCATAGGCTATAGCCCCTGCTGCAGTGGGCTGCCATAAACTCATCCACATGCTTTTAATTGAGGAGTACAGAATGTTTCAGTGTGTGAAGTGAAATGGTTAATACTTAAAGTACTCTTTATATTTGGAGGGGGATGGGGAAGATGGTCAAGTACTCCCCCCCCTGGGAAATGCAGTCACAGTGGAAAGGATCACTCACTGTTACCCATGATAATGGGGATCAGGGCACATCTCTCCAGTTCTCTGCCAGCCAGTGGACCTCTGTTCCTATCAACGCAAATTGGTAAAATTGAAAGAACTATTTCTACATTTAAACACATTTGGGATTAAACAAACAAAAACTAAACAAACACCAAGCCTTCTTGTTTGGTCACATCAGTAATTCTGTTGTCATTATGGTAGACAATGTGCACAAGACCCAATGGCCATCTCCTGGACAGCAGGCTGCTAAGCAGGAATTACGCTAAAGTTCCATGGCAAACTGCAGCTTTTACTTAGTCCAGCACAAAACAGGACTTAGCCATCTCATCTTTCTAGTTTCTCTCTACCCTGGCAATATTAGATTCTTCAAGACAACCTCTGCATCAAACAGAACTTGAAGGACATAGTATTCTTGTATTTCTTAAATGAAAAATTTGTTTGAAGAAGGTGAGAGGGAAGAATCATCAACCTTGATGGTCTCTTCTGAGGCAAGGTGTTTGATTCATGGCAGCAACCCAAACAGTGAGGGGAAAGATATGAATAAGAAGGAAATGCATACATCCTAATCTAACTGTAAAAATTTTCTCAAAGTATCATGTCCCTAACAAATAAATAATGAAATGTTGTCATTTATTTTTTTGTAAAGAGATAGAAAAAAAAATCTGATTTATCTTTCCCTATTAATGGGTTCACTGCTGAAACTGATCTAAACCCATATTCTTCTTATGCTTCAATTCATGAATCCTTATTTGCTTTAGATGACGAATCACTTCCATATTTGGGATATGTTTAATTCTCAGAATCTTTTAAGGTCTGTTTCAGCCCACTTTCACAGGGGCAAAGCTCAAATGCAGAGAATCCGAGCAATTGATTAGTAGGTATTCAATAGCATAGACAGTACACAAAGTTAGGTCCTCTCTCACTCTCTGAATGCTATGTACTTGTACTTTCTTCTCTGTATTTGACTGTCAGGCTACAGGGTCTTTTGCAGGCTTTGAATGTTTCACAAGAATATTTCAGCCCCACTTCACTTTTGAACACCATCCCCCAAACCTAAAATAGAAAAGCCAACACATCGGAATTAGTGATTCAAATAAACATTGAGTTATAGCACTGCTTATTGGCAACTTGCCCACACCTTTGAGATGTGAGGATTATTCAGTCTATACCCATGACCTAACGGAGGTGACACATTCTGTGATGAGTTGGGGCAAAAAGAAAGTCCTGAGAAACACCTACATATAATAATTAGGAGGTATTGACTTCTCCTGAGGTCAGGAGCAAGATTTGTTAATCTATGAAATAAATATTGACTGAAAATTTGGACAGTTCCTTTTTTTCTTCCCATAGACCTGGTAAAGTACTCAGACACTGAAAACAGAATTTTCCACTAGCTTTATGTTCATCTTTAGTTATAGGCCTCCTGAGGGAGGAAAATCTTTGTACTATATTTTAGAGGGATATTTAAAATTCTGCTAATTATTGCTTCATTTTTATCTATTCTAAGACTCACTAGCCAGAAGCCTTTTATTATACAGTAATAGGTTTTCACATCCTTAGGGCTTTTTTTCTGTAGTATTCAGTGTCTGGCTGTGAGCCAAATTTCGATTCATCTTATGTGATAGCTTCTATTCTTTCCCCCCTCTATTTTATTTTCTCATCCTTAAGAAGTGGTTTGCCTCCTGTGGAAACCCCTCCTAGGCCTGCAAATTGTGCAAGTGATGTCTTGGGAAAGTTGTATTCTGAAAGCCCCTTGTTGTAACATGTTTATCGTGAAGTCATAGTAAATCCTTTTCTCCTCAGATAAGTTATTCACAGGTGTCCCAATTCAGAGGGTCTAGCTTGGATCACCAAACACCTAGGTCCTGTCTTTTAGTCCCATGGCTTTGAGTGGTCTGAGTGCATCTTTAGACGTTGATCAGATTTATTTTCTTCTCTTTTTTGATGACATATAACAATCACTTCAGAAAACCTGACTTCCTTTGAGAACTCTGTCCTCAATGTTTCTTTTCTTGGAGCTCATTTCCTTTCAGCAAAGTTGGAGGTACATCCCCACATTATATTAAAAGCTTCACAACTGGAAATCTGTGAGGCTTCAAAAATGTACTCTCTTCATTTAAATCTACTCCTTCTTGATCATAAAAATCAACACCTTCCACAGCCTGTTCTTGCCAAGAGTGAGTATGTTTAAAGCTCTTATCTCCTTGACTCCAATAAATTACTAAAAGTATTCATTCTAGTTGCTTTGAAATATCTTAGGTACATTTGTGGCGTTAACACAGCGTATTGCAGCTTTTGAAATTTTATTACTTTTCAGGTCTTTTTTTATTATATATTTAAACTCTAATCCCCTTTCTTTTCTTGAGATGATTGTGTTTGCCAAAGATCTGCGTGGAAGAAATATACCCATCTTTATATGCATTCCCCACCCCCCACCCATCTCATTCCTTCAAAGGCTGTTACGGATTTATAATTGCAGATGTTACTCCTATATTTTCTAATTCTTCCTGAGAATTGCTGCCAGGTTTTGACATGACTGAAGTTACTGTAAGGGACTGAGTGCACCGTGTGCCAAGGTAGTTGGGAAGTCTTGATAGAAATGCTTAATTAAGTAGACAAAATCCACTTTCAACAGAAACTCACTGTTTTCAACAAGTAACATTTAAGTCTGTGACATCTGTGCAGTGTCCTGAAACAGGTTTTAGAGTGCATTGAGCTGAAATTCGTACAGCACTCCTTCTTGCTTCAATACTTTACATTGTGCTTGTGGCCACCGAGGTTGGGAGAGCAGAGCTGAAGGAAATGGGGTAATATTGGCCATCAGCCGTGATGTGCTTAATGTGTCATGTAAAACTTGTTAATGGAGAACAACTCTAGGCACAAAAAGAGGCTGATTCTCCCAGCTAACTTCACATAGGCGTCCTTGCCTCAGGAAATAGCTGAAGATAGTCAAAAGCAAGAAACCCCGTGAAGTTCTTCAACAGGAATCCAAAGAAAATCAATCAGCTGCCACAAGGTGGCGTGATCACCTTGATGTCCTTTCTGCTGGATTTCCCAATGAAACCTTTTCCTGTCAACAATATGAGGACAAAAGTATCATTTTTATTTTACATTTAAATAAAAACCACTTATCACCAAGATTTACAAAGCACTTCAGTGCACCCAGACAGTTATTTGTGTATACTGGATAGTATAGTACATAAATAGGTAAGGTTGAGGCTGCTGAATAAAAAGCAAAATGGTACATTTTTTTTTTGAGGTTGGTGTCACTGGCCCTCATATGTGGGACCGAACCGGAAGCCAGCGCTTAACTACCGCGCCACTCGGCCGGCTCTCAAAATGGTACATTTTGTTTTCTCATAGCTACTTGTAAAAATCTGTGCTCTCCCTACATTAGATGACCATTTTCTTTCTGGGTGAAGTTGGTTGCATATGATATATCATCCCTTGAAAAAATGTAATTTAAAAAATTAGGAATAAAAAGGATTTAGAATATATTTTAGACCATGTTCTAGAACTCTCATGGAGTGCAATTTACCACCAGTATGGGATGGACATGAACAAGGATGCAGGTGCTATACAAAATGTTTGAAGTGACATCACAGGAGAAAAAGAGCAGATCTGCATGCCATCACAGTTACTATCCCAACGTTCCCACTCCCTGGCACATGGGCTCTGCTCTGACTGGTGTCTTCAAATTCTGGCACATTCATTTGTATTCTTGGGGATTTTGTTAAACTCTCTGTGCATCATATTTGACAGTATTTGAAGACAATACTCCAAAGCACTGTTATGGGGATGAAATGGATAAATTTATATACAAGGTGTGATCAAACAATACGGTGAACATTTTAATTTAAAAAATGTATTACAGTAAAAGACACATTGCCATTATCCCTCTCAACATAGTCCCCCTTGCTTCAAACACACTTATCTCCATCATTCTAGACACATTTTTTTTTTTTTTTGAGAGCAGTGTCACTGGCCCTCATATGTGGGACCCGAACCAGGGCCGCTGGCTTCCCAAGCCAGCGCTTAACCACCACGCCACTCAGCCGGCCCTCTAGACACTTTCTGAAGCAGTTCTGGAAGTCCTCTTTTGTGAATGTCTTTAGTTGTGTTGTCGTGGCTGCCTCGATGCCCTGAATCATTTTGACTTTGGGGAAGAGCCAGAAGTCACATGGTGCCAGATCCAGTGAATAAGATGGATTATTTCACAGAAATTGCTGTGTGTGTGACATGGAGCATTGTCATGGTGGAGGATGATTTACAGCACACTTTAAAACACACCTTCTCTCAACCGGAGCTCACATCCGACTGACTGCACCAAATGATTCAGCACCTCAAGGCAGCCACGACAGCAAACTAAAAGACACTCACGAAAGAAGACTTCCAGAACTGCTTCAGAAAGTGACAAGAATGATGGGATGAGTGTGTTCGAAGCAAAGGGGAGTATTTTGAAGGTAATTAATGGCAATGTGTCTTTCACTGTAATAAATATATATATTTTTTTAATTTGAACATTCACCATAGTTTTTGATCATGCCTCATAAACATAGCTACTAGTATCCATCAGCACCTTGTGGAAATTAGATCAAAGTGCCCTTCAGGTTGCACACATCCCCTCTCTAACGTGGACAGCATGGAACTCACACATTTACCTGGCCACCCTTGCTCAGAAACACCCTCACAGATGTATGTTCAGGTTATACATGTGAAGCACTTAGCACAAGGCCTGGCACAAGTAAGATAAGCCCTCTAAATATGTTTGCTGTCCTTGTTGTTGTCTCATTGTCGTCATCATCATCATCATCATCATCATCATCATCGTGTCACTTATAGCCTTATTGTAGCCTTAGTATGTCTAGTTTATTCTACAGACATGTCAGAAATATATCTATAGGTGGGTAAGGTGGAAAGGAAATATATGTTAAACAACTTTATAAACTAACATGTTGACCTGGTGGTGAAAACTACAATGAAAAATTATTAGTTGATGTAGTGTAAAAGAAAGACCATGGAAGTAGAGAAGTCCTAAAGGGTGGGACCTAGTTCCCCAACCAACCCACCATACAGCTCTCCCTCCATCCCTAGTCCCTTGCCTAGTCCAGTGCTCACTCCAACTGGTATTGGGACCTGGTTACATTTTTTAAATGAGCTTCTATCTTTATTTAGTGCTTTTGGGGACAACAGGTCTCTGGGGCCCAATACAGCACATGACTTCCAAATGAAGGCCATTCTTTTGGGCCTTGATGTGTCAGCTTGCCCAGATCAATTTAGAATGACTACTGTAGTAACTAATTGAAAGTTACATGGCATCCTTGACTGTCATTAGGGAGGGGGCAGAGGAAGGAACTGGTTGACAGAATCAAGACCCTCTGAAAAGCCACAGGGTTTCCTGGACCTTTTTACTAAAAGAGCAATGTTATTTGCTTTAACTGTGGCATTTGGAGCAGTGCCAATAATTAGCATTCAAGAGAGTGCATAATATATAGGTGAGGTGCCTGACCAGAGATCTTTTAGTCTAAATAAAACAAATATTAACACAAAAAAGGTAAAACATGAGAAAGTTTTGCTCTTACAGTTTGCATCTAGTTCAGAGGACGTTGGCTCCATTTCAGAAGAGGAATTAAGAATATTCATGCCAGTTCATAGGCCACTTGACACAAAAACCCTCTGTTTTACTTTATTCTCAGAATGCAGTTGGTGACAATATGTATGTTTACTTTGCAAAATAAAAACTTCTAAAATATTAGTAGAATCTTATATGGGGGAGGGGACTAACTTAGAATTTAAACATGGATAATATGGTTTAATGATATAGCAATTAAGTCAGTTTTATAGTTTTGGAACTGATAATTTTCTCTCACTGAAGGGAGAAGGGGGCCTTTGTTTTCTAAACTAAAAATTTTCAAACTGTCACACTTTATACTGTTGGCCACAGCCCTTTGACATCATCTTTTTGTGAGGCACTTTTAAAGTAAATGTATTGTTGGTACAAAAGAAATTAAGTCTGTGGTAAACAAACAATAACTACTGGTTTTTATTGCATTTCTTTGACACGTGGAGCCATCGAAGCACTAAGCCACTTGAAAAGTCATTGATCCAAAGCACAGTATTTTCAGGGTAGCTATTGTAAGTGCTTCCATAATGGGCTCATACTGGGTAGTTTGTGACTAGCTCTGAAGCAGTCACTGGTTATAACCTGGAAACATTCATAGAGCAAAAGGAAGAACGTTACTATGGGTCCCACTAGAATTAGGAGCCCCACCCACAGGGGCAGCTAGGGGCCAACACAACGCTGTATACTGGGAACCTCCTTAGGTGTACTCAGGCCCCCATATCAGCCCAAGGAACTGTGGACATGGTTCCCTAATGAGATGGTGTTCACTCTACCCTGTCTTGGTGGAATAGCTGCTTGGAGAGGTGATGGAGCTGTAAAATTCAGGGGAGTGGGGCAATGTTCCAGTATCTCTATCCCCAATTTCAGTAAAACATCTAAACTTCTGTTTTAAACTTTGGGCTTCTGAGCAAAAGTATGTTTAAAGGGCTATTACTTAAAAAAAAAGTGATTTTTTTTTCTATTCTATTTAATTAATGGAATAGAAAGGGTTAGTGCTGGGGAAACAGAGAAAAGGAAATGAAGGAAAAGTGAAATTAAGTCAAAACAAGAGGGCTGATTAACACTGAGTCCTTAGAGCACCATTCCTGGGGTGAATGAGGGTGGGATGTGGAAGGCAGGTCAGAAAATCCTGCCGGCTTTGCTGTGCTCAAGGATGGAATTAATTTGAATGTTGAGCAGGAATAGAAAACAGAACGAAAACCTTGCTCATGAATGGAACTTTTCATCCTAGATATACCAAGCTAAGATTGTCTATTTTGTCTTTTTTTCCCCTTAGCAGAAGCATTTATTTTAGTTGTTGTGGTTAATTTTATGTGTGAACTTGGCGAGATATTTGGTCAAATGCTAGTCTAGATGTTACTGTGAAGGTTTTTTGTGGATCAAATTAACCTTTATAATCAGTTGACTTGAAGGAAAGCAGATTAGCCCCCACAATGTAGGCGGGCCTCCTCCAATTCGATGAAGGCCTTAAAAGCAAAAATCAGGTTTTCAAAAGAAGAAGAAATTCTGCCTCAGTAATGTAAAAACCCTGCCTGAGTTTCCAGCTTGCAGACGTGCCCTACACATTTAAGAGTTGTCCAGTCATCCAGAAGGTTCTGATTGTACCTGAGCCTTGTGTTAAGAGAAAGGGCATGATTTCAAAGACCATAGCTCCCAGATTCAAACCCCGGCTCTGCCACTTACTATCAAGGCCCTGTGTACGTTATTCAATATCTCTGATCTCCAAGTTCCTCAACTATTGAATGGAAGTAATGTTACTCATTTTCCTGGTATTACTCTTATGAGAATGAAATTGGAAAATATGTATGAAAAGACAATAGAAGACTTGGCATGTAATAGGTGACCACAAATGGCAAAGAGTATGGATTTTATATTTTATTTGTTATACTGAAAAACATTCAGGCTGCTTTATCAGCTATTCAGGTATATGAATGCAAATTTTATCTCAGTTCCTATTTCTAGACATAGTCAAATACAACTTAGTGTATATATAAATTTCCTAATTTGGATTCCATGAAACAATAGTGCAATGAAATTATTGAAAAATAAAAAAAGAGATTCAGATTCAAATAAGAGTGACAATCTGCATGCTCTAACACCCGCTGGAGATTTGCATTTTACATTAGTGTATTAAGGACTGAGAAATTCCTCAGTCTCATTTAACTGCGTGTAATCTAACTATGGCAGTCATTAGCCCTGTTTACAAATATTCAAGTTTTCCTTTCCTTCCCCAGGCACACGGTAAGTTTTACTTCTTCACACATTGAAATTACATGTGGTAATACATGTTTGGACAAAAATGAATGAATGGATAGGACCATAAAAGCTACTTCCCTTATCCTGCTTTGGACATTGCAGCAGTGTGAGTTAGATGGAACTTCAGTCTGTCACTGAATGACAACAATGAGCAAAGCACCGGGCTCTGCTGACCTATTTTGGGCCTGGTGCACACGAGTGAGAAATCATTTTTTGTTGTTGTTTTGAGGGCTGTCACTGCAGCATAACTTAGCCTATCTTATGTCGCATAAAATTTTGTTAAAAAGAAAGTTACATGCCATTGTAAGAAAATCCTAAAATACACAGCATGTGTCAGTAGTTAGGTTGCAAAGATTAAGGAAACTGTTAGCAGAATTTGAAAGGATAGCAAAATGTTTTGCAATATCAAAATATACTTGAGGGCCGGCCAAGTGGCGTGGTGGTTAAGCGCTGGCTTGGGAAGCCAGCGGCCCTGGTTCGGGTCCCACATATGAGGGCCAGTGACACTGCCCTCAAAAAAAAAAAAAAAAAAATAGAATAAAATCAAAATATACTTGACCATGAAATCCTTTCCCCAGAGTACTTATTAGCCAACGACTTTGGAAAATGCTGGTCCCGAAGAGTTCACTGGACTCCTTCCTTTTCTCTTTGCGTTACCACCAAAATAATTAATTAATTAATTTGCAATCAAATATAATACGGATGGAAAATGATTATCCAATATTTCTTTCATAGGCTATTCATTTTTAGGTTTCCTTCTGTTTACTCAAACCGCAAGCCTTTTCCTCCGTCATAGTCTCCTTTGCCCCATCTTATTTTTCAGATTTTAGTTCAAGTGGCACCTTTTCAATAAATGCTCACCAGTTTCAACCAGTCGTGATTAATTGCTCACTCACATTAATTTGGGATTGTACCTCATTTCTAGCATTTACCATCCTCTGCCTAATAACCTGATTACTTTGTATATGCATCTCATCATCCCCATGAGATTCTAATCTCTTTGAAACTTGGAACCATATCATATTCACCTTAATGTCTCCTAGAGGACTTAGCACAAGAATTTACATTTAGATTAAACTCAATGAATGTTCACTGAATGAACTTAGGCTACGCGCTAAGTAATGCTATACTTACTAATAACAGCAACAGCTAAACTTGTTGGCACTTACAATGTGACAGAAATTATAACACTTTCATATGATTATTTGGTTTATTTTTCTTTCATAGATAATTCTATCTATGTGGTAGGTACTGTCATCCCCATTTTATGGACAAGAAGATTGACGCTGAGAGAGGCTAAGCAGCTTGACCACGTTCACACAGCTTATAAGCACATTAGGCAAATGTGGGCCTGGACACTGGCCTCAGGTGCAGAAAGAGTGATATTTACAATTATACATGCTGTACTGGCCCACATTTCTTTTTTCCAATTTAGGGTAGTCAGCCCCAAAGTTTGGCAGATTTAGCTTGGAACAACATAAAAATAGGATTTGGTCTGGCCAAAAAAGAAAAGAATAAAGAGAGAAACTGTAAAAGACAGAAAGAAACAGATAATAATGTCGTGACAGCCACCCATCACGCTTTCCCTCTCATAAATATCAAAATGTGGCAAAAGCAGCATAGAGGAATCAGAGAAGGAAGGAAGCATGTTTGTTTTGTGTGCTGCACATTTTGCCAGGCCAGAGATGAGGGTGAAGCTCAGTGATCTCCTGGATTCAAAATCTTAGAGACACTGGTGGGGAAAATATTCAAATAGCATCATTGGATATTAGATGCTGAAAGAGCTAAGGTAAGCTGCAGATTACTTTTTAATAAAAGTAGCTTTAGAAGTTGTCTTTGTCTCTTATCCTCCTTATTTGCTGTATTTGTTGGAAACCCTGCCATTATCATTAATTGAAAGAAAGCACCCAGTGTGCTTAAGTCTTTGTCAGGAGAAAAAAAAGACTCTTCCAGATCAAAGAACCAACATTATGCTCTGATGAAAAGATAATCCTATTTATGTGATTCACAATTGATTTCTTTGTGGACCATCCAGCAATCTCATTCACACATGACAGAGAATATTCAAAGTAATTGTGGTTCAACAAATGCTTAATAAGTGTCTAGTATGTGCTAGTCCCAGATCAAGTGTTGCAGGGAACACAAGGATTAGAGAAAAAGTGCCCCTACCCTCTAAGAGTGTCAAAAGATAAAATGTAGGCACCTAATGTGTTAGACAGCAGAGTAGCACAGGTCATACACAGACGCTAAGAAGATTGCGAGTAAGGTGGTCCAAAATAATGTTGGAATAGTTTACGGAGGAAGGGCCATACAAGAGCAAACACAAAACTGTAAATGAAAAAATAAATAAACAAGCCATACATATTAGAGCAAGGGTTACTGGCTCTCCATCGATATCCAGAGCTTCCTCTTTCCCCACTGAAGACAGAGTTTGCGTGAGTCTAGGAGTGAAAACAAAAAGGGAATTCTAGGAGGTAAGATAAGCCTGAGTATTCCCCATCCAAACACATTCACAAATCTCATTTTATATATACAACTAGGTCCTAAGGATGGAAACCAATTTGTCAGTTGTTACACAGATGAACAAACTGAAATTGAGACCATTGGATCCCTAAAAGTGTTTTCTTTTGCTCTGCTTTTCTCTATATTATTCAGCTTCCCATGCTATAGTCAGGAAAATAGCTAAGATTATATCCAGAAAAAAACAGGATAGTAAATCTATACCAAGTTATCTCACCTGAACATCCTGATGTTCTCTGACAATAGCCAGAAGGACTCCTGCATCCACATGGTAAACTCTGCACCGAATGGCCATTCTGCCCATGGTGACCCTCTCCTTCTGGCCAATGTTGACTGGTACAGGACATAGTTGGGACAATCAGTGACTTCTACATCATATGCAAAGAAAAGAATTTGACCGAAGATCTTAATGGATCTTAGTGGTGAAGTGAGAATGCAATGTTAAGAAAATTGGCTGAAAACCAGAGGATTTAGACAAACAGAACAAATAGTGAGATAGTGAAGGAAGTAGAGTGGCTTAGGAAGCTACAGTCCAAACATAAAGTAAGTGTCCTTTTATAGTGCACCTGTCACAGCTAACAGAGTTCCTGAGCTGGCCGAGTTGTTAGAAAATGTGGTTCTGAACTGATCAGTACCAGATTGTCATTTGTGCTCATAGGGCCTCCTCATGGGGGTCTCCTTGGGTTGAGAAGAAGTTGGAATGGGTCCTATGTTTACCATGGCAGCCAAGAGCAACATAAATGGTGAAGGGTAGCAGAATATGCCACCCCAAAATATGTCACTTTAGCATAAGGATTATTTTGAGCTGTATTTGAGAAGAAACAGATACAAGAAAAGCTCTCCACACTCCACCTATTTGTCTAAATGGACACAAATTTGTATAGATTTCCCTCCCTCTCCTTTCTACCAGGAAGGACAAAAGTTAATCACCAGAGACAACTCCACATTCTTTTTAGCCCAGGAACTGTACCAAAGTAATCTACATACCACACTTTACTAACAAGCCCTTATCTTTCATAGTTCTCCCATATATTTGCCTTCCCACAATTTGCCACCCTAGAAACTCAAAGTTGTTTTCCTTTATCACCCACCTCTTTAATAATTTATTGCTTTTTGTTAAGATGCTTCATAAATCCAAGTTCTGACCACCCGTTTGAGTTACTCTTCTCTATGTGCTCCCATGTGTATGATGCACATGTTAATAAACTTAAATTTGTTTTCTCTTCTTAATCCCTTTTGTTTGTCTAATATATAGTGCCCCACCCAGTCAAAGAACCTAAATTGGGTAGAGGAAAATGATTTTTCTCCTCCCTTACAGTTTAGACAAAATTTGAAACATGGTTGAGAAAGATATTCAGTAAAGTGGAATTGAGATGAGGTGAAGCAATAAACGAAAAGATAGATCACAGATTTAAATCTAAAAGCGGGAAGAGATAGATGCTCTTAAATGTCTCCTAACTGCTAACTGTTTATGAATACTTACAAGGATATTCTCCCCAATTTTATTCCAACAACCAAAGGGAAAGGATAAGTCTTCCTAAGGCATTGATGCCTTTTAACAAGAATGTCAGAGGGAAATGAGCTGAGAGTAAGCAAGACCTTAAAGTGAATTGTCGAAAACAAATGGGCCTACAATAATTTTCTCATAAGTTGGCCTAAAAATTATTATCTGATATAGATTTTTCATCTTAGTAATTTGATGCACTCAACGTTTTGTGAGCTTTCATGAGTAAGGAAACTGTTTTGTCATTTTTTCAGAATTTTGTGTGGAAACAGAAGTTCCTTTTCTTCCTCATTCCTAATTCATATAGTCAGTTGCATCTGTTCTGCTCATTTGTCTGAAGGGTAATTTTTCTAAAATCAATGTTTCCAATCACCATTTGAAATTATTTTATAAGTTCTTAAAACTTGATATCATTTTTACAACTTTTATCTATATATTTTTAAAATTTTGCCTCTATGTAATTTTTCTTTTTAAAATGTTTAGATTCATTTTCAGCCAGTGATATTAACTTTATTTACTCAATCCTATTTTGTGCTTCATTTTGGTTGTATATCTTGTATGTATTTCAGCAAATTTTACAGAGAAGTATTTTTATTACTCAATGTCACTATCAGAATTGAAGTTATAATGAAAAACATATATAGTCTCAATGTAGCTTCTCAGAGAGCTGTAAGATTAGATTTAAATTTGTTGACCTAACAATGTATACAATGCTGTACCAGTAAAACCCTGATAACAGATGACTCTAGGCCACTGATATTTTAATGATAGAATGAAGAGAAGAGAACTATATGCCAGCTTTTTTGACCTGGTTAATTCCTACATTATTTTTCATAATTGAAATACTTTAAGATTGAAATGAAAAATGCAGAATGTTCTAGGTAAATGTAGTGATAAATATAAACTTCAATGATGTCTAATGACTTCATTCATACTTTATAATCCACCTTTTACCATATCATGTCTTTATTTCTACAGATTCCTTAGAATAGACAGTAATTACAAAAGAACAAATGACTAATATTTAATAATTTGGCATAACCTCATAAAAGTATTGCTAAGTAAGAAAAACAACCATGATTAGATGAAAATCCATCATGAACTAAAAATAAAAAGTTTAAAGAACTGGAGAAAAATACTCCAAATTCTGGAAAACAAAGCATTACAATTCTCAACACCTTCTCCAATATCTAAATATTAATAATACATGAATAACCAATTATAAACAGAGTCATGTTACTTATTTTTTACCAGTTTGGCTTAGGCAAATTGTTTTCAGCCAAATTAACAGCAAATAGAAGCGGTGATCAGAGCCAAGACCCTTCAGATGTGGCTAGGTCTTTTTCATGGTGCTGCTTCAAACAAGGCAGAATTTGATCTGATTTGTTGATTCAGTTTACCTCCAGCTCCTCAACTTTTTGCTCTGGTTCACAGTTTCTTTTCAATTCTAACTTCCCCGCATTTGTCTAATCTTGGAATTCTGATTCCTGGCCTCTGGCTTAATTTACATATGATGAGAACAAATTCAGGATCTCAGCTTTCTGCTTTCATCCTTAGTTTTGTTTATTAACTCCTTTTCCTTTATGTGGGCTTCCCTCCTAGTTATTTCTAACAGTCACCTTCTGCATGAGGCTGCTATCTCAAGGGTTTCCCCAGTTCCCTCCAGTGCCTGTAACCAAACCAAGGCCTCAGAAGAGTGGTCTCCAAGATTCAGAACAAGCGTGAGCCAACTAGTGGCCACATTTGTATTAGATGAATCTCTTGTCCTGATCATACCATATTGGACCAAATGGAAGCACCTGAAAAACTTGGAGCAGATTTTCTAATTCTGGAATTTGGAAAGCAAATGTAGTCTTTGTAGGTGGATAGAATATATAATATAAAGTCGGACGCCAAGGATGGGAGGGCATTTAGTATTATGTCAACCAGTAAATCAGAGAAAGCAGGAATTTTTAACCTCAGAAAGATATTTTGTTCTTTATTAAGCAATATTGCTTCACCAAAAATCAATGTTGAACAGTTTGACATTTATTGCTACCCATCAGAGGTCGCATCTCACTGAAGTGTACACCATCCTTGTCCACAACTTAGTGAAACAGTCCTGCTTACTAATTCCATGTGCACTTTTACCAGACAAATTAACTACAATTGTTTACCTACCTTTTTAAATTGTGATAAAACATACATAATATAAAATTTACCGTTTTAAAAATAAACCATTATATAAGTTCAAGAGCATTAAATACATTCACATGTCAAATACAAGTCAAACCAACCTCCAGAACTCTTTTCATCTTGTAAAACAGAAATTCTATACCCATTAAACAACAACTCATTCCTCCTTGCCCCTTAGCACTGACAACCACCATTCTATTCTCTGTCTCGATGAATTTGACCATTCTGAGTACCTCATATAAGCAGAATCATACAGTATGTGTCTTTTGTGAGTGGCTTATTTCACTTAGCATAATGTTTTCAAGGTTCATCATAGTTGTGGTATGTGTCAGAGTTTCCTTCCTTTTTTTTTTTTTTTTTTTTTTTTTAGGGCAGTGTCACTGGTCCTCATATGTGGGACCCAAACCGGGGCCGCTGGCTTCCCAAGCCAGTGCTTAACCACTGCGCCACTTGGCCAGCCCAGAATTTCCTTTCTTTTTAAGCCTGAATAATATTCCATTGTATATACGTAACATTTAGTTTACCCATTCGTCATCAATGGCACTTAGATTGCTTCCACCTTTTGGCTACTGTGAATAATGCTGCTATGAACATGGTTTACAAATTGAAGGTCAGTTTTTAAATGGAGAGGGAATTTTTAAAACATGCACAGAAAAGTAGAGACAATAAACACAGAGGTTTTTGATACCTTTCCTATTCCTGGTTCTCATTACCTATTGAGATCCACCTGCGTTTCTGTTCTTGGGTTATATGAGTCACCTCTGTATCCTTATACAATAAAATCTCCTTTTTGCCTAAGATGGCTCAGACTACTCTCTTTTATTTACAACCAAAGAGTCTTGACTAATATATGGATAGGAGAAAATCTCTGGAAATACAGACAAGTTCAAGTCATAACAAATTTTCCTTTTATTCTGTAAATAAGAAATACAAGAAAATTTCAGTATTGACAAAGAAATTGAAAACTCCAAGTATCAGCATCAGTCAAAATACCTGTGACCATCCAGAGCTTTAGTAAGCAGTTGAGAAAAGGAGGAAATGTTTCTAGATGACACCCAAGAAGAATGGTCAATGGCATTTTATATTTGATTATTAGTTTTGTTCTGTTTTTTGTTTTATTTCTTTACTATCCCTCTGCAAAGCCAGAACTGTCCTGTGCAACAACCTCCACAGGGACGGAGTTCTGTATGGGTAGTTTGTCTTTTACGCGCTCCACAGACAGATGTATCACCAAGGGTAAAGCAGATGATATCACTTTGGTAAGTTCCAAATAGTCCTTGCAAATTGTATGCCTCAACTTTTCAAAATCTCTTGGCTTAATTGACTTTGTAATTACTGCTATAAAAGTTCAGATAGTACATATGATTAGTGCCCAAATAGGTGTCCAAATAGAAAAGCTGCTCTCATCCCACATCTCATAAAAACAGCGTAAAAAAACCCAAATCCCAATAGTCTTGCTTACTCCTGTCTTGTGGTTTTCATAAGTGGTTTAACTTGGAAGTTCCATCAAATCTAAAAAATGCTGAGTGAACACTTCCAAAAAATGTCACTAAATTTCTCTCTTCAAAAGAAAATTAATGTCTATATGTATTTGGCACTGTCTTCTATCCTTTTTCTCCAAAGTAATTTCAGTATTAAGACCTTGACTCCTAACCCCCCAAAAATTCTCTGTTTCCATCTCTTCCTTTCCTATCACTCCTTTCACTACCTTTCTCAGGTGTCCTGCTTCTTTTTCTCATCACACTTTGGCCTTCTATTTTCTTTAGCCTTTTTCTACTTTTTTCTTCTTTTCCCACACAGTCTGGTCATTCTAGGGGATGGTGCTAAATATACCGCAAAGAAAGGGGAAAGAAACATATTCATATATTGTTTCTAAGCACTCACACTGGAGTTCTCCCTCTGTGCTACAAACAGTAGCCTGAATTTACAGGATGTATCGAGTGTTGTATTGAGAAAGTATAAAAACCTATAGAAAAATCTTCCCCAAAGCCTCCTGAAGAAATAGTTGGCATAGCTGAGCGGTGTGAACAGCCAATTCATGCATTAAGAGGGAAATTAGCATTTAAGTAATTTAAACTTTTAGGAGGACTGGACTTGCAAACTTTCTTCAAGTTGGAACCTTTGTCTGACTAAATTTCTTATATTAAATCAATATAAAAAATGCAACATGGACTAATTTTATCTTTCTTAAATGTCTTTCCCTAAAAATACCTACTAATGAATTATTAGAGTTAAATCTACTTTTGGCTTTATACAAATTACTTTAATTTAACTATACATTGTCACTGTTAGTTATGTTTTCATATATATTCATGCTCTCTGAAAGCCAAAAGGAGGAAAAAAAAGTTTGTTTAGATTTTAAAAACAGCTGCCTAAACAAAAGCAAAAATAAACAAGTGGGACTACATCAAATTAAAAAGCTCCTGTTCAGCAAAGGAAACCATCAACAAAATGAAAAGACAACCTATGGAATGGGAGAAAATATTGGCAAATGACTTATCCAATAAGGGGCTAATGTCCAAAACATACCAAGAATTCATACAACTCCACAGCAAAAAAACAAATTACCCAATTAAAAAATGGGTGAAGGACCTAAATAGACATTTTTCCAAAGAAGACATACATATGGCCAACAGGTACATGAAAAAGTGTTCAACATTACTAATTATCAATGCAAATCAAAACCACAAATTAGGTATTACCTCACACCTGTTAGAATGGCTATTGCCAAAAAAGAAAAAAAGAAAGCAAAAGTTTAGGAGGATGGGAGGAAAATGGGAACCCCTTTACATTGTTGGTGGGAATGTAAAATGGTACAACCACTATGAAAAACAGTATGGAAGTTCCTCAAGAAATTAAACTTAGAATTCCCATATAGTCCAGCAATCACACTCCTGTGTATATAGCCAAAGAAACTGAAATCAGTATCTCAAAGAGGTATCTGTACTGCCATGTTAATTACAGTATTATTCAAAATAGCCAAGGTGTATAAACCTAAGTGTCATGCTAGGGCTGGACTTCCAGCAGGATTGGGTGAGACTGATAAGGAACAACAACAGAGTCACAGATAGGGGGTTTATACCACTTTATTGTATTCTCAATGACGGCTGGTCAAGACACAAAAAGCAAACATTCATCAATAACCCCAACAAGGGTCTTACTGCACCACAGTCTCGCTGGCGGCCAGCAGAGACACAGGAAGTAGAATCCGCAGGATCTGCACCATCCACGACACCTGCACCTGCTAACGCAGCCTCAGCAATTATATGCAAAACAATAGTAGCTAATGGCCAACTGGTTACAGCTGACCATTTAATAACCAAGCCAGCAACTTTTCCCGTGAGGCCGAGAGCCTGGAAAGTGCCCTCCTGGCCCTTTTCCCAACACTAAGTGTCTGTCAATGGATGAATGTCTAAAGAAAGTGTGGTGTGTGTGTATATATATGAAACATATATCGTATATATGTATATATTTGTACATATATTTTCAGAACTAAAAAAAAAGGAAATTTTGTCTTTTGTTACAACATGTATGAACCTGGAGGGCATTATGCTAAGTGAAATAAGCCAGACAGAGAAAGACCAAAATACTACATATAATATCACTTACATGTGGAATTGAAGAGAAAAAAAAAAAAGTCCAACTTACAGAAACAGAGTAGAAAAATGGTTGCCAGAGATTGGGGGTTGGGGGAAATAGGGAAAGGTTGGTAAAAGGGTACAAAGTTTCAATTACAAGATGAATGAAGTCTGATGATTTAATGTATAACATGGACACTGTAGTTGATAATACTATATTGTATTATTAAAAATTAATAAAATGTAGAACTCAAATGCTCTCACCATGAAAAGGGGCGGGGGTAAATATGTAAACATGTGAGGTGACAGGTGTTTCAATTAGTTCAACAGGAATCCTTTCACAATGTATACCTATATCAAATCATCACATTATACACTTTAAATATCTTACAGTTTTGTCAACTACACTTCAATAAAGCCAGAAACAAACAAACGAAACACAGCTGCTTAAATCATATAAAAATTACTTTAGCTGATTTATAAAAAAGAAATCCTATGTGCAATTGATGACATATTGTCTAGTTAATAGTCCCTATTTGGTATTAACAAACAAAAGCAAATGTTGAATCTCAGGGATCACAACCTCTTTCAAAGCTAAAATCTAGAGTAAACCTATGTAATTTATCATTTAATCAAATTTTTATCAATATCTATTTTGTTCATTGTAACTTGAAACTGGTAGGAAAGGGATCCATAGGCAAATTCCTCCAAGGATCTCACTGGCCTAGTTACAAAGACTGAACATATACGTACAAAACAATTATTGAAAATACAATGTATTACCTGAGAAATATAAAAATATCAAATGAAAATTTCAAACAAAATTCTTATAGAGATCCAGGCAAGGGAAATAGTCATTGACATGGATGCACAGGTTCGGCTCTGGATGAGTTGGAGGCTAAGCTTGGAAGAGCTTGCAGGGATCAGAGAAATAGGAACTTAGAGCAGTGCCTTGCAGCTACCGAATGGGTACTATGACTGAAGACAAAAGCAAAATCATCCCCAGCCTGTCCGGGGAGGAAAAAAAAAAGAGAATAGGCAGCGTGCCTTGACAAAAGAGTTTTCAAGGGAAAGAAAGAAACTCATCTGACTTCTCCAAAAAGGGAGAAATAAAGCTTTTTCAACAAGCCAACCAGCTGCAGAGGTATGAGGGTTCTACCGTCTTCATTCTGTTTCCAATATTCATAGCTTTCAAAAAACATTCCATTCATTTCTATGTTCACAGAAAGTTTCCAAGCTAAGATATCATTCAATGAGAAAGGCATTTAGCAAAAAAATACAAATAAAACAAAGCAAACATCTTTGTAGCATATTTGTGGTTATTTTGTTAAAGATAAAATGCATATATTGAATATGTTCCCTTGCAAAAAAATATGTGTACACACACACACACACACACACACACACACACACCACATCAAATATTAATGAAGATTATATTGCTGGTGTTTTGTTTCTTTTAAAGTAAAATATTGACATTTGTGAGTAGAACTGTAGAGTTAAAAAGTCATGCAGCAAAATTTAATCAGTAAGAAAGCCGAAAAATATTTTTTGTGCATCTTCATTAACAATTAGGCATACATCTGCCCTTACAGAGTATAAAGAAAAGTATTTCCTGGACCTGATATACTTTATCCTCAGAGATCTTCTCAGCTTGAAATACATGATCACCTAAGGCTATGGGATCTGGTGCTGGCTGTACAATGCCATGAGATAAATGCAGCACATCTTTCTGGAGTAATAACTTTATCAGGAAGTAGGTAAGGCAAATTAAGTAATTTAATAATGAATAACTAAAGGATAATTTTTATATGAAAGCACATACAGAAAACTTATAGTACAGAATACAACATGTTCCTGAAATTTTATGAAAAAATGAGGCATCAACTATATTTCCTCCATGGTTGGTTTGGTGTTATTTTTCCCCAAATGGCAAGAGGAGCAAGGGAGGAGATTTAGAGGGGTTAAGAGTAAGTTTACTCTCCTTTGAGGTACTTTGTTAGAAATGTTTACAAATATTGTTGTTCTAGTACATTCTTTTTTCTCTCCCTTATCAATTTATCCTGCATTTTACTTAATCTTATTATTGGAGGAGTAGAAAGATTATGGTCTGTAAGGTTGTTTTCCAGATTTAAGGCACTAGTAGCCCATTCTAACCTTTGGTAAGGGTCTTTAGTTCTTTTTGCAGGGTCTCTGGGCTTGAGGCTGGTGACAATACCTCCAACCACATCTCTATCCTGTTGAGTTGGTCCTGGATCCCAAAAACTGTCCCCTAGGGCTGTGGGTAAAGCCAGACAATCAGTTCAGTCTGCATCATTAACCTCCAGGGATTAGAGGCTCTCTGTGCAATTGAACGTTCCCAAATTAGTCCCTGTGGTGAACCACCTGCCAGGACTCAGCACAGCACAGACAAGCTAAGATGTGAGTAAAAGATTTAAAGCTCAAACTTGAGCTGAGCAATCAGGATGTTTTTCTCCCATAATTTATAGCTACTGTGGCATGACCCAGTTTTTCATGCTCAGTTTGTTTTTTATTTGTTTTTGTTTTTTTCTTTGAATTTTGGGAACTGATTTACCTGGTAGAATTTGTTTCATGAAAATTAATGGAAGGAATTTCAATTTCCCCATCATAAAATTGAAAAACATACTGCAGTCCAAGATATACTTTAAACCTTCATTTAGTTTTCATTGTGAACACTTGGTATATATTGAAATAGGAGTTCTTGACATCATGCAAGTAAGGACTGGCCGTTCCTTTGTGTGATGGAGACACTCAAGCAATAATAGCAAAGCATGCAGGGAGCTCCAGGCTCTCTACAGACTGCACCCAAAGTACATAATCTTAAAACTTAGTCTTGACTTGTCATAGGTGAGTGTATTGATATATAAAGTGGTATAAAGTTATCAATTTGCATGCTTAAAGAATATAAGCATTTTGCAGTCAAACAAGAAGAAATAGATGTACTCTACTCCTACTCCTGCTGATTTTTATAAATCACTGTCCCAGTGGAAAGTGTGGCCCAGAAAAAGAGGATTTATCAAGGACATTTAGAAATGTAATTTCTCCCATAGAAGGACAGTTCAGAGGCGTCTTTTGGGTTTCAGGCCTTGGACAATCATTCAGCTAAGGTGACTAGGGCATAAAGTCAAAGGAACTCTCCAAGGACAAAATACGATTCTGTGTTTGGTATAAATGAGATGTTACAAAATGACTAACTTTGAGATGTTTGAGCTTCCCTGAAAGTTTTTTCCCCTTAGTGCATAGAAAAGTGGCAAACCACTGGAAATTTGAAAAAAAAACTGATATATTAACAGAATATGAAATAACAGATTTGACTGGCTAATTTTAGTTTAAATGACTAAAATGATTGATTGGCCTGAGGGCTTGGGCAGGGAAAATATACTTTGGAGTGATGGTTGCAGATTATGCACAAAATCTTATTATAAAGTTAATGTTTTCCTAAATAAATAAATAAATAAATAAATAAATAAATAAATAAATAAATAAAGTTAATGTTTTCAACGTTATATTATAGACTTAAAATTTCAAATAATTGTCTTTAACTTTTCTGTGTCTTATTATATAATAATTGAAATTAGAATTAAGTGTCAATTTAGATTTTTTTTTATAATCATAGTACTTGGTCTGTTTTTGCTCTGTGGGGCAGAAGGTGACAAGAAAAAACAGAATGAGGGGGAGGTGGACAGTTAAAACTACCAAATTTTGGGTTACTGGTTCCATGTGAGGGGATAGTGACAAAGCATCCCTGGTCCATATGACTATTATCCAATTTTAAATGAAATAATTAGAAAATATATACGTATAGCACATTACAAGTTATTAAATTCCATAGGTTTTTATTTTTCAAAAGAAAATATTTAGGAGATATGACTAGCTGTTGGCATTATTTTACTAGATTTTTAAAAGAATACATGGCAGTACCTCCAGGCAACAGCTGCCAGTGTAGCAAAGGCCAACAGCTCAATTTGAGTCACCAGAGTTGTGTGAGCTATTTCAACACGCTGTCCCCAATGCAGGAGCCATTTACTACCCTTTGCAGGGTAATACATTGATTTCCCTCCCTTTAAAAGGAGACATTTTACTTAAATTGTGCAAACATAATTTACAACAATTAGCAATAGTGTGATTCTTAGACAATGGAGCCAGCTCAAAATGGGCAACACACAAACTACGATTTTCAGCTCAGTAGATGGAAAAGGATTCAAAATTTTATATACATTATATACACTTTTATATCCTTTGGTTTTTCTTCCATTATATACAATACAAAAATATTTTAATATAAAAAATGTTTTCCTAATATGTATATCATAAAAAGCAAAGTGTCAGTACATAGCCTATTATTGTGGATATCAATTTTAACACACTTGTTTTTCCATCCTTCTATTGCATCCCTGTAATGTTAATGGCCAAGAGATATACTCCAACTGATATGCTCTGGTGTTGCAAAAGACATTATATGGCACTCCTCATGTCAATGGAAGAAAGTCAAAGACTCCATAATTGGTAACTTAGTTTTTAAAGGCCCTTCATGAGTCACTTTTCACATGGTTAAGTGGCAAATGCTGATGATAATAACATCCCAATAAATGACATGGCCATCGCCATACAGACATGAAATCTCCCGCTGCTGCTTGAAATTGCATAATAAGGATTCATTCTTTGGGTTATGTACTGAGCACCCTACAGGGTGATATTTAAAAAAAAATAAACCTTATTTTAGTTATTCATGTTTTTTTTTATTTTTTATTTGATTATTTTAGTTTATTCAGTTTGCTAGTTAATTTCATTTGGTTTTAGTAGATTTACATGAAAATTATCAGCAGAGAGTTTTTAATATACCCTCCTACCCAGTTTCTCCTGTTATTAACATCTTATATTAGTATGGTAATTTGTTACAATTAATGAACCAATATTGATATGTTATTATTAGCTAATATCCATACTTCATTCTGATATCCTTCATTTTTGCCTGTAGTCCTTCTATTCCAGGGTCCCATCCATGACATTACATTACATTCAGCTCCTGCTGGCTGTCACAGGTTCTCAGACTTGCCTTGTTTTGAGTACTTTGTAGGTATTCTTCCACTGGTATTTATTTGATGTTTTTCTAATGATCAGACTGGGGTTATGGTTTTTTGGAGGATTATTCAGAAATACAGTGCCATTCTCATCACATCACATCATGATTACATGTTATCAACATGACTTATCACTGTTAATGTTCACCTCGGTCACTTGGCAGAGGCAGTATTTGTTGAGTTTCTCCACTTTAAAGATACACTTTTCTTCCCCCTTTTCATACTTGAAGGAAGGAAACTCAGTCACTGTGTACCTAATGAGTGAAGGGTTTTGCTTTATCTCCTTGAAGGAAGAGTAGCTACATAAATTATTTTGCATACTTATGAATGAAAGATTTGTTTCTTTTATCCATCTTCTTATTTTTGAATCATTTATTCATAAGCCCACAAATATTTATTTTGTAGTCTAGATTATAAACTAATACTATTTTATTCATTTTGCTTCTCAAACTTTTTCAGCTTTGTCCATTGGGAGCTCTTTCAGTTGTTCCATGTCACCCTGACACACTCCCATAACTATGGGTTTGTTTATTTTTTGTTAACATTTCATAACTTTGTAGCACTACAAGATGCTCTGGAATTATCTTGTATATTTTTGCTCTGTTCTAGAATCAGCCATTTCTCAAAAAATAATATTGTTTCATTGGACAATATTAGAAATCAAGATCATGGGGCTTATGTGCTTGTTAATACTGGACTGTCCTTGATTCTAGGCCTTGTCAACTGACAGAACAAGGAACTATATGTATGTATAATAACACAAGCATATACACATGTAAATATCTATACATGTTTCTGTATGTAAATATCTATACTATAATATATTAAGCTACACGAGTTCATACTGATGTCTCCAACTCAGGAGTCACGTATCAATCATTCTAGGCTCCTACCCTTGCTTATCTGTAAGCTTCCACTCTAACGTTAAAAAACTGGTTCCCATCCTCCACAACCCACTTAATTTTTTACTTGCAGTATATGTGTATAGTGGCATCAGAATTGTTAACCTATATCACTGTGGGAAATAACGTTATCAGCTAGAGTACAGTGCTTATATTTAGTTTCTTTTACCTTCAGTCTTCCTTGTTTCTCAGTTACTTAGGTCAACAACTTTTCCGTCTACACTCTTCAATAAGATTGTTTCATATGTTTGTTATACAGTTTGTTATACAGATTGTTTTATTACATTCTACATTCTATCCTAGTATCATCAAATCTCCTAAATTATTTTTTTTATATTTTCATACTGTGCTATAGAGCTCGATGGATATTGGCAAATGCAAAGTGTCATGTATCCAATGTTACAGTATAATACAGAATTATTTCAAGGCCCTAAAAATCCTGAGTTTTAATTATTCAACATTCTTTCTTCCCTTGTAAGCACTGACATTTTCTACTATCTGTAGTTTTGCCTTTTTCAGAATATGGTTTAATTGGAGTCATACAAGATGTATGCATGTATGTATTCAGTAGTATGTAATTCATACAGTATATATTCAGACTCGCTTCTATCACTTATAGTATGCATTTAAATTCATCCACCTTTTTGGTGACTTATTAGCTGAATAATATTCAGCTTTTTATTACTGAATAATATTCTATTGTATATTGTACCATAGCTTATCTATTCAGCTATTGAACAACATCTTGGTTGATTCTAGTTTTTGTAAACAAAGCTGCTATAAACTTTTGTGTGGACATAATTTTTCAAATAAATTGGATTTAATACCTAGGTATGTGTTTGCTGCATCAAATGATTAGAATATGTTTAGCATTGTAAAAAACTGTGATGTTGTCGTTCAGTTTGGCTATACCATTTTCCATTTGGCTATACCATTCATTGGCTATACATTTTCCATTTCTATCAGCAATAAATAAAAGTTCCTATTACTCTTTTATTCTCTTTATCTAATACCATTGATTGGTATTGTTACTGTCTCTTTCTCGTTTAATTCTATTGTGGTCTAAGAACATACATTATATGATTTCTAGTCTTTTAAACTTGGAAAGTTGTGTTTCGTTGTCCAGAATGTGGTCTATATTGGTGAATGTTTCATGTGAAATTGAGAAGAATGTGTATTCTATTGTTGTGGGGTATTCTACTAATGTCAATTAGATGAAATTGATCAATAATGCTGTTTAGAGCAAATCCACCCATACTGATTTTCTGCATGCTTAAACTATAGATTACTTAAAAAGTGGTGTTAATGTCTCCAACTATCACAGTGGAGTTATCTATTTCTCCTTTCAATTCCGTCAATTTTTTGCCTCACATATTTTGACATACTGTTGTTGGATGCATACACATTTAGAATTGTTTTTGCCTTTTCAAGTAATTGACTACTTTATCATTATGTAATGCTCCTCTTTATTCCCAATAATTGTCTTTGTTTTGAAGTCTGCTTTGCCTCAATATAGCTACTTGGTTTTCTTTTGATTAGTGTTAGCATGATATATCTGTGTCTTTATATTTTAAATGTATTTCTTGTAGACAACATATAATTGTGAAAAACATATAGTCAGGTGTTTTTTTTTTGTCCACACCATCTGTCTCTTTTTGATATATTTAGACCATTCACAGTTAAAATGATTATTGATACAGTTGGATTAATATCTACAGTATTTGCAACTGTTTTCTGTTGATTGTCTTGTTTCTTTGTTTCTTTTTCTGCCATTATTGCTTTTAATTGAGAATTTTATATTGCTGTCTCTTAGCATATCAATAATAATTCTTTTTCAAAAATTTAGTGGTTGCTCTAGAGTTTGCAACATGCATTTTCTAACAAATATAAGTCTACCTTCAAATAAGACTACACCACTTCATCAGGGCAGGTACTTTATAACAGAGCATTGCCAAACCCTGCTACTTATCTCTTCTAACATTGCTGTCATTCATTTCATTTACCTACTCGTATATGCTATAATCACTCAATACAATGTTACTATTATCATTCTAAATAAACAGTTATTTGTTATATCAATTAAGATTAAAAAAATAAAAGATTATATTTTATTTTCATTAGTTCCTTCTCCAACACTCCTCCTTTCTTTATGTAGATATGAGTTTCTGACCTATATCATTTCTCTCTCCTTAAAGAACAAAGAACTTCTTTTAACATTTATTGCAGGTAGATATACTGGTGATGAATTCTCTCAATTTTGTCTGTCGGCAAAAGTCTTTAATTTTCCTTCACTTTTGAAAGGTAATTTCACTGAAAATAAAATTTTAAGTTGGTGTTTTTGCAGTTTGAACATGATATACCTAGGTGTAGACTTTTTGGTATTTATCAAGCTTTTAATATTATTTGAGCTTCCTAGATTTGTGCTTTGGTGTCTGTCATTAATTTTGGAAAATTCTCTGCCTTTATACTTCAAAGGTATTTTTGCTCCATTTTCTCTTAATTCTCCCTCTGATATTCCAATTTCATGAATGCTATACCTTTGGAAAAGATCTCACAATTGTTGAATATTCCGTTAATTTTTATTCTTTTTTATATTTCATTTTGACATCGCTTCAAACCATATCCAGTCAACTGATCTGCTCATCAAAGGGTTTTGCTTCTGTTACAGTGTTTTAGATTATTTTTTCATAGAGTTCCTATTTCTCTGTTCAAATTCCCATTTTTTTTTGCATGTTGTCTACTTTGCCATGAGAGCTCTTAATATATCAATCAGTTGTTCTAAATTCCTTATTTGATAATTTCAACATCTGTATCATCATATTTAAGCCTGGTTTTGATACTTACTTTTTCTCTTCAGATATTTTTTTTTCTTGTCTTTTAGCATGGCTTGTAATATTTGTTGAAAACCAGACATGAAGTATAGGGTAATAGGAACTGAGGTAAATAAGCCTTTAGTGTGAGAGTTTATGTTCATTTGACTGTAGCTGTAGGTTCTAGAGGCTTTAAATTCCTCTAGTGTATTTGTTATTGTCTCCCCTGTTGACCTTGGTCTTCACTAAGCACTTCTTCTTAGAGAGAGTCTATGTTTCACAGCTTTTTCGTCTATAATCCACTATTATACTGGAGCCACACTGATGTGGTGGTAACTTATGGGGGAAGAGAATCATTCTATAATTTGATTATTAAATCTCAGTTAGCCTATGTCCTTGGGTTGTGACCCTTGCAACCATTTCTTAGGTATGTTTCCCTGCTTAGGTGAGACAAGGGGGCTATGGGAGACTGGAATGAGAAAAATACCCTTCCTTCAAGTGAAATAAGGCACTGGTAGTCTTTTCCCTTGGAGAACCAGCTTTTATTGTGGACAACACTCTGGCTATGTTACACGATGATTACTCAAACCTTGCCAAAGTCACAAGATTTTTTCTCAGTGAAAACCTTATAGGGTTTCCAAAGGTAAAACCCATGAAAATGTGGGGCTCCCCTAAGACTGTGATCCTAGGAATTTCTCACTCTCACATTTGTCCATACTTAGTCTCACACAATTCATCAAAATATTGCTCCACTGGTTTCTGCTCCTAGCTTCAAATCTCTGCTGTGAATCTCTAATTTCATGTATCTTACCAGATTTCAGGTGGCAGTTTGCTCAGTGACCTCTCATTTCTGGTGGATCAAGAAAAATCATAAATTTTCAGTTTGTTCAACTTCTTGTTTAAGAAGGGGAGTGATGACTTCCAAACTCTTTGCATGTTGGAGCAGATTCCAGTAGTCTACATAAGGTAATATTTTTAAAAGTAATATTCTATAAGAACTAAATAAATAAATCCTTATAACTAATATACACTGAGCACCAAGTTATGTCCTTTATATATGGTCTATTATTTAAAAAACAACAAATCTATAAGATAGTTGTCAAGAGAGCTAGTTTCCAATACTGTAAGCTTTTCATTAGTTCATGTTGCCTTGTGTTTCAGAAACCTTGGTCTCTTACATTTAAATGGAAAGAAGTATAGGAAAATATTTTATTTAGCTGAAAATATTTTGGTCAGCAGGATTAAACTGTATTAATTACTGAAACAGTGTTTTACAAACAGACTGCATGTTCTTAAAAGGCCTGCAGGCTTCTATCAAATAATCTTTTTCCTTCTGTTTGGTCTTTAAATTAATTACATTTTATTCACATACCTTTAGAATTAGAATAGGATATTTTCTTTAAAAATGAAATCGCAGTTAATTTTTCAAAAAGGTCAATTCTGCACAACTGGGAAAACCTGCTTTTTTTAGAAATACACTTCAACTAAAGGTAAGTTTAATAGGACAATTGCCAGGATAGAGAAATTCTTAATAACATGAGAACTGTACCAAAAAAAAAAAATGTTGCAATATATTGCACTGTATTTTCTTCAGGAAAGTAAGCCTCCTCGAACCAATTCTTTAATACTGGTCACAGCAGTAATTAGAGATGATGTTGGTTTGTATTCATGACTCCTCTCCATGCTAAGTGCAAAATACAACCAAAGTATCTCCCTTATCCCACCCTAATGGAGGCCTGACAAGTTCACTTCTAAGACTGTTTTCACTATTGTTGATTCTGGAGACTTGTCCATCACACTTCCAAAGATGAAATTAGAAAACGATTTATTTGAAGGCAAGTGAAATCTTTTTTTTTTAAATTGTAGTTGTTTAGCCCCTAAGTAAGAGTTCTGAGGTTTGAGGAAAAGTAAAGTAAATAGGAGATGGTTCTAAAGAAAATTTGAGCATGTAAAATTAGTTTTATTAAGTAAGCATCTGAATAAAACAAAAATGAACATTGAGCTTCCTAGAAATTTTTAACATCATATTTATGTTAATTGCATCACACATTTAAGAGAAATGATCTAAGCTTAAAAAAAAAATGAATTAAGAAACCCTGGGGGGAAATCCAAGATGGTAGAGTACATAAATACTGTACTTACCACCTCCCATGACCACATTAAAATTATAACTAAATTATAGAACAAACAACCTGGAGAACCATCTGAAGTGTGGCTGAACAGCAGTTTTATAACTAAGGATATAAAAAAGCCACATTGAGACTGGTAGGAGGCATGGTGACACATACCTGTGTGTGGTGATTGAGAATCAGGAGGGATCTCGACCACAGAAGTTCTGTCTGAGGAGCGAGAGACCCCAGCCCCACACTGAATTCTCCAACCTGGAGGACCAGTGCCAGGAAGATGAGGCCAAAGAACTTCTGGCTGGAAAAAAACAGTGGGGATTCCAATTATCTGGGTGAGATGGAAGGCTGAGGGAAACTCAGACATCCTCTTCAAGGGCCCACACACAGATTCACTCTCTTGCAGTCACTCACCCTGGGCTCCAGCAGAGGAACTCTGACTCAGGAGATGTCAGAGACATACATGGAGACACTGAGTTGTGTGGCCTCAGGGAGAGGACTGGAAGGACAGACAGCATTTTTCCTGTGTAGAGTCTTTCTCCCATGCAGCCAGCAGACAGGTGCCATCTTTCCTGTGTTGAGCTGTCCACTGCACAGCCAAATCTTAATCTGCATTGGCCTTGTAAACTGCTTACTCCTGCAACCCTGCCAGACCCAATGCAAGCAACTCCTGAGGAACTTTTCCTCAAATAGCCAGGCTCACTTGCATTGCACTTTTTCATGGACAATGCTCAGGGGTCCACAGTTCCCAGGAAAATGGCAGCTAGCCTAAGTGTGTTCTGAGTCTTTTGCTGAGTAGCTCCAAGCTCAGTACTGACAGCAAATTAGAATCTACATTAACCTTGTGAACACCACTGGTCCCACCCTGGTGACTCCCTGAGACCCTGCCTCATTCAACTCACATATCTCTTGCAGTCTTATCAGCAGGTGAGCATTATGGGAGCTGGCAAGTGGCAGCAAGTCTTGGGGTGTCCTGGTCTTTTTGCAAAGCTGCCACATGTCTGGTACTGGTGAGAACCATCCTTAGTTCACAATGTGGCCTCTCCCATGAGCCTTCAGACCCAGGACAGGCAGTGACAAATTGCAGATCATGCTGTGGCTCCTATGAGGCATTCCTCAGCCAGTTATAGGCAGTGGCTGACCTGGATCTACACTGGAGCTCCTCCCAAAGGCCCCAGAACCAACTGGAGTTCAGCTTCAACTAAAGCAGAGCACAACCCAATTAGCCCCACAAGTGGCAAACCCAAAGAACAGTCCCAAGGCACTGTAGTCCCTTGGACAAATCCCACTTTTTAGAGTAAGCCCTCCACACAGCAACCTAACTGTAGACATGGCCAAACTCCATAGCCAGTCAGTCTGAGGGTCACTTCCACCCATTGATTTCACAATAGTGATCAAGATTCAACTATAACAGGAGGGTACACACAAGCCACACAAGGGACACTCCTGGAGCACCTGATACAGGTGACCATGGAGACTGCACCACTGGGCTTGACAGGGAACCTACTCTATAAAGTTATCCAGCCAAGACTGGGAGACATAGCAGATATACCTCATACATAGAAACCAACGTAGAGAGGCAGCCAAAATGAGGAAACAAAGAAACTTGTCCCAAATGAAAGAAAAAGAGTAAACTCAAAAAAACAACAACAACAAAAAAAAACCTCAACAAAATGGAGATAAGAAGCATAAAAAAGGACATAGAAACCATATTAAAAGGACTAGTTAAAAATGAAGAATGCAACTACTGAAATGAAGAATACATTAGAAGGAATTATCAGCAGACTAGATGAAACAGAGGATTGAATCAGTGATTTGGGAGACAAGGTAAAATAAAACAACCAATAAGAACAGCAAAAACAAAAAAGAATGAAAAAAATAAGGATAGTTTAAGAGACTTCTGGGACAACATCAATGTAACAACAGTGAATCATAGGGGTGCTAGTAAGAGAAAAGAGAAATGAAGGAATTCAGAACCTATTTAAAGAAATAATGATTGAAAACTTTCCTAACTTGACAAAGAAAATAGACATACAAGCCCAGAAAGCCCAGAGAGTCCCAAACAAGATGAACTCAAAAAGACCTATACCATGATACATAATTAAAATGGCAAAGGTGAAAGACAAAAAGAGAATCCTAAAAGCAGTAAGAGAAAGGCAAATTGTTACTACAATGGAGCTCTCATAAGACTGTCAGCTGATTTCTCAATAGAAACTATGCAGACCAGAAGGGGTTGGCATGAAATATTCAAAGTGATGAAAAGCAAAGACCTACTACAGTTAAGATTACTCTCCCCAACAAAGCTGTCATTTAAAATTGAAAGAAAGATAAAGAGCTTCCCAGACTAGAAAACGCTAAAGGAGTTCATCACCACCAAACCAGTATGAGAAATGTTAAAGAGACTTCTTTAAGAAGAAAAAGGAGAGGGGGGAAAAACATAAAGATGAATAATAAAATGGCAATAACTTTGTATCTGTCAATAATCACTTTAAGTGTAAATGAATTAAATCCTCCAATCCAGACATAGGGTAGCTGAAGGGATAAGAAAACAAAACCCATACATATGCTGTGTACAAAACACCCAGTTCAAATGCAGTGGTACACAGAATGAAAGTAAAGAGGAAAAGGTATTTCATGCAAATGGAAACAAACAAACAAAAAAAGCTGGGGAGGAGAAAGACAAATATTATATGATCCTACTTATATGTGGAATCTAAAGAACAAAATAAATGAACAAACAAAACAGAAAAAGACTCATAGATATTAAGAACAAACTGATGGATGCCAGAGGAGAAGGGGCTTGGAAAGGCATGTGAAAAAGATGAAGGGATTAAGAAATACAAGTTGGAGTCTCATAGATATAGAGGAAAAACAGGGTTGCTAGTTGGGAGGGCGGGTGGGGATGAGGGAGAAAGGGAAGGGATTAGACAGCATAAATAGGTAACTACAGTATTGCCACAGGGATATGAAAGACAGTTTGGGGAATATAATAATGTTGTAAATATTTTGTGGGGTGTCAGATGGTCACTTGTTTTGGTAGGGAGACCACTTCATGGATGGAGTAGAGGCTTGATCACTGCACTGTATACCTGAAATTGATGTTGTATAATATTGTATGCCAACTGTAACTGAATATATAGATAGTCACGGGATGTGAATTATACTGTGGAAGGGAGTCAAAGGAATTGTAATTGATAGTATGATATGGGGGGAAGGGTCGGGGGGAGAACTGGGGGAGTGGGGTTGTCACTTTGAAGGGTAAAAAGTTTAACTAGTGCACTGTGTTGTACACCTGAAGCTAATTAAAATAATAAATAAATAAATTTTAAAAAATTAAAAAATAAAAAATAAAAAAACGAAATACAAGTTGGTAGTTACTAAATAGTCACGGAGATGTAAAGTACAGCATAGAGATTACAGTCAATAATGTTGCAACTCATGTATAGTGCAGGTGGGTATTAGACTAATTGTGGGGATCCCTGCATAAATTACATAAATGTCTAACTACTTTGCTGTACACCTGAAATTAATACAAAATAATATTGAATGTCAATTGTAACTGAAAAAATCGTTTTAAAAACTAAAAAGACCTCTGGTATGAAAATGCTCTGCGAAAGGAGCCCACATTGTAAGCATATTGTCTTCAAGTGCCATGGAAAGATTTTACTTAGCAGAGCATGAGCAGTATTGGTGGCAGAATTTTGTGTTAATACAGGGGCCAGTTTAAGCAGGCTGACAGCACAAAATACAGAGTTCATTTAGGAATAAAGAAAGAGGGGCAATTTCTCCAATATTTCTAATAGAGGATAGGAGCAGAGGGGAAAGTGGTATAGCATGACAGGGTTTGGCTTTTTTAAATTATGCTATGAGCTTTAACAATAGTATTTTCATTAGAAAAGCTTGTATTCTTCTTCTTAGCTCTATGATTATTGGCCTGTGATAAGGTTAATGTCACTTCTGAGTTTTACCTAAAAGACCGGAGCCTCAGAAGGGTTTTCTGTATAATGCAATGCAGCACAGCAAGTCTTAGGGAAACTCACTAGCAGGGCTACCAAGCAAGCTCACGGAGCCATTGTGACCACTAAGTTGACCAGTCCCCTAGGAACAGGGCCAAGAATATGTTAAAAACATGTTGGATTGCCTGGCTGGGCAAGCTGCAGGGTGGGCAGAATCAATGCTACGAACAAGAACAAAGGGAATTTTATTATGGAAAAGGTATACATCGAAATTTCTAAAGGTTGCCTATCATTTTTTTCCTCTGAAGAAGTCATGCGTTTAACATTTACAGAGATTGAAATATTAACCTGGTTAAACACACTTGGCTTTTTCCTTTCTTAGCTGTCACTATGTACTTATAAATAGCATCCAAAAAAATATGTTCAAGAGAGATTGTCTGAAATATCTCTTACCATGGATCTTTCTCAGAAGGCTGATGACTGTGAAGCTAGACATGTACTCAAACTGAGTCTTAATCATGTGCACTAACAGAGAGGAGAAAGGGGCAAACAATCTAAACCACAGAACCGCCCTTTGCGATATTTTTCCAGAATATGTACCTTCATAATTTTGCATAATTTTTCCCTCCTTAAAAGCCCTTCAAGTGGTCCCATCACCTATAGGATTAGGTCCAAAAGCATGCCTTGTGTGATCTGTGACTTTCTTATGTTTCCATAGGTCTCTGTTCTCTGATCATACTATTTGCACTTATTTTCATCTCTGTAGCTTTCATATCTATGATCTAAAATGTGACTGAAATTCCCTACTCCTCTTTTTCCACTTGGAAAATTTTTATTCTTCCTTCCATAATATATTAAGACTCTCTGTGAATATTTATCCCTTCTCTGATGTAATTCACTGGGAGATGCTAATAAGTTCTATGTTATATTCCCTCAGAATTCCTACCTCCCTCTCAGAACTTGTGGCACCATAGAATAGAATAATCATCTACTTATATAGACAAAAGTGTGAGCTACTGGAGGCCAGGAACCAGTCGGAATTTCCAGGGATCCCAAATATCAGCTTAATTAATGGTAAATGACTGAGGGACTGAGTTATGACAAGAAAAGGTAGATCAGAAGATTGCAAGAAGAGAGATATCCTCAGATACTACACGCAGCATAAAATCTCCCAGAATGAACTCATTTAACATTTCACACCCCCACCCCAAACTCATAGAGAAAGAGAAGACATGTATACAATTATTCTCCCCAAACAGCATTCAGTTTTCTAACACATTTTACAAGTGACTTCCAGGGAGAAAGAACTCACTATCTCACAAGGAAGACCATTCCATTTTTGGAGGTTACTAATTGTTAGAAAGTTTTTGTTTCTTTGTTTTAGAAAGCAAGCCAAAATCTTTTTTTCTGTTACTTTTATTCTTCTTCCCCAATCTGGGAATCAGAACTTGCTTTGATGGGCATAGAAAATAAAGTTAACATAATTTCCCATAAAAATCATCAAATATTTGAAATCTGAGATCTGAGGGAAGTTACCTATATTCTCTGAGACTCAACTTTTCTTTTAAAAATCTTTCACTGGAGCCCTTACAGCACCAACTTCACAGAGCTATAGTGAGGACTATTAGTGCCCAGGAGAAGCTGTGGCAGGGGGGAAAGCTAAAAGTAGGTTACCATGCAGTTCTCTTCCTAGCTTTTCTTTCCAAATGCCAAAAGTTATTGAAAAATTATGCTAGATATTCCAGTCAGGCAGTGGAAAGTATGTGCCTCTGGAAAAACAGGAAGGAAAGGCTTTTTTTGAGAATACAAGCAATACCCAGATGCTGGAGGGAGACCGGACTCCAGACTCCAGAAGGAGTGGAGACAGGAACCTGCCCTGGGAAGGAAACCAGTCTTCAGAGAAGAGAGGCCATCGAGTCCTCACACCTCTGGCCTGGGAAATGGAGCAGACTGTCAGCCATAATGACAGGGCCTCCAGAGTACCTTGGTTCTTTCCATTAATTTGAGGGGCAACGTTCCCAAGATTGACTGAGTCTAAAGTCCTCTCTGTGTTAAGAAGATGAGGTCTTAAAATTAAAATGCACACTTATAGCATTCTTGAATTCTTATAACAAAATAATGCATTAAATACTCTGAATTAAATAAGTAGGGTATTATGGTGGAAAATAAGTGGTCAGAACAGGCCTCTCTGAGAACATTTTTAACCTAAGATCTGAGAGAAACGTCTCAGCTATGTAATGAGCTGGAGCAGAGAAACATTCAGCTTGGGGCCATGAAGTAAAAAAGAGCTGTGCTCATTTAAGCACTGAAGAAAGACCAGTGTGGCTAAAACATAGTAAGTGAAGGGCAAAGGTGTCAAGAAATGAGTGAGGCAAGGTCCTATCTATTCAGTGCTATCTAGACGGAATTTGGATTTTACTCTGACTATAATGGAAAGCCATGGAAGGGCTCTTTTCTCTTCAAACTAGTTTTATCTAGTTTGCCTTTTATTTTTTTTTTTTTTTTTTTTTTTTTTTTTTAAAGATTTTATTGGGGAATTGGTGGAGGGGAACAGCGTTGGGGAATCGGGGAAGGGGAACAGACAAGTTGCCGTCTTCTTGTTCTTCAGTTTAGTTGCGGAGGATGTTGCTTCACTGTTGGTATCGTCATTGCGCTCTTCCTGGATGAGGCAGATTGGTAACTGGCCTCTGGATGTCGCTCATCGCAGCTATTGGCAGCTCACGCTTGGCTGCCAGCTGCTCACGCTGGCTGGGGGCCACTCACTGCAGCCTATGGCAGCCCACTGCAGCAGGGGCTGCAGCCCACACCATCACCGGGGCTCGCACAGCCCAGCTCCAGGTGGAGCTGTTGTTAGCTGTAGAGGGCAGTGTCACTGGCCCTTATGTGGGATCCGAACCGGGGCCGCTGGCATCCCAAAACCAGCGCTTAACCAATGCGCCACTCGGCCGGCCCTCTAGTTTGCCTTTTAAAACTACCATGTTGACTGCTGTATGAGACGATTTATCTTGGGTTTTAGCTTGTGAAACAGGGTGAACATGGGTGCCAGTTGCTGAGTTCAGGAAGACTACAGGAGGAATAGGATTAGAGGAGAAAAATAAATATCTCTCCAATTACTACACTAAGTTTAGAAATTCCAAGAGACAGCTCTAGAGTGTTTATGTATATCAATTGATTCCATGTTCCACCTGTAGCCCAAGCATCTTATCAGTAGAAATTCATGAGTTTCCTTTGTTAGTGAAGGACAGCATCTTATATGGATCAACATATGAGATTGCTCAGTGTGCAAATACATACAGCTTAGAGCTAGATGTTTGGTAGTAAACCTTTTTCAAAATATCTTACTGTTAGAAGCACAACTAAGAATTGTTTTTATTTCAGTTATTGTTATATTAGGTGTAGAGTGTTTATTCTCTTCAACTAGTTAATCATTGTTTTAGTTATTTCAGGATGCTATAACAAATTACCCTAGACTGGGTGGCTTAAGCAACACAAATATGTTTCTCATGTTTCTGGAAGCTGGAAGTCTGAGATCAGGGCACCACTATGGTTGGGTTCTTGATGAGGGTCATCTTCCTGGTTGTGGCCTCACATGGTGAAGAGAGACAGAGTCATCTCTATCATGTCTCTTTTTATAAGGGCACTAATCCCATTCACGAGGGTTCCACCCTCAAGACCTAACTTCCCAAAGCCCCACCTCCAAATACCATCACTCTGGGGATTAGGACTTCAACATTTGAATTGGTGTGGAGGGGAACAACATAAACATTCAGTTTACGGCAATGATCTGATGCTATCATTTTCCATGAAAGATCCTCTTTTGAATATCTCATTTATTTATTCTTCTTTCATTTATTTATTTAATTTATTTATCTCCTTTCATTCTCATTCAGCACTTTAATTCTTTTTTCTTTCCTAATGGTCATTTATATTAGTATTTAAAGTATATTCTTTCGTCTTAGGTTTCCTTGATAAACATGCAATATTATTTTACCTGCATCCATTAAAACTATTAAACTCAGTTGACTTTTATTTACTCTGTCAAGCCATGCTGTTTTTATAGTCTATAATGTGAGTATGAGTCTACATGTTCCTTTGCCTCCAACTGATGAATAGTGTTTTATAGTGAGCATGCACTAGTAGTAGCAGTTACCTAGACTGCCTCCAACTTCCTGTTACCACAAACAATATTGTAGTGAATACTGTAGTGTGTGTTTTTAATGGACGTATCTGAGAATTTCCCTGAAACAAATACCTAGGAGGGAGATTGCTGGGTCACATTGTATTTATATTTCCCATTTGACTAACTACTGACAGGTTGTTCTTTAGCATGCCTGAACCAGTCTGCACTACCACAATGAGTGCCTTTACACCTGCAAAAGTTTTGAGAAAGTATCTTGTCTTATTCATCTATCTGTTATGATTTGCTTAGCACCTGTCATAGAGTCCTAGCTCAATACATTTGTAAACTTCAGCCAGAAAACATAGCATACAGATATAATAAAAGACTTGTTTTTAAATATTTGAATGATCTAATACCAAAATAACACTTTTCATAAAATAAGAATATAGTATGATCATTACTGCAGTTTCTTTTCTTTTTAAGCTTCATAATTTTGTTTTAGCTCACATTCTAATACAGGAAAATTACTATCACTATTGCTTTCTTTCTCCTATTGGATTTCTCTGACTGAATTATTGACACGACAGAAATCTATTTCATATTATATCCTGTTAAAAAAAGTCTCAAGTCAATAATTCAGCTTAGTTTTCAAATTACCCCTGCCTCCTACTTATCTTTATGTTTTATTATGATGATTTAGTTCTTCAAAGAACTTTGTTTTCTCCACTGGAACCAGGTATAGTGAAGATGAAATTGTGTTGTTATATAAGAAGAAGTATTTTAATTCAACCTATTAACAATGTAGCCTCTAGTCTTGACAGCATCTTTTGAAATATTGTACTTTGGAAAACGTGTGGTGTCTACTGGGAAAACTAATTTTTTCTCCTTTTCTAGACTGGTACAACATGTCCCAGCACCAGGACAATAAACATAAATATTCCTTTTTCAAAGATCTTGTTGCTGTTGCCAATTGATGTCTAATAAGATATTCTGTATTCAAATACTCCATTTTATAAAGTTTGAGACATCATTCTTTCTAACAATAATGTATAACTTTGAGATAGGTAGAGGTAATTTGTAGAAACAGCAGTTTATCATTCACCTATATTTCCTTTAAGATATATGGTTTTCCTTTGGTTTTATATGAATTTTTTTCCACATAATTGCTACAGTCCTCCTCAATTTTATAATCTTTGTCAAAGTAAATGTCTTATGATACCTTGTGTTTTTATGTATCAACACTTTTCACAGCTTTTCATAAGCATGAACAGATCTATATCCTGCGACACAGTATAATAATGATTGGTTCTCATCCGAATTATTTGGTTAAGTCTCTGCTGTCAAATGTTTTTGTGGATCACGGCTTTATCCCCACCTTCATAATGATAATCATTTAAATGAAACCAACAAATCAAAAATGTTACTTATAATTATTCAAATTATTCTTTTTCAATATAAGAAGGGATGCTTCCCTACCTTGTTTCCACGGCTTTAAGAATGTCAGAGTACCTAATGATATTGAAAAAGCTTGATGGGACCAGCTGAATTACGCCATAGATTCAGCTGCTGGACTAGAAACCCCCCCAAAAAAATTATTTAAACATGACAGAGCTTTACTTCTCTCTTATGTAACGTAAGATTGAAACATCCCACGGTTGGTATGAAGGTATAAGGGGCCAGACTCCTATCTTGTTGTTATGCCAACCCTAAGATATTGCTTTCGTGATCAAGAGTAATCACCACCATATCCATATTCCAGCTGTTTGGTGGGGAGAAAGTAAGGAGGGAAGAGACCAGCATCTTCCATTGAAGGTCATGATTCAGAGGTTGAAAATATCCCTTACACTAAAATCCCTTTAACCAAAACTTAGTCATGAAGGAGCACATGACCATTTTGAAGTGGTATTTGAAATATGAGAATGTTGTGGAAGTACAATGACAATGGAGGTGTGAGTATGCAACAGAATCTCCAACACACCTAAAATTGCACTCATTTGAGGTAAGTTTGAGACTCACGGTACCGTATGTGATGCACACAAGGGAAGATCTGGGAGGCCTCACACAGTTAAGTCCTGCTTTTTCTGCTGCAGTGTTGGAATAGTTCACACGCTCACCACAGAAGTCTATCGAACAATGTTCGCTGTAATCAGAAGTGTCATTGGATGCTGATGGTAACCACTTTGAGCACCTCTTGTAACTGCAGAAGTCAAACATGACTGGTATTCATCTTTTGTTAGTGGTATACATGATTACAATTTTAATACAGTTTTTTCCTTTCTTAAAATGTATATACATTGTTTTGGCACCCTCTGTATTTTTCAGAATTAGTGTTTTGGATATCTTTGGATAAATACCCAGGAGTGGAATTGCTGGGTCATAAGGTAGTTCCAGTTTTCATTTATTTTGGGAATGCCTATACTATTTTCCAAAGTGGCTGCACCAATTTGCAATCCCATCAACAGTGCATAAGGGTTCCCTTTTCTCCACAGCCTCTCCAACACTTGTTGTTTGTATTTTTATTGATCATAGACATTCTGAAAGGAGTGAGGTGGTATCTCATTGTGGCTTTTATTTGCATTTCTCTGATGAGTCCTGATGTTGAACACCTTTTCATGTGTCTATTGGTCATCCGTTGTCCTCTTTGGAGAAATGTCTATTCAAGTCCTCTGTCCGTTTTTTTTGTTTTTGAGGGCAGTGTCACTGGCCCTCATATGTAGGACCCGAGCCAGGGCTGCTGGCATCCCAAGCCAGCGCTTAACCACTGCACCACTTGGCCGGCTCCCTCTGCCCATTTTTAAATTGGATTGTTTGAGGGTATTTTGGTGTTGAATTGTATGAGATTTTTATAAATTTTGGATATTAACCCCTTATCAGATGTCTCATGGGCAAATATCTTCTCCCATTCAGTAGGATGCCTTTTTGTTTTGTTAATGGTTTCCCTTGCTGTGAAAAAACTTTTTAGTTTGATGTAGTCCCATTTGATTATTTTTTCTTTTGTTTCTCTTGCCTGAGGAGATATATCAGTAAAAATATCACCAAAGGTAATGTCTGAGAACTTACTTCCTATATTTCCTTCTAGGAGTTTTATGGTTTTGGGTCTTACATTTAAGTCTTTAATCCATTTTGAGTGTATTCTTGTATATGGCATAACAAGGTGGTCCAGTTTATTTATTTATTTTTTTTGCACATTTCCATCCAGTTTACCCAGCACCATTTATTTAATAGACTAGCTTTACCACAATGTAAATTCCTGCTTTTTTTTTTTTTTTTGTTAAAGATTAAATGGCCATATAGGCATGGATTAATTTCTGGGCTCTCTATTTTGTTTCATTGATCTATTGTCTTTTATTTTATGCCAATACAATGCTGTTTTGATTACTATGGCCTTGTAGTACAATTTGATATCATGTAGATATCCCCAGCATTGTTCTTTTTTCTCAGGCTTGCATGGCTATTTAGGGTCTTTGGTAGTTCCATATAAATTTTAAGATGATTTGTTCTAGTTCCGTGAAAAATGTTATTAATATTTTCATAGGCATTGCATTGAATCTATAGATTGGGGTATTACAGACACTTTATCTATATTCTTTCTTTCTATCCATGAGCATGGTATATGTTTCCATTTATTTGTATCTTCTTTAATTCCCTCTTCAATATCTTTAATTTTCTGAATACAGGTCTTTTACTTCCTTGGTTAATTTTATTCCTAATTATTTTTTTAATGCAATTGTAAATGAGGTTGTTTTCTTAATTTTTCATTCTGATAGTTTGTTATTGGTCTATAAAAGTGCAACCAATTTCTGAATATTAATTTTGTATCATGCTTTATTCAATTCATTTGTCACTTCTAATAGTTTTTGGGTGGAATTTTGGGGTTCTCTCTGTATAGTACCATGTCATCTGCAAATAAGGACAGATATTCTTCTTCTTTTCCACTTGGATGCCTTTTACTCTTTTTTTTTTTTTTTTGGTATGATTGCTGTGATTAGGACTTCCAGTACTATGTTGAATAAAAGTGGTGATAGTCTTATTCCTGATTTTAAGGAGAATGCTTCTAGCTTTCACCATTGAGTATGATATTAACTGTGGATTTGTCATATATGGCCTTTATTATGTTGAGGTATATTCCCTCTATTCCCACTTTCCTGACAGTTTTTAATCATAAATAAATAATGGATTTTGTTAAACACTTTTTCTGCATCAATTGATATGCCCATAGGATTTTTTATTTTTCATTTTATTTATGTGATATATCAGGTATAGTGATTTGTGGATATTGAACCAACCTTGCATACCAGGAATGAATCCCTCTTGTTCATAGAATGTATTGCTAAATTTGGTTTGTTAATATTTTGTTGATAATTTTTGCATAGATGCTCTTTAGGGATATTGGCCTATAGCTTCCTTTTTTTTGTAATGTCTTTGTCTGGTTTTGGAATCAGGGTAATAGTGGCCTCGTAATATGGGCTTGGAAGCCTTCTCTCCTGTTGAATATTTTTGAATAGTTTGAGAAGAATAGGTGTTAACTCTTTTTTGAATGGTAGAATTCATCTGTAAAGCCATGTTGTCCACTACTTTTGTTTCATGGGAGCTAGTCTGTTCAGATTTTCTCCTTCTTCTTGATTCAGCCATGGAAAATTGTATGCTTCTAGGAATGTATCCATTTCTTTCAGATTCTCCAATTTGTAGACCTATGAGGTCTGGCAATTAAGTTCCTGAACTTGTTGCAACAATGTTCCTAACCTTTTTTGATATCAGAGGGATCATTCATTATGAATTTGTAGCAACTGGACAAACAGCTAACCAAGTTTACTATTTGGAAGTGCTGAAAAACTGTGTGGAAAAGTTAGACAACCTGAACTTTTCAGCTACAATTAATGGCTCTTGCATCAGGACAAATCACCGGCTCACACAGCTCTGTTTGTGAGGAAGTTTCTAGCCAGTAAACAAGTAACTCTATTGGAACATCCTTCCTACTCACCTGATCTGGCCCCCAATTACTTCTTTCTTTACCCAAGATAAAGGAAATATTGAAAGAAAAACATTTCAATGACATTCAGGACCTCAAGGGTATTACAATGACAGCTTTGATGACCACTTCAGAAAAAGTTTCAAAATTGCTTTGAAAGGTGGACTATGCTCTGGTCTTGGTGCACAGCTTCCTAAGGGAGCATACGTTGAAGGTGACATAGTGATATTCAGCAATTAGGTATGTAGCACTTCTCTAGGATGAGTTCACAAACTTAATTGTCAGATCTCATATAGTTGCATGTAGTGTTTTCTTAAATTTTCTGTATATTTGTGGTTTCTGTTGTGTCCTCTCTTTTCTTCTTGATAAATCTGGTTAAAATTTTTCAATTTTAGTTTTTCAAAAAAACAGCTCTTGGTTTCATTGATCATTTGTATTGATTTCTTAGTCTGTACTTCATTTACTTCTGCTTTGATCTTTATTATTTCATTCCTTGCACTCACTTTGTGCTTTGATTGCTGTTCTTTATCCAGCTCCCTTAGGTGTAAAGTTAGGCTGTTTATGTAAGATTTTTTTTTTTGTTTCTTGATGTAGTCCTGCATTGCTCTGAATTTCCCTCTTAGAACTGTTTTTGCTGTGTCCCATAGATTTGGGGTCATTGTGTTTTCTTTTCCATTTGTTTCAAAGTATCTTTTGATTTCTTCTTTGATCTCATTGTTGTCAATTCATTATTTAGTATTATGTTATTTAGCTTCCATGTGTTTGTGTGTTTTTTTAGTTTTTTTCTTGTAATTGATTTCTAGTCTCATACCACTGTAGTCAGAGAAGATGTTTGATATGATTTCAATCTTCTTAAATTTATTGAGACTTGTTTTGTGGCCTAACACGTGGTCTATCTTGGAAAATGTTCCATGTACAAATGAAAAGAATGTATATTCAGCTGCTTTGGGGTGAAATACTTTAAAAATATCAATTAAGCCCATCTTGTGCAGTGTGTCATTTAAGGCTGCTGTTTCCATGTTGATTTTCTGTCTACAAGATCTGTCCATTGGTGTCAGTGGGATGTTAAAGGCCCCTACCCTGATTGTATTACTGTTGATCTCTGCCTTCATGCCTGTCAGTTTTAGTTTTATATATTTAGGTGCTCCTATATTGGGCACATAACTGTTTACTAGGGTGATTCCCTCTTGATCCCTTTAATACTATGTAGTGTGCTTCTTTGTCTTTTGATATAGTCTCAATTTAAAATCTATTTTGTTCAATAGAAGTATTGCTACCCAAGCTTTTTTCTCATTTCCATTTGTGTGAAATATCTGTTTCTGTCTTTTTATTTTTCAGTTTATGTGTCTTTGGGTCTGATTTGGGTCTCTTGTAGAGAACATAAGCATGGGACTTGTATTCTTTTTTTTTTTTTTTTTTTGTTTTTTTGAGGGCAGTGTCATTGACCCTCATATGTGGGACCTGAACTGGGGCCGCTGGCTTCCCAAGCTAGCGCTTAACCACTGCGCCACTTGGCCAGCCCTGGGACTTGTATTCTTAATCATTCAGCTGCCCTATGTCATTTGATTGGAACATTTAATCCATTTACATTTAAAGTGATTATTATAGGTACATAGGTATAGCTATTTTATTATTCGTATTTTTGATATTCATTTGTTTGTTTGTTTTGTTATTTCTGCTGCTTAAAGAAGTCCTTTTTACATTTCTTGTAATACTGGCTTGGTGGTAATGAATTTCTTTACTTTTTTCTTGTCTGGAAAGCTCTTTATCTTTCCTTCAATTGTAAATGTTAGCCTTGCTAAATAGGGTACTCTTGGTTGTTGGCCCTAGTTATCATTACTTTGAATATTTCCTGCCATTCCTTTCTGGCCTGAAAAGTTTCTGTTGAGAAATGAGCTAATAGTCTTATGGGAGCTGTCTTTTAAGTAACTAGTTGTTTTTTTCTTGCTACTTTTAGGATTCTCTCTTTGTCTTTAACCTGTGCCATTTTAATTATGATGTCTCCTGGGGTGGGTCTATTCTGGTTCATCTTGTTTGGGACTCTGCACCTCCTGGGTTTGTATGTCTATTTTCTTTGTCAGGTTGGGGATGTTTTTAGTCATTATTTCTTCAGATACACTCTCGAGCCCTTGCTCCTTCTCATCTCCTTCTGTTACCCCTATGATGCAAATGTTGTTATGCTTGATGTTGTCCCAGAAGTCTCTTAAACTATTTTATTATTATTATTACTCTTTTTTCTTCTTGTTGTTCCTATTGAGTGTTTTCCGCTACCCTGCTTTCTAAATTACTGATTCAATCCTGTGCTTCATCTAATATGCTGATGTATTCTTCATTCCAGTTATTGTATTCTTTATTTCTGACTGGTTCTTTTTTATGGTTCTTATGTCCCTTTTTATGCTTACTATCTCTTTGTTGAAATTCTCACCAGGTTCCTTAAGCATTCTTATAACCAGTGTTTTAAATTCTGTCTCTGGTAGGTTAGTTGTTTCCATTTCATTTAGTTCTTTTCTGGAAGTTTATCCTATTCTCCTATTTGGGAGATGTTTCTTTGTTTCCTCTTTCTGACTGCCTCTCTGAGTTTGCTTCTCTGTATTAGATAGATCTCTATATCTCTCAGTCTTTGCCTGGTGGCCTTAGGTAGTATTTGTCCTATGTTGTCAAATACTTCAATCTTTCTGATCTCCTGTGTGTTTGTTCCAGGAGTGTCCCTTGAGTGTACTGTTCTTGTTCTCCTGTTGTTGTTGAGCCTTGATTGCTTTTGGCATATCTGGGTGTGATTTACTCCCAGGCTTACTGACAGTGAGTACTGGCTATGCCCAGAGTGTATGAGTTGCTGTGTGGAGCTAACCACTGAAAAGAATATTCCCCCCCACCTTGGGCTCTTGTGCCTGTTGAGACCACCCTTTGCATATGCTACTTGTGAAGCTAACCAGGTAGTGCTCTGAATCTGGCCTCTGGGTGTGTTTCTGGTGTCTCTTGGGAGGAGCTCCTGTGCAGGCCAATTTCAGCCTTGCCTGTGACTGGCCCATGGCTTCATAGTAGGAGTTACAAAGTTTTATATGGTTGGTTGCTGCCTATGCTGGACCTGGAGGTGTGTGAGGGTGGCTTGCTGCCACCAGCATTGGGCCTGAGGAAGCTTAGAAAGAGCTCCCTACACCTATTGTCATCTGTTGGATGCCCATAAAGCTGAGCTGTTGAAAGAGCCTGCTTAGGTGCCTGGCCAAGCTGGTTGGCCCAGTGTTGAGAGTGTCCCCAGCAACGCAACTGTAAGTCAGGGTGGGGTTCCAAGGAGCTATGTGGTGTGGACAGTGGTTTTTTTTGTTTGTTTGTTTGTTTTTGTTTTTTTTGAAAGATTTTATTGGGGAATTGGCGGAGGGGAACAGCACTGGGGAATTGGGGAAGGGGAACAGACAAGTTGCTGTCTTCTTGTTCTTCAGTCTAGTTGCGGAGGATGTTGCTTCACTGTTGGTATCGTCATTGCGCTCTTCCCGGATGAGGCAGATCGGTCGCTGGCCTCTGGATGTCGCTCACCGCGGCTATTGGCAGCTCACACTGGCTGCCAGCCGCTCACGCTGGCTGCCGGCCACTCACTGTAGCCTATGGCAGCCCACTGCAGCAGGAGCCGCAGCCCACACCATCACCGGGGCTCGCACAGCCCAGCTCCAGGTGGAGCTGTTGTTAGCTGTAGAGGGCAGTGTCACTGGCCCTCATGTGGGATCCGAACCGGGGCCGCTGGCATCCCAAAACCAGCGCTTAACCAATGCGCCACTCGGCCGGCCCTGGACAGTGGTTTTTACAAAGTTAACGCAGTTTTGGTTTTTGCACTGGTGCTGGTGACCACTTTACAAAAGTGCCCTGAGAACACCACAGCCAGCCTTTGCTCACCTTAGGCTCACAGGTCCCCGAGAGCCACCCAAGAGAATCTGCAGCATAGATGGTGTCTCACTGGCCACCACCATAATTTTCCCAGGCTGCCATGAGCTGCCTGCTGCTATAAAAGGCTTCCACAACATGTGGGCAGAGCCAGCTACTCAGTAGCTGGTGTGTTCTCTGGACTATGCAGTACTAGCTGTGTTGGGCAGAGACCCAGAGCCTCACCAAGGTGGTGCACATGCATGAATTTTAGGAGACCAATGTGGTCTCAGATTTGGCGTTTGAGGGTAGAGTTCAACTTAGAAAAGATGGTGCCCTCCTGTAGGCTATATGTGAGGCAGACTCCACACAGGGATAGTGGCTGCTATCCCTCCAGTCCTCTCTCTGAAGCCACACAACTCAGTCTTTCCCCATATGTCTTTGGTGCCTCTCAAGTTGCCACCCCTCCACAGAGACCAGGTGAGTGTTTGCAAGTGTGTGAGTCTGTGTGTGGACCATTTAAGAGGGTTTTCCAGTTGCCTTCTGTCTCACTGGGATGGGCAGACAGAGTCCTCTCTGATTTTCATTGCCAGATGTTGTGGGAACTCCTCTTCCCGGCACAAGAACCCCGGACTGGGAAGCCTAGTGTGGGGCTGGGCTTCCACCATCAAGGTGTCCCTCACAGTGTCCAGCCATTATCTGTGGGTTTGGGTTCTGCCTATTTTGCATCTCCATACCTCCTACCAGTCTTGATGTGGCCTCTCCCTATATCCTTAGTTATAGGGATTCTGTTCAGCTGGTCTTCAGGTGATTCTTGAGGTTGATTGTTCTATAATTTATTTGTAACTTTGCTGTGATCCTCGGATGCAGCAGGCATAATATTTAACTAATCCACATTCTTGGACCCAAATCCCCACTTTATGTCTTTTGATTGGATTTCTTTTTTTTTTTTTTTAAAGATTTTTTTATTGGTGAATTGGGAGAGGGAACAGTGTTGGGGAATCGGGGAAGGGGAACAGACAAGTCGTTGTCCTTTGGTTCTTCAGTCTAGTTGTGAGGATGTGGCTTTACTGGCCCATGTTGGTATCGTGATCATTGCGCTCTTCCCGGGTGAGGCAGATCGGTTGCCCGCCATTGGACAGCAGCCTCCTGCAGCTCACTCCAGCTGCCGGCCACTCACGCTGGCTGCCTGCCACTCACAGCAGCCCTCCGCAGCCCCACTGCAGCCTATGCCATCGCCAGCGAGTCACAGCAGCCCAGCTCCAGATTGAGCTGTTGTTCACCATTTAGCTGTAGAGGGCAGTGTCACTGGCCCATGTAGGATCTGAACAGGCAGCCCTGCTTTTCAGAGCTCACACTCCCAAAGCAACTCTTAACCAAGGAACAACTCGGCTGGCCCTTGATTGGATTTTTAATCCATTTACATTAAAAGTAATTGTTGATAGGTACATAGTTATTGCCATTTTATTATGAATATTTTTATCTTTTTTTCCCTCCTTCTTCTTAGAGAAGTCCCTTTAACACTTCTTGCAATACTGATTTGGTGGTGAGAAACTCATTTATCCTTTTCTTGTCTGGGAAGCTCTTTATCTGCCCTTCAATTCTAAATGATAGCTTTGCTGGGTGACCTTGGTTGTAGGTCCTTGCTTTTCATCACTATTAATATTTCATGCCAATCCCTTATGGCCTTCAAATTTCTGTTGAGTAATCAGCTGTCTTATGGGAGCTCCCTTGCAGGTAACTAACTGCTTTTCTCTTGCTGCTTTTAAGATTCTCTTTCTCTTTAATGTTGGCAGTTTGATTATGATGTGTCTTGGTGTGGGCCTCTTTGGATTCATGTTGTTTGGGACTGCATTTTCTGGGCTTGTATGTCTATTTACTTCACCAGGATAGGGAAGTTTTCCATCCTTATTTCTTCAAAGAGATTTTTAATCCCTTGGTCTGTCTTCTATTTCTGATACCCCTATGATGCAAATATTGGTATGCTTGATGTTATCCCAGAGGCCCCTTACATATCCTCATTTTCTTGGATCTTTATTATTTTTGCTGTTCCAATTGGGTGTTGTCTGTTATTTTATCTTCCAAATTACTGATTCAATCCTCTACTTCATTTAATCTGCTGTTGATACTCTCTAAAGTATTCTTCATTTGAGTTATTGGAGTCTTCATTGCTGACTGGTTCTTTTTTGTATTTTCTACTTCCATATTTATGTTTCTATCTCTTTGTTGAATTTCTCACTGAGACTACTGAGCATCCTTATAACCAGTGTATTGAATTCTGTTATCTAGTAGATTGTTTGTCTCCATTTTGTTTTGTTCTTTTTCTGGAACTTTGTTCTGTTCTTTCATTTGGGACATGTTTCTTTGTCTCCTCATTTTGGCTATCTTCCTGTGTTTGTTTCTATTTATCAGGTAGAGCTGCTATGTCCGATATCTTGGTAGAGTGATTTTATGTAGTAGATATCCTGTGGTGCCCAGTTGTGCAGTCTCCTAGTCAACTGAACCAAGTGTTCCAGGTGTGTCCCTTGTGGTTGTGTATGCTCTCCTGTTGTAATTGAGCCTTGGTTCCTGTTTGCACATCAATGGAAGGGATTGACCCTCAGGCTGATTGGCTATGAGGATTGGCTCTGATTACAGTTGAGATGGTATTATGCAGGGGCTGGCTCAACAGAGTAGGATTTGCTTTAGCAGGCTCTTGTGACTGTCAGATCTGCCCTTTGGTTCTGTTATTTGTGGATGTGGTTGGATGGTGTTCTGTTGTGATCTGAAGTTGCCATTGGGTGTTTTAGTTTTGGGGCCTCTTGTGAGGAGCTCAGTTGTAGGATAAGTTCTGCTGTTACTTGTGCCCAACCCATGGTTAGCTGGTATGAGCTACAAAGCGATCTGCAGATGGTTGCCACTTGTGCTGGGCTTGGTTGCCTGGGAGAAGCTAAGCTGCAAACTGAGGCCAGCTGCTACTAGTACCAAGCTTGGTGCTGCTTAGCAAGAGGTATGGGGCATGGTGAGGCCAGATGATGTTTTTTGGGGTTTGTGAACTTTTGAGAGATTTTAGGAAAACCTGCAGTATGAGCCAAGTCAGACTGTTTGTATGGATAAGCCACTGGAAGTGGCTTGGGGGAGGAGGGGAGCAACAAATTGGGTGAGGTGGGGTTTCAGGGAATTACCAGGAAGAGGTGAATGGTGTTAGTCAGACTGATAGAAACTCAAACATGGCACCCATTAGATACATCGTATCTACATGCTGTGGGGGAGGCAAGGCTCAACAAAGGAACAATTGCTTTGCCAACAAGTCTGCTTGAGAAAAAGCTGTCCCTCCAGCTCTTGCCCCAAAATTAGACAATTCAGTTCCTCCCTATATGTCCCTGGCACCACTGGAGCTACTGCCCCAGCACTGGAGCTCAGAGCAAGTGAGCCCATCAGCAAGTGAGTCTCTGAGCTGCATTTTAAATCTCCAAACAACACTGTAATTCTCTGCCTCTTTGTTTCTGTCTGTTTTTAGCTTCTGCTTTTCCACCCACACTGTATATGCATTCACTAATGACTCAATGGGGAAAGCTGCCAAGAATAACACACTGAACAGTTTCCCCTGTCTATGGATTCCAGGATCTTGAAGTTTTGGTTGTCTTGATTGCTTTTTGGTGTGTTCCAAGTTTTAAACTTTTATCCAGATTTTATTTTTGCTCTCAGTGGGAGGGTGGTCTGCTACAAACTAGTGCTTCTTAGCTGGAGTATGAAGTTTTAGATATTTTTATAAGTGTATGTTAATGATAACTCCTCCATGAAACTTTTCTTATCATTTCATCAGAAAAAAGTCACCTCATCCACTAAATTCCTATGAATGTATTAGTTAATAGGACAGAATATGAAGCCATTTGAATCAACCTCCACCAGGAGTTTGGACAAGTTATGTAACTTTCTTTTGCCTCAGTTTTCTCATGTATAAGACAGAGATAAAAAATTTTATTTAGGTCACCATGTTTTTATAAAGATTCAATGAGATAATATATGTAAAAGACATAGTAAGCATTATACAAATGATAGATATTGTTAATAATGTTAGTAATATGATGGCACCTTTCATTAAATACTTTGTTATTTGCTTATGTAACTGACTAGATTACACATTCTCTTATAGAGGGCAGTGTCTTCCTCATCTGTTTATTTCCCAGAGTTGAGATATTCCCACACAGAATGTCTATTCATTACATTAATGAATGAATATAAAATTAATTGTGTACACCCAGTTTAGTTAATTCAATTAAATAAAATGGTAATTTGTTTTGAAAGACCTTTGGCAGGAAGAAGATTAACTACTGCAAATGCAAACTAGATCTGTAGATTTTCCTTATCAACTTTAATAGTTTTTAGCTCCCTGAAAGCAGAAATTTTGTTTTTATTTAATGTCTTTATTTCTACACTTAACTCAGTTTTTGTCTAATGAGAGACACTCAATTAGTGTTTATTGAATGACTAAAGAAATAATCATTATGCCTTATTTGTTACTACTGATTATTGAAAGTTATCTTTTTATAAGTATTTATTTATTTAGATTTCAACTTACCAGATTTTCTCCAAAATTAAAGAAAAGTTCTAATTTTCTTTAAAGAGTCAGTTTTATGACTCTTTTTCAGTGATCTGTATTTTCCACTGACTTTAATTTAAAAGCTATTTACAAATGATACACATCAGGCAGGTGTATTTCTGTTATGCTGAACTCTAATAGTGCAACAGTGGCCCAGATGTCCATAGACCAACACACCAAAGAGTTTAAACACTTTCTCACATTTTGTAGCAGGCAATGAAAGATTTTCTACATTTTTCTTTTAAGCCAAGATTGTTTCTTTACACTTTTGATCCTACCTTTATTTTTCATAACATTAGCCAAAGTCTCATGGGTTTTATTTCCTGAATGTTTCCTTCCCAGATGTCCTTTGATGAAGAGAAAATAGTGTTCAAAGATGTTATCTGGACAACAGAGCACCACACAGCTGTGCTGTTCGTTTTTTCTCTGCCTTGACATTACCCTGAAGAAAGTACTCCATTAGGCTCAAACTCTGAAATTGACTGAAGTGTCTCTTAGGATACACTTTGGTCATACAAAAAAACCCCCAAAACTTATTTAAATTCCATTCCAGGTACAACCTCCCTTTACGTTATAGATTGAAGAGGGAAGTACTATCAGGAAAGGAAAGGCGATCATGAGTGTTTAAAGTTTATCACAAATGAGAAGTTTGTGAACAAAGTCTGCCCATGAGACTGAGGTTTGTGTTATATCATCTGTTGAAATCAACCTGCAAAAAGGAATGTACACAGACAAATGCATCAAAGGAATAAAATGTAGTACATGCCTCATTATCATTCTGAGAAACACCCACACCATGGTCTTTTTTTAACTTCTTGATCACCTTTTGACATTTTTCCTTTAAGTCACATAGGCTTTAACTTCCACAACAGAAAAATTATTTTTTTAGTCAATTGTAATTGATTTTGTTTTCTTTTTCACAGGGTTTTGAAATGAAGAAATTACGGGTACATGAAAAAGATGTTTCTTAGATGAAGACAAGAGAAGGAAATACATAGGATAAAATGAATCACTGCCAAGGTTACTGTTTTACTAGAAAGAAGAACTAGTAGCCTTTGAATTAATGTTTATAATTACAGCATTACATGTTCATTTATCTATTCAACAAAGATTAATTAAAATAAGCTATGTGCCAGACACTGCAAAATAGCAAGTGAATCATACTTGCCATGATGCCAATTTGATCTAAATTTGCTATAGTCACATTACCAAGCTCTAATTAGCATACAAACCATAAAACAATTCTATTGGGTGAGACTTTAAAGGGAAACAAAATAACTCCACTCCCAAGTATTTCTCACTTCCACTGCTTTTATTGTACTACACATCAAATCATAGTGTTCACTGGTGAATAAATGACATGCAGTCCATCATCCTCATTGTCACTGAAAACAGTGTCCAGTCAGTGTGCACCAATTGCACCAAATAAGAAATATCCAGTACATGCCTCATTATCATCCTGAGAAATGCCAACACCAATGGTCTTTTTACAACCTCTTGATCACCTTTTGACATTTTTCCTTTAAGTCACATAGGCTTCATAGCTCCCACAAAAGAAAAATTCTTTTTTTAGTTAGTTTTAATTAATTTTGTTTTCAGTCAATTGTAACTGATTTATTCAACAAACATTATGATTCTGTTATGTGCAAAACCAACCTATATGAATACATGCACCATTTCAGCACATTTCATATTGTTGGGTTTATTGTAGGGATCATGAAGTTTATCTGTAAAGGAACAGGCAGCAAATATATTAGGCACTGCAGGTCATATACATCTCCCTTGCTGGTGCTGCTAGAGCTGCTGTTTTTCTTCTTCCTTATTTTCTTCTCCCTCTCCCACCCCTGCCTCTTGTTCCTCTTTCTCAACCCTTTAAACACACAAAAAAATCATTTTTAGCTCATGGGCTGTACAAAAACAAGCATTGGTCTGACTTTGGCCAACAACTCATTGTTTGCCAGCTACTGCTCTAGGGGAATGTCTTTATCAGAACATCCAGGTTGAGTTTAACACTCTTGATCTTGTCCTTGTTAGGATCCCTCTGTCACCAGGAGGGGAATATTAGCCTTTATGTTTCTCTTCCCATCATTAGGTTTCTGCTTCAGTCTCCAGAGTGTAAATGATTAAACAAGGGAGCACACTCATATTTATATTTAGAAATAATTTTTGTAGTGAAACATAATCACCATGGTTGCAATTCCACCCAAACTAAAGACTTTTTCAATATTATTAATCAGAACAGTTTTTCTGTCATTGATTCAAATATCTGTAACAAAATCTATGATTTTGACTATGTATTCAGAAATAGAAAGCTTAGAAAGGTGATCTTTCATATCAAAGGAGGCGTGTGCTTTAAAATATAATTCCTGAAGGACAAAAGCACCACAGTTTTAAAATGGTAATGCCTAACCTCTAGAGTCTGTCCTCCAAAATTGCAAAAGAGCCTTGGATCCAATCTTAGATAATATAGTCACACATATTATGAGGTTTGACAAGTCCACAAACTCATCCTAGAAAAAGTGCTACATACCTCATTGTTGAACATCACTACAGTCACCTTTGAAGTGCTCCCCTTGGGAAGCTATGCGCTTATGCCAGTGCCTAGTCCACTGTTCAAAGGAATTTTGGAATTCTTTTTCTGGAATGGCCATCAGAGCTGTCATCGTATTATTCTTGAGGTCCTGAATGTCATCAAAATGTCTTCCTTTCAATATTTCCTTTATCTTCAGGTAAAGAAAGAAGTCATTGGGGTCCAGATCAGGTGAGTAGGGAGGATGTCCCAATACAGTTATTTGTTTACTGGCTGACAACTCCCTCACAGACAGTGCCATGGGAGCTGGTGCATGGTCGTGATGCAAAAGCCATGAATTGTTGCCAAAAAAAATCAGGTCTTTTTCATCTAACTTTTTTACTCAACCTTTTCAGTACTTCAAATAGTAAACTTGGTTAACTGTTTGGCCAGTTGGTACAAATTCATAATGAATAATCCCTGTGAGATAAAAAGAATGTTAGCAACATTGTTTTGACTCTTGATTTGGAATCACAGACCTTTTTTTGGTCATGGAGAATTGGCTGACTTCCACTGTGCACTATAATGCTTTGTTTCAGGGTTGTATTGGTACACCCATACTTCATCACCAGTGATAACACAGCCCAAAACTTCGTCTTGCCTCTCCAAAAGGTCTTGGCATAGTTAGACTCTCCTTTGCCTTTTTTCATTAGTGAGTTCCTTTGGGACCATTTTTGCACACACCTTTCTCGTGCCAAGATTTTCAGTTAAGATTTTCCTAACTGTTTGTCTATCGATGTTTACTTGGTCTGCTATGCTTCTCACAGTCAATCGATGATTTTGATGCACAAGTCAATGAATTTTTGCAATGTTTTCATCAGTTCTGCTCGTTATTGGACACCCTGACTTCCTTTCATCAGTGACACTTTCTCTCTCCTCAGAAAAAATGTTTAATCCATTTGTACACTGCCATTTTCTTCGTGGCATTATCCCCATAAATTTAGACTAACATGTCTCTTATTTCACTGCCACTCTTGCCAAGTTTAATAATAAATTTAATGTTTTTTCATTGCTCTTATTCAAGCTCAGACATTCTCAGGATGGCACACAAAAACACACAAGAATGAATGCCTCTCAGCAAGACACCACCACACGTCAACATGAATGAACACAGCTGTGAGACACGATATACCAAGGTTATGAAACCTTGCTGAGCCATTTGTGCAGTGCTGCCAATGTAAGCACATGCTGGCAAAGTTCACGTAATTGTCAGATCTCATGTAACAATGAAAATATTAGATTGAATTTTCTATTATAGTTCTTGGAATCAATATCACTTGTTTAGTGTTATATCATATATACATGTGTATTTTATATATATATATATATATATATATATATATATATATATATGCTGTACAATATTGGAATTAGGCATGCTAAGTGATTATATCACTGAGGATAATTATATGTAATAGACACTCTAAATAACAATGATTTAAACAAGATAGGTATTTTGTTCCAACTTAAAAATCCTGATGTAATTAGTTTCTAGCTAATATGGAAGCTCTGTAGGACCCAGGATGGGTCCTGTCTGTCCTTCTGCTGTTTTATCCCCAGGATGGGTCCTTCATCCTCAAGGTCCTATATATGTCTTCAGCTCACAAAGGGCAGAGGAAGGACCATATCTCTTTCATCAAGAAGAAATTCCAGAGCGATGTCACAAAAATGGTGGCAGTGAGGTGGGCTCCCTGAGTTCTCCCCTGGAAATTATGGCAAATTGAACAGCTATATCTCATCAGAGGAACCTCTGCTCATCACACAGAACAGCTAAGAGACTCGCACAAAGATTTCCTGAAGGTGGGCAAACCGGGCGAGTTGGGGAAGAAGGAAAGGAGGCATGCGAAGATATAGCCCTTATCTGAGGCTGCAGAGATAAGGGGCCCCAGTAATCAGACTGGAGATTATTACAGCAGCAAGGCAACGGGCTCCCTGTCTATGCCCTAAAGTCCTGCCGAGAATTCAGCATAGAGCACAGTGGTGCCCAGCGTCTGAGGCGGAAGCCTCAGCTCAAAACTGTGGCTGGGTTCTCTCAATCAGTCAGAAAGCAAAAAAACCAACTCCATGACCAAGACCCCACTTCCACCCACCCACAACAATTCTACCCCTGCCCTTCCAGGGACTTAACTGGTCACTGAGTGGAGAAGTAGTATCAGATTACAAGGTGCGGCACTCCCAGGAAATGAAAATACTCAGTTTGCAGCTGTGACCTAGGGAAGAGGCTGCATGAAGTGTGTGATTGCCCCCACCCCTTTTACGCAGCTCTAGGCAGGGCAACTTCAGCTGCTGAGTCACAGAGGCCATGCTGGGCTTTCAGCAGCTCAGGAATCTCACACCCTTCACAGCCCCCAGTGAAAAGAGTGCTCTAAATTCCGGAGTCCTGAGCATAGGGAAGAATAGCACCTCCTGGCTGAGGTGCTCTCAACACATGTTTGTGCAGGTGAGAACAGAAACTGCACTGACATTGTAAGAACTACCAACCACATTCCATAAGCCCACTCATCTAGACCTGCATGGCCAGGGTCACCTTGGGCCCAGGGGAGCTGGCTCTGCCTCCACAAGACGCAGAGGAGTTTGTGTACAGCAGAGGACAGCCTGGAGGGAGATAGCTTGGTGGACATTAGCCAAGACTGAAATTGGATTTTCTGGTGTTTTTTTGTTTTTTGTTTTTTTGGTTTTGCCACTGATGAACAAAAGCAAAGGAGAGTCTAAGTTTGCCAAGACTTTTGGAGAGGCAAGACGATGTTTTGGGTCATGTTATCACTGGGGCTGAAACATGGGTGTACCAATACATCACTGAAACAAAGCGTCAAAGTGCACAGTGGAAGTCAGCCAATTCTCGAACACCAAAAAACTTCTGTCAGTCCAAATTAAGAGTCAAAACAATGTTGCTAACCTTTTTGTGATATCAGAGGGATTATTATTATGAATTTGTACTAACTGGCCAAACAATTAACCAAGTTTACTATTTGGAAGTGCTGAAAATGCTGCGTGAAAAAGTTAGACGACCTTAACTTTTCACTAACAATTCATGGCCCTTGCATCACAACAATGCACTAGCTCCCATGGCACTGTCTGTGAGGGATTTTTTAGCCAGTAAACAAATAATTGTATTGGAACACCCTCCCTACTCACCTGATCTGGACCCCAATGACTCTTTCTTTATCCGAAGATAAAGGAAATATTGAAAGGAAGACATTTTGATGACATTCAGGATCTCAAGGATAATATGATGACAGCTCTGATGGCCATTCCAGAAAAAAGTTCCAAAATTGCTTTGAAGGGTGGACTAGGCACTGGCATTGGGGCATAGCTTCCCAAGGGGAGTATTTCGAAGGTGATCATAATGACATTTAACAGTGAGGTATGTAGCACTTTTTCTAGGATGAGTTCGCTAACTTAGTTGTCCAACCTCACACATTGATGAAATTGTAAATAAGAAAAGGAAGTCATCTACCAAAATGGATGTAACAATACTTCATAGAACATGTGTAAAGGAAATATTTATGTTGGAACATTTGAATGACGATGAAACAAATATTTGTCAATAGCCTCTTACTCAATGACCAGGGTTGTGACTAAGTACCTCACAAAACTGAACTTCTGGCATCTTTCTGTTGAGTTATGTCATTAGTTTCCATATCATCTGAGCTTGGGATCTGATTCATTCTTCTATTCCCTGAAGTGCTCAGAAAGTCCCATGTTAATATTTCACGCTGAATACGTTTGTTATTTGGAAAAATGTGTGTGTGTTGTAAGCATACAGACTTGTCTATGCTGACCTCATGAAACACTAGACATGAGTATTTGAAAGTTTCTTAAGCATTCTGAGGTTGAATTTTTTCATTTCCAAATAACAATACACTGGTTGAAAGTTTGTTGTAAGGTATAAATAATATAACAATTCAGGTGTAATGCCATAGTAATCTCAGTACAATGTTTAAAATGTATGGTGCTGATTAAACATTAGTTCTATCCTTTTTTTCCCCTTTATTATTTCTTTTTATACTCAATTCTTTTTTTTTTTTTTTTTTTTTTAAGAGGGCAGTGTCACTGGCTCTCATATATGGGATCTGAACCAGGGCTGCTGGCGTCCGAAGCCATCTCTTAACCACCACACCACTTGGCCAGCCCTATACTCAATTCTTAATTTTGCTTGCATTAATGGCTCTATTCTGTGATTCTGTCCCCAAACAATCCTCCATTACTGATTCTGGCCCAGAACAGTCCTCCATTACTGATTCCTGACCCTGAGCTCATTGCCTCATATACTTCCTGTGTGTACATAATCCATTTCCCCACCGTCCACTCCCCAAGTCCCTCAATTCCAGGGCCATTCACTCCAGGAGTTCTTCCACCACTCTGTATATCATTACTTGCAACATGCTCTTCTCCAATCTTGACCTAACTGTTTGGGTACCACCGTCAGCCTCAGGTGCTAGCTTTAACTTCCCACTCCTTGAACTGCTTAGGGCCTTGTTTCACATCATGGCCTGCTTCAGGAATGTTTTTCTTCATCATCAACTCCATTGCACAACCATGGTTTTCCTCAAAAACTGGACAAATGAAACTGGACATCCAGTTCCTATCTATGAATGAAATTATTATTTTATTGTCATGTCTAAGTACTACCATTAGAGCTCATAAAATATATAACTACTAAAACTGAGCCGCTGAATCTTGAGAAAATATGAAGAGAGGCTTTGGAATTAAGATTTATTTACATCTGAATTTTATTTCATTTTTATACTGTCTGTATTTATTTCATTAATATTTATTTTGTTGACATTTCATAACACTTTATAAAAATTTTTAACAACCAATTTTTAAAACTTTTGAATTAGGTAAGATATATACATATTACGTATTATACACATATACATATGTATTTATAATAATGATGTTAAAAATAACTTATTTGAAATGTGTCCATTTGTTCATTTGAATGCAGTTTTATCTGGACATCTGCTAGAAACGCAAAATGACACTGCTACATGTGCACAGTATCACTGGGAGATAAGTAGAAAATACAAAGAGCAATAATTTTTCTCATTTATTCCACCAACACTATATGTTACACAAAGACATTCAGAATAATGGACCTTAGCATTCAGGTGCTGATGTTTTAGTAGAAAGAGTTGTAAATTTCCTGACTCAGCAGAGATAGTGAGTTTTCTACATTGTATGTATACCTATGTAATACATGTATCTCAGCTCCATTGTTGTTCTTGGGTTAGTTGTTAGTGAATGACCATGTATGCTTTTTATCTATTTTTTACTAGATCAATGTTTCCTATTTCACATTTTGAACTCCTAGAGGTCACAGAATGGAACCCATATGACAGATAATAATCAAATTCCATTTTTATTGGAATAAAAATAGGGATATGGAAATACTAAAGGGATTAATACACATTGCAATTGTTTATTAAGTGAATTAAAATATTGAAATAATGGATGTTAAACACTAAGCAATAAAAAAATAAGTGAGCACGAGCATCGTTCTCACTAAACCTTAAATTTACAAGAATTTATAGGTCATATAATTCGGCTCATTTGGTGAGGAATAGCCAGTCCTTGCAACTAAATGTTTAAAATTGACCTTTATCCCAAAGACATGATGGATATGACCTCTTCAAAATTATAAACCTCCTTATTGCTAAGCATCCACACAGTTCAAACATGATTCAAACTTCTGTACCCAACACTGCCCTCCTTATGCCTCTTCTATTGCACATATCCCTACAACCCACCCTTGTTTTCACTCTTTTCTTATATGTTCCAGTAGCTTCCGGGTAAAAGATGAAAAGACATTTTCATCTTGTTACTTGTTTTATCAAAGGGAAGCTATCTGTAGTGTTTGTTTCCTGTGGAGTCTTAGACAGCAGGTCTGATCACTTGACTATGAATATGCATTTGTTGGTGTATCCACGTGTCCCAGTTTGTGGTTGTGTCTAAGGAAAAGTAATACTAATTATTGTAATTTATCCAAATGTCTTTGAGTATATACCTAATCACTATGTCCCTATCTCACTATGCAACACAATACCATTTATGCATATCTTGAAGCATGTCAGATTAATTTCATTAGACATTTAATTTACTTCTAAATATTGATCACAGATCATGCACGTTTCATCTTTATAGCTAGTACGTACTTGGCTCTGCACAAAATTTGAAACAATTAAAGGAAACAATGATCAGACCAGAGCCCTGCTATGAGATCCACCATTAGGTAATTGGTGACGTGGGGCAGAGCAGTTAATTTCTTTGAACATCAGCTTCTACAGTTGTGAAAAACAAGTAAATAAGACCCTGCCCACTTAATTCATAAGACTGGTATGAATTGATGTAAGAAAGTAAACACCACAGCTTTATACAAATTACAAATTGCTTTGAAAGTAAAAGCACTGTGTAGCATAAAAAATCCGGGACTAAGAATTCATTCATTCATTCATTCATTCATTCAGTAAATCAACAAATTTTAGCTAAATTCATCTTGTCAACGTTTTGAACCATTAAAATACTATTTAATTGTGGCATTTTGCACAAAGCTTTTTTGTTACCACACCTTATTCCCTTCTTGAATTATATTACACTGGATTTGTCTGCAGGTACTAATCACATATATGGTGCTGTGTCACTATTAAATTACCAATGTAAAATGCTTCATCACTACACAGACTGACTAGATAGAACTTGCCATGACTTTATTGCAGGACAACATACCATTTATCTTTTTTATTTTTATTTTATTTATTTATTTTTTAAAGATTTTATTGGGGAATTGGGGGAGGGGAACAGACAAGTTGCTGTGCTTTTGTTCTTCAGCCTAGTTGTGAAGGGCATTGCTTCACTGGCCCATGTTAGTATTATTATTGTGCTCTTCCTGGGTGAGGTGAATTGGTCGCTGGCCACTGGATGGCCACTCACACTGGCTGCCACTCAAGGTAGCTTTACAGCAGTGCAGCCTACACCGTCACCGACGACTCATGGCAGCCCAGCTCCAGGTCAAGCTATTGTTCACCATCTTAGCTGTAGAGGGTGCAGCGTCACTGGCCTTAATGTGGGATCCGAAGCAGGGCCCTGCTGCTCAGAACTGGCGTGCCAAGCCAGCCCTTAACCAACACGCCACTTGGCAGGCCCCCGTTCATCTTCTTAAAATAGTCAGAACCACCAAAGAAAACCATTTCAAGTTAATGCCTTATGAAATTGATTATGACAGAGGATACTGACATCATTCCATAATCCAGCCTCACACACTGAATAACTGCCATTAAAGAGGCTACAATCAGCGTTGGTATCAATTAACACCGCAGTGTTACAATAATAACAATTTTAAAATCTAAAGGAAGGTGACACAGCAAAATTCAGATTTTATACCTGCTAAATTATTCGGCTCCCAGTTTGACTTGACTAAACAGATTCTTGTGAATCATCTTTCCTTCTCAAATAATATATTTTACTGCTTGATAAAACAGAGCATCACTGAGATACAATTTTCTACATGTACTGCTAAATGAATTATGAAAATTAAAAAAAAAATTTATGGAGGAAAATATATTTATACTTGGTATACAAAATGTATAATGATAGTTGATATATGCCTCAGAGAGTCCATATTCAAAGAAAGGAAAAAAATGAGTTCCTAAGAAAATTCCTTTTTCAGTACTCTGAAGAATTTCCGCCATTTAGCCTCACTGAACCTCATTTTTCAATCTGTAAAATAGGAGTATCTACTTACTGTGTTATGGTCTTAAATTTAACCAAGTAATTAATATAGGCACAGTATCCTGCATACTGTCTGGTATACAAAGTAGTGTTTAATTGTTAGTTTCACTCATTCCACACTTCTCTCTGGCTTCCTTATGGTAAGTCAATTAGCTATAAATCAATTAAAGTCTTTCAAAATTCCAAAAACATTTATTTATTCTTCCAGAATTGTTCATTTGTTCCCCAAGAATGAAATCGCTATACCAATATATACTTATATTTAGATTAATGGTAAGAAAAGCACCTTATAATTTTCAGAAAGACTTAGAAAAAATGAAGGCAGAAAAATTGCTATAAATTTTTTTAGCTCCACATGAGATAAGGTATAAAATATGCACACAGATTGGTCATGCTTTAGAAGTATTGTGTGTTTTACAAATTTCATAGCAATATCAATGATTTCCATTTGAGAACACATTTTCCAAAAGAGATATCATCTGTGGAGATTAATACTAATTCACATAAGCCTAATTATTTCACTAATTTGTTCAACAAACATTAAATAAGTTATCTACTATGTGTAAGGCATCAGGTAGTCTTTGCAATTCAAATATGAAAAACTAAAATATGAAAAAGTGAGCCATTATGTAAGTTAACTTATAAACCCAGCTAATTCATATATAAATGCATATTGTAATAAGAACTGTAAAAACAACAGCGTATTAAGATTGAAGACCATTGAGGCTTTTTATAATTTTTTATTTAGGACTTTAAGAAAAATTCTTTGGGGAAATAATAAGTGAACTATGAAACAAAAGATGAGTTAGCCAGTTGAAGAGCTGGGAAGTATGAGATATGTTTGCCTTGCCCAATTCGCCCTTCTCTCTGCTCTGTGAAACAGAAGGCTGACTCACATGAGACCGCATTAGTGGGTTCTCTTATCCTCTGGCTTATGGTTTCGTTTGGGCAATAGAAGATAGGATATTATAGGATGGGATAGAATGAAGTTAGGTATTTATTTTCCTAGTTTTCTTTTTTGTGTGTTACGATGAGTGACTGTGTCCTCTAAAGACTATGGCTCTTGTCAGTTATCCATCTCTATACAAAGTATCCTTTCTAGTCCTAGAAAACATTCCCTCCATTGCCCTTTAGGCCAAGTAATAGTAACAGCCTCCCAATTTTACTTGCCCTCAGGTACTTCAACGGTGGCAAGGGAGGAAGTACAACAGGAGAATAGACACTGGGAAAACAAATGGCTTTGTCAATTGATTACTGTGACAACAATAACGATTATGAGATCAGCTGGATGCTTCAGATGATCCCACAGAAATTACCCAGGAAAATAAAAATGAAACTCATGAATTTCTAATTCAGATTCAGTGCTGAAAATCATAAAACCCTAAGAATATCTCTGAAGGGTCTCTCATCTTCTGTAATCATAGGGGAGATATGGATGCAACATAAGCCCAAAGCCTGGTTGTAAGGGTTGTAGAATGGCAGTACAGACAGAGGGTTTAAATGTCCTGTGCTAAAATCAGGATATCAGTGGGGAAGGAGCAGAAACTGAGTGAAATCTGTTATGCTAGAAAACGTCATATGAAAATCTATGGAACTCCTTACCTTTTCCCATATCTGTCAAGAAAAGTAAACCAAAAGCACTTTTGCATTCCCAGAGTCATTAAAGAGGTTAGTAAAACCATCAAAAATTTTGAATATTCCTATAATATCCCAATTTCTTATAGCTATATGTCTAGTTCACAAACCAAATGGGTTGTGGAAAATGTAAGTAGATGATCACAGACTTAATCAGGTGGAGATACTAATTGAAGGTGCATTTCTAGATGTGATACCTAATGGAGCAAAGCAACCCAGCCCTTGGCAGCTAGCATGCAGCAATTGACCTAACTGACCTGGATTTTTTTTTTTTAAATACCTTTTAGCAAAGATAATCAGAAGCCATTTGCTTTCACAGGTACAACATTGTACTTTTATGGTTTTGCCTCGAGGTTATGTAAATACTCCTATGCTGTCATAATGTAGTCTTGAAGACCCTCGATCATCTTGATATCCCATGGAATATGACACTGGTTCATTACATTTGTGACATTATGATAACTGGATCTAATGAACAGGAAGTGGCAAGCACTTTAGATGCCATAGTAAGACATAAGCATACCAGAGTAAAAAATAAGGCCTACAAAAATTCAGGAGTATTCCTTATTCTGAGAGTCCAATAGTTTAAGGACTGGCAGGATATCTTCTTCACAGTGAAAAACAAGTTGCTGCAAATTGTATTGAGCACCACAAAGAAAGAGGCACAAATCTTGCTGAGCTTCTTTTTGTTTGGGAAGGAATATAAATCACATTTGGTGATCTGTTAGGCTTCCTGTTTTTTTCTGTTTGCAAACTGCCCTTTTCATTGGCATTATGACCTTTTGGACTCAGTGGCATTGGAAGTGTCTGTAGCAGATAGAGATATCATATGAAGTTTTTGGTTAGTCCAATAGGTGAATCGCAGCTTAGATCACAAAGATTTGGGAAGGAGGCCATACTCTTAGGCTAACCACAGTTCTTTGAAAAGGAGCCCTTGACTATTGGGCCCTACTGCTGCATAAACTTTTGTCTGTGGGAACTTAGTGAGTTGCAATCTACAAAGTAAATGTTATTTGAATTCATCAAAACCATCAACTTGGATGTGCATTGCAGCATTATATTGTAAAATAATGATATATTCAACTTGGTGCCCAAAAGAATCTGGAAGGCACAAGTTAACTTCATCGGCTCGTGGCTCAGATTCTCAAGGCACTTGCTCCAATTCTTCCACAACCCACACATGGGACCGCGTGGACTTCCCCTGACCAACCAATGGGGAAAAGATGGTTCACGGAGACACCTGCTTAGTATGCTGACTTAAGCTAGTTGCTTTAATATAGCCCAATCAGGGGTAGCCTTGAAAGACGGTAATGAGAGTTTATTTATATTTATTTATATTACCTGTGGGCAGAAATTGAAGTAGTATTTCTGACTGTCCACTTTGCATGGAAGGAAAGATAGACTAGGAGTGGGTATCTACCAACTCATGAGCAGTGACCAGCCGGTCATCTAAATGGCCAGGGACTTAGAAAGAAGAAAGTTGTAAGAGTGGTGGTTTATGAGAGAGATTCATAGAGAACTTTTAAGAAAGAATACAACATGTGAAGATACTTTTTCCCCACCAGAAAACATCCACTGTGGAAAATGCTTTCAATAACCAGGTAGATAAAATGTTCTTTTCTGTGGCTGTCAGCCTCTTTCTCCACTCACCACAGTGCTTACTCAAATGACCTATGTACACAGTATTTGTGAGGGTGGGGTTGAAAGCTATTCATGTGTTCAATAACATGCATTTCTCTTCATAAAGGCTGATCTTGCTACCATAATGCTAAGTGGCCAACCTGCCACAAGCAGGTTGATGATATGACACCATTCTCTAGCATGAAGGAGACAGTGATTTGTCCTCACAGACATAGGCATATATTTCAGATACATAAATGCCTCACTGTCCACAGCACTATTGCCAATAGAATCCTTCCAAATATCTTATCTACAGCCATGGCATCCTACATAATGTGTGTATAACCTTACAATGGGTAACATATATTTACAGCAAAAGATGTGTGCCAATGGACTTATGCCCACATAATTCACTGATCTTACCATGTCCCCTCATCACACAGAAAGCAGATGGCTAAACAGAATGGTGAGATGGCCTTCTGAAGACACAGTTATGGCATCAGCTTAAAAATGACACTGTGGGAGGCAGGGGTTGTAACAAAGAGGATAAAATATATTCTTAAACTAGCAGCCAATACTTAGTGCTACTCTCTGATGGCCAGAATGAACAGGTCCAGGGATCAAGTTGTAGAGGTGAGAATGGTCCCTCTCTGTACTACATTAATAAACTACTAGAGGAAGTTTTTCTTTCCTTCAAATTTGGTTTTGGGGATGGTAGTGTCCAGTAGAGGAATGTTGGTGCCCAAAAGCAGAACTGTGTGTCCACCAGGAAACAGTTACAGCCTTGTTGAGTTAAAAGCTGAGACTGTCTTCTGAAATTTTTGGACCCTAATGTCATGTAATGAACAGACGGAAAGGGTGTCACTGCATAATCTATGGTGACAGATCATGATTACAAATGGACATTAGGTTGCTGCTACCCAATAGGAACAAACTATGATTGGAGCTGGAAAATTCATTAGGGCACCTTAGCATTCCCTGTGCTCAATAATTCTGAGCTATGGAAAACTATGGCAACATGATAAAAATGAGATCCAACAGGATTTAGATACTATAGAAATGGAGGTTTGGGTCTCCCTCACCAGATAAAGCACACTATCCAGCTGAGAGGGATAATAATGGAAACATAGCATGAATTGTGGAAGAAGGCAGCTATCATTATCAATTTTAGCCTCAGGTCCAGCTACAGAAGTGGAAGTTATAGCAATTATGTGTTACGTTAGTTAATTTTTTTCTTATATCCAGTTTCCCCCATGCTGCCATTATCTTATATGAAGAACACTAATGGTATAGGTAAACACAACTTTTCAGATAGGATTTTGACTGAATTGATACACTCCATGATGAAACATTAGCTCAGGAGACTCTGGGTATCCCCTATAATGGAGAAACAAATATTTCACTTTGACAAATGTGAGGATGCTGATAGACAAATGTGCTTGGTTGTACTGCGTATCTTTCATTTTACCTTCATATCCTTGCTTCACATTTCTGACTGGGCCATGTCCGAGGTATGAATTACATTAACAAGTGCCTTTGCTTTCTGGTTTCCATTTGGGTTCCGATGGACAGAGGTTTTAGGGGAAAGATGAGGAAAAAGTTTTCTCTGCTTATTCTTTGTTGTACCACAGCTTGTTGGGGGGCTGTGTTTCTCTATATAAGGCTGTAGTTCTTATTCTGTGGCCTTTTCCTATAGCTATAGCTCTCTCTCTCTCTCTCTCTCTCTCTCTCTCTCTCTCTCTCTCTCTCTCTCTCTCCAGATTCTGTTAATGTCTCACTCTCTTTGTTCCTTCAGATCCATGGATTGCACTAAATCTTATTCATATACGGACAATTGATTTAAGACAGGTGGAGTATCACAAAATAGTGAGAGAAAGATGCTTTTTCAATCAATGATGCTTCATTAGTTGAATATCTATATGGAGAAAAATAAAACTTGACCCCTAGCCCAAATCATACATAAAAATTGATTCAAGATAAGTTGTTGATCTAAACATCTAGAATATAACATAGTCATGAATTAGAAATAAAGACATATATTTTTAACCAAGTTGCCAAGAACCATAATCAAAAAGTAAACATCAATAGTGAACTGCATTAATATTAAGAATTCTGTTCATCAAAAGACATCATAAATAGAAAAAAAAAAAGAAATCTATACAGTAGGAGAAAACATTTTCTATACATATAACCAACTAAGGGCCCTTATCTGAATATATTAAAACTCCTACAGATCTGAGAAAATTACTGGAACCCAATGGAAAAAATAAGCAGGGGGCACAACAAGTACTTTTCAAAAGAGATAATTTATATGCCAATATGAAAAGGAGCTCAGCTTTGTTGTGATACATACAAATGAAAAACATAATGTGATACCTAAACATTTTTTTAATGACATTACTAAATTTGGGCAAGGAGATAAGGCAATGGAAACTTTATATCATAATTATGGGAATATCAGATGATTTAACCACATTGAAAATTCTTTGTCATTATCAACTAAAGCTGAGCAGACATAAACCCTATTTCCCAGCAGACCACACCTATGTATAGCCCAACATAATAGCGTGTTTGTATACAACAAGACATATTAACAGCAATGTTCAAGAACATTGACAAGTGATTATTATAATATTCCTAAAACAAGAAAATACTCAAATGTCCCTAAATAAATAAATTGTGGTAAGTTCATTCAATGGGATTGTATACAGCAAAGAAATGGACAAATAACAGGGATGAATTTTACAAACATAACATTGAGCAACAGAACCCAGACAGGTATACATTCTATATGATTCCATTTGTGTGAAATTTAGAGAACATTTAAAACTAAACTATTGTGTTTAGGAACAGAGGCTCAAGAAAGTGTTTACCCTTTAAGGCATGATAATGATTATTTTTAAAGGATAGTGATTAAAAGATGGTATCACTACAAACCTTACAGAAACAAAAAGTACCATGAGGAAATACTATAAACAATTGTATGCCAAGAAATTAGATAATTCAGAGAAAACAGACTAATTCTTAGAAACACAATTACTGAAACTCAAGAAGTAGAAAATTGGAGCAGACCTATAATAAGTAAAGACATTGAATTAGTAATTTAAACACTTCCCACAAAGCAAAGCCCAGAGCCAGATAACTTCATTGGTGAATTCTATCAAACATTTAAATATTAATTAAAACCAATTCTTGACAATTTTTTCCAAAACATAGAGGAAGAGGGAACATTTTTCATCTCATTCTGTGAGGACAGTATTACTATGACACCACAACCAAACAAAGACATCACAGGAAAAGAAACCCAGCCTACATATCTCTGCCCTGATGCCAGTGTGGAGGCTCAGCAGAGGTTCTCCACAGTTGGGTTGTGAGCAGAAGGAGAGCTTTAGTTTATCAGTTTATGTCAGGCTGAAGCTTACTTAACATCAGTCGGTGTTCGAGTTTATTACGTCAGTACTAGATCTTACCTCAGTTGGCTTTGGAGTACATCAGTGTGCACATTAGCACCTACCCACTGGACAGGAGGAAGACCAACCTTCTTCTTCCCACTGGGATCTCCTTCTGCTATCCTCTGGTGCTGAGACTCGCCTCAGTTCTTGTTCACAAGCTCTGTAGCCATGGAGGCCTCTGGGAGCCTGTTCAAGAAAGCCAGCTGTGCAACAACGAACATGCAGAACCGGGAGTGCTGAGAACTAATGTTGCCTATCATACTTACCATGTCCTCAGGAACAAAAGAGTTGGCTTTTTTGGTTTGGCTGACAGGCTTACCTGGAGCCAAGAAGACCACAGAGAGCATGGCTTTTGGAGGAGTACTTGGCTGGCTGTGGTATTCCATGCTACACTTTGTATGGTGACAATATTCGTCAAGGTCTAAATTATCATCTTGGCTTTGGTCATGAAGACAGAGAAATAGTTGCTGCACTGCAGAAACTGCTAACTGTTCGCAGAGGCTGGCTTAGTGTGCATCACAGGTTTTACATTGCATTATGCTCAAAATCTCAATAATGCAAGGTAGATTCCTAAGGGTACCAGTTTACCTGTTTTTCTGAAGTATTTGTTGATACTCCTCTGTACATTTGTCAAAAGAGAAATGTTAAAGGACTCTACAAAAAAGCAAGGGCTGAAAAATTAAAGGTTTTACTGGGATTGATTCTACATGTGAAAAACCAGAGGTCCTTAAATTGGTTCTGAAAACAGACGTGTTCAGAAGGTTGTGGAACTTCTAAAGGAAAGAGATATTATACCTGTAGATGCCTCTTATGAAGTAAAAGAACTGTAGGTGCTTAAAATAAACTTTCTTTGGACAAACCAGATGTAGAACCATTACCAGCTTTGAAAATTAATGCAGTGTATATGCAGTGGCTGCAGGTTTTGGGTAACCCATTCAATGGCTTTATGAGAGAGAGGAAGTATTTGCATTGCCTTCATTTTGATTATCTTCTGAATGGGGGTGTCAATATCTTGTCTATAGTTCTGACAGCTACTCATGAAGACAAAGTGAAGCTGGAGGGCATTGGCTCTGATGTAGGAAGGCTGCTGTGTGGCTATTGTCTGTAATCCAGAGTATTTTGAGCACAGGAAGGAGTGTTATGCCATCCAGTGGAGAACAATGTTCAAGAACCACCCCTACATCAAGATAGTTATGAAACAAGAAAATTGGCCAATTTTAGGAGATCTACAGTAATGTACAGTTGTGTCCTAGACCTTCATAGTCAGTCATCACTCACTCACCCAGAGAAATTTTGAGTCCTGCAAGATCTATTTATGGTAAGCACCCTATACAGGTGTACCATTTTTAATTTTTTATACTGTATTTTTACTGTACCTTTTCTATGTTTAGATATATTTATATACACAAATACTTACCACTGTGTTTTAATTACCCACAGTATTTATTACAGTAATGTACTATAAGTCTTGCAGCCTAACAGCAATAGGCTAGACCATATGTTAGGTGTGTAGTAGTCGAGGTTTGTGTAAATGCATTCTATGATGTTTGCACAGTGATGAAATTGCTTAATGATGCTGCTCAGAACATATCCCCATCATTACGTGGTGTATGATGGCAATGTTATAAAGGAGAAGTATCGTACTGCCCTCTTAACAGATGCTGGAGAACTATTAAATACAATATAACCTCCTTTCATGATAAAAATGCTCAACAAACTAGAAATAGAGAAGATACCTTTCTCAAGTTGACAAAGAACATTAATATTACCCACAACTAATACCATGCTTAATAGTGAAAAACTGAACCCTTTTCCTTTAAGATTAGGAAGAAGACCAGGATATTTGTTCTTGCCACTTCTACTTAACATTGTATTAGAGAGGTTTCAGTCAAGGCAGTTAGGCAAGAAAAGTAAAAAGCATACAGATTGGAAAGGAAGTAGTAAAGCTATTTCTATTCACAGGTAACATGATCTTGTATGTAGAAAACCTTAAGAACTCCTCCTCCCCCCGACACACATACCTTAGAACTAATAATCAAGTTTAGAAGGCTATAGAATACTAAATCAATATACAAAAATCAATTGTATTTCTGTACACTAGCAAGTAACAATTTTCAAATAAATTTAAGAAAACAATTCCATTTAAAATAGCATCAAAAAATAAATCATTAGGTATAAATTCTTTAAAAGTGCAAGACATACTGAAAACTACAAAGCATTGTTAAAAGAAATTTTAAAAGATCTAAATAAATGGAAAGACACTCCATGTTTATCAACATGAAGATTTAATATCAACATGCCAATACTGGACTGGCTGAGTGGCTTTTTGGTTAAGAGTTGGCTTGGGAGCCCGAGCTCTGAGTAGCTGGGCCACTGGTTTGGATCCCACATGAGGGCCAGTGATGCGGCATCCTCTACAGCTAAGATGGTGAACAACAACTTGACCTGGATCTGGGCTGCCGTGAGTCTCCAGCGATGGCGTAGGCAGCAGTGAGGTTGCTGTAAGATACTGTGAGCAGCTGGCAGCCGGCGTGAGCTGCCGTGAGCCATTGCGAGCATCTGTCCAATGGCTGGTGAGTGACTGCCTCACCCAGGAAGAGTGCAATGATAATTCCAACATTGAGCCAGTGAAGCGGTGTCCTCCACAACTAAACTGAAAAACAAAAGGACAGCAACTTTTCTGTTCACCTTCCCGAATTCCCCAAAAATCTTAAAAAAAAAAAAAAAAGCCAGTACTTCCCAAATTAATTTATAGGTTTAATGTCATAGCTATCAAAATTCTATCTGATTTGTGTACAGAAATTGACAAACCAATCCTAAAATTAAATGAAAAGTAAAGCATCCCAGAAGAGACAAAACCATCTTGTAAAAGAAGAATGAAGTTGGAGAATTCACTTCCTGATTTCAAGACTTACTAGATAGTAATTAAGGCAGTGTGGTACTGACAAAAGACTAGACCAATAAACCAATGTCACCTTTATAATCAATAGATTTTTCACAAGATTGCCAAGGAAATTGGATGGGGGAAAAATAGTCTTTTAAACAAATTGTGCTGTCACTACTGGATACCTACATGCATAAGAACAAAGTTGGTCCTCCATCTTACACTATATACAAAAATTAACTCAAAATGGATCATAGACCGAAATGTAAGATTTAAAATTATAAAATTATTAGAAAACATAAAAGTATGTCTTTGTGACCTTGGGTTACAGAGAGAGAGAGAATAGAAGAACTGAGGTCCCATTAAGTAAAATGGTTTTTTGTGCGTGTTGTTTCCCAGAAGTTCTACTGCATTTTCACAAATCTTTGCCGTAATTCTCATTCTCTAATTTGAATCTTTCTGTTCCTTGCAATAAAAAAAATCTTTGATTGAGAATCAAGATTTGTCCTTCTTCAGTGTTTCAAAACCAAGTACCATGCAGCATTTGTAATAGAAATTGTAACAAGTGATCAAATAAATAACTGAATAACTCTAAACTCAAAATGACTTAATAAAGGTGATATTGACTTACATAACTGAACAGTCAGAATGAGGCTTGAACTGGCACCTCAAATAAGATCTCCAAGGACCTTCTTTCTCATATCCTCCCTACTCTGCTTCTCTCTTGGCTATATCATCACGCTGCTCTGGTAACCCACTGGGAGTTCCAGAATCTTCTGATAATTTCAGCAAAATGTTTTGAACAATTCCAGATGTCGTATCCTCACAGGAAAACCCTCAGGGAAGTTAGTCTCTTACAGTAGCTGCTGTACATGCTCTGGAATCAGTTCCTTCCAGTGGTCTACATTGGAACTCATGTCCTTCCCTAGACCAATTATTGTGATAAGGTTACAATACTCTGATTGGCCTTCAGACAACAAAGATCCACCCCTGAAGCTGGGTATGCATTCGATGTCACCCAAAATGCATGGCTGAGAAAATAGAAGGAAAAAATTTCCTCCTAAAATATAAAGAAAGATACTCAAGAATAAATGCCAGGAAAACAACAAAAAAATATCCTTCAAAATGGCTTCCAGGGCAAGCAGAGTGGCTCAGTTGATTAAAAGCACGAGCTCTGAGCCACAGGGTCGCCAGTTCTATTCCCACATGGGCCAGTGAGCTGTGCCCAAACTGACCTGCTGCTGAGCTGCCAACAAGAGGCAGGATGGCTCAGCCCATGAGTGCACATGCTCCTCACAATAAGGTTTCCAGTTTGACTCCCGCATGGGATCAGGGACTGGGCACCCCCGCAACTAAGATTGAACACGGCACCCTGAGCTGAGTGGCCACAAGCTGCCCATGAGTGGCCGGATGGTGACTGGACTTGTAACTAAGCTAGCTGTGCCCTCCATAACTAAGATTGAAGGACAACAACTTGGCTGTTCCCCTTCCCCAATTCCCCAATAAAATCTTAAAAAAATAAATAAAAACTAAAAATGGCTTCCAGGCACCATTCTATAACATGGTATCAAAACTGTTATACATAGACTCAAAATCTTAAAAATTACTTTAGATTGCTTTTCACCTTAGAATTAACAAAATATTAACAACAGAATAAAGCTTTCCATATATATAATTTTAATTTCCCTAAACTGCATAATGGAACAAAGACTTGAAATTACAGTGGTGAATGTTACCATGCAAAGACAGTGCACCAAATATATTTATTCCCATCTTTCATTCAAATACCTTGCATATATTAGTAAGAGTGCAGAAACACCTACATAAATAAAAAAAGAAAAGTTATATGGTACAAACAGCCTATTTTCCTGAATGAATAAATAACATATAAAGTTGCTTGCCTTTCTTTATGTAGTCGATCCTGTGGGTATTTTAAGAGAATGGTGTTTCGAAGACAGCTACGGAAAAATATCAGTGAAAATGTGATGATGTGTTACATTAGCCTGTGAAACATATAGGTTTTGCAATTTTAAATTAGTAAAATATTTAAAACTACCTCTAAATAAGTATATTAATAAAATGCTTTGTTACTTAAAGTAAAAGAGAAAAGGAATACAATTATGAATTACACCCCTTTCTTGGTTTTCTCTCTTCAAATGTATCAAGTGTTTATACCTGCCTCCTTTGTGCAATCAAATGAACAGAAAATCCTGAGTTTGTAAAACCAGAGTGTATAAAATGTAGGTTTACTTTTTAAATCATATTCAGTTACGTTTGTCATTAATGATTACTTAAAAATATACAACCACCATGTTTTTGTTGCAAAAGTATGATATAAAAAGCATTATATGCCAATCTTCAAATTTGTTTTTATAAGTGAGGTACTAAACAAAAGTGGATTAAGAGTAATACCCCTCACTATAAATATTCAATAATACTCTGCTGAAATCTAGAACTTGATATAAGTATATTTTAGTTTATTTATATGATTTATTCAATGAATTTTATTTTTAAAATTAGGCTCACAAATTTTATTATTTTTTTAAAAGTTGAAACTAAATGCTACACCTCTTTCCCCCTATTAGTTTAATGTGTGTATCAGACTATTTTCCCCATGCCTTTGAAGAAAAAATATAGTACCTGAGGTTTGAAGAATTCTACCTACTTAAGCTCTTTTAAAATTACTTGACTTGAGCTATGAAATTTTATTGATTCTTTGAACAATAGTATTCCACTCAAGGGAAGAATAGATGTGATCCATCAAGGCTCTGTATACATAACACAGAAAATCAGTTCAGGAATAAAATAATAACAACGAAACTTTTACATTAGTAAAAATTATTAGAGAATCCTAACATTTGAATTCATATTACCAAGTAATAGATGGTTAACTATTATTCACACCTTTCCCTTTTTAAAAAAATTTTATTGGGGAATTGGGGGAAGGAACAGCATTAGGGAATCGGGGAAGGGGAACAGACAAGTTGCTGTCCTTTTGTTCTTCAGCCTAGTTGTAGAGGACATCGCTTCACTGGCCCATGTTGGTATTATCATTGCTCTCTTCCCAGGCGAGGCAGTCACTCGCCGGTCGTTGGTCAGCCACTCACTGCGGCTCACAGTAGCTCACGCTGGCTGCCAGCCACTCACACTGGCTGCTAGCTGCTCACGGTAGCCCAGCTCCAGGTCAAGCTGTTGTTTACCACCTTAGCTGTAGAGGGCACAGCATCACTGGCCCTTATGTGGGATCCGAATCAGGGCCCTGCTACACAGAGCTGGAATCCCAAGCCAACTCTTAAGCAACACGCCACTCCGCTGGCCCAAGATAGTCTTTTACAATTCCTCCAAAACATTTTAAACTATTGGTATCACATTTAGATTTTTAATCTACACAGAATTAATAATGGTATTTGGTTAGAGATGGGGAGTCTCAATTTTTTCCTCCATATTGATAACCAAATGTCTGAACACTGTTTAGTCAATAGCCCATTCTTCTCCGCTAGTAGGCAATGCCATCTCTGCCACATATCAGATTTCCATCCACGCATTGAGCTATTTCAAGTTCCCGTTGTCATTGGTCTATTATTAATATTTATCTTTCATAGAACAGTGTACACTGACTGTACTGTTTATAGCTTTATATTATTTATAGTTCATAAAAAGTATTTATATATGGTAAGACAGCCTCCTTATATTATACATATTCAAAATTATCTTAGCTATTTTAGTCTTTTGTACTTTCATATATTGTATAATCATATTGTCAAATTCCACAGAGGTATTACAAAAAACAAAAAACAAAAACCCTGTTGAAATATAGATGGAATTTTGTCTTATTTCACTGGCACAGATATCCAGTTTTGATGGAGATGGAGAGGGTGAGACTTAGCTGTTAATCATTCATTTATTTTCTATAGTCAGAAGGATTAGTCTTATTTTTAATTTCTTCTCAAATCACTATTGGCTAGTTATATTTCTCTAGAAAAGTTGCCTTAAGTTTTCAAATGATGACTTAAAATTGTTTATAATATCACCTTTAAAAATAACTTCTCAATTTCTAGGGTTATAACACTACTCTTTTCATTGCTAATATTCTTCTTTAATGGATTCTCTCTCTTGTATTTTTATGCTCAGTCTTGCCAGGGGGTATTTGTGTTATTAAACTTTTCAGAAAGTGAGTGTCTGCTTTTGCAGATCCTCTCTATTTTCTTTTTTTTTTTAAAGTAATTTCTCTTCTTGCTACTGTTTCATTCTTTCAACTAACCTTGAGTTTATTCTGTTGTTATTTTCCTAATTCCTTTAAATTAAAAATTTAGATTATCAATCTTCAAATTTTATAACATAAGTCGTAAGGGTGTCAAAATTATTTTAAGCAATATTTTACCTACATTCCCTACATTTTTTAATGCAATGTTTTCATCAATTTTCAGTCTTAAATATTTTCTAATATCTAGTATTATTTGTATTTAGAACCAAAGATTGTTTGGAAGTCTCTTTTACTATAATACTCAAATTAGTATTTTAATGATTTCTAAATTAAATACATTTTAATAGAAAAGGTAATCTGTTAATTCTTTTGATTTTTTAAAAATACTTAATGGTATAAAATGTGATTAATTCATGCAAATGTCCCATGTATATTTGTGAAAAATACACATTCTCTAATTGTTAAATGTAGAGCTGTACATTGCCCAGTACATCAGTCTTGCTAATTGTATTGTTCAAATATTCCATAGTTACCAGGGTGCTTGTCTGCTTTCTCTATCAAGTATTATGAGTGAGTTTTAAATTTTCTATTATGAATGTTAATTTATTAATTTTTCTTCACCATTCTGCCAGTTTTGCTATGTATATTGCAAATATATATATATATATATATATATATATATATATATATTGCACATAAATACATATACATGTATATGAAGAGCATGCTGTTGGATGCTTATAAATTTAGATTTTTAAAAATCTTCCTGTGAGAATTATAACTTCTATCAATAAATATTGATTTCTGTACACCCCAAAATATATTATTATTATGAAGTCAATTTTATCTAATAAAGAAAAAGAGATGGATATACTTACATAGCTCCACCAGATTATTTTGTTTAGTATTTGCTTGACATCTTTATCCTTTTACTTTTTGCTATTATGTGTCTAATGTTTAAAGTGTGTTTTGAAAATAGCATATATCTATATTTGTTCTTTATCCAAACTTGAGAATATTTTCATTTTTACTATCAACAGTAATTGTGGTTACTAGTATGCTCTGAGTTAGTTCTAGAACTTGATGCTTTATATTTATCCTGCTTTTTCTTTGCTTCTTTTTCTTTCTGCTTTACTTGCTTGCTTTTGAGTCAGTCAGGCATTTTACATTCTGTTTTCCCTCCACCAATAGCTAGAAAGTTACCTAATATATGTATTTAGGTAGGGTCAAACTAGCTTTTGCAACAAGTTTCCATATCTTAGTGTTTGAATGCAGTACATCTAACGAGGAGCTGGCTTGGAGCCAATCACTGGAAGCAACCCTTAAATGGTAACTGATGAATTGCTGAAGGCTGTGTGTGGACTAGCTTGCAAGTTAAAAACTCCTAGGCGGACAGTTTTAGTGAAGCCTTCTATTTCTAGGAGTCCAAATCAGAGAAGAATTCCCCCTCCCCCATTTTAGGAAGGGGGAAAGGAAAAGTAACCATATTGAAATACACCCAGCGCATTCTGTCTTTCATAACAAAGCCCTGCCTTCAAGAAAAACTATGATACCAAGGATAAACAGAGACATAACATAAAAATAAAGAGATTAATTTTCCAAGGAGACATAACAATCAATAATGTGTGTAATTTGTATATGCATGCATATACACATATGGGTATACGTGGGTGTGTGCACCTACTAATGTGTTTATGTGTATGTAGCTTATATGTGTGTATGTGTACATAATATATCAATATTGGTTTATAAGTCTTAACAAATGTTAACATACTAGAGCAAAATGTTAGATCATATTGATGATATTATTATTTAGTATCTCTTTCAAAAACTCAGTTTCTCCTGCTGACTCATCTCAGCCAGAGTAACTTTCATGCTAGTCACTGCATAAGTCCTAATACCATGCTCCTCCCCATGCCTTCTCTAGCACCACTGGGCACTCATTCATTTATTCACTCAATATTTATGGACTGCCTAATGTGTGAGTCCTTGATAGTAACTGATATCAATTGCCTATGTAAAATATTCACATATATTTATAAGGAAAACCTACATTCCTTTCAATAAGTCCAATCTAGTGGGAGCAATTTTTAGCATTTGTGTAATGTTTGATATTGACCTTTGTTAATATCCTCACTTCTTTTCATTTACCGCTTTAATATAATATACTAAATATAATTATGATCCCATATTATAGATGACAAAATTGAAAATCACAGAAGGAATATAACTTGACCCAAATAATACGGACAGTAAGGGGAGAGCCAGGATTTGGATGCACTATGATGTCTTGATATCTTGATTATTTATTCAACAACCAAATTCCTATGTAACACAGTATTCCCAGATGGAATAGGACACCTCCCTTGCTGAGACAAAGAACATATGTATACTACTTCTTTCTTAGTGCTTTTTGAACATACTCGAATCCTTCAAATGCTAGTGTCTTGCTGATTCTGAGTCCTGAGTGGATGGAATTGCACATGCATATGCCTATTGATGTCTGGGCATTCTTTGACTGTTGCTCCCCTGCCTTTAGCAGCAATGCAAGAACAAAGACCTCTAATACCATTTTAAATTTTCACTGCATCAAGGTCAGCCTCTGTCTTTTACCAAAGTCGTAAATGCATTCTGCAGTTTTAAACCAAATAATAACCATCCCATACAGACTAGGTCTGACTTCAACATTATTGCTTTTTTCTTTTCTTTTCTTTTTTTTTTTTTTTTTATGTTCATAACTGTCTTAAATTACTGTTCCCTCCAGCATCAGCAATGCTGTAAAATTTTCAGGGACAAGACTTTACTGCCTACCTCCACTTCCTACTTTATTGTCAGTGGCAATTTCAATTGATTTCATTCTTGTGTCACTGTCACTCCAATTTCTATCTTCAGGTCTTATGTGGTGTCATGAAGTTCAGAGTTAATGTAGGAACCTTTACTTTAATAGAAAAATAATGTTCTTTGACTTTTTCTCTAACATTAATAGAGAGCCAGCCAAGGCCAGCCCCAAAATACAGCAAAACTAAAATTCTTTTCTAATGCCAAGGGGCTCTTCACTGTCTCTGTGTGAGTTATAGTGAAGCAAGGATTATCATTTACCTGCAACAAATAAGAAAACAGATTTCAAGAAATAGGTGGACTAGTTTTTCTGATGCCTGGCTTCAGTTTCCTGTTTTATCACTGATTGGATGTGCCTATGACTTCAGGTGAAGGTCTTAATCTCTCTACGATTCTCTCTCACCTCTCCCTCACCTTCCTTGTAAAAAATTGGGATTCAGCTATTGCCATTTATTTTCCACTCAGGGATGCTTTAAGTTCGAGCCCAATGGAAAAAAAAAAAGTATGGTACAAATTGTTACTACTGACAATGGATCTGATCTTGTATTGAGCTAAGATGAACAAAATCCTCTCCGGGGAAGAGAACGCTTCACCTGTGTGAGGTAAATGAATTCCTCCGTGACTGTAGGGAATGGTGAAATTGCTGGATGGTATACTGATGTCCCAAAGAGTTTATTATCTTCAACACATTTGTGAGTAACTTGCCCAACTTGATATAGAAACCAGTCAATAATAATGTCTTTTTGGATTTACACAGAAAAATTGGATAATATGTGCAGTTCTTTGTTTTTATTCTGGTATCGGTAAGTATCATGTGTCAGAGGCAGAAAAAGGATGGCTATTTCTTAGAGCCAGTGTCTGCCCCTACCCTGCTCCCCTTCCCAGCTGAGGCTTGTGGGGTGATGGTACCTGAGTTGGCACCTAAAATTAAAAATAAGGGGTGAAGAGGAGGAAAACAGAAGGCAGAAAGAACATAAATGATTTCCCAGGTATTTGTTCCTTGCTTTCTCTGTGCATAGGGCAAATTCGCTAAAAAGAAGGAAATCATTAAAAAAAAAAAAAGCCTCTGAGGAAGGTAAGGGATTTACAAAATTGTAGTTATTTCTGGGCAACCGATAGAGTTTCTGGTAATAAACCATGGACAGGACGAGTCATATGACTTATGGTCTGAACACTGATACTTGAGTCACTAAAGTAGAACTGAATGAATCAATCCATATTAGAAGAGGGCCTTTCCTGGAAAATCCAGCTGTATGACTCCTTTACCTCTGCCCTCTATCTGAGAGTATAAACTTACCACTCCTGGCTTCTACCTCTCCTTTCATACAGCAAATATACTAAATAATTACATCATGTTGAAAATAGGCCAAACATTTTCTCAAGCACTTGGAAAATTATAAATTAGTCGTTGGTAGAATGATTTCTACTATAGTTTACCTGAGTCTTCAAAATTGTCCTTTTTTTTTTATTTAACAGATAAGCAAATAGCTTTTCCTTTTCAGACTCCATAATTTCCACAGCGAAATTGAAATTCTAAAAAGGGCATAGTGGCACTTATTTCTTTAAATCTTATAGATGTTATTTTGTTGTTTGTTCTCAATATATGTTGAAATTGTAGATTTTTCCAATTTCTATCACATTCATTTCAGAAGTGTGCCATCCCCAGATGATACAGAAATTTATATTTCTGTATCCAGACTGTAGCCAGAAGAGTTTATCTTAAATAGGTTTAATTGTTCTTTTATTATTTTATGGTGTTGATTTTAAAATATATAATGAAATAGAAAAAACATAGCAGCTACTGACTATTTGGAATAATTATTTTTCTATCAGCAATATTCTTTGCACTAAAAATAAACAAGTATAAACAGTGATTGGAATTAATCAGTGAGGATATTTTTAGCGACAAGGAGCATAAAATTCCAACCAAAGTTATTTAAATCACAGAAAATTAATTACATAACATAACAAAAGTTTGGGAGTGCGTAGTTCTGGACTTAATTCAACAATTCAACAATGTCAGGTTCCTCTGTGATTCTCTTGGCTTCTTCTCATGATCACTAGATGACTTCACTGGCTCCAAGTATCCCATCCTTGTATAACATTCAAAGATAAATAACACAAGCTTTTATTAGGCATGCCTTTTTAAGGGCAAGAAGAACTTTCCAGGGTGCTCCCAGGAGATTTCCAGTTCTATTTCACTGGCTGAGGTATTATGACATGTCCCTTTTGCTAACATTGGAATGAAATTATCATGATCGGCTTCCACATTCATCCCTCTAGGTTTGGGGAGTGACCCATGAAGCAACTGAGAACCCAATGCTTGAATAAAATCAGGATTCTATTGGGAAGAATAAGGGTGGGAATTATTTACAAAATGTGTGGGCATGGTTGATGAAAAGTATTATATCAAGGGATGGAAGAATACAAGGCTACTCTCAGTGGGAGCTCTTACCATGCCTCGGGTTTGAAGAAACAAGGACAGGAGAGAAGGCTGTGAAGCATGGGTTACTGGTAGGAGCCATGACCTTCCATACAGCGAAGTAGCCTGCCCACTGCAATTTTGAAGGGAGGATTAAATACCTCAACCTAACTTTCCTCTCTCTCTCTGGTCTTCTCTAGTGAGAGGATCCACCCTGGAGCCAGAGAGCATGGGAACCGGGTGTCTTGTCTATATGTCAGACTCCTGGGACACAGAGCTGAACTGTGGAGTTTAAGAAGGCCAGAGTGTGGCTAGGAGGGACAGAGATACTCATCACAGGTACCATTAATTGAGCACTTATCCTGTGCCTAGCAATATGATAAATGATTTACATGCATAAAATAGGGATTTAGTGTGACAACAATAGTGGGGATAAACGTACTCTTTAGTAGACACCCAAGAGATAGTAGCATTGTTTGTAAACTCTTTGAAGGGAAATTATGTGGAGAGTGCCCAAGGGTGAGTGAAAGAAACATAGAGAGATACAGATTAATTATCGTGTAGCTAAGGAAGAGGACAATCCTCCAAACCTGGGAGGAGATGGGGGTTTTAGCTGATTTTGCAAATTGTGATGATCCATACCCAACTTGGTGTCAGCTCTCTCAGAAAATACAGCACCTTGGAAGAGAATGGTTGTGTGCTCTACCTAAGGACACGAAAGGCCTTAGTAGAGACCTTCACACCACATCTAAGGTGGACACAGAAATAGCAGAGTCTCTCAGATTTGAATCGATCATGTGCACTTGGCTGTTGAACATCTAAATAGCAACTGCAGTGGATTGAGGAGTTAAGACTTTTCTTCTTTCTAGCCACAAAATATGACTCCTACATTCTTAGACAATACTTATCTGTGGCAGGAGGTGGAGAAGAACACATATGAAGGATAATTGTGTCACCATTCTGGAGAATGAATAGCTGAATGAGATTAAATTTTTATTTGGAAAAATAATGAGTCAGATTTAATTTGTATGTAGAAAAATAATGACATTTCTGATACCCAAGTGTGATGGAGTAAAATCAATATCCTGAATAGTTGAAGCATCTGCTTTATCATATCAACTTTGTGAAGAAGAATTACTCTCTCTCTTTTATTGAAAATGAAAGTAGGTTTAAAGAGTTCCCAAAACTTGTCTATGATCATGCCACCATTAAGTCGCTGACTTGGGACTTGTACTCAGGACAATGTGCTCCAGAGCCCCTGCTCTCAATCATTTTTCTCTATTACACAGAATTGACTGGGATGGAAATGTGGTTACATTATCTAGATATCATGGAGCCTTCTGCACAGCACACCGGGTAATCCCATTGGATAACACTTGCTGCTACTGTGCTTTAAGTAAATAGCAACACAACAGTGTTTCATTGAATCTTTATAACCAGCATCCCTTGATACTCACATTTGATTTCTTCAAAATAGCCAAAAATGTTACAGCCACCACTGCCACCCATTATAATTTTGCAGATGAGGAAACCAAAATTAAAAAAAAAAAGGAAGGAAGGAAGGAAGGAAGGAAAGAAAGAAAAAAGAAAGGCTACCTAACTGGAGGAACCAGGACAAGAACCAAAACCCTTTGATTCCTAGTTCTGTATTCTAAACCCTCTGTGCTTTAAATACAACACATAAATGAAACAAAACAAAAACAAACAAAGAAACACTACATTGGTTTCTCCTTCTCAGAGTACAGGCAGCAATTCAGTGTTTGGACAATGAGATTGAAAACGCAAAGAGATCTGTATGTAGCACTGTGAGAATGCCAAGAGTCTGCTGATGGAAGCTAGAGAGAATGGGTAAATGTCAAACAAAGATCAGTGACTCTGAGGCTCACTTACTTTTTCAATACAGATCAAAATCCTTAGTACAAACTGCTAATACGCCGCATCTGTCATGTTACTCCTCAGTTATATCACCACTATCAAGGGATGGCAGGTCTTCCAATCCTGCTAGGATTACATCTCTAGCCTTAAAAGCTGTTTCTCTGACATAAGACTTTTCTTCCGGGCCTTATTATTACAGCCTGAGAATCCTTTCCCTCTCCTCTGTTCTTTCTCTTCTTGGATTACTGATCTTGATTGATGCCATCATAAGTCCCTCAGGTTCCCAAGAACAAAATTTGAGTAATCACCCTTGAAACTTATTTTCTATGACCCCTCAGAGCAAATCAGCCATTATCAGGCCCATTCTATTTTTGAAATGCTCATTAAATCAGACCCTTCTTATTCTTTCCCCATCACTATCTGCTCTACCCTAAATCTAATCTTATTTCTTCCCTTAACTGAGCTTTGTTAGACCTCTCACTGCTCTCTTATCAGCAGTCTCTCCCACTCAAATTTATATGCGCTCCTACCAGAATTACTTTCATAAAAGAAAGTTTTGAACTTCTCTACCCCTTGCTTAAAATTTATTCAGTAATATTCACCTATTTGTTAAAGCCTAAGTTCCTAGGAACAACCCACAGACCTTTACAATCTGATGCCAGCCTCCCTTACCATCTCCTTTCCGCCCCATTCTACATCCTCTGCTTATACTCTCACCCTGCTAAGTGTCCTTAAGTCCCTGATTGCACATGCCATTTCTTTGCCTTTACTTCCCTCTCTGTCTTGAATTCTCCATCATATCCTTTTAAACAACCTGAAATATCATCTCCCCCATGAAGTCTTTCCTAACTCCTGAAGCATAGTCAGTCAGTCCTATATCAGGATTATATTAGTACTTTGGCATAGAACTGGCGGGTAACAGCTGGAGCTTAAGCTGTGTTTCTGATGGAATTCAGTTATATCTAGGCATTGCTGGCAGCCTGGATGGGGAAAGATCTGTGGAAGCTACCTGCATGAGGAACCAGGTATCTTTCAGGTGTCAAACCCAGATCCAGTTTTCTGGGGAGTGCCGTTGTGTACACAGCATTGAGTCTGTTTCTCAGATTTTCCTCCTGCCTGGTCCACCACTGCTCCAAATTCCTGTCTAAATCCTTGGGAATGAAAATTACAAAAAAAAAAAAAAAGAAAAAAAGGTAATCTCATTGATAGTTCTGTGGGCCACTAAAATCATGGCTCACAGATTGTTTGAGCATAGCCATAAAATGCATAAGTCATTTTGTTTAGGGTTGTATAGAAGTAGCTTTATGGACTGGTATGGATTCATGGAACTCACTCTAGAACCTAGATGCAGCTTTGAAAACGGCAGTGCTAGAAGTGTTCATTGCCTTCCCCTCTGTGATGGGGGATGGGAAGTAAAGGGAGAGAAAGGATAGGCTGCAGAAACTTATGCCATGTGGCTACAGGACAAGAAAGGGTTTCAGCCATGAGCGTCCCTCAAAGGGACTAAAGCAGGAGAAAAGTAGGGATTGCACATGAGAGAGAGTTCAAAAAATTTATGGATGAATCTAAATAAGAAACACCTTAGGGACATATATCCATTAATTTGACACTTACTCATGCAGGTCTATTGTGTGTGCTCAACATACCAGGTGCCAGGGACATGGCAGAGAACACGACAGGCACAGGAAAGTCAAGGTAGATAATAAACAAGTCCATGATTAAAGGAATAGGCCATTTGAGGCATAAAAGAGTGCTACGAAAAAACAAACAGGTGGATATGATAGAGAGCCAGGGTCAGGGTAGGGCAGGCTGAGGAGATAGCACTTGAACTGAGACCTGAAAAAATATAAAAGAATCAGTCATGTGAAGATCCTGAGGGGAAGAAACATTCCAGGTAATACGAATAGGGAGCATAAAGGTCTTAAGACGGTAATGAGCCTGACATTTCAAAGATCCAAAAGAAGGTCATTGTAGAAACCACAGTGAGAGAGTGAGAATGATAGGAGGTAATTCATGGAGATAAATAGGTGTTGAGTCATGCAGGACCTTTTACAACATGTTCAGGAGTTTGAACTTGATTGTGTGTAATGGGAAGCTATTGGGGGTTTTAGCTAGGAATTGACATGGTCTGAATTTTGTTTTTAAAGCTTCACTATAGCTGCTCTGTAGAAAGTGGAATTGTGTAGGGCAGGGGCAGCAGAAAGAGAAGCAGAGAGACTGGTTTAGAGGTTATGGCAGTATTTCAGGCAAGAATGGGTGCTCAGATTAATATACTAACAGCGTAAAAGGGGGAAAAAGCTGACTTCAATGTATTTTTCAGGGACAGTAGATAGGATTTGCTGTCATGTTGGGTTGAGGGTAGAGAAGACAGCAGAATTGGAAAACAGGCCATGGTTCCTGGTTAGAGCAACTCTTAAAGAAATGACCATTGGAAGGGGGAAAACTGGGAACAAGTGTGTGTTGGGAGCAAGGGGACATGGGGCTAGTAATTTTGTGACCTATTAGAAATCTAGAGGATTTGTCAGTTGGATAAACAAAAAATGTCTGGAGGTCAGGAAAGAGGTCTTGGCTACACAGTTAAGTTTCTGAGCCATCAGCAGATGGTGGGTAGTTAAAGTAATGAGAGCAGTTCCAGAAATAAGTGGGGAGACTTGAGGAAGCAAATTGGGTTCTACCATTTTATCTGGGAGTGATATTTATTAAATCCTACTGATGTTTCTTAGATACTTAGGAGGAGAATATTCATCAAGAATAGAGTGAGCTATATGAGGTTCCAAGCTGAAGGACAGAGGTCTGAACCCAGAAAAAGTTGTTAAACTTGTATTTTTTTTTTCTTCTTCTTCTTCCTTTTGCTTTCCTGGCTTGTGATGTTATAGTTCCTAAATATCTCACATGCCTTTTCTTGAAGATGCAACATTTGCTTTGGTCTTTGAACTTCTAAGGCATCTCCTTTTGGGCTTGTCAGCATTTCTTTATTTAAGGAGTAATGCTTATGTGATTAGAGAAACACACATACAAATTCACAACTTGACTTGCTAAGAAACTAGTTGGTAGAGCCAAAAAAAAAAAAAAGGGCAAAATTTCAATAGTCAAAAATTAATCTTGAAATTTCTCCTAAGTTATCCATATAAAACATAATGTATGGTTTTATATGTCAGCCCTATACCGAAAAGCTTGCTTTTCCTCCAGCATTAGTAGACTGCTGCTTCTGTTGTTGAGTACTATTTAGATGAAACTGGATTGTCCCCCCAAATATCAGCAAATAAAGTCATGAATATGCAAAGGATGTATGACATGACTCCACATTGTATTCAGTACTGATCTAAGCATCTCCATGGCCAGATATCTAGATTATAAAGGAGATTTTTCTCAGTAGTAATGGAAGGGAGCTTTATGTATTAAGATGTCTAAGAACCATACAAACACAGAAATGAGGCTTCTAAAAACATGTGTCTCTGATTCAGGAGCAAGGACTGATAGCTTATCATGGAGTGGGTATTGTAATACATAAGAATTTGTAAGGCACATCACAGAAGTAACGTCACATTTACAAATTTTATGTGCTTTGAGTCCCCACTCCAAAAAGCTAACAAGAAATTCAATCCTTATCAATCGCTGAGGCTGCTACCCAAAGACACTGGGATCGCACATGATCAAGCATGGAGGACGCTCTGGTGTTTTGTTCAGGAAGTTCACTGTCTATGCTCTGTCAGCCAGCAGGGTCCCTTGGGAGCGGGGGCTCCACTCTGTCAAGCACAAAGTATCCAAGTACCTGGGTACACCAGGTAGTGACTCTCCTCAGAGATTCTATTGCCTTGCTCCCCACTCTCAGGCAGGTATCGTACTTTCTTCTAGAAGGTGCAGAGCCCTGACCTGGCCTCTTCCTCTACCCCGACTCCCTCTCAGAATGGTGCTTCCCCTGTCAGCCCTGCCCTTAACTTCACTTGTGGTTTCCCCCTTTCAGGGAAGGGCCAGCACTATCTTCTCATTGTGGTTGGACTTTAAAAAACAATGTTACTTCTTTGCCTTCACAGTATGAAAGACCCTAAGAGAATATCACAAAGCCTTGGTATGTCAGAATCAAAATGCATGCCAAAGGGAGCACAGTACAGCAAAATTCACATTTTCATAAATTATCCAACCACCTTCTTTATGGTAGAGAGAAATGGCTTTCTTGAATGAGAATTGCAAAGTATTCTATGAATATGAAGAATGGATATCATCTGTTAAAACTACAAACACATACAAATCCAACAGATTTCTCAAAATTTGGTCCTTTGAGCCAGGTTTGAGGTGGCAAATTGCCTATTTTTACCCATAAAGAACACCAACCAAGTCAAAAATTCTTCTAAGTATAGACAACCTTGAATGACTTTGTTTTCACTACTTTACCCTGAAAATGTGAGAGGCTACAGATACTGAAAGAGAGTATTGGTGCTAGCAAGAAGCTAATTCCATTTTTATGCTGAATTTGGTGACAAATGGGATACAGTCTCATCTGCACACTGTCTGGTGGGAGAGACAGATTTGCAGATGGCACTTTTAGTATGTTACAGTATAATCTGTCTGTCCCATCATAGTGTAACTTCCTGTATACTTAGATTTAGAGTCTGGTGCACAAAGGACATCAGTAAGTGAAACACACTGCCATGCTGCCATGACTGGGAAAAGGCTTTTCTGCTTAGTTTTCTATTTGTCATGTCTCCCTTCCTATAACTTGAGGCTCTCACTTATTTCTTATACTCTATGATGCATTTACTTCCTGGTCCACTGGGCCAATTTCTTTGGAGTTCCCTGTGACAAAGTCAGCCATACTCCAGCTCCTTGGCCTCTCCCACTGATGTACTATACCAGATGCTACAGAGGGTGTTTTGTTTGGTTTGGTTTGGTTTTTAATCAGGCTCACTGCTGCTCTCTGGTTGATTCTGGTTTGAGAATGCCCCTATAATTCCATTAGGATCAGCTTTTTGCCCCCTGTTCCTTATCAGAAATCACTGTTAGATGGAAAACAAGAAATCCCATTGCTTTGGTTAACTGGGTCACTAAGAACCATAGCATTCCTGCCCTGAAAGCATAATTAAAGCCTTGACAAATTAGTATTAAAGTAACCTTAATTAACTAACCTAACTTACCACTAATCGAGGAAATGGGTCTTCTGAGGGACTGTGGATCATTTTCTAGTCAGTACACAATAAGGTGATATACATATATACCCCTAGTGATGCACTCATTAAAACAATTAAAACTCTTCATTGTTAGGAATGTAAGTTGGAGAGTACTTGCTTACTTGGTTATTTATTTATACTCTGCTTCTTCCCACAAAGGATTGGGCTCAGAGGACATTATCTTGCATTTGTACTACAGAGCTCTTACCATGATTATGATCCAAGAAGTTATTTAGCATATTCTTCATTTGCTCTGGATTACTAGTAAGCCCGTAATAATTATTTTCGCAGAGTAATGCAGAGGCTGTTCTATCTGATTTCTACATTACGGATAGTCACTAGTTACTATGTGACAGCATATGTCACTTCACTGCCCTAGACCACAGCCTCCTCATCTGTAAAACGAGGCCAATATATTAAAGACCTTTCAACTTTAACATGCTCTGATCTACATGAGTAAAGTTTCTCTTGACTTCTAAGTCTTCTGTCTTGCAAACCAAATAGGCATAATGTCTATTCTGTAAAGCAAAGAGTCATTTTTTTGTGACTGCTCGCAGCTATTGTCCTTTTTTGAAAGTTTTCATCATATACTCTCCAAATCTGCATAATGAGAAGGCAAGATAACAAACTATTTCTAAAAGTAATTCCAGGAACACAGGAGAGGGTCCATGAAAACAACTATCTTAGTTAGCCCTCATATCTGACGCTCCATACTTCATTTCTATAATGTAAGAAATGTTCATCTATCTATCATTTGCCATTGATACGAATGAGTTTCCAAGACTTTTACCTTTGCACTGATTTGGAGTTAGAGGGGACAAAAAAAAACTAAAAAAAATTATAATGCTGTTGTGGAGATACCACTGAAAGAAACTCAAGTAAAAACAAGAGGCACCAAAATCATCATAATATTTCTCAAGTCAGGTGCATGTCCCTGGCTAGCCCTGCTTTTTCTGTTATAAGAATCCATATCTATTGTTGACACTCAGGTACTTGTAGTGGAAAAGGCAGTACTAAGCACTAGAACCAATATATGAATGAGGCTGTGAAACATCGGGTTCCAAACAGGTTTAACAATAAGTTAGCTTTCTTTTAGTTTGGGATTGTTTAAAAGAAAGCTGCAAAAAGCCTGGAGGTAGAGATGCCCGTGGGCCTCCCTTCCAGCAATGTTTCTCTGTACTAGGAGTGCTGAGAACATCAGCTACTGATTCATCATCTGACAGCCACAAGTTATATCTGAAGGACACATCCTGCCTGTGAAAATAGATGCCACATATTTTCAAGTTGCTCCATTATGTTTTAGTCACTGTCAGCATTCATAATGAATGAGTCAATCAATCAATCAATTGATCAATCAATAAATGACTAAGCAAATTAAAGTGATTTCTTCCTCTCCATCTAAAAAACTTACATCTGTTTCACTCATCTATGTAATGTGTGCAAAATATACAGAAAAGGGCTTTTGGAGGCCATCATTGTCTAAGTGATTTTCAAACTTTAGTGTCCATAGAATGATTCAGAAAAGGTATTAAATACGCTTTCTTGGGTCCTCACACCTCGAGATTCTAAGTCAACAGAGCAGGCACAGGAATGTAAATGGTAATAGCACACACACATGCACACACATACACACACTTCAAATTTCGTTTCTAATTTGGATAGTCAACAGGCTGCACTTGGGAGAAAACTGCTTTATGAGGGACTGTTGATTCTCTGGTCTATCACTCTGATATCAAAATCTCAAAAAAGTGAGTTGCAACCATCCCACTTTTGTGACCAGGGTCAGTCAAACGGAAGCAAGCAACATCCAAGTAAAAGAAATCCAGAAGCTTGCTGAAGTGCAAAGGGACATTAAAATATTGACCTCAGGGGCAGGCCGAGTGGCGTGTTGGTTAAAAGTTGGCTTGGAGGGCTGGCCGAGTGGCTCAGTTGGTTAAGAGCTCGCTCAAGAGTGTGAGCTGAGCTCTGAGCAAGAGCGGTTCGATGCCAGCCTGAGCTGAGTTGCCGTTGAGTTGCCAACAGGTGGCAGGATAGCTCAACTAAAAAAAAAAAAAAAAGAGTTGGCTTGGGACTCCAGCTCTGAGCAGCAGCCCTGGTTCGGATCCCACATGAGGGTCAGTGATGCTGCGCCCTCTACAGCTAAGATGGTGAACAACAGCTTGTCCTGGAGCTGGGCTGCCCCCAGTTGCTGGTGACAGCGTAAGCTTCAGTGGGGCTTCAGTGAACTGCCTTGAGCAGCTGTGAGCTGCCATGGGCCACCTGAGCAGCCATCCAATGGCGGGAGAGTGACTACCTCACCCAGGAAGAGCGCAATGATAATAACAACATAGGCCAGTGATACAACATCTTCCACAGCTAGACTGAAGAACAAAAGGACAGCAACTTGTCTGTTTCCCTTCCTTCCCCAATTCCCCAATAAAATCTTTAAAAAACAAATATTGACTTCAGGACTTACTATAAAGATAGAGTAATCAAGACAGCATGATATTGGCACAAAGATAGATAGATTAATAGATCAATGGAAACAATGGATAGTAAAGAAATAGACATACTTATATGAGTAATTAATTTTCAGCACAGGTGAAATGAATTCATTGGTGAATGAATAGTCTTTTCAACAATAGTTGCTTGACAATTGGATATTCATCTACCAAAAAAAAAAGTATTTCTATCCACCATTTATAATGTAACTCAAAATAGATAATAAGCCTAAATGTTAAACTGAGAACTATACCACTTCTACAAGAAAAAAAGAGGAGAAAATCTTTGTGATCTTATTTTAAACAAAGCATTCTTGGACAACCACAGCAAAACCAATCCAAAAACCTAAAAGTTTAAATAGTGGATTTAGATAATACTTGCAAATCACATAGAAAATGATATTTGAAAGCACTTATCTGATAAAGGACCTGTATCCACAACATATGAATAACTCTTCAAACTCTATGATAAATAAACAACCTATTTTTAAAATGGACAAAGTATTTAAATAGATACTTTACCAGCAAACACATATGGATACAAATAATCGCATGAAAAAATGCTCAACTACATTAGTCATTAAGAAAATGCAAATTAATCACAGAGATACCACGACATGCCTATTATAATGATTATAATTTAAAAGACCGACTAAATCAAATATTCATGACCAAGACACAAAATAATTATGCTGAGTGGCAAAAGCTAGACAAGGAAGAGTACAGATTGTAAGATTCCTTTTATACAAATTTTAGAAAATAAAATCCAATCTATGGTGACAAAAATGAATTAGTAGTTTCCTGAGAAGGTGAAAAGTCAGGGTTGCAAGGGAACAAGGGATTAAAAGGAGGCCCACGTAATATTGGGAGTGTGGGGGGGTTGATGGATATGTTCATTATCTCTTTTTTTTTTTTTTAAAGATTTTATTGGGGAATTGGGGGAAGGGAACAGCGTTGGGGACCTGGGGAAGGGGAACAGACAAGTTGCTGTCTTGTTGTTCTTCAGTCTAGTTGTGGAGGACGTTGCTTCACTGGCCCATGTTGGTATCATCATTGCACTCTTCCTGGATGAGGCAGATCGGTCGCTGGCCTCTGGATGTCGCTCACCCCCTTTTTTTTTTAAATTGGGAAATTGCGGGAGAGGAACAGCTTTGGGGAATTGGGGAAGGGGAACAGACAAGTTGCTGTCCATTTCGTTCTTCAGTCTAGTTGTGGAGGATGTCACTTCACTGGCCCATGCTGGCATTGTGATAATTGCACTCTTCCTGAGTGAGGTAGTAGGTCACCAGTCATTGGACGACCGCCCACGGCAGCTCACAGCAGCTCACGCCAGCTGCCGGCCGCTCACGCTGGCTGCCAGCCACTCCTGGTAGCTCATGGCAGCCCACTTCATCAGGGGCTGCAGCCTACGACATCTCTGGTGACTCACAGGAGCCTAGCTCCACGTTGAGCCATTGTTCACCATCTTAGCTGTAGAAGGTGCAGCATCACTGGCCTTCATGTGGGATCCCAACAGGGGCCCTGCTGCTCAGAGCTGGCATCCCAAGCCAACTCCTAACCAACACGCCACTCGGCTGGCCCTCATTATCTTTTTTATGGCCATAGTTTCATAGGTTTGTGATATGTACATCAAACTTATCAAATTATACACTTTATGTGCAAATTATTGCATGCCAATTATATCTTAATAAGACTGTTTAAAATTGATAGTTATTTAGAAAGATAAAAAGAGGAAATTGAGGAAATAGTTTTCAAAAAAATTCGAAAGTAATATAAGAAGACATTATCACAGTATACTGACTCACCAATGAACAATATTCCTATAGTTGCAAACATATAAATACTGAATATTTATTTTATTCAAATTATAATATAGCTTTATGCAGAAAAAAGACAAAGGAAGCATATAAAGGAGGTAGGGTGGAGGAGCATGTAAGAGAGTTAATTATCTTGATCAACTATAGCTAAAGGTCAGGAGATAATGGATAAAATTATTACATTAAGAAATGTAGACTATGTAGATAATTTAGAAATATGAAGGTAAATATCAGAATAAACAACAAGATAAGTATTTACTTCTTAGGAATAGTAGTGGAGGCAGGAAGTAGTAAAATAGATAGAAGACCACTGGTTTTATACACATACACGTCCACATGCACACACACATAACTTACGATTCTATTTCAGTGCTTGACTAAACAATTGTTAGCAGCCAATGTTCCATGAATATTTTTATATTTCTGTACAGCTTGGACTTTATAATTGAATGACAAGCATGCCTTGGAAGTTAGAGAAAGTAAATTGTTCTGGATAGGATTTAGAGATTTATCTCTCCTAGAGCCATTTGCTTAAATTCCAAGAGTAATAAACTCAGAGATGACTTTTCCCCCTCATCCAGAATTATTTGCTTATAATCTAGAGTATTCCTCTCCCCACTTTTAACTTGTTTACATTAGGCATAAAGTTCTGTGTCTCTCAAGAACGAAGGTAGTATAGATATGATAGCTACCCAATATAATTTCCATGTCTCATAATTTTGTCATTCTTCCCCCGTGGTGCGAAACCCCTGCACATACAGGTAAATATATATGGGCCTTGTTGAGTTGCCTAGTGGGGAATTAAAGCATAAATAAACATCTTAACCATTAATACTATTCTTTGTATTCAGACCTCTGTGCCGGAGAACATGCACACTGAGTAGGTTCCAAGCTCTCTGATAAGTTCTGCAGATACAAAGATAATTTAGTCCTTCCCCCAGGTCTCAGTTCACTTACTGTTTTCTAAATGCAAAATTATAATGTAATATATTTGACATTATGTTGCTACAATTTAAAGAAAATTTCAAATAACCAGGACACGAAGTCCTAATTCTTCTGAATCATGAATCTTAGCTTACACACTGTGAAGCTCACGAGAAAGTGGCTTCCTTTACTAGGAAGAAATCTGAGCCAGCTATCCAGCATTGACATCTCAACTCCACAGTGATTTTCTTTAATTGCCCTTGGACACACAATGCCTCATGTCAAAGGACAAAAACATCAATTCTTTGTAAATATGGTAAAAACTAATAATTAGCACTGCTGATAAAAGTGAAGAAATCTAATATGGTAAGAAGAAGAGAAAGATGTAATCATAAGTAAAGGGAGGAGCTTAGGTTAAAAGAATGGATAACTCTAATAGGATGAGGGACCTGAACATGTTTTCAGAATTTCAGGGGAGTTTTTAGTGGAAAGGCAAAAGAAGACAGGGTCAAAAATAAGGGTTAGTTAATGGAGCAAATTCTCATAGGACATAGAAGTGATTGGAATACAGAACATTGAATCAACATAAACAAAAAGAAAACCTTATCCTCTAACACAAAACAAGGGGAACAAGATGAGATAGTAACTGGATAGATGGAGGAGTGATTGCTATTAGGTGAATTGTATTCCCTATAAATACATTTTGAAGTCTTAACTCCACTACCTAATAGTGTGACCATATTGGAGAGCCAAGATGGTGTAGTAGATAAACAGTGCCTGCTTCCTTCCATGAACATGCTAAAATTACAAGAAATTATAGAACAATCAACCTGGAGATCCATCTGAAGTCTAGCTGAGCAGAAGTTTTATAACTAAGGATATAAAGAAGAAGCCACGTTGAGACTGGTAAGAGGGGTGGAGACACAAAATGGGCTGGCCCCAAACCTCTCCCATGTGCCTTTAGGTCCAGAACAGGCAGTGACCAGCCACAGATTGCTTTGTAACTTCTACCAAGTGTTCCCCAGCCAGTCACAGGCAGTGGCTCACCTGGTCTACTGGAGTTTCTCCAAAAGGGCCCATAATCAGCATACCTGGAGGTTGGTTTCAACCACAGCAGAGCACTACCCAATTATCCAGCAAAGCAGCACACCCGAAGAACACTCTCAACAGGCACTATAGCCCCTTGGGCAAATCCCACTTTTTAGGGTAAGCCTTCCACACAGCAGCCTGTAAGCTGTAGATATGGCCAAACTCCACAGCCAGTCAGTCTGAGGGTCAGTGCCACCCACTGATTTAACAATAATAATCAAGGCTCAACTATAATAGGAGGCCACACACAAGCCACATGAGGGACACTCCTAGAGCACCCGACAAAGGTGACCATGGAGACTGCACAACTTGGCCCTACAGGGAGCCTACTATATAAAATTACCCAGCCAAGATTGGGAGACAAAACAGATCTACCTCATACATAGAAACCAACACAGAGAGGCAGCCAAAATGAGGAAACAAAGAAACTTATCCCAAATGAAAGAAAAGGAGTAAACAAAAACAAATAAATAACAACAACAATAAAACCTCAACAAAATGGAGGCAAACAACCTCATAGATACAGAGTTCAAAACAATGGTTATAAGGATGTTCAAGGAACTTAGTGAGACCTTCAATAGTTAGGAAGCTTAATAAAAAAGGATATAGAAACCATAAAAAAGGACCAGTCAGAAGTGAAGAATACAATGACAGAAATGAAGAATACACTAGAAGGATTCACCAGCTGACTAGATGAAGCAGAGGATCAAATCAGCAATTTGGAAGACAAAGTAGCATAAAACACCGAATTGGAACAACAAAAACAAAAAAGAATGAAAAAAAATGAGGATAGTTTGAGATCTCTGGGACAACATCAAGCGTAACAACATCCATCATAGGGACACCAGCAGCAGAAGAGAAAAAGCAAGGGATTGAGAACCTAATTAAAGAAATAATGACTGAAAACTTCCCTAACCTGGTGAAGGAAATAGACATACAAGTCCAGGAAGGTCAGAGGGTCCCAAACAAGATAAACCCAAAAAGGTTCATACCAAGACACATTATAATTAAAATGGCAAAGATGAAAGACAAAAAGAGAATCCTAAAAGCAGCAAGAGAAAGGTAACTAGCTACTTACAAAGGAGCTCTCATAGGACTGTCAGCTGATTTCTCAACAGAAACTTTGCAAGCCAGAAAAGTGTTGGCATGAAAATATTAAAAGTGATGAAAAGCAAGGACCTACAACCAAGATTACTCTACCTATCATTTGAAATTGAAGGAAAGATAAAGAGCTTCCCAGGTAAGAAAAAAACTAAAGGTGTTCATTACTACCAAACCAGTAGTATGAGAAATGTTAAATACTCTGACTAAAATAAGTAGGGTATTATGGTGGAAAATAAGTGATCAGGCCTCTCTGAGAAGATTTTTAACTGAAGATCTGAAAGAAACATGGCAGTTATGTAAAGAGCTGGAGCAGAGAAACATTCAGCTTGGGGACGAAGTAAAAAAGAGCCATGCACGTTTAAGCGTTGAAGAAAGACCAGGGTGGCTAAAACATAGTAAGTTAAGGGCAAAGTGGCAAAGGTAAAGGAGGTGAAGTCCTATCTACGCAGGGCTTTCTAGACTGAATTTGGATTTTACTCTGACTGCAATGGAAAGCCATGGCAGGGTTTTAAGTATGAGACAAGTTTTATTTAGTTTGCCTTTTAAAACAAACACGTTGACTATTGTATGAGACTGGAATTCTCCTGTTTTCTAGCTTGTGAAACAGGATGAACGTGGGTGCCAGATACTGAGATCAGGAAGACTACAGGAGGAATAGGATTAGAGGAAAAAACTAAAAATCTCTCTGATGGCTACATTAGGCTTAGAAATTCCAAGAAACAGGTCTAAGGTGTTTGTGTACATCAATGGATTTTTTTTATTTATTTAGAGTTTATGAGTGACAATAGTTAATAAAGTTACATAGGTTTCAAGTGTACAATTCTATAATACATCCTTGTGTGTTCACCATCCAGAGTCAGTTCTCTTTCCATCACCATATATTTGATTCCTTTTACCCTCATCTACCACCTCCCTCCACCTTACCCTCTGGTAATTACTAAACTCTCGTCTGCATCTATGAGTTTTTGTTTCTTTGTTTGTCTTGTTACTTTCAGTTCTATATCCCACATATCAATACTATCATTAACAAGACAAATAATAACAAGTGTTGGAGAGGCTGTGGAGAAAAAGGAACCCTCAGACACTGTTGGTGGGAATGCAGATTGGTGCAGCCGCTATGGAAGGCAGTGTGGTGGTTCCTCAAAAAATTCAGAATAGAATTACCATATGACCCAGCAATTCTTCTTCTGGGTATTTACCAAAAAAATCTGAAATCGTTTATCCATAAAAATATATGAGCTCTGATGTCAATTGCAGCTTTATTTACAGTGCCCAAGACATGGAAACAACAAAAGTGTCCTTCAGTGGATGATTAGATTAAGAAAATGTGGTTTACAGCTGGATTTAATTGATATTTTTAGAGCATTTCACCCCAAAGCTACAGAATAGACATTCTTCTCAAGTGCACATGGAACATTTTCCAAGATAGACTACATATTAGGCCATAAAACAAGTCTCAACAAATTTAAAAAGATTGAAATCGTATCAAGTGTCTTCTCTGACCACAATGCTATGAAACTAGAAATCAATTATAATAAGAAATCTGGAAAGCTTATAAATACACAGAGGCTAAATAACATGCTACTAAATAGTGAGTTGGTCAAAAATGAGATCAAGGAGGAAATCAAAAGATACCTTGAGACAAATGAAAATAAAAGCACCAAGAATCAAAATCTCTGTGATGCACCAAAAAGAGTCCTAAGAGGGAAGTTCATAGCAGTGCAGGTCTACCTAAAGAAGGAATAAAAATCTCAAATCAACAGACTATCTTTACACCTAAGGGAACTCGAAAAAGAACAGCAAAACAAGCCTAAAAGGAGTATAGGGAAGGAAATAATAAAGAACAGAGCAGAAATAAATGAAATAGAGAACAAAAAAAAAAAAACAATAAAAAAGATAAATGAAACCAAGATTTGGTTTTTTGAAAAGATAAACAGACTCACCAAGAGAAAGAGAGAGAGGACCCAAATTAATAAATTCAGAAATGAAAGAGAAGAAGTGACAACAGATACCACAGAAATACAGAAAAATTTAAGAAAATACTATCAGCAACTATATGCTAACAAATTCGACAATCTGGAAGAAAGGGATAAATTTCTAGAAGCATACAATCTACCAAGTCTGAACCAAAAAGAAACAGAAACTCTGAATAGACTGATTACTTCCAAAGAAATGGAATCAGTAAACAACAATCTTCCAACAAACAAAAGCCCTGGACTTCACAGGTGAATTTTACAAAACATTCAAAAAAGAATTAATACCTATTCTCTTCAAACTATTCCAAAAAATACAGAAGGAGGGAAGGCTCCCAAACTCTTTCTATGAAGCCACTATCACCCTGATTCCTAAGTCAGACAAAGATATTACAAAAACAGAAAACTACAGGCTGATATCCCTAATGAACATAGATGCAAAAATTCTCAACAAAATACTGGCAAACCAAATTCAGCATCTCATTGAAAATATCATACACCACGATCAAGTGGGATTCATTCCTGGTATGCAGGGTTGGATCAATATCCACAAATCAATTAACATAATACATCACATTAACAAAATGAAAAATAAAAATCATATGATCATATCAATAGATGCAGAAAAAGCATTTGACAAAATCCAGCAGCCATTTATGATAAAAACTCTTAGCAAAGTGGAAATAGTGGGATCATACCTCAACATAATAAAGGCCATATATGATAAGCCCACAACATACATCGTACTCAATGAGGAAAGCATAAAAGCTTTCCCCTTAAGATCAGGAAGAAGACAAGGCTGCCCACTTTCACCACTTCTATTTAACATAGTTCTGGAAGTTCTAGCCACAGCAATCAGACAAGAAAATGAAATAGAAGGCATCCAAATTGGAAAAGAGGAAGTAAAATTGTCATTAAATGCAGATGACATGATACTATATGGATAGAATCCCAAAGACTCCACCAAAAAACTGCTAAAAATTATAAACTAATTTGGTAAGATAGCAGGATACAAAATTAATATTCAGAAATCAGTTGCATTTGTAAACACCAATAATAAACTATCAGAAGAAGAAATCAGGAAATCAATTCCTTTTACAATTGCTTCAAAAAAATAAAGAATCTAGGAATCAACTTAACTAAAGAAGTAAAAGACCTGTACTCAGAAAATTATGAGACACTGAAGAAGAAATCAAAGCAGATACAAATAAATGGAAATACATACCATGCTCATGGATAGGAAGAATTAATATAGTTAAATGTCAATACTACCTAAGGCAATATATAGATTCAATGCAATTCCAATCAAACTACCAAGGACATTTTTCTCAGAAATAGAACATAGAATCCTAAAATTATATGGAGTCACAAAAGACCCTGAATAGCTATGGCAATGTTGAGAAATAAGAACAAAGTGGGAGGCATCACACTACCTGACATCAAAACATACTACAAGGCTACAGTAATCAAAACAGTATAGTACTGGCATAAAAACAGACACATAGACCAATGGAACAGAATAGAGAGCCCAGGAATAAACCCATCTATATACGGTCATTTAATCTATGACAATGGAAGCAAGAATTTACACTGGAGTAAAGATAGTCTATTTAATAAATGGTGCTGGGAAAATTGGACTGACACGTGCAAAAAAATGAAAATAGACCATCTACTTACATCATATACGAGAACAAACTCAAAATGGATTAAAGACTTAAATGTAAGACCTGAAACTATAAAACTCCTAGAAGAAAATATAGGGAGTAAGTTTGCAGACATTACCCAGAGTAATATTTTTACCGATATGTCCCCTCGGGCAAGGTAAATAAAAGTAAAAATGAACATATGGGATTACATCAAACTTAAGTTTTTTCACAGCAAAGGAAATCATCAATAAAACAAAAAGGCAGCCTACTGCATGGGAGAAGATATTTGCCAACAATATATCTGATAAGGGGTTGATATCCAAAATTTATAAAACACTCATGAAACAACACAAAAAAAACAAACAACCCAGTTAAAAAATGGGCAGAGGTTAAGAAGAGGCATTTCTCTAAAGAGGACCTACAGGTGGCCAACAGGCATATGAAAAGATGTTCAACCTCACTAATCATCAGAGAAATGCAAATGAAAACCACAATGAGATACCACCTCACTCCAGTCAGAATGGCTATCATCAACAAATCAACAAACAACAAGTGCTGGCGAGGGTGTGGAGAAAAGGGAACCCTGGTGCACAGTTGGTGGGACTGCAAATTGGTGCAGCCATTATGGAAATCAATATGGAGGTATCTCAAAAAACTGGAAATGAAACTACCGTATGACCCAGCAATTCCACTCAGAAAAAGAGCTTCCCAGACAAGAAAAAGCTAAAGGAGTTAATCACACATTAATCTAGTATTACAAGGAATGTTAGAAGATCTCTTTAAGATGGGGGGGAAAAAAAGATCAAAATAAGATGGCAATAGCTACATATCTATCAATAATTGCTTTCAATGTAAATGGATTAAATGCTCCACTGAAAGACATAGGAGGGCTGATGGATAAGAAAAGAAAATCCTTACATATGCTGTCACAAGAGAATCACTTCAGATTGAAAGATACACACAGATGGAAAGTAAAGGGATAGAAAAAGATACTTCATGAAAATGGAAACAACAACAACAACAACAAAAAGCTGGAGTAGCAGCACTTATACCAGACAAAATCAACTTTAAAACAAAGGCTATAACAAGATTCAAAGAAGGACTCACCCAGTAAGCCCACTTCTGGTTATTTATCTGGAGAAACCCAGGTGCTATTTTGACTGGATGTGTGCATCCAAATATTCATTGCAGTATTGTTTACAATGGCTAAGATGTGGAGACAGCCTGGGTGTATGTCAATGGAAGAATGAATAGAGAGGGGGTGGTACATATATACAATAGAATATTGCTCAGCCATGGAAGGAAATGGGTTATCTGCAGCAACATGGATGGACCTGGAGGGTACTGTGCTGAGTGAAATGTAATACAAAGACAGATGCAATATGATTCTGCTTATACGTGGAGTCTAAAGAACAAAATAAACAAACAAAACAGTAACAAACTCATAGATACAGAGAACATATTGATGTTGCCAGATGGGAGAGACTGTGGGTGAGTAAGAGAAGGGAAGGGATTAAGAAGTACAAATGGGGGCTGGCCGAGTGGTGTGGTGGTTAAGAGCTGGCTTGTGACGCCTGCGGCCCCTGTTCGAATTCCACATATGAGGGCCAGTAACACTGGGAAAAAAAAAAAAAAAACTGGGGGAAAAAAAAAGAAGTACAAATTGGTTGTTACACAGTAATCATGGGGATGTAGGGTATAGCATAAGGACTATGGTCAATAATATTGCAATAACAATGTATGGTGTCAAATGGGTATTAGATTTTGGGGGATGATAGATGGAAAGGGTTGGGGGGGCAGGGTGAAAAAGGTGAAGGGATTAAAAAGTACAAATTGGTAGTTACAATTAGTCATGAGGATGTAAAGTAAAGCACAGGAAATATAGTCAATAATGAAATAATGACTATGTATAGTGCCAGGTGAGTGCTGGACTAGTCAGGGGGATCATATCTTAAATTATATAAATGTCTAACCACTACCTACCTGTACACCTGAAATTAATATAAAATAATATTGTCTGTCAACTCTAAGTGAAAAATTAAAAAGGGAGAGGGAAAGAGGAATAAGAGGTCCACATTTTCAGATATAAAACAAATAAGTCATAGGGATGTAATGCACAGCATAGGGAATATAGTCAATAATATTGTGGTAGCGTGGTACAGTGTCAGATGGTTGCTGAATTTATCATGGTAATTAGTGCTTTAGGTATATAAATGTTGAGTAACTATGGTATATACCTGAAACTAGTATAATATTGTATGTTAGCTATATTTTAATAAAAATCATTTTTTAAAAAGAATGTGACCTTATTTAGAAAAAGGGCCCATTGTGCATGTAATTAGTTAAGATGAAATCATACTGGAGTAGAGTAGGCCTCTAATACAATATAACTGGAGTCCTTTTAAAAAGAGGGAAATTTGGAGATAGGCAAACACAGAAGGAATATTATATGAAAACACACAAGAGACGACAGCCATGTGACAACCAAGAGAGAGATTGGACTGATGTCTATAAACCAAGGAGCACCAGGGATTGCCAGGAACTTCCAGAAGCTAGGAGAGGCAATAAAATATTCTCTTCTTCAGGTTTCAGAGGAAGTATGGCCCCGCTCATATCTTGATTTCAGACTTCTAGTCTCCAGAACTATGAGACAATAAATTTCTGTGGTCATAAGCCACCAAGTGTGGTACTTTATTACAGCAGCTTTAGGAAATTAATACAGAGATGTTGGGGGAAATTTCACTTGTGGCCTTGTCTTACTGATGAAGAAGGAGTTAAGGGTGTAGCATGAAGGTATAAAGGGATTTGTTGAGCTGCAATGAAGTTCCAAGCTAATACCTGAAGGGAATGAAAATGGAAGCCAAGCTTGAAGATATAAAAATGAGTAATAAGGACCTGGCTGAAGTTTGAGACTATGAATTTATGTCAACACTAATACAAAAATCCCAGACACAAATATGAATTTAGTACATGATACAGGTGATATTTCAAGTCAATAGATAAATGATGGATACAATACAATACAACTGACAATTTGAAGGAAGAAATAAGGTTAAATATCTACAGACAGAGCTGTCTGTCTTCTCGAATCTTAAAATTATCATAAATAATAATAGTGAAAGACAAAGACAGCCTAAATATTTAATAACTGAAAATAGAATATAAATAACATTTGGCTTTTAACAAAGTTTTCATAGAGAGAATATAATATTTTTAAATTTTGAAATGTCAATATATGTTATTCTAAACTTGTTAGTCTTTAAATACATACACATATCTCCACATGAAATAAAATAAATGGTGTAACTATCAAAAATAAATAGTGGAACTAACTACAAGGTTGTTGACTATTATCTCTAAATGATGGGATGACAGGCTTTCTTTCTATATGTTTTACTTATTTTCCAAATTATACAATTAATGCCTGGCTTTAGTCATTTATGACTTTATTTAGAAAAAAAGGTCTGTAACAATTGTGATTTCAGAATTTTAGGGTCTTATGTACAGTTGTATGTTTATATGTATGATGCCTACTAGTTGCCTCAGAAAATGGTGGCTTCCACTTCTGCATGATGTGGAACGTATGAAAAAAAGTTAACAGGAAAAATAATTTGCCTGAAAGAATATATGTGTTTCTCTCTACATATATCTACATATTCAAGACAAGACCACAAGTGTAATTTCCCCCAACACATCTGTATTAGTTTCTTAAGGCTGCTGTAATAAAGTACCACACTTGGTGGCTTATGACCACAGAAATATATATTGAAATGCAACATCTATAAGAATATGTAAAATATTCTTTACAAATATAATATGTCACTTTCACATCCCCATATTCTAAATATTGAAAATAGAAGTTCTGTTGAAAATTAAGAGTTCTGAAATAGAAGCAGGTCACCTCAAAAAAAATTTGAGCATTATTTTCTTGATGGGCTCAGTAGTATAATGTAGTAGAGAAAAAGCACGAGTTTGTAAAATATTCTCAGAGATGAGTTTTTGAGTTGTTTTATTTTAGTGCTTTCATTTTCTATAATGCAATGAGATAATAAATCCCTCTTTGTGCCTGAGTATTCCAAAATAGCTTGTAAGAATAGAAAAATCTGGGCCGGCCAAGTGGTGCGGTGGTTAAGCGCTGGCTTGGGAAGCTAGCATCCCCGATTTGGGTCCCACAGATGAGGGCCAGTGACACTGCCCTCAATCAATCAATCAATCAATAAATAAATAAATAAATAAATAAATAAATAGAAAAATCTGACAGTTGTTGAGAGAAAAAAAATATCATGAGAATAGCTGAATCTGTCCAACCTTGTATTTATCGATTCAGGCTAAAAAGGGTGCTATTGTTGAAAAGAAGTTAAAAAACATTTTTTAGAGGAAAAAACATTTTGTGAAAAAAGTGTCATTTTTCACTCACTAAATGCAAATGTGCAAAATTAATTTGATTATTTTTTATTGGTAACTAACTAAAAAACATAATAATGGATTGCCGTTTATTCATTCTGCAAATACTTACAAGTCTCCACCTGTGCTAGACCCAAAGTGTAGTACTGATGGAAATGAACTTCAGCAGAAATGAAATGTAGTTCCTGACCTCAAAGGACCTTATAATCGTCACAAATTAAATTAATGACAAATGGCACAAACAAGCAATTCACAAAAAGAAGAAAAAACTAATTATCTAGAAATGTATATAAGATATTCATATCTACTAGTAACCAAGAAATGCAACTTAGAAAAGACTTTCCAACAATAATCTACAAAACTGATTGGTGCATAAAAATAGGCCCGCTAATTAATTATTAGTTGACTGTATATTGGAAAACCTTTCTGGAATATAATCTGGCAGCATGTATCAAAAGAATTAAAAGTATTCATAGTCTATGACACAAGTTCACCTCCAGGAATTTTAACTGGGGAAACAGATTATTGAAGTCCTCACAAATGGAACAATGAGAATGTTCAATACACATTTTTCAATAGCTAAAAAAAATAATTAACAACCAACATATCATGAAATGGAAAGTTTGTCAAAAATATGGCACATTCTTAAAATACTTTGTTCCTATTAAAAATTAAATAGTAAAATAGCAGTGAATAACATTAAAAAATTTATGATATAGTTAGTGAAAAAATCGGGTATAACATGATGCCATTGTAAATAATGCATATGTATATACACTTTAAAAAGAAAAAAAAAGTGATAGATTATGCACCAAAAAGTTAGGTTAGTGAATAGGAAATAAGAATATAAGTAGTGTTTATTTTGGTTTGCTTTTTTGAACATACAAATTTTTACACTGAACATATAAAAATTCTGTTAAAATTAACTTGTAATTAAACAGATTTAATCTGTCTATGGTTTGGACACAACCCTGTACACTTTCTCAGATTCCATTGATTGCCTCTTTGTCTCTTGGTTGACTACCCACCTTCATTCAATTTTCTTCCACTTCATACCTGAATAAAACAACATACCTAAAGTGTTAAGATTTGGCTTCCAGAGCCAGGTGAAAAATTAGTTATTTCCCATAGAATAAACCAATAAGAAATAAGAGATGAGAGAAGGCAAAATGACTTCTCCCTTCTTTCTCTCATTCATACATTACTCCGAGGTTTGATTCATCTGCTAAATCTGCCTGGTGAAGCCTCATGTGCCAAGTATATATATACGTGAGCTGAGAAAGCTGTTGTTTATTATTATGAAGTTGTAGATTCACATTAACATCTCTTTCCTTGGTTCTTTTCCCTTTTTCTTCATCTTTATTGCCTCAGACTTGCACAACCCAAATAACATGTCAACACCTAAAGCTTTGCTCCACGTTCTCTTCTCCCAAGAACTCAGGCCACTACAGTCAATATCACAAAAGAAGATGTGCACAAAGTTTCATATCACGTGTATGTTATGAGTTCTAGATGAGAGATAAGAATTGACTCTTAGACAAATATGATAAGAAGAGATCACGCCCAATCGGGATTTTGAGAAATTCTCTAAAAAAGATTACCTAAGTTAAACCTTATACCATGAGTTGGATTTTTGACAGCAGACATGCATGCAAAGACATTTAAGGGATACCATTAACCTGAACTCTTGTATATCCAAAATTAGTCATTTGAATTCAGCTGCATATAAAAGAAATCAAAATAACAATTATGTAACTAAATAGGGATATGTGATTCCTATTAAGTTTGCAAGTAGACTGTTGCTAGCATTTGTTGAATGGTTCTGAGGTTACGGAAATTCTTTTGGAATTTCCTTCATGGTGAAAAGATAGTGGCTTCAACTCTAGCTATTATAACACATTTCAGGAAGATTGGGGTGGGGGGTGTAGTGGGAAATGGCTTATACTAACTAAAATGTCCACAATTTAGGAAAGTGTACTCAAAGCTCCACCTTACAACATCCAACCTTGATTTATTTCTAACTGACTAGGAATGTGACATGTGGCCACCCATTTATGCAGTAAACTTAAGGAATGAAGGTTTTAGCTGGGCACATTGAAACCAATATCCAAGTCAGGTTTCTGATACAAAAGAAGAAGGAGAAAATGAACACTGAGTAAACAATTAGCAGTATCTACCATATTATATGATCATCTTGGAATGGAAAGCAGCAAGTCAAAGGAAGACTCATGGAATCTGGAGGCTTACTTGCTATGAAGAGTGCCAAAGAAAAGAGAGCATTTTTTAAAAGAATTAGTTACTTTTTTAGAATTAGTTACTTAAACTTTTTTCAGCCTCAGTTTCCTCAACTGAAGATGGTGATAATGTATTAATATGTGATTGTTTTGAAGTCCATATATACAGAGGGTGCCAGAAAGATGTATGTACATTTTTAAAAATAAAAAAAATTCTATTAAAATTGTAATACTCAATATATACTGGTAACAAAAGATGAATACAAGTCATATGTATACATTTTTTAGCACCCCCAGATTATACCAAGAGAATTGAAACTTATAATAATACAAAAACCTGTATATGAATGTTCATAGAGGCATTATTCATAATAGTAAAAAGTAGAAACAACATAAATGTCCATGAACTGATGAATAGGTAATCAAAGTGTGGTATATCCATACAATGGAATATTATTATGTTATAAAAAAGAATGAAGTACTGATACATGCTACACTGTGGATTAAACATGAAAATACTATGCTAAATAAAAGTAGCCAATCACAAAAGATCATGTATTATTCTATTCCATTTATATGAAATTGACAGAATGAGAAAATTCACAGGAATAGAAAGGTTGGTGATTGTCAGGTGTTAAGAGAAGGACAGGTGGGGTGTGACATCTAATAAGTGCAAGATTTCTTCTTGGGGTGATGAAAGTATTCTGAAATTATATAGTGTTGATGGTTACAAAAGTCTGTGAATATACTAAGAAAAAATGATTGCCTTCTACACTTCAAAAAAGTGCATTTTGGATTCTGGTCTAGATGGCAGGTTTGATAAATATTGTTCTTGTCTCCTCTCATGACCCCATTAAATTTACAACTAAACTACAGAACAATCAACCTGTAGAATCATCTGAAGACTAGCTGAATAGAAGTCCTATAACTAAGAATATAAAGAAGTCACTTCAAGACTGGTAGGAGGGGCAGAGATGTGAAATGGACTGGCCCCACACCCACATGTGTCAGTCGAGAAATCAGGAAGGATATCTCAGCTGCAGAGGACCCCTTGAAGAGCAAGGGGTTCCAACCTCACACACGGATCCCCAGCCCAGAACACCAGTACTGGGAAGAGGGACCCTCATGACATCTGGCTGTGAAAACCAGTGGGTATTCCGTTCTTGTGGGTGGGGTGGGATGGAAGGCAGCTAGAAACCCAGGCTCCTCTTAAAGGGCCCACGAACAGACTCTCTCAGTCCCAGACACTCACCCACGGCCCTGGTGGATGGACAGCAGTGCGGGAGGTGATACAGACATACAGGGAAAGACTGAGTTGTGTGGCCTCAGGGTGAGAGCTGGAGGGAAAGCCATCATTTTCCCTGTGTTGAGCCCTGCTTCTGTGCAGCCTGCATGCGGGCGTCATCTTTACTGTGTGGAACCCTCTGCTCACATGGCCAAATCTGAATCTGCATTGACCTGGTGACCTCCAATTCCTCACTCTAGTGACTCCTGGGATCCTGACCCCCCCAACTCACACACCCCTGAGGCTGTTTCAATGGCCTGCAGGCAGCTGGTGTTGGTTTGAGATACAGGCTTTCTTGGACAACTCTTGAGGGTCCATAGGACCCAGGCAGGTGGCAGCTGGCCTTGGTGCATTCTGAGCCTTTTGGGGAGTGCCCCAGCCCAAGAATTAGTGTCAAATCTGAAAGTGCATTAACCTGTTAATACCACTCACCCCATACTAGTGAGTCCCTGAGACCCTGTCTTTCAACTCCCATACCACCCAAGGCTCTTTCAGCAGCTGAACCTTACAGGAACTGGCATGAGAGGTAGGCCTCAGGGTGCTCTGGTCTTTGTGCTGAGCTGTCCCAAGCTCGTACTACTGAGGCCAGCCTTGGTTTGCAGTGTGGCTTTTCCCATGCACTTCCAGGTACAGCACAGTGACCAACTGTGGATCACTTTGTAGCTCCTACCAGGTATCTCTGGCAAGTCATAGGCAGTATTTAATCTTTGCCCACACAGGAGCCACTCCCAAGAAGCCTCAGAACCAGCACACCCTGTGGCTGACTCCAAATCACAATGGAACACTGCCCCACTAGCCACACAAGTGTCATACTCAAAGGGTAGTCTTGGCAGGTACCAGAGCTGGCTGGGGAAAATCTTTCTACATGGGGTCAGCTTATATGCTGTGATCTTGGTCAGTCCTCACAGCAAGTAAGACTAAGGGTCAGTCTCACCAACAAACATGCCAACAGCATTCAAGGCTCAACTACAACAGGGCACACACAATCCACATAAGGGGATCTCCTGGAGCATGAGCTCAGGTGACCAAAAAGACTCTGTCACTAGGCTTCATAGGATACCCACTATATAAGGCCACCTTGCCAAGACTGGGAGACATAGCAGATCTACCTAATACATAGAAGTAAACACAGAGAAACAACCAAACTATATATCTCAAATTAAAGATCAAGAGAAAACTCCAGATAAATTACCAAATAAAATGGAGGAAAGCAATCTACCAGATACGAAGTTCAAAACATTGGTTATAAAGATGTTCAATGATATTGTGAGAAGTTCAACAGAGAGATAGGAAACATAAAAATGGAAGTAGAAAACAGAAAAAAAGGAGTCAGAAATGAAGAACATAATAACTGAAATGAAGAATACACTAGGTGACACTTTTTTCCTTTTCTCTTAAAAAAAAAAAGAATACACTAGAGGGAATTAATAGCAGATTAGATGAGTATTGAATCAGTGATTTTGAAGACAAGGTAGCAGGAAACAGCCAATTTGAATAGCAGAAAGAAAAAACAATAAAATAAGAGAAAAGACAATTTAAAGGGCTTCTGGAATAACATCAAGCATACCAACATTCACATCATAGGGGTACCAGAAGGAGAAGAGAGAGCAAGGGATTAAAAACCTATTTGAGGGTCATCTGAGTGGCTCAGTTGGTTAAGAGTTAGTTTAAGAACATGAGCTCTGAGTAACAGGGCCATTGGTTCAATTCCCACGTGGGCCAGTGATGTGGCACCTGACCTGAGCTGCCACTGAGCTGCCAACAGGTGGCAAGATGGCTCAGTTGGTGAGAACAAATGCTCCTAACAACAAGACTGCCTGTTCAATGGTGGACTATGCTCCCCTGCAACTAAAACTGAACTCAGCACCTTGAGCTGAGCTGCTGCCTGGATGGCTCAGTGGATAGAGTGTGCACTCTTAACAACAAGGCTGCTAGTTCAGCTCCCACATGGGATTGTGGCTATGCCTACCTGCAACTAAGATTGAACACAGTACCTTGAGTTTACAGGCCATAAGCTGCTGTCAGGCAGCCAGATGGCAACTGGTGCCCTCCACAACTAAGATTGAAAAACAACAACTTGGCTGGTCACCTTCCCCAATTCCCCAATACTGTTTCCCTCCCCCAATTCCCCAATTGAAAGCAAATAAAACAAACAAACAAACAAAAAACTATTTGAAGAAATAATGACAAAATTTCCCTATCGTAGCAAAAGAAATATGCATACAAGCCTAGGAAGTGCAGAGTCCCAAACAATATGAACTCAAACAGGACCAACACACATCATACTTAGAATGCCAAAGGTTAAAGACAAAGAAAGAATCTTAAAAGCAGCAAAAGAAAAACAGTTAGTTACCAACAAGTATGCTCCCATTAGACTGTGAGCTGACTTCTCAAAGAAACTTTGTAGGACAGAAGGGATTGACACAAAATATTCAAAGTGAGGTAAAGCAGGAACCTACAACAAGCACTATTCTACCCAGCAAGACTATCATTTAAAATTGATGGAGAGATAGATAAAGAGCTTCCCAGAACAGGAAAAGCTAAAGGTATTCATCACCACCACCAAAGCAGTACTACAAGGAATATTAGAGGAACTTATTTAAAAGCAAGAAGGGGAGGAGGGGAGAACATAAATATGAATAATAAAATGGGCATTACTACATACCTATCAATAATCACTTTAAATATAAATGGACTAAATGCTCCAATTAAAAGGTAGAAGTTGGCTAAATGGATAAGAAAAAAAGACCCATATATATCTGTCCACAAGATACTCATTTCAGATAGAAACAACACACAGACTAAAGACTAAAAGTGAAGGGATGGAAAAAGATATTTCATATCAATGGAAATGAAAAAAAAAAGCTGGGGTAGCAATATTTATATAAGACACAATAGACTTTAAAATAAAGGCTATAGTAAGAGATAAATAGGGACATTACATAATGATAATGGGATCAATCCTACAATAGCATGTAACCCTTATAAACATTTATGCACTCAACATAAGAGCACCTAAATACATAAAGCATATATATTAACCAACATATGAGGTATGGTAAAACAAAATACATTGAATATTTAAATAAAAATTATTATTACAGTTAAAGACACATTGCCATTAATCCTCCTCAAAATACTCCGCCGTGCTTTGAACACATTTATCCCATCATTCTTGCCTGTTTCTGAAGAAATCTTGGAAGTCCTCTTTCATGAGTGGCTTTAGTTGCACTGTCATGGCTGCTTCTATGTCCTGAATTGATTCAAAACATTTACTTTTCATGGTCCTTTCAACTTTGGGGAAGAGCCAGAAGTCTCATGCTGCCAGATCTAGTGAATAAGGTGGATGAGGACACACTGTAATGTTTTTATTTGACAGAAATTGCCATACCAGAAGCGATGTGTGACATGGAGCCTTTCAGTTGTGATCAACGAATACAGTGAATGCTGCTGCTTAGTGTCATCCAACTGAAAGGCAAGGATCTTCAGTATGGGAAGCAGTCGGGTGTGAACTACAGTTGCGAGAAGGCATGTTTTAAAGTGTTCTGTAAATCACCCTCCATCATGATAACACTCAGTGTCACACATCGCTTCTGGTATACATTGGCAATACATTAAAAAGATTATACATCATGATCAAGTGGGGTTTATTCCTGGGAAGCAAGGTTGGTTCAGTATCCACAAATCAATTAATGTGATACACCACATAAACAAAATGAAGGCTAAAAAACATGATCATATCAATAGATGCAGAAAAAACATTTAAGCATTTGACAAAATCCAGCATCCATTTATGATAAAAACTCTCAAAAGTGGGAATAGAGGGAACATACCTCAGTATAATAAAGACCATATGTGACAAACCCATAGCTAACATCATGCTCAATGGGGAAAAGCTAAAAGCATTCTCCTTATAATCAGGAACAAGAGAAGAATGTCCACTTTCACCTCTTTTATTCAACATAGTATTGGAAGTCTTAGCCACAGCAATCAGGCAAGGAAAAGAAATAAAAGACATCCAAATTAGAAGGGAAGAAGTAAAACTGTCATTATTTGCAGATGACATGAACTATATAGAGAGAACCCTAAAATTCCACCAAAAACTATTAGAACTGATAAATGAATTCAATAAAGTAACAGGATTGAAAATTAATATTCAGAAATTGGTTGCATTTCTATACAACAATAATGAATTATCAGAAAGAGAAATTAAGAAAACAATCACATTTATAATTTCATCAAAAAATAATATGCCTAGGAATAAATTTAACCAAAGAGGTAAAAGACTTGTACTCAGGAAATTATAAGACGCTGAAGAAAGAAATGGAAGAAGATACAAATAAATGGAAAAAAATGTACCTTGCTCATGGATAGGAAGGACCAACATCATTAAAATATCCCTACTACCTAAAACAACCTATAGATACAGTGCAATCCCTATCAAGATAAATACCAATGTCATTTTTCACAGAACTAGAACAAAGAATCCTAAAATTTATATGGAACCATAAAGACCTTGAATAGACACAGCAATCTTCGAAAGAAGAACAAAGTTGGAGGTATCACAATACCCGATATCAAACTACAGAAAAAGCCTATAATAAGCAAAATAGCATAGTACTGGCATAAAAACAATGTATGGATTAATGGAACAGACTAGAGACCATGAAAAGAAACCCTATTCTATATAGTCAGTTAATCTTGACAAAAGAGGTAAGAATATACAGTGGGGTAAAGGCAGTCTATTAAAAAATATGGTGTTGGGAGACTAGACAGATAAATGCTAGGAAATGAAAGTACACCACATTTTTACACCATATACAAGAAAACTCAAAATGGATTAAAGACATATGTAAGATCCCAAACCATAAAACTCTAGAAGAAAATATAGACAATAAACTCTCTGATATTGGTTTTAGTAATATTTTTTTTTTGATATGTCAACTCGAGCAATGGAAACAAAAGAAAAAAATAAATAAATGGGACTATATCAAACTAAAAAGCATTTGCCCAGCAAAGGAAATCATCAACAAAACAAAAAGACAGCCTACTGAATGGGAGAATACATTTTCCAATGACACATCTGATAAGGGGTTAATACCCAAAATTTATAAAGAACACATGCAACTCAACAATGACAAAACTAACAATCAAATTAAAAAAATGAGAAGAGAACCTGAATACTCATTTCTGCAAAGAGAACATACAGATGCCCAATAGACATATGAAAAGATATCAATGTCACTCATAATCTGAGAAATGCAAATAAAAAACACACTAAGATATTTATTACCTCACATCTGTCAGAATGGGCATTATCAACAAATCAACAAACAACAAGTGTTAGGAAGGATGTAGAGAAATGCTAACCTTCATGCACTATTGGTGGGATTGCTAATTGATGCAGCCACTATGAAAAACAGTATGGAGGTTCCTCAAAAAACTAAAAATAGTACTACCTTATGACCCTGCAATTCCACTTCTGGATATTTATTCAAAAAAGTCCAAAACACTAATCTGAAAAGATATATGCCCCCGTATGTTCACTGCAGTGCTATTTACCATAGCAAAGATATGGAAAATCCCAAGTTCCCAACAATAGATGATTAGTTAGAGAAGATATGGTATATGCATACAATGAAATATTACTCAGCCATAAAAAGGAATGAGATCTTACCATTTGTGACAACATGGATGGGGGTAGAGGATATTATGCTAAGTGAATTAAGTCAGACAGAGAAAAGTAAATACCATATGATTATATGTGGAACTTAAAGAACAAATTAACAAACAAACAAAACAGAAACAGACTCATAAATGCAGTGAAAAAACTAATGTTTGCCACATGGGAGGTGGGTTGGGGGTGGGTGAAAACGGTGAAGGGGTTAACAGGTACAAATCAGCAGTCACAAAACAGTCATGGGAGTATAAACTAAAACATAATGAATATAGTCAATAATAGGTAATAACTATTATATGTATAGTGCCAGGTAGGTAATATGAGGTCTGACAATTAAGTTCGCCAGCTTGTTGCAATGATGCTGCTAACCTTCTTTGATATCAGAGGGATTATTCATTATGATTTGTACCAATTAGACAAACAGTTAACTAAGTTTACTATTTGGAGGCGCTGAAAAGGCTGCATGAAAAAATTAGACGACCTGAACTTTTCACCAATAATTCATGGCTCTTGCATCATGAAAATGCACCAGCTCAAACGGCACTGTGTGGAGGGAGTTTTTAGCCCATAAGCAAATAACTGTAATGGAAAATCCTCCCTACTCACCTGATCTAGACCCCAATGACTTCTTTCTTTACCTGAAGATAAAGGAAATATTGAAAGGAAGACATTTTGATGACATTCAGGACATCCAGGGTAATATGACGACAGCCCTCATGACCATTCCAAAAAGAGTTCCAAAATTGCTTTGAAGAGTGGACTAGGCACTGGTGTTGGTGCATAGCTTCCCAAGGGGAGTACTTTGAAGGTAACTATAGTGATATTCAGCAATGAGATATGTAGCACTTTTTCTAGGATGAGTTTGCGAATGTAATTGTCAGACCTAATATACTAGTCAAGGGTATTTCTTTGTAAAATATATAAATGTCTAACCACTGTGCTGAAAAAAGTTTAAAATAATATTGAATGTCAACTGTAATTGAAAATTTAAAATAGGGGTAAAAGGGTAAAGGGGAATAAGAGGTCCATATTTCCAGGTATAAAACAAGTCATGGTGATATAATGTACAGCATAGGGATATAGTCAATAATATTGTTATAGCTTTGTATGGTGTCACATAGTTGCTGGACTTAATCATAGTGATCACTTCTTCAGGTATATAAATGTTGAGTAACTATGATGTATACCTGAAACTAATATAATGTTGTATGTTAGGTATATTTTAATAGCAATCTTTTTTTAAGGGTGAATTTTGAGACATGTAAATTATATTGCAATAAAATCCTTATTCAAAATATAAGTGTGGAGATCAAATTGATTAACTTATGTAAAGTGCTGGACATGGTGTCTGGCACATAGTCAGCCCTCTATAAATTTTAGCTATTCTTATTTTAGGTTGAATTTATGAAGCTCTGTATCACTGGGAAAAGAACAGATGTCATCTGGCTTTTCTAGAGGAGAAAGGGATCAAGAATCATGGTGTGGGGGTCTATATAATGTTCTATTGGGTTGTCGAAAAAGTCATGACACATGTTTGCAACAGATGGCACTAGTTCATTTTTGAAAGTAGAAGAGTCATTCGCATCTATGTTATTGCTATGTCATTTGACAGATGACAGTTCTAGCTTCATTCTAAAAAAAAAAAAATGAGCAATTCGGTTGAGCTTTGGAGATTTTACAAGTTGAAGATGGAAGACCAAACTGTGTATTTTTGCAATGTTTTACTGTTTTACTTCCATAAAGGGAAGAACGTGTGTCAAGCTTGTGAAAAGTTGCATAAAGTTTATGGTGACAATGCTCTACAAGAATATCAGTACCAACGATGGTTCACGAAATTCCGTGCTGGTGATTTTTATCTCAACAATGCTCCTCGGTCAGGGAGGCGCACCGAGGTTGATGACAATAAAATAAAGGCATTGATTGAGTCAAACCCATGTTACACGACATGAGAGACTGCAGAAACATTGAACATCCATCATTCAAGCATTCATGACCACCTGAAGAAGCTGGGATATGTAAGGAAACTCGATATTTGGGTTCCATATGAACTCAAAGAAGTTCATTTGACAGCGCATGTAAACATCTGCAATATGCTCATTAAACATGAGGAAAACGATTCTTTTTTGAAGCAACTGTTAACTGGTGATGAGAAGTGGATTGTTTACCACAATGTGGTGCACAAGTGATCTTGGTCCCAATGTGATGATTCACCTCAAATTACATCAAAAGCAGGCCTTCATCAGAGGAAGGTTACGCTCTCAGTGTGGTAAGATGTTAAAAGTGTGTTGTTCGAGCTCCTACCAAGGAACCACACAATGAATTTGAATATATATTCTCAGCAATTGGACAGTTTGATGAATTCATCATCCAGAAACGTCCAGAACTTGTTAATTGTAAAGAAGTTGTTTTCCATCGCAACAATGCGAGACCACACACAAGTTCGATCACCCGTCAAAAATTATTGGAGCTTTGATGGGATGTGTTGCCACATCCACTATACTTGCCTGACCTTGCACCGTCAGACTTCCACTTGTTTCGCTCTCTTCAAAACTCCTTGTGCGGTATAACATTCAATTCAGATGAGGCTATAAATCAACACCTTGTTCAGTTTTTCGCAAATAAAGACAGGTTCTTCTATGAACGAGGAATTATGAAGCTCACTGAAAGATGGTAAAAGATTATCAAACAAACAGGCAATATGTCATTGATTGATCTTTGTTCTTTATATAAATGAATGACCTTTGAAAAACATAGACAAAATACATCATGACTTTTCCGATAACTCAATATTTTGGTTATGGCAATTGTGAAATCCTAATCTCCTGAGGCCAGCTGAGGTGGGAGGAATGTCTTGGTGACAGAAGTTAGGACAGGGTCAGTGCAGAGACGTGGAACATTACTGGCCTGTGTTTGCCATGTGTGGACAGGAACTTCCCAGTGCCCTCAGCTGGAACAGAGAAGTGCAGCGTTCACCAGAAAAAATTTCCCACAGAATATCAGATGTTTTGACTAATGTCATGAATATAATTTCTGCTGCCAAGAGAGGAAGGTGGGATTTAAGCAGAGAAGAACTATTGTCAAGCTGAGATTTCCACACAGTGTGGATCTAGTTAATCCAATAAAAGGGCTTAATGGTTTTACTATGTTCTGAAGGAGCCGCTTTATTGTGACAAGATGGTCTATTACATTCACAGAGCCCTGAAGGAACACGCAACGGAGGGTCCTTCGCTGTTAGATGTGTTCTCTTACTGACTTTTCTTTTTAAAGGAAAGGGAGAATACATGAAGAAAGACTTGTAAGAAACAGAAAAGATTATCAAAGATACATATTATTTCTTTGCCTGAGAAACTCCAAGCTTGCTCTTAATAAACGTCCTGTTGAACTATATAAAAAAGAATGAAATTTTATGATTTGCAACAACATGGATGGACCTAGAGAATATTATGCTAAGTGAAATAAGACAGACTGAGAAAGACAAATACCATATGATGTCACTTATATGTGGAAGCTAAAGGACAGAATAAACGTGCAAACAAAACAGACAGAGACTCAGAGAGACAGAGAAAAAATTGACAGTTGCTGGATGGGAGGGGAGTTAAGGGATGGGGGAGAAAGATGAAGGGATTAGGAAGTACACATTGGTAGTCACAACATAGTCATGGGGAATATAGTCAATAATATTGTATAAATTACGTAGGTTGTCAGATGGGCACTGGACTTATCGGGGGATCACCTCATAGATTGTGTAGATGCCTGAACATTGTGTTGTGGTCACCTGAAACTAATGTAAAACAATATCAAGTGGAAGCTATAATTATATATAGTTGTAAAGTACAGGACATGCTTCATAGGATGTAAAGTACAGCATAGGGAATATAGTCAATGGTACTATAACAGCTACAGATGATGTCAGAGGGGCAGTAGACTTGGGGGGTGCTATTACTTTGTGAATGATGTAGATGTCTAATCATTATGTTGGTTGGTACACCTGAAACTAAAATTTTAAAAAATTAAATTGAAAAGAAGAAGATCAGTCATGGTGCTATCGCAATAATCCAGTCAGAAATGATAACAGACTGAATTAAGTTACAGATAGAAGAGGACAGCTATGTGAATTTACATAATACAGTATGTATCAGAAATCAGACCTGAAACACTTTAGAAGCATGAATAGAAGCTTCACATTAACAACAGCACAGATAAAGTAGAGTTGTGACCAAATCATCACATCCAATAACACCCTGGCAGATCCTTTATACTTCCATCTCTTTAAGAATATGCCTCTGGCCAGGAAGCACATGAGGGAAATAACATTCCAGAGTAGACTTAGAAGCAGTCTTTTCTTCCTTGCCTGTATTCAAATCTGACTCCATTCTCATTTCCATTCAAAATGATGAGTCTCTGTCATCCTGCTTCTACCACAACTGATGGGATCAGAACTGTACATGTGCCTCAAGGTGAAGTTTATTCTCTTGAAGAATTTGTTTGAAGTACAGAGGTCAGGAAGGTAGAGACTGTGGTCATTGGTGATGTAGATTTACAGCTGGATGCTACCTTCAGCCATGAGTACACTGAGAAAAGCAGAAAAACATCTGTGGAGAGAAGTAAAGCCAGGTCCCTGGAGACTGAGTGAAAAAGGGAGGTTATTTCTTGATTTTCCAGTTTCCAGTCTAAGCTTAGTTCTATTCCTGTTAATTGAGTTCCTTGAATTTGGCTTCATTGTGACTTGAGATGGTATGAATTAATGTCTGCTCCTTGAAACCAAGCAATCATTCATTCTAACAAAGCCTAATAGATTGTGGCCTCTATCTGCAGGTAGTCTATTCCAAGAAAAATTAGATACTTGGAATAGTTAAGAGTTTTGCCAAGAAGCACTCACCACATTCCCCCCATGAGAAACTATATTCCAGGAACTTGACAAACATCCAATACCTCGCCTAATCTGGTGGGTCACTCAAAGAGAGGTGGGACAGCCCCACCAGGGTGGAAGTGGGCACTGCTCATCCTTCTGAAGCAGTCTAACATACTGATTAAGAACACAGGCTCCAGTGGCAAACTGCATGAGTTTGCAGTCAAGTTCCACCTCTCGGTGGTGTGACCTAGGTCAAGGGATATAATCCCAATGAGCCTGAGATCATACATCTGAAAATGAAGTAACAACAGTACCTACCCCATAGATTGTGTAAACATGACATGAGATGGTATATGTAAAACAGTTAAACAGATTTTTGTGCATTACTCAAGAAATGTTAGTTACTACATTTTTTTTTTATTATTTACAACTCTGCATTGCTTACAAGACACTAAATTTTGAAAATTTTCCTTCCTAAATATCTGTCACATTCATGCAATCTTTTCCACCAAGATTGCCACTGTAGCAGTCCAGACCACTGTAAGCACTCTCCACAGTGGTTACACATCTCTTGTTGCTGGTCCCAGTCTTCCCTACTCCAAATTAGGCTATATATGCAATGCTAGAGTAGTTTTTCTACTACTCAAATCAAGTACTATCTCCCCTGCATATTAGCCTCAGGGACTCCTCATTGGCCTCAGAAGGAAATCCCTCGTGGTATGTAAGGTGACTGATGCTTAGTTGCCTGGCCTTATGTCTTGCCATTTACTCTCCCTGGTCCAGTTTGTGCTTTTAGAAAGTGTTCTTTGAATGGATGGATGGATGGCACTATTTCTTTTTTTTTTCCTCTTCTTTTAATTAGCTTCAGGTGTACAACACAGTGCAATAGTTAAACTTTTTACCCTTCAAAGTGACAACCCCACTCCCCCAGTTCTCCCCCCGACCCTTCCCCCCATATCATACTATCTATTACAATTCCTTTGACTCCCTTCCACCGTATAATCCACATCCCATGACTATCTATATATTCAATTACAGTTGGCATACAATATTACACAACATCAATTTCAGGTATACAGTACAGTGACCAAGCCTCTACTCTATCCATGAAGTGGTCTCCATAGCAAAACATGTGACCATCTGACACCCCACAAAATTTTTACACCATTATTACATTCCCCAAACTGTCTTTCATATCCCTGTGACAATACTGTAGTTACCTATTTATGCTATCTAATCCCTTCCCCTTCGCCTTAATCCCCACCCTCCACCCAACTAGCAACCCTGTTTTTCCTCTATATCTATGAGACTGTTTGTTTCTTTTGCTCATTCATTCAGTTTTTGAAATTCCCCATATAAGTGAGATCATATGGTATTTGTCTTTCTCCGATTGACTTATTTCACTTAACATAATAATCTCTAGGTCCATCCATATCGTTGCAAATGGTACGATTTCATTCTTCTTTATAGTGGAGTAATACTCCATTGTATAAATGTACCACAGTTTCTTAATCCAGTCATCTACGGATGTGCATTTCAGTTGTTTCCAAGTCTTGGCTATTGTAAAGAGTGCTGCAATAAACGTAGGGGTGCATATATTTTTTTTGAATTAGCGTCTTGGATTCCTCTGGGTAGATACCCAAGAGTGGAATTGCTGGGTCATAAGGTAGTTCCATTTCCAGTTTTTTGAGATACCTCCATACTGATTTCCATAATGGCTGCACCAATTTGCAGTCCCACCAACAGTACATCAGAGTTCCCTTTCCTCCACACCCTCACCAGCACTTGTTGTTTGTTGACTTATTGATGATAGCCATTCTGACCGGAGTGAGGTGATATCTCATTGTGGTTTTTATTTGCATTGCTCTGATGATTAGTGAGGTGAAACATTTTTTCATATGCCTATTGGCTATCTGTATGTCCTCTTTAGAGAAATGCCTCTTCATAACCTCTGCCCATTTTTTAATTGGTTGTTTGTTTTTTTGGTATTGAGTTTCACGAGTGTTTTATAAATTTTGGATATCAACCCCTTATCAGATATATTGTTGGCAAATATCTTCTCCCATTCAGTAGGCTGCCTTTTTGTTTTATTGATGATTTCCTTTGCTGTGAAAAAACATAAGTTTGATGTAATCACATATGTTCATTTTTTCTTTTATTTCCCTTGCCCGAGGAGATATATCAGTAAAAGTATTACTCAGGGTAATGTTTGCAAACTTACTCCCTATGTTTTCTTCTAGGAGTTTTATGGTTTCAAGTCTTACATTTAAGTCTTTAATCCATTTTGAGTTTGTTCTCATATATTGTATAAGTAGGTGGTCCATTTTCATTTTTTTGCACATGACAGTCCAATTTTCCCAGCACCATTTATTAAATAGACTATCTTTACTCCCATGTAAATTCTTGCTTCCATTGTCATAGATTAAATAACCATATATAGATGGGTTTAATCATGGGCTCTCTATTCTATTCCATTGGTCTATGTATCTGTTTTTATGCCAGTACCATGCTGTTTTGATTACTGTAGCCTTGTAGTATGTTTTGATGTCAGGTAGTGTGAAGCCTCCCACTTTGTTCTTATTTCTCAACATTGCCATAGCTATTTGGGGTCTTTTGTGGCTCCATATAAATTTTAGTATTCTATGTTCTATTTCTGAGAAAAATGTCCTTGGTAGTTTGATTGGAATTGCATTGAATCTATATATGGCCGTAGGTAGTATTGACATTGTATTTTTTTTTTTTTTGGTGGGGTGTCAGATGGTCATGTCTTTTTTTTTTTTTTTTTTAAAGATTTTATTGGGGAATTGGCGGAGGGGAACAGCGTTGGGGAATCGGGGAAGGGGAACAGACAAGTTGCTGTCTTTTTGTTCTTCAGTTTAGTTGCGGAGGATGTTGCTTCACTGTTGGTATCGTCATTGCGCTCTTCCCGGATGAGGCAGATCGGTCGCTGGCCTCTGGATGTCGCTCACCACGGCTATTGGTAGCTCACGCTTGGCTGCCAGCCGCTCACGCTGGCTGCGGGCCACTCACTGTAGCCTATGGCAGCCCACTGCAGCAGGGGCTGCAGCCCACACCATCACCGGGGCTCGCACAGCCCAGCTCCAGGTGGAGCTGTTGTTAGCTGTAGAGGGCAGTGTCACTGGCCCTCATGTGGGATCCGAACCAGGGCCGCTGGCATCCCAAAACCAGCGCTTAACCAATGCGCCACTCGGCCGGCCCAGTATTGACATTTTAACTATATTAATTCTTCCTATTCATGAGCATGGTATGTATTTCCATTTATTTGTATCTTCTTTGATTTCTCTCTTCAGTGTCTCACAATTTTCTGAGTACAGGTCTTTTACTTCTTTAGTTAAATTGATTCCTAGATATTTTATTGTTTTTGAAGCAATTGTAAAAGGGATTGATTTCCTGATTTCTTCTTCTGATAGTTTATTATTGGTGTATAGAAATGCAAGTGATTTCTGAATATTTATTTTGTATCCTGTTACCTTACTAAATTCATTTATAATTTCTAGCAGTTTTTTGGTGGAGTCTTTGGGATTCTCTATATATAGTATCATATCATCTGTATATAATGACAATTTTACTACCTCTTTTCCAATTTGGATGCCTTTTATTTCATTTTCTTGTCTGATTGCTGTGGCTTGGATGGCATTATTTCTTAAATCAATGAATGGATGGATGCATGAACAAATTAATTAATGCAACTTTGAAGTGCATAAAACTAGTTGGAATACAGAAAATCCTGTCCAGAGGAGAGACCAACAATGAAGCCAGTTTAATATGTCTAAAACTGAGTTGTCAATCCAAGAGACAAGACAGAGTAAGGGCCAAGGAAGGAATCAAAGTGGAAACTGAGTATTCCAGAAAATCCAAGGAGCAGGTGTAAAGAGACAATGAGGAAGAATTTACAGGTGCAGTAGAACAGCTCCTGGTGAATTTTCATGGGATCCCTGAGCTGGCTTGACTAGCACATGGAGTTCATATAAAGGGCCTCTAGTAGAATGGACAATAAGCAATGGGGATATTGAAAGATTTTAACCAGAAAAATGACATGATGAACTTTGTTTGGAGAAAGATGACATTCTTAGCATTATTCAAAGTGTTTTGAAGGGCAAGACTCTCAGTAGAGACACTAGTTAAGAGACGGTGTCAAAAACCAAATAAGCTATAATAACATTCTGAACCAGAGCAGTAAGGATGGGAAAGGGAACAGATTAAAGCAACTACAACCAGGCACACGCTTGGGCACTTTCAAAACATAGTTATGGTTTTGTTTGCAGAGAAAATACCTTTCAAAAGGCAAAATATAGGAAAGCATAGGGTAATTGTGCCTCCTATAAATTTTAAGTTTGTATTTGAAACAAGAGAAGCTAATCATCACATCGTCAGTATTAGAAAACTATAACGCCAATATGGTGGGGGTTTTTTTGTTTTTTTTTTTTGTTAAAAGGACTATTGATGAATTCGCAAACAACATTTTCCTAGACCTGGACCTAGGACATGGAAGTACTTATATTTCGTTTGAGACTTTCTGCCCTGAGCCTTCCTACTGACCCCTTCAAGCTATCAATTCCTGATGGTTATAGGCTCCTGTTTGAAGCACAACAGCTCGGTCACCCACATGGGGCGTCATCCAGGACAGATCATGAAAGCTGCCAGTTTTCCATTTCACAGCAGTTGGCATGCTTTTCATGCTTACTGACAACAATGCTGCCATTATGCCCTAGGTGAGGAGACACCTTCCCTTGGAAAATGATCAGTACAAGAAAAATGTGTTTTCGCTGTCTCTAAAAAGCAAGGAGCTAATTCAGCTTGCTTTTGTGGGCCTTTTTTTTCCTAATTTTTAAACAAGTGACTTTTGACAGAAACACCAGTTGAGGTTTCTCAGTTAAAATTCTTCCCCAAATTATCTAACACCTGTTGGGGAAATTATCTCAGGTTACTTACTTAGGCTTGAATATAAAATGTCAAAAGACTGCTCACATTTCCTGCTCTCTACCTCATCTTCTGTCCTATTGTCTTCTCCTTAAAACAATATCTTGAGGCTAATCAGTTTTTGAGCATAAACAAAGAAGAGTGCTGAGAAGAGGGAGCATTCTAGGTGGCTTGAGCCCTCTGCATGTCACAGGATTTCTGTGAGGTGAGAAGATGAGCCATGGGAGCTTGTGCTAACCTTCAGGACAGCCGAGGTCTTGTTGCTTTCAAAGTAATCTCCCCTGAGCACTCCAAGACAGGCTAGTTTAGGAGGGCTCAATCCAGTTTAATGGCTGATTTGACAATGGAAAATTGAGGAAAGAAGAAAATGATACATTCCAGATATCAACCCAGGCGAGGCTGAAAGGGTGTGATACCTGTCATTCATTTACCAAGTAGGAAGTGTCTGAGGGAAGAAGTGCTCAATATGGGGGCAAATTCCCAGGGAAAAGGAATGTCCATCCTCTAACCGTCCTGCATAGTATTCAGACACGGGTGGGGGGGTGGGGGGGTGGGGGGGTACTACTGGCAATCTCTGACAGTTCACCTCTGCCCAACTTGGCACACTCTTTCTCCCAGGGAGGTGTGAGAGTATCAATCTTTGTGGCCTCAGCTCTTATCCGTCTTTATTGCCAGACATCTCTGTCACTGGCCCTTCTCCTCCTCCATTTCTGCTTATGTTTGTCACCATCCAGCTCTAATTCCTAATTGATAATTCCAAGTTTACATTGGTAACAAAGGGCCCCCAATTTGGCTGACCTGGAATTTCTACTCTGACAGGTTCTCATAGGCATCTCTTCTGAGGACTCAATTCAATCCCCTCCTTAATACAGATTCCTTCCTACATTTCTATATGCTGACATCACAGTCTGTCAAAGTGCATTAGTATGAATAGAGAAGGAAATATATTAAGTAGTTGTAGCTTTAACTGTTCTTTATCAATTAACTTTTGTGTTATTAACTTGTGTTAATAACACAAATAACTTTTGTGTTATTACTTACTGCCATTCTACAAGGGGAGGACAGATGTTGGTGGTTTCTTTTAAGAACTAGATCTCAGAGAAGGTCAGCATAGTGCTCTGGGAAAACTCCAGATTCATTTTAGAGATCCTAATAATTCCTTTTCATGATGTTGTAAAATTATGTATCTAGAACTTATCATTATACTCGTATACCTCTTGCTTTCATGGAAGCATTGGAGGCCTTCTTGGCATTATCTATTGTGCTTCAGTGGTATCAACAGGAAAAGGATCCAATTTCTTTTCAGAAAGGTAATCATTCATCTTTCTCTGCCCTAAGGCTTGTGTTTAAGCAACTACCTTCTCTATATACAGTTGGCATGTTGGCTAGAAAGAGACTGTTCTACAGTCCAGCTGAGAATATATTCAAAAGGACAGTTCCCCTTCTCCCCTTTATGGAACGCAATTTATAGAATAGGTAATAACAGTATCTAACAATAATGAGCACTTATTATATGTTAAAACAGCTAGCTGTTTACATGGACTATCTCATTTAATCCTCACAAATAAATTAACAAGTCAATGCTATAATTATTTCCAATTTATACTTAAAGAAATTGAGCAGCTAAATAATTTCCCCAAGATCAGGTAGCAACTAACTCAGGAAACAGGACTCAAATATAGGTCATATCTATTTCCATAGCCTCCATTATGTTTCCCCAAAGGGATCCTTTCAGTTACAGGAGACAGATGCTTTCTGCATGGGTCTTTCCTTGCCCCTCTGCAGCCTCAGCCACCATCCCTGACTCTGCATTCCTGGTACCCCATTGCACCAAGTCTTCCTTTATTCTCCTAATGCCAAAGTTATTTCAGGAGTTGTAGTTGCCTATTTACCAAGGAATTTCTGTCATGCTGGGAAGATTTGACCTTTTAATTAGGTTACTATTGTTTCCAAAAGCAATGAGTCAGACCTAGAAATCATGTAAAAAGGTTAGATGTTGCTCCCACTTGGTGATCACTGCTAGCTTTCTATTTTTGTACCTTGTTTCACTCAGTCACTATCATGGATTGTGTCCCCAAGCGAGAAACGTTATGAATATTTCTTTTGTTGTTGTTGTTACCTAGTAGCTAGGAGGAGGAAATAAATAAAGAATGATTTGTATAATAATATCTAATTTAGCATGGTTCAATTCAGCCACTGGTTTTTCCTCAGTGCCTATGATACACAAGACACAGTGCTTGATACTAGGTTGAATCCACAGAGGATGAGGACACACATTGCTTTGGTCCACAGCAGCTGAGGATTTACTGGGAAAAAATATACATCTACATATATTAATTGAAATCATTTTTGGTAGGTTGCTCCACAATAAGATATACATTTACATATGAGAAGATTATGGTAAATATCTGCAAGTTACACACTTTCCAGAACTTTTAATTCTTATTCTACTACAGCAAGATATATTATGAATAGAAAAAAAATGTCAAGGGGGAAAAGTAGTCCAAATTCAATGTCGTAGTTTACATTTGTCTTTTCAAGTAAATAATATCAATTTCTAATGTAAATTCCTTGGTCACATTAAACAAATATAAAGGTTTATTAATAAACTACAGAAAAATGTACTTAATCACGTTATCTCACTTTAATTATTTGTGATTTTTTACTAATAACCAATTCTAAATGTTTCTTAAGGCATATTAGTCGAGGTCAGGGAATTTGAATTCTAAACATATTTTTGCCACATTCATTCTATTTCATCAGTCTTACATTATAGTCTAATCATTAAAATTCTTATATTCAAGTTTTGCAGTGCTTTAGAAAATAGGTGTATTTAAAAGTTATTAGGTTGGCTTGAAGCTGTATTGTGATTAATTGTAAGAACAATAATTATATGGCAGAGATTATACTGCAAATCCAGTACCTGATGTAACTTTTTATGTAACATTAATAATCATATTTTTAAATATGTTATATAGAACAAGGCTCTTCTATATAATACATAGGAACAACCCTCAAGGTTTAGCATTAAGTGTCTAATAGGTATACGCAAGTGTGTAATGTGCCACCATTTATTGAAATAGAAGAATATAATACATTATATTTATATATATATATGCATATATACACATATTTTCTGCTGTTGCAGCTAGTGAAACTTCTGTAATCACATTTTCAGTTTTTTTATTTCTAAGAACTTTGCTAGAAACACAGCTTCTCCTGCTTCAATTACCAGCACCTATCCTTCATTTCTATAGCTTTAGGTGAATTTTGAAGTCTTTGCTTATTTACTTGCATTAGGAGAGATCTGCTAAGCCTGAGCTTTAGGGAATGAAATGCGCCATACTGAGAAGTATCCCTTCCAACGACTCTGTGGCCAGGGTCAATGAAGCAGGACCCTCTCACATCATGTTCAAAACCTGAGGACATATTTCAGGGCAATAATACAAGCATCAGTAGGTGCTGATGTATGTTTGGCACTTTACGCTACAAGTTGTGGTCTCCACTCAACTTATTATTAAGAGTTCTAGGGAAGGAGTTGAGAGGTGAGAGCTAGTCTTGCCTTAGGCACCGAAGGACAAAAATCTGCTGTCACCTGCTTTGCAAAAAATTTTAAAAAAATACAAACTTATTTTTTCCTGGCTAGAATCACATAGGACCGATTTTTCACTCTGACAATCGTCTAATGATGAAGAAGGGCATGGGAAAGGTGGCTTCCATAAAGCCTCTGAGTGAGGCAGCCAAGTGAGCAGGAGGAGGCAGCTGAAAGCACAGAGACCTTGGAAAGGGCACGAAGCCAAGGTGAGAGATACTCATGCCATTCACTAATGCTGTAGCTCTATTTGTACCCAGAACTGGAGCAAGCCCTAAATTTCTAATTAGGAAGGGCGCTGTGGCAGCATTCTGGTAGAAAGTGTCTGGAGAGGAGAACTTGTGTGCTGAAATTGCGGTGCATAGCAATGTTAATGTTTTCACTTCTTTTTTGTGTTTATTTTGTGTTTACATTGAATGGCTTGGAGATGTATTATCCTGCCAAGCACGCAACTGTTACTAAGATTGTATTTATTTGGAGTGATAGAGATTGTAGGAAGGATAAACCCCTTGCCCATATCTACTGGGCAGTACAGTTTGCAGAAAAACTAGGACTGTATCAGAGCAGAGCTAGGAGTAATAGCTGCCATGGGCAGTTGCCAGGTCATTGCACCTGCCAGGTGCAGGTAATGTTGAATGGAAATTTGTAGAGTGGTCATAATGCCCCTGTGGTGGCATATCTAGAACAATATAATCGAAATCTCAAAAAAAGAAAGAGAGCAGAAGAGAGAGATGGATTCACCACATTTTTGAAGTTGCTTCAACTGGATGAAATGTATCTGTGATGACAACTTTGGAGTGACCTAATATTCGAAACATTATTGGATATATAGTTTTCATAATTAATAGGCTTTACTGTAGTTGAAAGTTGTTTTACTTCCCCTGCATAGCAGAATATAATTCACTATATCAGAGATCAGCAGCTACTACCCATTAACTAACTGACTTACCGATGTTCAAAAACAGCTGACATCGGAATCTCTAAAATGTAGCATGTCAGTGTCTTAGGATAGATGCTCCAAAAGCAGATTTGTATGAAAGTAGCTAATTTGGCTGTTAATCCTAGGAAGCCCCAGTAGGGGAATGGGGAAGTAAAATAGAAGGGACAGAAGACCACAAAGTGTGCATTATAGATGAGTGGCGATTGAGGCTCGGTCCCACTAGGGAACTATGGGAAATAATGTAAGGAATGCCCAAGAGTTATCCCCTGCTTGGTGGTGAGGAGACAAGGAGGCTGGGCTCTTTTTTCTCCAAGTACCATTTGGTATGGGTTGAAGTCTGCCCCTGAAGGCATTTCAGACCTGCCAAAATAAAACCCTCAGGAGGAGAGTAGTAAGAGCTTAAATTAATGCCACTGACAGGTAATGCAACAGTAAGAGCCACGGGAGTGTGGATGGGGCCGCAACATGTGCCATAGTTAGAGTCTTAGAGTAGCCCAGCTATTGGCAGCCCAATGCCTCCAGAAGTAGCCCAGAGGACAAAAGGTTAAGCAGAACCACGATCTATACTGCCCTTCAATCTGGTGGCTTAGGACCAGAGCTATCCCCATAGAATTCCTATATAAAACGTGGGACAGCCTGAAAACAAGATGTCAATTGGCTTTGATGATGTATGCCTCATCTCATTTCCTCATTGGAAGCCTGGGTGGAGGACCATACATTATACCTGGTATGTGAGAATGGGACTGTGGGAGGGGACAGGAGTAGGCCAGTAGCAAAGATTTATCTGTCCAGAAATGGGACTTAGCACTTACAAGTATAAGGCAGAAGGGTACATGCTTTAAAGCCCAACTACATACAAAATCAAAAGCAAAGGAGATCAGTTAAGAAGTAAGGTCACTAAAGCTAACAGGCCAGAGGGCAGTCTAAAACTAACAGCCTCCATCAAAGTGAAACTAGATGTTGTCACCAGTAAGTTCCAATTCTCAGTGGCTTCATGCAAGCAAGAACGATTTCTCCCTTATGTAAAATTCACTGTTCTTCTCAAACATGACTCATATTCCTTCTGTCTATGGCTCCAACCTTTAAAAGTGCTTTGGATCTGCTGAATCTTCTGATTTTGGCTCACAGATCGGGAACATAAAGGGTGAAAGACTGAGTGGGAGAGTATTATGGAACAGACCTGGAAATGCATGCATACTTTGGCCCACAAACCATTGAAAAAAACTTAGTCACATTTCTCCCACCTAAATGTAGGGGAGCTAGGGAAATTAATTCCTGAGTTAAAAGGAATTTCTGAGCACTGTCTACTCAATGGAAGGGGAGCATGATTCTCAGGTAGAGAGTTAGCCCTCTCTACCACAGAGGCCAAATCTAAACAGCTCAATTAGACAAGTGGAATGGGACGGGGATGCAGATGAGGGAGAAGGGGAAGGGATGAGGCAACATAAATTGGTAACTACAATATTGCCACAGAAATAGAAGAGATAGTTTTGGGAATATAATCAATAATGTTGTAAATATTTTTTTAGGGGACCAGATGGACTCATGTCTTCTTAGGGAGACCACTTTATGGATGGTGTAGAGGCCTGACCACTGCACTGTACCTCTGAAGCTGCTGCTGAATAATATTATATATCAACTATAATTTCACACATATATAGTCATGGGATGTGGAGTATAGTGTGGGGATGGAGTCAGTGGAATTGTAATAGATATGTATGATATCGGGGGTGGGGGGGCAGTGGATGGGGGAGGGGGCTTGTCACTTTGTAAGGGATGAAAAGGATAACTATTGCATTGTTTTGTACATCTGAAACTAAAAAAAAAGACAAGTGGAGCTCAGTGAGCTTGGACAGGATTGACCACATGCCAATTCTGAAGTCAGCCAGAGACCAACTGCCTCAGGTGTAGGTCATCCCTGCCAGTTATGGTATTACTTAGTTGATTAAAGTACCAGGGTGGAGTGAAAAATGTGGAAGAACTGATCTGTGAACAGGTCCCAGCATGAAACCCAGGATTTTTTCTCCTCCCTTTCTCTTATCCAAAGATGGGATGCTTGGCACAAAATTATATCCAAATTTGAATCCTACTTAATATCATCAATAGAATTTTTTCACCAGGCTTGTTCTGCACTCAGTAATAAAAGCAGCACACAATTATTTTCGATTGGACCAATGAGATTGTACTGAACAGTCTCTGAAGATTGTCTGCTGAGTGCCAGTGGTTAATGAATCCCATTTGTCTTTCTTGATTAAGTCTTCTATTACCCCCGTTTTGTCCTGTCACCAACCCTTTAGCAAGAATTTTCATATCACTGTTTAGATGAGAAATTAGCCTATGAGAGCAGCACTCATCAATCAGAAGGCAGTTTATTTAATACAGTTTATAGTTTATGAGTTCAAAAACTGTAACCTCATACATTAGAAATGGATCACTGTCCTAGGCAGAGACAATCACGGGGTTCAGTTCACTTGACAGGTATGGAGAAATGACTTTGACTTTGAGACACGCATGTAAAGAAGGCCTGCAGTATCACAAGCCTGCAGCTGAGTATCAGGCAGCATTTTCTTTTGATTATGAAATTCTTGTTGGTTTAAGCAAATGCTCCATTTTAGGTACTCAACCATGGCTTCCTACACCACTGCCACCAGAAAAATCCAAAATAAAATTTTAGAATAGACTCACTTCATTGTAATATCAAATCTTTTTTCTTTTTGCAATATTTTGAAAAGAGCTCATGTAGAATATCTATCTTTTCCTTGGAATTATTAAAAGCAAGATGTCCATGAAAATCTTAGTTTTGCAGAGTGGTACAGTTTTCATTCAGTGGCCACATGTAAATAGCTCAGAATAAAATGGAGCTTTCGGGGACCAGCTGAGTGGCATGTTAGTTAGGAGGCTTCAGACGCCAGCTCTGAGCAGCAGGGTCCTGGTCAGGATACCACATATGAGGGCCAATGATGCTGCACACTCTACAACTAAGATGGTGAACAATAGCTTACTGGAGCTGGGCTGCCAGTGAGTGGTTGGCAACAGCATAGGCTGCAGTGGGGTTGCAGTGGGTTGCCTTAAGCTACCGTGAGCGGCCAGCAGCCAGCGTGAGCCGCTGTGAGTGGCCGCCCAATGGCCCGCGAGCAACTGCCTCACCTGGAAAGAGTGCAATGATCACAATACCAACATGGGCCAATGAAGAGACATCCTCCACAACTAGACTGAAGAACAAAAGGAAAGCAACTTGTCTATTCCCCTTCTCCGATTCCCCAAATGCTGTTCCCCTCCCCCAATTCCCCCCAAAAAAATCTTTAAGGAAAAAAAAATTAAGCTTTGGTGATTATATAACAGAACTAGGTAGCTATGTGACCATACAAAGTATTAATAAATGATTCTGCCCTCACCCCCAAAGAGGATATAGGATGCCCATGTTGGCAGATATGTTGGTTAGTTGATGGTATCAAAGATTGTAGTATTTTAAGAATTTTATTTCCCATAACAATGTAGGTCGCCAGACTATGGAACTACTTCCTATAATATTACTTTATTTAGAGCTATAATTCTACATTTATTTTACCTATAACTTTCCCTTATTTTCCGAACCAGTACTTTACATACAAAGAATGGCGTTTGTATGGGTGGTTAAGTTTAGAGAAGTAATAATTGGCAAACATTTGCTAGAAGCCCTCAATTCCTGTCTCCTACTTGCTATGTTGGCCTGAAATCTTAGAGAAATGCTTTAGAAAGATGTATTAGACAGAGAACAGTAGCTACTATCACAGGATATAAACTTTGCAATTACTGTCACCCCTTGGTGAATATTTGGAGACAAATAACTCCAACTTCTGTGACCTCTTTGAAATTCTTAATGACCACATGATATTGATTCCTATTTTAAAGAATAGTCTGGTTTACTCCTGAGAATGATGTCTTTTACATCTAAATTGGAGTTTGTATGCAGAAGAGTGTTTCATTGCAGTCATCAATTAAGTGTTATTTTAGTCTCCCTATCAACTCCCTATTCCCACTCACCAAGTGTAAGCACTTTTAAGGTTGATTTGTGTCTTTAAACCATTTTTGTGCATGTCCAAATCTTTATAATTTTTAACCAAAAAATGAGATTATACTACATATGTTGTCCTAAAACTTACGTGCTTTATTTATGCAGCATTGTATTGGTCAGTGTTCTCCAGAGAAAAAATATATTTATATAATGAGACTTATTTTAAGCAATTGACTCATGCAATTATAGAGGCTGAGAAGTCCCCACGTTCTGCCATCTGCAAGCTGAAGACCTAGGAAAGTCATTGGTATAAATTCAAGTCAGTCCAAAGGCCTATGAACCAGCACCACCAATGATGTAAGTCCCAGCTCAAGGGGAGGAAAAGACCTGTGTTCCAGCTGAGCAGTCAGGCAGAGAGGGGGATATAACCTTCTCTGATGTTTTTGGTTCTATTTAGGTCCTCATTGAATTGAGTGATGCCCACCCACACCGGGGAAGGCAAGATGCTTTACTCAGTGTACCAATTCAAATACTAATCTCATCTGGAAATACCCTCAGAATCACACCAGAAATAATGTTTATCTGGCTACTCAGTGTCCCAGTCAAGTTGATACATAAAATTAACCATCACAAATGTGTATCATGAGCAATCTTCCATTTCAGTATATTCATATAAACCATGTTCTCTTATGGGCTGATAAATGGATGTACAACTTACTAAATCATTATTCTATTGAAGGACATTTAGGTAGTCTCAAATGTTTTTGCTAAAAAAAAAAAAAAATTAGTCTTTTTTAAACTTCTTCCCTTGACCATTTGTATGTTGAATTGAAGGCTATGTATTTTTAAACTTTAAATATTACTGACAAATCTCCCCAAGCTAAAATAGACTTAACACCTTTTAACTTCTCACACATTATTAAATTCAATTATCTACAACCTGATGTTCTTGAGATAGATTCATCTAACTCACAGTTGACAGAGATTCAAGGACAGTACAAATCAAATATGTAAGTAAAAATACATGCAATAACTCAAATGCTGCATATTTCTGTTCATGCTAAACTAAGTTCTTCTGTAGCTGTCTAAGAATAATTTATATCAATGTTTGATGAGGCTCGACAATGTTCAGAATACTTTGGAAAATGCATAGAACTTAATCAAAGAGTACATTCAGTGTTGAACTCTTCGTGATTGTCAGTATAGGTTAAGATATGTCACAATAACAAATTAACCTGCAAGTGCCATTGGTTTAACACAATCTTATTAGTTATACTGTATGTACATAGTACACTCTGAGTACTACTCATATCAGCAGTTCCTCATAGGTTCTTGGGGACCACATAGTTTCTGTTCTACATAGCCTCTTGGGGACTCAGGCTGATAGAGGCTCCTCCTTTAATTCCATTTTCTGGAACATATGGCTTCCTCAATCACTGTGGCAGGGGGAGGGTGACTGAAGAACTGTGCATGGATATGCTTGGTTCTGTACCATCACCACAACATAAGGTCAGCCACATTTGCTTTTATGCCAGAATTACGGCTCTGAAGGGACTCGATTGGGCTGCCACCTTTCGCTGGTCCTATTCTTGTCTTCTCTTGCCACCATAGCTCACTTTAATCAAATGACTGAGGTCTCTAGTTGTTTCTTGAGGCATGAAAGAGTATGCTCCCACTCTCAGAATCATACTCAAAAAGTGTTTTCTGAGAGTAGGGGCAAGATGGCGGCTGTGAGGAGGGCTCCATGAAATCTCCCTTGGAAATATCCACAATTTGAACTTCTAATACGCTTCAAAGAGACATCTACTCATCACACAGAGCGACTAAGAGTTCCACACAAGGATTGCTGGAAGGTGGGCAGGCCGGGCGAGTAGGGGAAGAAGGCGGCGAGATGCGTGAGGTGCAGCCCGCACCCGCGGCTGCTGAGTCACGGTGAGTGTTGCCCCGGCTCGCTCCCTGCGGCCCGCGGCCCACCTAGAGTTCAGCAAGAGCGCGTTGGTTTGCGGTCTGAGGCAGAAGCTCAGGCCGGGCAAGTGCGGGAGGAGAGAGAGGAGACGACTGTGCAGAGGTGCGAGCTGCACCCGCGTTCCCCAGGAAGCAGGGTGCAGAGCCCCGCAGCGACAGGGCAAGATCAGTCCCTGCACCCTCCCGGTTCAGGGATCAGTCTCTGTGCCCACCGGGTCCCCGCGGAGCGCAGAAGCCTGGAAACCCGGGAGCAGGGGAAAACAGAGGACTCGCCCGCGGAGAAACAGCGCGCGCTGGGCGGAGACGCAGGTCCCGGAGAGACGGAGCGGGGATCGGAGCCGCGTGGAAGGTGCGCGCAGTCCCCTGAACCCCGGCGGCAGTCCCTCCAGGAGCGCAGCAGGAGAACGGCGCGGGCGCGCGCCGGCTCAAGGCAGAGGCCTTAAACCGGAGAGCAGAGGAAACACAGGACTCGCCCGCGGAGACGCAGCGCCGGCTGGAGTCACAGATCCCGGAGACACAGAGCGGGGATCGGAACCACGCAGCACGGTGCACGCAGTCCCTAAATCCCGGCAGACCCTTTGGGAGAGCAGCAGGATTTCCTGCTGGCGCGCCGGCTCCGAGGCAGAAGCCTGGAACCCGGGAGCAGGGGAAAAGAGGACTCGCTCGGACAAGCAGTGCGCCGGGTGGGAGACGCAGGTCCCCGAGAGACGCGGAGCGGGGATCTTGGCCACGGTAGGGTGCGCGCAATTCCTAAATCCCGGCAGACCCTTTGGGAGAGCAGCAGGAAATCCGCTGGAGCATAAGAGGCAAAAGGCCTTAGCTTGAAACAGTGTTGGAACTGTGGCTTTGTTTATTTTTATGTTTTTTATTTTTTTCCCTTTTTCTACTCTTTGAACAGAAAGCAAAAAAAAAAAACAACCCAATAACTCACCCACTCCCACAAACTTTGTCCACCGCCAAGACAGTCTTAAACTGACTCCTGAAGGGAGCAATAGGGGCAGACTAGGAAGATATCCTTACCTGCAGGGGTTGAGAATTTCCACCCAGTAAAGGCAGCAGAGTGAGACTACCCACCCCGCCCCCCACCTTTAGGCAAGGCTTGGGAGGCAGGGCAGGTTCATCTGCTGAGGCACTAATTAACAGATTCTTAGCAGCAGGCTTTTGGTAGTGAGGAATTCTTTAATTCTCCACGGCTGTCAACCAAAGGGTGCCCAGAGACACTCATTGAGCCTTTGGGGGTGCAGCCTGCCTTGGGACAGGCAAAAGCAAAAAGGCAGTGACTTTGTAAAAACCACCAATCACACGTCACAACCACACTCAAGTACAGCAAACCTGCAGTGCCAGGATCACGCTAGGCATCAGGTGGCCTACTGTTCCCACAAGACGCACAGGAATTTTTGTACAGCAGACAATCTGAAGAGAGCTTGGTGGACTTTAGCCTAGACCAGCACGGGTATTTTTGGTTTGTTTGGTTTTATTCTGTTTTGTTTTCCCTTTATTGGCTGCTTATCTTGGTTGTTTTTGGTTTTTATTTCTATTTCATTATAATCATATTGTAGTTTTTAATATAGGCATATATATATAGGTGTATATAGGTGAATATATGTCCATATATATGGGTGTGTAGACAAATATATATATATATTTTTTTTTCCTTTTTTCTTTTTCTTTTTCTTTCTTTTCTTTTTCTTTTTACCCCACCCTCACTTTCTCTCTTATTTTATTCATTCTTCTCACTGCTATACTTTTCCTCTTTTCCTTTTTTCTGCAAATTTTATTTTTTTAAATTTTTCTTACTTTTTTATTATTATTTTAGTTTATTTTTATTTTTTATTTTTTAGGTATAGCTAATCGGTTTCTCATGTTTATTCTATTTTTTATTTTAGGATATTGTATTTTATTTTGTTTCTCTTCTGTTATTATTGAGTATGTGGTTTTGTTTTGTTTCTGTTTGGTTTCTTCATTAGTATGATTGATATTTCTGTACAAGTTGACTGTAGTTTGATGGTTGGTTGTTTTTAATTGTGCAGCATTTGGTTTCCTTTGGTGGCTGCGGAGGTTGTTCTTGTTGATCTGTTATGCTCTAAAATCACTCTGCAGCAGTGGGTCCAAACAAACAGACACAAGAATCATCATACCCGGAGGCCAACTTTAGATAAAACCAGAGCATTTCTGGGTTTGACATACAAGAGTCACACCCAAAAAAAAGTTACTACAGGTACTAAGACCCATAGGGTCCAAGTTTCATCAGAGGGGTCAATCCTCTCACAGCAGCTCATAAACTGCAGAAGCTGCTGATCCTCACAGCTAATCAATCTGGGAGTCAATCCCACCTACTGACAAACCAAAAGTAATCAAAACTAAAACTTCAACAAGTGAGGACACACGACACAAGGAACACCTCAGATACAAGCACAGGAGAATAGGGAGACTGAGTAATTCAAATATAAAGGACACACACCATATAAGTTTACCCAGAAAAGACTGAGAAATCTGGGGGATCTATCTGTTATATTGAAGCAAACACAAAGAGTAAGCCAGAATGGGGAGACAAAGAAACATAACACAAATAAAAGAACAGAAGAAACTTCCTGAATCAGTGGAAATAGAGGAAATAGAGGTAACCAACCTATCGGAGACAGAGTTCAGAACACTGATTATTAGAATGTTCAAGGAAATTAATGAAAATATAAAGAAGGATAGAGAAATCATGAAAAGCAACCAGCTAGAACTTAAGAACACAATTACTGAATTAAATAACAAACTTGATGGAATCACTAGCAGACTGGATGAAGCAGAAAATCGAATCAGTGACTTAGAAGACAAAATAGCAGAGATCACCCATGCGGTACAACAAAAAGAAAAAAGAATGAAAAACATGGAAAATAGTTTAAGAGAGCTGGGTGACAACATGAGACGCAATAACCTAAGGGTCATTGGAGTACCAGAAGGAGAAGAGAGGGAGCAAGGGATTGAGAATATATTTGAAGTAATAATGTCTGAAAACTTCCCTAACCTGGCAAAGGACATTGAAATACAAGCCCAGGAAGTGCAGAGAGTTCCAAACAGGATGATTCCAAACAGGCCCACTCAAGACACATTATAGTGAAAATGGCAAGGGTTAAGGACAAAGACAGAATCCTTAAAGCAGCAAGGGAAAGGCAGCAAGTTACTTACAAGGGTACCCCATAAGATTATCAGCTGACTTTTCTACAGAAACTTTGCAGGCCAGAAGAGAGTGGCAGGAGGTTTTCAAAGTGATGAAAAATAAAGGCCTACAACCAAGATTGCTGTATCCAGCAAGGTTATCATTTAAAATCGAAGGCGAGATAAGGAGCTTTGCAGAAAAAAATAAGTTAAGGGAATTCATTACCACCAAGCCAGCTTTGCAGGAAATGCTAAAAGGGCTTCTTTAAGTAGAAGAGAAAAACAACCTATGAAAGACTACGAACACAAATAAGAAAATGGCAATAAATACACACCTATCAATAATCACATTAAATGTAAATGGATTAAATGCTCCAATAAAAAGACATAGGGTGGCTGAATGGATAAGAAAGCAAGACCCCAGTATATGCTGTATACAAGAGACTCACCTCAGATCCAAAGACTCATACAGGCTGAAAGTAAAGGGATGGAGTAAAATATTTCATGCAAATGGTACTGAGAAAAAAAGCTGGAGTAGCGATACTTATATCAGATAAAATGGACTTTAAATTGAAGAATATAACAAAGGACAAAGAAGGACACTTCATAGTAATGAAGGGATCGATCCAACAAGAGGACATAACTCTAGTAAACATCTATGCACCTAACATAGGAGCCCCTAAATATATAAAACAGATTTTGACAGAAATAAAGACAGAGATCAACAGTAACACTATCATAGTAGGGGACTTCAACAGCCCATTGTCACCAATGGACAGACCCTTTAGACAGAAAATCAATGTGGAAACAGCGACCTTAAATGACACATTAGACCAGCTGGATTTAACAGACATTTTCAGAGCATTTCATCCTAAAGCTACAGAATATCGTTCTTTTCAAGTGCACATGGAACATTTTCTAAGATAGACCACATGTTAGGCCACAAAACATGTCTCAATAAATTTAAGAAGATTGAAATCATTTCAACTGTATTCTCTGACCACAATGCTATGAAACTAGAAATCAATTATAAGAAGAAATCCGGGAAGCTGACAAATAAATGGAGGCTAAACAATATGCTATTAAATAGTGAGTGGGTCACAAATGAGATCAAGGAGGTCCTCAAAAGATACCTTGCGACCCACAATAATGAAACCACCACGACCCACGATCGCTGGGAGGCTGCGACAAGCAGTCCTAAGAGGAAGTTTATAGCAGTGCAGGCCTACCTAAAGAAGGAAGAAAAATCTCAAGTCAACAGGTTATCCTTACACCTAAGGGAACTGGAAAAAGAACAGCAAAAAAGAGGCCCAAGGGGGAGTACAAGAAAGGAGATAATAAAGACCAGAGCAGAAATAAACAATATAGAGAACAGAAAAACAATTCAAAAGATCAATGAAACCAAGAGCTGGTTTCTTGAGAAGATAAACAAAATTGACAAACCTCTAGCCAGGCTCATCAAAAAAAAAGAGAGAGGACTCAAATTAGCAAAATCAGGAATGAAAGAGGGGAAATGACTACAGACATCACAGAAATACAAAAAATTCTAAGAAATTACTATGAGCAACTATATGCCAACAAATTTGACAATCTGGATGAAATGGATAATTTTCTAGAAGCATACAACCTTCCAAAGCTAACGCCAGAAGAAACAGAAAATCTAAATACCCTGATTACTACCAAGGAAATTGAATCAGTAATTGACAAGCTCCCAAAAAACAAAAGCCCTGGACCAGATGGCTTCACAAGTGAATTTTATCAAACATTCAAAAAAGAACTATCACCTATTCTTCTCAAACTATTCCAAAAAATCCAGAAGGAGGAAGGTTTCCCAAACTCTTTTTATGAAGCCTCTATCACCCTGATTCCAAAACCAGATAAAGACATCACAAAAAGGAAAACTACAGGCCAATCTCCCTGATGAATATAGATGCAAAAATTCTCAATAAAATATTAGCAAACAGAATTCAGCAATATATTAAGAAGATCATACATCATGATCAAGTGGGATTCATCCCTAGTGCTAAGGCTGGTTCAACATCCGTAAATCAATTAATGTGATACACCACATCAACAAAATGAAGGATAAAGATCACATGGTCATTTCAATAGATGCAGAAAAAGCATTTGACAAAATCCAACAGCCATTTATGTTAAAAACCCTTAGCAAAGTGGGAATACAGGGATCCTATCTCAACATAATAAAAGCCATATATGATAAACCTACAGCTAACATCATACTCAATGGGGAAAAGCTAAAACCATTCCCCTTAAGATCAGGAACAAGACAAGGCTGTCCACTTTCTCCTCTTTTATTCAACATAGTGCTGGAAGTTCTAGCCACAGCAATCAGACAACAAAAAGAAATAAAAGGCATCCAAATTGGCAAGGAAGAAGTAAAATTGTCACTATATGCAGATGACATGATACTGTATATAGAGAACCCCAAAGACTCCATCAAAAAACTATTGGAACTGATAGACGAATTCAGTAAAGTAGCAGGATATAAAATCAATGTTCAGAAATCAGTGGCATTTGCATATACCAATAATAAACTAATGGAAAGCGAAATTAAGAAAACTGTCCCATTTACAATTGCGTCAAGAACTATAAAATACCTAGGAATAAATTTAACCAAAGAAGTGAAAGATCTGTACTCAGAAAATTATAAGACATTGAAGAAAGAAATCATAGAAGATACAAATAAATGGAAACACCTACCATGCTCATGGATAGGAAGAATTAATATAGTTAAAATGTCCATACTGCCTAAAGCAATATATAGATTCAATGCAATTCCTATCAAACTACCAAGGGCATTTTTCACAGAAATAGAAAATATAATCCTAAAGTTTATATGGAATCATAAAAGACCCAGAATAGCCTCGGCAATTCTGAGGAATAAAAACAAAGTTGGGGGGATCACGCTACCAGACATCAAAACCTACTACAAGGCCACAGTAATCAAGACAGTTTGGTATTGGCATAAAAACAGGCACATCGATCAGTGGAACAGAACAGAGAGCCCAGAAATAAATCAAAGCATTTACGGACAGTTAATCTATGACAAGGGAAGCAAGAATTTACACTGGAGTAAAGATAGTCTATTCAATAAATGGTGCTGGGAAAATTGGACTGACACATGCCCAAAAATGAAACTGGAGCATCTCCTTACGCCTGATACACAAGAACAAATTCAAAATGGATTAAAGACTTAAATGTAAGACCTGAAACCATAAAAATCATAAATGAAAATATAGTTAGTATATTTTCATACATTACTCGTATCAATATTTTTACTGATACATCCCTACGGGCAAGGGAAGTAAAAGAAAAAATGAACATATGGGATTATATCAGACTTAAAAGTTTTTTCACAACAAAGGAAACCATTAATAAAACAAAAAGGAAGCCTACTGAATGGGAGAATATATTTGCCAACGATATATCTGATAAGGGGTTAATATCCAAAATTTATAAAACACTCATGAAACTCAACACCAAAAAAACAAACAACCCAATTAAAAAATGGGCAGAAGATATGAAGAGACATTTCTCTAAAGAGGACATACAGATGGCCAACAGGCATATGAAAAAAGTTCAACCTCACTGGTCATTAGGGAAATGCAAATAAAAACCACCATGAGATACCACCTCACTCCAGTCAGAATGGCTATCATCAACAAATCAACAAACAACAAGTGCTGGCGGGGCTGTGGGGAAAAGGGGACCCTGCTGCACTGTTGGTGGGACTGCAGATTGGTGCAGCCACTATGGAAGTCAGTATGGAGGTATCTCAAAGAACTGGAAATAGAGCTACCTTTTGACCCAGCAATTCCACTCCTAGGTATTTATCCTGAAAAAAACCAAGACACTTATTCAAAAAAGTTATGCACCCCGATGTTCATAGCAGCACAATTTACAATAGCTAAGACTTGGAAACAACCAAAATGCCCGTCAGTAGATGACTGGATTAAGAAACTGTGGTATATTTATACAATGGAGTATTACTCCGCTATAAAGAAGAATGAAATCGTGCCATTTGCAATGATATGGATGGACCTAGAGACTATAATGTTGAGTGAAGTAAGTCAGTCAGAGAAGGACAAATACCATATGATCTCACTTATATGTGGAATATGAAAAACTGTATGAATGAGCAAAGTAAACAGAAACTGTCTCATAGATATAGAGGAAAAAATCAGGGTTGCTAATTTGGAGAGGAATGGGAATGAGGGAGAAGGGGAAGGGATTAGACAGCAAAAATAGGCAACTACAATATTGCTACTGGGATAGGAAAAACAGTTTGGGGAATATAATTAATAATGTTGTAAATATTCTGTGGAATGTCAGATTATCATAGGTCTTGTTAGGGAGACCATTTCATGGATGGAGTAGAGGTTTGATCACTGCACTGTATTACTAAAGTGGAGGTGGTATACCTACTGTAATTGAATATATATAGATAGTCACGGGATGTGGATTATACTGTGGAAGAGAGTCAGAGGAAGAGTAATAGATATGTATGATATGGGGGGTGTGGGGGTGTATTGGGGGTGGGGGGTTTGTCACTTTGGGGGGTAAAATGTATAACTATTGCACTGTGTTGTACACCTGAAACTATTGGGGGTGGGGGGGTTGTCACTTTGAGGGGTAAAATGTATAACTATTGCACTGTGTTGTACACCTGAAACTAATTAAAAATAAAATAAAATTAAAAAAAAATATAAAAAAAAAAAAAAAAGTGTTTTCTACTGCAATGTAGGTATTATCATTCTTGGGAAATAAAGTTCTTTCAGGCCAATTCACAGGATGATTTGGCTTACGGAAAGTTCCAGCCACACTGCTTTCCAAAGACCTATGATCTACAGTTGCACCCACAACCCACCCCTTGTTTACAGTGAGTTCCCTCTCAAGGCTCTCTGTTATCCTTTCCTGCCTCTAACATTAAATAGTCTTGCTGAAATAACCTCAAATTAAACAAAGGAGCAATGTTCCTGTTCTTTTTTCCTTAAGAAGTTCCTCACTACTATGTTAATTCCTGAAATGAAATAGGTCCAAGTGAAAGGACAATGCCTACCACAAACATACATTATCCAAAGACCTAATGTCATTGACTTTACTCAACTAACTGTGTTCAATACATTATGTTTAGTATATAAAAAAGATCTCCCCTTTATTCCCATTAACATTGGTTTCTGCACATCCCCAAACCCTAATCACTGCTATAATTGTATGAATGCTAACCCATGGACAGTATTTTGTTAACATCATTACGGTATGCAAACAAATAAAGTATGAAGTGTTATTGTTTTTCTGTCTTCATAATTAGAAACAGAATGCTTCAATATTTCAGATCAATAAATATGAAGTTAACAAAATCTTGCTGATTTGTTTAAATAATCATAAGGATTATTTTTAATATTCCTTCACCTTGGTAATTGAAAATTGCACACTTGGCTGATCTCAGCTTCTATAGTTCATCACGTGTCCTATTACAATATGTTAGGTTATTTGTTTTTCAAAAAAAAAAGCTTTCTTAAATCATTTGACACATTTCAAAGCAGGCAGGTGCAAGATTGATGATCAGATTTGGTCAAATAATTTATGATTGTAGAAACTTACTGCTATTTAAACAAAAGAAAAAAATCAAAACTCTTCAGATTGTAAACAGAAGGTTAAAATAGGTGTAGCTTTTTCTTCCAGTAAGAAATTCCTGTTGCTGGCCTGGTTCTGCTGCAGACGTTCCTACTTACCACAGAGGCTCTTGAGGTAAGATCCCCAAAATTTGGTAGGAAAGAGAAAGTGAGATTTATACTCAAATTTCCCAGTGTTGCCTCATCACCCAGGATTCTGTACGATTGCATTATTTCATACTCACACCTCTTAAATATTTATTCAAAAACAATTCTTGCATGATATTAGATGTCTCATTCAGTGCTTGCTAATAAAACTACTAAAAAGGGCTGGCTGAGTGGCACGGTGGTTAAGTGCTGGCTTGGGAAGCCAGCGGCCACGGTTCGGTCCCACATGTGAAGGCCAGTGACACTGCCCTCAAAAAAAAAAACAACAAAAAAAAGAAAAACTATTAAAAATACCAAAACTGTGAGTCCTGTCTTCAGGAAGCTCACCCTTGTTTAAAAACAACCACAGTGAAACTATTGAAGAAAATAAATAAAAATTTAAAACGTAAAAGGAAGGGCTGGCTGAATGGCTCCGTTGGTTAAGAGCTCGCTCATGAGTGCAAGCTGAGCTCTGAGCAACAGCAGTTCGATGCCCAGCCTGAGCTGAGCAGCCACTGAGCTGCCAACAGGTGGCAGAACGGCTCAGCTTAAAAAAAAAAAAAAGTAAAAGAAATAGATCTCCCAAGATTTATTCTTGACCTTTTTGTTGCTTCCTCCAAGGCAGATGTTCCTTCAAGCTGTGAATGTTGGTATTGTTCATTATGAGAACACAGCATTGAATATTGGTCAGTAGCAGGATTTGTTGCCACATCAGGATATTAATGACTTGCTGAACAGAACTCCATCAAGGTAAAATGGACCAAGAAAAACTCTCATGCCGGGATGCACATAAAGTTTTGAAACTAGAGAGTCAAAAAAAAAAAGAAAAAAAAAAGGTAGGCAAAGAGCCATGGATTTCAGAGGGCACCCTGTGGGGAGCAAACACTACAGCTTCCCATCAGCAGCTAGATTTCCAGGAGGTCTAGGGGCCCAGTGAACCTTCTCACTGGTTTATTTACTAGAGGAAGTGAGAAGGAGAAATGAGGGGTAAGCCTTAAGAGGTGACTCTCGGACTTCAAATTTGTTGAGAAACTAGACATGGAATCATCAGAATATGGACTCTTTAACTAAGGTACACATTCCATTTATTGAGACAGTCACTTTGGTATCACCAGCCACTCCTGTCTTTTCCTGTAGGAACTTCCAGTTGCTTCCTAAAGTCAAAGCTAACAAGATCTGGACATAAACTTATTTGTGCTAAAGCAGCCCAGTATAGGGAAAAGAGCAATGGACAAAAAGTAAAAAGCCATGGATGCTGATTTTGGTTCTGCTAGTAATTAACTATATATCTTAGTCAGCATCACTGTACATCTTTGGGCCTCAGTTCTTACCAGGAAAATGAGGATCTCCAGGACCCTTCCCAGTTCTAGTATTTCTGATACTTTCTGTGGTTCTATTTCACCTGTCAACAAAATAAAAAGCAAATTTTACCTGCTGGTCTTGCTGCATTTTTATTATTTACATTTCCTGAATATTTGATAGCTAATGAATTGGAAGAAAGAAAATTGTAGATTCTTGTTGGAGTCATAATTATTAATCTACAGCTCTTATCAGAGCAAACCCTGACAATTGCTCTTAAGCCTTCCTTTTGGAGCCACTCACAAATGAATACATTTTATTTTAATAGAAAACAGGAACATTTTAATTGCCTGAGCTAGGTACTTTTATTTTGTTTTATATGTGCAGTCAGAGCCAGACCCTTGTGGATAATGTTAAAAGATGGATACTCTTTTCTCTGTGCTTGTGTGTGTGTGTGTGTGTGTGTGTGTGTGTGTGTGTGTGTGTGAATTACAACAATTGTTTGGGGGATTGGGCATTTGGACAAGCCATAAAATAATCAAAATTTTAATGCTGTTTGGTGGCAGCCTATGACTGTTTGAATTAGTGGCTAGATTAACTATTCACAGGTATAAGCATTTCATTCCTAGCTGGATTTAATAGTCATGGTCATTGAGAGGATAAATTCTCTTGGTTGGTTTGAGAGCTTAACAAAGTAATTCCTTGAATGTGAAGAAGTTACCCCAGCGTTCATAACTAGGGTTCCCTTAGGTTTAATCTTATTTCTATAGCCTGCCAAAATAATGGTTTGAAAGAGAATTACTTATCATCCTTTAGTACAAAAGAACTGGTGCATCTCCAAATCATTTAGCTGCATTTGCCGAATTGTGTGTGTTTATGTGTTTATGTATGTTTCTAGCCATAGTCTTCTGTCTTCAAAAATACCTACAAATACAACACATGCTATCACTCATTCAAATAACAAATATCTTGGATCTTGGTCACTGGGAGTGTCAAATAAAATCTCAGATAAGATAAGCCTTAGTTCTATTTTGAGTTTCACTAGTTTCTCTCTCTCTATCTTAATTACTTTAAATCTATTCTGTCACTTTAACATTTCAAACTCAACTGTTTTATGACTATGACATATTGTCACAATATATCATGCTAATAGGCCTAATTAATTCCCAGGGAAACATTCCTGTGGATTGTGGTAAAGTATATGATAAAGCCTCAGTTCTCAATGGGGAGATTTTTTTTTTTTCTTTCAAACTTGATGTTACAACTTTTGCTGTATTGTTTCTTTTCCTGTGTCAGAAAGTTAGTGAACATATTTTAATGGCACCGGTGCATCCATATTCTTCATGAAACTGCTAGTTATCAAAGTGCTAGCTATCATCTGTTTAACATCCAAGCAAATATGAGAAACTGACTAAGTAATTGTTATGGGTGTCAGTTTATCTAGACTTCTAGCTGCCCTGTAAAGGATGGCAGCTAGAGTTTCCCACCTTCAGGGACTCAAAACACAGAAAATTTTGAAAAGACATGGCAGAGTGAAGAAGTCCCTAATATTTAACTTGAAACTATTTATAGTAAATATTTCCCAAATGTAGAATCCAAACTGTGATTCTGAGTTTTACCAATTCCTACTGTGCTCCAGTGAAGCCATCAGACTGTCTTCTGCAGGGCTAATGATACATTAAAGAAGGAAACTAAATATTCCAGTTAAATCTGAAAAGTTAGAGGAAATTGGTAGCATAAGTTTCCCAAAGAATATAATAAACTCTAGGCAGCCCACAGAATGCAACACAGTGTGACCAAAAACTCACTGGATTGCGTGCCAGGACACCTGAATTTGAATCTTCGCTCCGGGATTTATTTTTTTTAGCTTTGGTTTTCTAAATAGGACATAATATTTACTGCAAAGGTTTTTAGTGAGCAAAAAGCAAAAGCCTAACAATTTATGACACAAAGTAGGCACCTGATGTATGTGATTTCCATCTTCTCCAAAAGCCTTTCAGCTCCTCCACTTCATAGTAACTTGTGTTCTTTGTGCTACACAGAATTTTTTTTATCTGCACATCATATTTGGGCATGCAATCAGGCACTGACTGATAACAATATTCCTTCATTTTATATGACTATACTGTCTCTTCCTGAAACTATGTTAATTTCTTTGAAATCAAGAATCTCATCTTATTCTTTTTCTGCTCTATCTACCACTGATCCCCACAACTATACCTGGTACACTGTGCTCATAAATACTTGTGGAACTGAATGAAATGTTGTCCTTATCCTTTTCTCCCCCTCATCATGCTATTTCCTGACTACTCATTTATGCATACATTTATGGCCAGCTTAAGTTTTAAAATATATGGTAGAGCCTTGTCAAATTATAAACTGAAGATTTGTATCAACAATTATATACATTTTAAATGTGTAGACAATTGTACATTACTAAATTAAAACAACAATATATTTGTAAGAAAATACATGAATGACATTGAATACTAATAATAAGCTATGGTCCCTCCAACAATAGCAGCACAAATGCTGCCTTCTCAATAGACTTATTACAGTGCTAAGCTCACTTTGTTCCTCATTAAAAAGATTACTTAATATTTCTGGATAGGTTAACAGAATTACCTAAAAAGATGACTGTATACTTGTGTATGACACCCCCCACTACTTCATTTAAATAAACAAACAAACCAAAAAAGTTTTCTACCACCCTCCACATAAAGCCAACATGCTTGGGCACTCTGACACAACAGAAGTACTGAAACCAGGCCCTGAAATTGGGATACTGAGTCTGAGCTGGGCACCTGATTTATGTGCACTATGTTGGCTTAGTTAGGACATCTACCTCTAGGCCCACAAATGGGCAGGCTGGAGTGAGGGCAAGTCAGGGGTAGTTGAAATAGCAGATCATCCTATAGAAGAGGTTCCTACTCACAACACGTGGCAGAGGTAACCAACAATCCTCACCTTCCCAATTTAAAGACACTTCAATTTTAATCTTACTCTAGCACAAGTAGTGGCCTATCAAAAAGGTGTACCCTCTCTCCCAGATTTTAGAGTTGTTTCTGGGAAGTGGCTGTCCAGCCAGAAACAATGTATTTCATCCTCCCTTGCATCTAAGTGGGACAGTTGGTTCTCGCCTATGGAATCTGAGTGGAAATAATGTGTGATACATCTGGGCCAAGGTGGTGAAGAAGCAAATGTGCATCATCGTCTCTTTGCCCATCTACTAGATGGACGCGAAGGACTCTAACGTACTGCAGGATGGCCAAGCCATATAATGGATAGGGTCTGCATCTCTGAATCACCAAGTAGAGGAAAGTTGCCTGATAACTGAGATTATCCAATCTGAATGATTAGAATTAATAATTTACTATGTTAAGCGACTAAAATGTGGGTATTTATTTGTCGCAGCACTCTGTTACCCTAATAGATTTATTGAATCTCTCTGCTGCACTGTTGATTGTGTCTTCCTTGATATTTACCGCTGCTTGTAGTGATTTCATCCTGTCTTTGATCCCCCCTACAATCCTGAATCCTTTTTACCCACTTATCTTTTTTAAAGTTGGCATCCTCAGCCAATGGCCTGTGTTCTTCCACCCCCAGGCAATCCCATGATAGCTTTAAAGCATGTTGTTAATTTCCAAATTTTACCTCTTGTCTAATTGTTAGCCTGGCATATTCAAATGCCTACTGAACCTCTCTTTCTGGGTGTCTGACTGACATCTCAAACTTGATTTGCTCAAAATTGAAATCAGCATTTTTCTCCCTTTCTTACCCTACCCCAAATGCACCCTTCACGGCATTCTCTATCTTGGTAAATGGCACTGTCATTCTCTCAGAAAAAAGCACAGCAGATCATACAAGACTGTTTTTTCTCCTCATTTTCCATAGTGCATTGCTAAGCCCAGCAAATTTTACCTGCTAAATAATTTATGAATCCATTCTGTCATGTGCCCCCTAAATAACACTGTCCTGCTTTGGTGTCCCATTGCCTTTTACCCAGGCTGTTCCAAACACAGTGGTTAGTCACATGAACTTTGGAACCTGGAAGATCTTTGTTCAAGAGTGAACTCTGCAACTAGTTCTTCCCTAAGTGTGATCTAAGGGAGTTAACTAATTACTTTTAACTCAAGTCTTCCCATCTGTGAGACAGGTAATACTAATAATACATTCCAAAGGGAGCTGTTATAAGCAATGAAAAATATTTGGTATAGGGAGACCTTAAGACAGCCTGGCATAGGGTAAGAGCACCATAACATTAGCTACTATGACTTGGGGACTCAGTGCTTCCAATTTCATCTCTACGAACACACCTTCCATAAGGGAGTGATTTCTCTAAAATACAAATTCTACTGTCTTCCACTCCTGTAATGTGGATGGAAAGGAAGAGGAAAGGAAAAAGAAAAGATGTGTAATATTCAGAGATAGAACGGAAAGGAATTGGAAACGGATTGGGCTGATAATTGATAGGAATATTACTGTAAATGCCTGTAGCAAAAGATATAAATTGGGTATGTTTGCCTTTGTGAGTAAATTAAACATATAAAAATATCCTTTATGTTACTTTATCTTCTCTGGATTGGACCTGCACATTAAACTCTCAAGTACTAAATAAGTAATTATCTAAATTTAGCATAAGCCATACTCACTGCATAACAGCCAGCCCGTTTGTTCACTTACAGAACATGCATGAGATTCTAAAAATAGGATATTCAAAATTAACCAACATTTCCTTCTAAGAGAACATAATATGATGAATGCTCTAAGTATAGCATATTTTAATTCTCATTACCAATCTTTCCACACACATTTCATCCCAGTAACATTTTCCTCTGATTAAAAAAAAAAAAGTGTCATCCACAGGGTATCCTAAACAATGAGAGCATTTGGAAAATAACAAATACATGGATGATTATAGTGGAAATAACTTTGGGATAAAACCAGGAGGTATTATGCAGCTACCATGGGCCAGACACTGGAGATGTTCCTCACACGTTCTCTCATTTAATTTTCAAAACAAAATACCCCATGATTTGTATATGTACCATACACCATAAGGAACATATAATTTCTATTTTAAATAACAGGGTCTTGGTGAAGTTAAACTACTGCCTGAATTTATACAGAAAAGGTATTTATTTACCAGGATTTGAATCTACTTTCATCTGACTTTAATGCCCACAAATGTTATACTATTATAGCTTACATATCCCAATTATTTTTTAAATGGTCTACAAAACTATATATTTGACTACTCTGTAGTCAAGTATGCATATGTAAACAAACAAACACGTTAATAAATTGTGGATAGCCCCTTCTTACGTTGTTGCATTGTTTGTGTCTACATGGGAGCTGATCCTGTAAAACACATAAAATTCTCTGAAGAAAAACTAGTAACAAAAGTCAACAAAAGCACCAATAATACACATACATGTCCCAGTAGGTTCATCCTCGAGTCTTCCACCGTTCCCACTTAATAAAATACACATACCCTAGTTTCCTCTAACTTGAGCTTCAGACTCTTTGGAGAGTAAACTCACATTATTCTATATCTGTGACATAGGGAGGAGTTCTATAAAGCAGCAGAAAAGAAGTGATTGGTGAATAATTTTTTTAGATCAGGTTCTTTCTGAGACACTGATCTCATTATTTGTTAACCAGACTAGCTCCTACTAAATCTATTCACAATTAAAAAAAAAAAAATCACCCAGCTAGTAGTATTGAACTGTGCCTTAATTAGGGCAGCCAAGAATGTCTTGTATAATTAACTGGGCTGTGTTTATAATTATTTCCTTGTGGTTGGAACTGTTTTCTGCATGTAACTGGGGCAATGCTAATAGTAACGCTAACCTTTGATTTTCATCTGAGAGTACCTGAAGGATAGGCAGAAGAAACAAGATCAGACCTGGGAAAGCAAAACCAAAAGACATGAAACACAGGATCTTTTTCTACCCTCTTTTTTTTCTCAGTGTGTTTTTCCTGCAAAATTATCTTGGACAGGCTGTATCCAATCCCTAAACAAATGTCTTAGCACCTATAAACAGCCCTCTGTAAATAGCCACCCTGTCCCTGGATCTTTGATAATTACTCTCTCCTCTTATCACTTATTTCCAAGGTTGGTAACGGAGCACTGTTATCATATTTGCCCAAAATACTACATTATCTCTTGTGGTTACCTTACACCTTACCAAAACTTTGCAAACAGTCCTTATTAAACCTTCCTCAAATTATCATAAGTTAAGTGTAACCTGGCTATTTGAGTATTACTGGCTAACAAAATAGACACAACCTGGTTTTATAACACCATGTATCCCTATCTATGCCTACTCCTTTGTGTTCCAGAAGACTACAGGACTGATAGGATTCTGAGTTACAAAGAATTTGGAAATTCACTGAATGAGTAATTAATCAACACTATTCAATGTATAGAGTGTGGCTGGGTGGACTCAGTGTCCTTTGGCCAAATATGATTGTCCAAATTATGCTGAATAATAACAGGAATTTTGGAGATACTGAAAGTAGGAATTATTTTTATTTTTCCTGTAATTTTGCTAATTGTGGTTGATATGATGGTATACAACTTTAAAAACTCTATAAGTTCTTAATACATTCCTTCTGCTTGATGTTTTGGATAACTTTCTTAGAAAGAGAGGTTAAGGAAATAAAATAGAATAGAAATAAATGTAACTGAGTTCTATTAAATGCATCGCTTTTTTTATCTCTATAGGATGTGGAGCAATTTATTAGGTACCTAGGTTCCTTCCTTCAGGTATCTTATAGCCCAGCATGGGAGTCAGATTGTGATAGGGTCTAACAAAGAGCAAAACTAATTTTTCTTTGAGTAGTAAAAGTAGTTTTAAATGGCATGACAGAGAGAGTAAACATGAAGGTAAATCTGGAGAGAGGCTGCCAGGTGGATTACGTAAAGGATGAGATTCCAGATGGTAGAAGAGCAGTATCAAAGACTAGGAGGCATTTAAAAAATAACTGGAATTTACAAGAAGTGTGAGTAGTGTGTTACACAAAATAAAGGAGAGGATTTTTAGTAGTGGGAATTTAAAAAGCATAAGATTCAAGAGGAAGAATGTCTAGGAACAAGACTAGAAAGGTCAAATAATAAAGTTCCTACAAAACCAATACAGTTTAATGAAATCTCCAAATAGATTTGGACTTTATTCTACATATAATGATGAGCATATGAGGTCATTTTTAACAGAATAATGGTGTGACAAAATTTGTTTTTAGGAAATATCATTTCAGAGGGAACATATTAGGACCAAGAAAACATTAGATATCTAATTAGTCATGTAAGCCTAGACCAAGTCAAAGTCAAAAGCAAGTTCTTTAAAAGAACTAAATAAATTGGTAAATATTTAGAAATTTTTAATCTGTCAATTAAAAATGACAGAAGACACAAATTACCATTATCAGTAATTAAAAAGGGGACAGAACTAAAAATTTTCTACAGACATTAAAAAAATCAAAGTATTGTCCAATAAATTGGATAATTTATGTGAAATGAACAAATTACTTTAAAAAACATGATTTACAAAACTGATACAAGGAGAAATAGAAAATCTGAATAGTCTAATTCTAATGTGAAAGAAAGTGATTTTGTATTGGGAAATTTTCCCACGGAGAAATCTTTAAGTCAAGATAGCTTTGTTGGTGAATATTTCTGGACAGTTAAAGAAAAAATAACACAAATTTCATGGAAACTCTTCCAAAAAAATTATTTTGTCAGTGCAATGAGACAAGAAAAATCAAAAGACATAAGAATTAAAAAGTACATAATAACAAAACTGTCATTATTAATAAATTACATAATGGTGAACTAAGAAATTAAAAAATAGCCTTCATAAATAAACTATTAAACTTACTAAGTAAAATTAGTAGAGTCAATATATAAACACTAATTGTGTTTCTTCACACTAGCTCCCCAAAAGAACAATTTTAATAATGCTATTATTAAAAATAGCATCAAAACACCATATTTTTAGAAATAAAAAAACTATAAAACATTATTGAGAGAAATTAAAGAAGACCGAAAAAAATGGAGGGATATACCATGTTTCTGGATTTGAAGTTTCAGTGTTGTAGAGATGTCCATTCCCCCCAGGTTGATTCAATGTAATCCTATCAAGTATCCATTATGTTTTGTTTGAATGTGGGAAAGATTACACAAAAATTCTAAAATTTATATGAAAATTCAAAGGATAAAGAGAACCAAGACAATCTTAAAGCAAAAAGATTATAAAGTTACAATTAAGATAATTTAGTATAGAGACAAATATAGTCACTTAGTCTAATAAAACAGGATTGAGCCCAGAAATGGATTACACACACATAGTCCCTTGAAATTTGATGAAGGTAATATTACAATCCAGTGGATAAAAAATAGTCTTCATAATAAATTTTGCTAGATCAATTGGGTATTTATATTAGGAAAATATTCATCTTAACCTCTTCCTTATACCAAACACAAAGGTCAATAGCAGATGAGTGTAGACATAAATGGAAGGTTAGAATATAAACACTTTTAGAAAATAGAACATTTTTATGACATAGGGATAGACAAAAATTTCTTAAACAGAACATAAAAAACACTAACCAAAAAAGAAAAGATTAACACATTGAACTATATTTAAATTAAGAACTTCCATTTATCAAGCAGACCATTAAGCACCTGAAAATTCAAGTCACCGAGTAGAAGATATTTCCAAAACATGTATCCATCAAAAAATTCATACCTTGAATGTATAAAGAACTGCTACTTATCAATAAAGAAATCACAGAGAAAATGATAGAAAAACGGACAAGACATTACAAAATGGATATGCATGTGGCAATAAATATGTGAAAAGATGATCAGCTTTTATAGTTATCAAGGACAAGTTAATAGGACATGTTAATAAAAACCACAATGATATCTATCTACCTATCATCTATCTCTATGTCTATATATCTCTATCTACCTATATATCTATATAACTATATCTATATACTCATTAGAATAGCTGAAATATGAAAGGCTGATTTGTTAAGAATTTGGAGGAACTGGAATTTTTCTAAACTGCTGGTTGGTGTGTTTATTCGCACAACCATTCTGTAAATTGACAACATCAGCTTAAGTTGATTATACATATACTTTGTAATTCGGTAATTCTGTTCTTAGAAATTTACCCATAAGGGCCGGCCGAGTGGCGCGGTGGTTAAGCGCTGGTTTGGGAAGCCAGCGACTCTGGTTCGGTCCCACATATGAGGGCCAGTGACACTGCCCTAAAAACAAACAAACAAACAAACAAACAAACAAACAAACAAACAAAAAACTCACATGGACATGAACATGAAAAGACATATAGAACAATGCTCCTAGCAGCACTATTTATAATAGTCAGAACCTACAAACACCTAAATATCCATTGACAGTAGGATGCATAAAATATGGCATATTCAAGTAATAGAATACTAAAAAGCAATGAAAATGAATGAAATACTTCCTCATGCACCAACATAGATAAATTTCACAAATGTAATACTCAAAAAAGAAGCTAGACACCAAAGAGAACATTGCAATATTCCGTTATATTAAGTTTAAAAAGTAGGTAATAGTAATCTATGGTGATAAAAATCAGAGTAGTTCCTTTTGGAACAGTGATTGAAAGGATGTGAGACATGCTTCTGTGGTGGGTAGTCACAGATCATTCTATCAGCTGGATAATTTTTCATTGATTTGTTCACATTATGAAAATTCATTAAGCTCTGAACTTATGATCTACTCTGTTGTATAAATGTGATACTTCAGTAAAAATTATTGTATTAAATAGAAAAATAAATTAATCAATAATTAAATAAGAATTGGCTCATTTAAAAGAGATTCTACAGTAAATGATATCATGAAATCAAGGGAGAAGCGAATTTCAAAAATAAACAAGTGGTGAACGGTGCCAACTGCTGAAAAGGGAGAGGCCCTTTAAAAGTGCACTAGTTGGAGAAGGTCCAAGAGGGCAGAATAGGTAAATGCTATACTTGCTGCCTTCCAGGACCTCATTAAAATTACAGCTAAATTATAGAACAAGCAACCTCACAAATCATCTGAAGACTAGTTAAACAGAACCCCTATAAATGAGGATATGAAGAAGTCAGTTGAGATTGGTAGGTAGGATGGAGATGCGAAATGGGCTGACCTCAAACCTACAGGTAGTGGTTGAGCACCAGGAGGGACACCTAGGTGGTGGAAAGAGCCCTGGAAGAGAGGGGGGCTTTTATCCCCACACCTGGCTCCCCAGCCCTGGGGTCCTGTGCTGGGAAGAGGAGTCCCCACAACCTCTGGCAGTGAAAAATAAGCTAGGACTCCATACATCAATCCCAGGGAGCTGGAAAGCAGCTAGAAACCCAGACATACTCTTAAAGGGCCCACACACAAACTCATTCATTTGCAAACACTCATCTGGTCTCCAGTGGAGGGACAGCAATTGAGAGGCTCCATAGACATATGGAGAAAGACTGAGTTGTGTGGTTTTGAGGAGAGGGCTGGAGGAATAGCTGCCATTGTCCCTGTGTGGAGCCTGCCTCATGTGTAGCTTACAGGTGGGCACCATCTTTCCTGTGTTGAACCCTCCCCACAAAGGGCCAACTCTGAGGCCACATAGATCTGGTAAAATCTGTGTGTGCATACGACCTTGGTTATGCCCTGGGTCCCTGCCCTGCCCAGCCCAGCTAGTGCTGCATCACCAAAGGCACTCACAGGTTCTGGGTGACAGGTTCTGGCCAAAGAGCTGTGGAAGCCTGTTACAGCCTGGGGAATTTACAGTGGTGAACAATAGGCCACAGTTGGGTGGCACTGGGAGACCTGCAGACCTGAGGCAAATGGTGGATGGCTGAGGTGTTCTCAGGGCATTTTGCAGTATGATCACAGGCTTGGCACTAGTGCAAGAATTGAATCTTCATTAACTTTGCAAAAACCACCACCTACACCCCTTGGCTCCCTGGGACCTTGCCCTGCTCAGCCAGAGCTGCATCACTGGAGGCACTCTTGGCTCCTGGGCAGCCAGTCTTGATGCATAAGCTATAAAGCCTTTTACAGCAGCAGAAGGCCCACAGCAGCCTGGGAAACTTTCAGGGAGGGGCAGTCAGTCAAAACTTGTGCTGCAACCTCTCTTGGGGAGCTTTAGGGGATCTGTGGGCCTGAGGTGAGTTGTAGTTGGCTACAGTGTTCTTAGGGCATTTTGCAAAATGCTCAAAGGTCTGGCATTGGTGTAAGAAATGAATCTATATTAACTTTGTTAAAACCTCTGGCCATGCCCAATGACACCCTGGGAACCCGCCCCACCCATCTAGTGTTGCATTGCCAAGGGTACTCTCAACACCAGGTCAACCTGCCTAGTCTGCACATCTAAGAAGACTCTTTTGTGGAATGAGCGTGATGGGAAGCAGACAGGTGGGAAGAGGCCTAGGGACCCTGGACCTTTTGCTAAGCTGCCCCAGGCTTAATATTGTTGGCAGCTGTCCTTGGCTCAAAGTGAGGCACACCTCCAGGTCCAGTACAGGCAGCAACCGATGACTTATAGCTTTGTAGCTCCCACCAAGTAGCCCTGGGCCAGTCACAGGCAAGGCTGAAATTCACCATCATGGGGGACCCTCCAAAGAGACATCAGAAACAACACACTGAGAGGCCAGTTTCAGGTTACACCAGAGTACTATCTGATTAACCCCACAAGCACACCCAAAGGATCACCTCAACAGGTACCAGAGCCCACTGAGGGGAAATCCCACTTTGAGGGGTCAGCCCCCACACAGCGGCTCATAAACTGGGTGGACAGCCAGTCAGCTTGAGAGTCAACACCATCCACTGACACACCAAAAACATCAAGGCTATAATAAGAGAAGACATACAACACACACAAGGGACACTCCTGGAATATACACACAGGTGGTCAGGGGGACTGCTCCAATGGACGACAAAGGACACATACTATATAAGGCAACCTAGCAAGATTGAGAGACATAGAAGATTAACCTAATATTTAGAAGCAAACACAAAGAGACAGCCAAATGAGGAAAAAAAGAATATGTCCCAAACGAAAGAATATGAGAAACCTTTAGAAAAAGAACTAAATGAAATGGAGGAAACCAATTTACCAGAGACAGAGTATAAAATATTGGTTATAAGAATGTTTAAAGAACTTAGTGAGAACTTCAAACAAAGAGATAGTAAGCATAAAGAAGTACATACAAATCATAAAAACCAACCAGTCAGGAATAAAGAATACAATAACTGAAATGAAGAATACACTAGAAAGAATTTAGATAAATAATTACTTTAAATCTGGATGAAGCAGAAGATCCAATCAGCAATCTAGAAGACAAGGTAGCAGAAAACACTAAATTGAAACAACAAAAAGAAAAAAGAATAATAAAAAATGAAGATAGTTTAGAGGATTTTGAGACAGCATCAAGCATAACAACATTCACATCATAGGAGGAGCAGAAGGAGAGGAGAGGGAGCAAGGTAATAAGAACCTATTTGAAGAAATAATGACTGGAAACTTCCCTAATCTGGTGAAGGAAATAAACATAAATGCCCAGGAAGTACAGAGAGGCCCAAACAAGATGAACCCAAATAGGCCCACACCAAGACAAATATAATTAAAATGGCAAAGGTTAAAGACAAAGAGAGAATTCTAAAAGCAGCAAGAGAAAGTCAACTACTTACTTACAAGGGAGCTCCCATCACACTGTCAGCTGATTTCTCAACAGAAACTTTGCAGGCCAAAAAGGAGTGGCAGGAAATATTCAAAATAGTGAAAAACAAGGGTCTACAACCAAGACTACTCTAACCAGCAAGGCTATCATTTAAAATTAAAGGTGAGATAAAGAGCTTCACAGACAATAAAAAGCTAAAGGAATTCACTTCCACCAAGCCAGTGTTACAAAAAATGTTAAAAGGACTTCTTTAAGAAGAATAAGGGGAAAACAAACAAAGATAAAAAATATGAATAATAAAATGGCAATAACTGTGTACCTATCAATAATCACTATAAATGTAAATAAATTAAATGCTCCAATCAAAAGACATAGGGTAGCTGAATGGATAAAAAAAGACAAGACCCATGCTTATGGTGTCTATAAGAGACTCACCTCTGATCAAAAGACACATACAGACTGAAAGTAAAGGGATAGAAAAGGTATTTCACACAAATAGAAATGAGAAAAAAAATCTGAGGTAGCAATAGTTACATCAGACAAAATAGATTTTAAAACAAAGACTATAATAAGAGATGAAGGATATTACATAATGATAAAAGGATTAATCCAACAAGAGAACATTACTTTAGTAACATCTATGGACCTTACATAGTAGAACCTAAATATATAAAGCAAATACTGTTGATATCTGCCTTTATGTCCATCAATAACACAATAATAGTAGGGAACTTCAACACCCCCACTGACACCAATGGAGAGATCTAGATCTTTCAGACATTCAGCACAGAAACGGTGGCCTTAAATGACACATTAGACCAGATGGACTTAATTGATAATTTTAGAGCGTTTCATTGCAAAGCAGCATAATATACATCCTTTTCAAGTGCATATGCAACGTTTTCCAAGATAGAGCACATTAGGCCACAAAACAAGTCTCAATAAATTTAAGAAGACTGAAATCATATCAAGCGTCTTCTCTGACCATAGTGTCAATGTAAGAGAATAGAGAGACCAGAAATAAATCCATGTTTTTATGGTCATTTAATCTATGAAAAAGAAAGCAAGAATTTACATTGGGGTAAAGACAGTCTATTCAATAAATGGCATTGGAGAAACTGGACAGATACATGCAAAAAAAATGAAACTGGACCACCTTCTTCCTCTATGTGCAAAATGGATAAAAGACTTAAATGTAACATCCAAAACTATAAAACTCCTAGAAGAAAATATAAGAAGTAAACTCTCAGACATTACCCTTAGTGATATTTTTAGTGATATATCTCCTCAGAAAAGGAAAACAAAAGAAAAAATAAACAAAGTGGACTACATCAAACTAAAAAGTTTTGGCATAGCAAAGAAAACCACCAACAAAACAAAAAGACAGCCTACTGAATGGGAGAAGATATTCACCAATGATACATCTGTTAAGAGGTTAATATCCAAAATTTATTTAAAAACTCATACAATTCAACAACAAAACAACAAACAATCCCATTTGAAAGTGGACAGAGGGCTTGAATGGACATTTCTCCAAAGAGGATATACAAATGGCCAATAGACATATAAAAAGATACTCAACATCACTAATCATCAGAGAGAGGTAAATTAAAACCACAATGAGACACCACCTCACTCTGGTCAGAATGGCTATCACCAATAAATCAACAAACAACAAGTGTTGGTGAGAATGTGGAGAAAAGGGAACACTTGTGCATTGTTGGTGGTGTTGCAAATTCGTGCAGCCAATATGGAAACTAGTATGGAGTTTCCTCAAAAAAAAACAAAACAAAAAAAATAGAACTACCATATGACTCAGCAATTCCACTCCTGGGTGTTTATCCAAGGAAATCAAAAACACTAGTTCAAAAAGATATATGGATCCCTATGTTTACTGCAGTGCTATTTACAACAGTCAAGATATGGAAACAACTGAAATGCCATCAGTAAGTAGATGATTGGATAAAGAGATTGTGGTACATTTATACAATGGAGTATTACTCTGCCATAAAAAAGTATGAAATATTTCCATTTGCAATAACGTGAATGGGCCTAGAGGGGATTATGCTAAGTAAATCATACAGAGAAAGAAAAATACATATGATCTCACTTTTATGTGGAATCTAAAGAACAGAATAGATGAACAAACAAAACAGAAATAGAGCATACAGAGAACAATAGATACAGAGAACAAACCAATGCTTACTAGAACAAACAAGAGGTTGGGGGACAGGGTGTAGGGATTAAGAAGTACAAATTGGTTGGTGCGAAATAGTCACAGGGGTGTAAAGTACCATAAGGGGATTATAGTCATAATATTGAAAAAACTATGTATAATGTCAGTTGGGTATTAGACTTATTGGGGGGATCACTTCATAAATTATATAAATGCCCAACCAGCAGGCTATATATCTGAAGCTAATGTAAAATAATATTGAATGTCAACTATAGTTTAAAAAATAGTCAGTGATATAAAGTACAGCATATGAAATATAATTAATAATATTGTAATAAATGTGTACAGTGTCAGATGGGTAATAGACTTATTGGGGTTGTCACTTTATATAGTCTAATCACTATGTTTTTTGTACACCTGAAACTAATTTTTAAAAAGTTTACTAGCTATGACAATGAGGAGGACATGGCTTCCCTCTGGACATTGCATCAGTTTTTAGGGATTCCAGGTTTAGGATGGGATGATCTCACTTTCATACTATTGCTTACTGCTCTGATTAAGGATAAAGGTTATAATAGTTTACTTGGCATGGTCTGGTATATATTTTTTGTTTGTGGATATTTAAATAGAATTAACCAATAAAATTAATCCAATAGTTAATTGTTTCTTTACACAGGCAGGGTCCCTAACAGGTCTGGATTAAACTGCATCTTTGTAATTTTGGTAACTGGAATGATCTTAGATTTCTATTCTTATTTTATGTGTATTTAGGAGTAATAAAAAGGACAACTGCATTGCACTTCAACATAAACAATTCAACTTGTTTAACTTTAGCTAAGTTTTTATAGCTCTGTTTCTTTATTTTGTAAAAGTAAGACTGTAAACTACCTTCATATTCAGCTGAGCAAATCTAAACCCATTACTAATCGAGTTAAGATGACAACATTTCTGTTGGTTTGTTCTAAGAAGATCTTTTGGATGAACCCTAAAACTCCAAAGGCCTTTATGTACTGACTCCATCCCAAAGCTTTGCTCATGCAACGAATATACATGTGGTGACCACCATGTGCCCTAAGAACCTAAAACACACTTAACTGACTTTAGTACACTCTTGAAAGAGTGCTGAAAACTTCAGGCAACAATTAGTTCATACTGTGCTCTCTTTATTCTTTAACTACTTTGTTCTGTCAATACCTACTTAACTTTCAAAAATGGAGGGAGGAGGAGTGAATTCTTATGTAGGATTTATGTATATTTATTATTCAATAAGTACTCAGTTAACACTTTGAAACCAAACCACTACAATAGGTAAAAAATGGATTTAATTCTGTTTAGAAAGAAACCAACTCCTTAAATATAGACATAATTGAATGGTTGATCTCATGAACAAAAAACTGGTGGTCCATGATGAACAATGCATTATGTTACAATTGCATTCACTAGTGTATTTAACAGTACAATTTTTTTTTTTTTTTTGAGGGCAGTGTCACTGGCCCTCATATGTGGGATCCGAACGGGGGCCGCCAGCGTCCCAAGCCAGCTCTTAACCACCGTGCCACTCGGCTGACTCTTAACAGTACAATTTTTTAAAGTATTGGCTCTAGGTTCACACTGATCTGAACTGGATTCTCCCTGCTATTACTTAGTTATGTAAGCTTGTATTAATTACTTAGCATCTCAAAGTTCTGATTTATTTTCAAATGGTAAATGGGAATAAAAAATTTTATTTTAAAAGAAATTTACAATTTAAAGTGTAAAAAGCTTTTTACAAAGTGTCCAGAATGTAATAAGTACTGAATAAATGGAAACTATTTATAAGATTTTTAAATTTTCAGGTAGTTGAAATGTTAATATAATAAATATTTCTTTTCTGAGACCAGCTGGGTATAAACTATTCTATATGAAGAATCAAGTCCAAGCTCAAGAATCCTCTTCCATTGACACAAGTAACTAATTTTTAAAAAATGAATATCCAAAGAAGAAAAAGATAAATATCAAAGTACAGTTTGCTAGACAATATCTATGAGTAACCCTAGACCAAACAAAAAAAGGATTCCTCAAGATTGCTCAGTTTATGAAAAGAAAATGCAGATATATCTCAGTTGTTTTTCATCTTTAATACCTTCCATTATTTTAAAAGCTCATGTGAATTCTAATAATTTTGTTGACAATTTTTCATGGCAGAAAGAAGAAATAGAAGAACAAAGAAAAAAGAGCTTTGAAGCTTAACCCAACCTGCCTCTGTGTAACATTCATGTCCCAGCGTCAGTTTTCAATTCCACTTCGGGTTCAGGCCTCTGGGCGCCTATGTAGTGTCATTGTTGGTGGTCATAGGTGGATTTCCTCACTACGCTTAGAACAGGAACTGAGTGAGGTAAAAGAGGGGGTCTCTTGATAGAGATGCCTACATGCACACCATGCTCATTTGACTTATTTTGCGTTCTCTCACTCACATAGTACATCAATTTATTTAATTTTACTTTATAATGATAGTCACAGAAAGAATATTACAGCTATTGTTCCTTTAGATTCATATCCAAATTACTTATAAGTGTTCATTTTAGATTTTGCTGATGTTCTTTGGAAAAAAGCTAGCCAGGAGATGCTTTCTGTATCTAAGAGAAATTGAGTCATATACAAAGGAATAAATTTTCTCCACAAAAATGCAACATTTGAAAAAAATACCTACAAAATGAAATGAAATCTACTTTAGTACCACTAAGGATTTGATGTGAAACTGAATCAAATGGTTTTCAGGTGAAAAACAGGCCAAATTTGAATATATGTAATTTCTAGAAACTTACTTTATTGCCTGGAGTCAACTGTATTGACAGAAAATTAAGAAAAGGAGGTTTGTTTATACATTTGCTGGCACTGACCTGGATCCACATATCAGAGTTCAAGAGAGCTGTTGTTTTTCATGATAAATCCCTGCTCTTTGCTTTTGATGACTTCTGTTTATTCTTTTCTGTATATTTAAAAATGTTGTAACGAAACAACTTGAAAAATAAATCCGCCCATTAAATGATCTATTATTTTATATAACAATTATCAAAAAACAGTTTGAATATTTTTTTCCTTAATATGACTGATTTGATGGGCATTTTCTCATTATGCAAACATTGCCAAATAGAATAGCTTGTAATAGCTGATTGTCAAGTTCGTAATCATTTAACAAGAAATTCTTATGGGATGTAGACTAGTTTTTTAATAGAATGTCATGATGACTGGCCAAATAATTCACTCATTTATTTATTTAACACATTGTTGAGTGCCTACGTACTCCAGGCATTGTGTGCAATGCGACAATTTAGTATAGAAGTTCCTTGAGAGAAGAAACTGTTTTTCCCACCTTAATATCCCTGGTACCTTAGGTTCATATTGGCACTAAATAAAGATTTGTTATTATTGCTTTCATAATTACTTGCTGTTACTGCTGCTGCTGCTGCTGCTGATGATGATGATGATAACGATTATAACATGTGAAGTAGGAAGGTGGCACAACAATGGAATTCATCAAATTTTTATATGTTTATGTAATTTGGGAGAATTTGTCTCTCAATGGAATTCCTTGTCCCAGTGGCAAAGAAAATTCCAAATAAGGAAAATCCTTCAGATGGTAATGCTTCACTGGGAAAGGCTACATCATTTTCTATTAAAAAAAAAAAAAAATAGAGGGGGAGGGGCAAGATGGCGGCTGTGAGGAGGGCTCCATGAAATCTCCCCTGGAAATATCCACAATTTGAACTTCTAATACGCTTCAAAGAGACATCTACTCATCACACAGAGCGACTAAGAGTTCCACACAAGGATTGCTGGAAGGTGGGCAGGCCGGGCGAGTAGGGGAAGAAGGCGGCGAGACGCGTGAGGTGCAGCCCGCACCCGCGGCTGCTGAGTCACGGTGAGTGTTGCCCCGGCTCGCTCCCTGTGGCCCGCGGCCCACCTAGAGTTCAGCAAGAGCGCGTTGGTTTGCGGTCTGAGGCAGAAGCTCAGGCCGGGCAAGTGCGGGAGGAGAGAGAGGAGACGACTGTGCAGAGGTGCGAGCTGCACCCGCGTTCCCCAGGAAGCAGGGTGCAGAGCCCCGCAGCGACAGGGCAAGATCAGTCCCTGCACCCTCCCGGTTCAGGGATCAGTCTCTGTGCCCACCGGGTCCCGCGGAGCGCAGAAGCCTGAAACCCGGGAGCAGGGGAAAACAGAGGACTCGCCCGCGGAGAAGCAGCGCGCGCTGGGCGGAGACGCAGGTCCCGGAGAGACGGAGCGGGGATAGGAGCCGCGTGGAAAGGTGCGCGCAGTCCCCTGAACCCCGGCGGCAGTCCCTCCAGGAGCGCAGCAGGAGAACGGCGCGGGCGCGCGCCGGCTCCAAGGCAGAGGCCTTAAACCCGAGAGCAGGGGAAACACAGGACTCGCCCGCGGAGACGCAGCGCGCCGGCTGTAGTCACAGATCCCGGAGAGACAGAGCGGGGATCGGAGCCACGCAGCACGGTGCACGCAGTCCCCTAAATCCCGGAAGACCGTTTGGGAGAGCAGCAGGATTTCCGCGCGGGCGTGCCGGCTCCGAGGCAGAAGCCTGGAACCCGGGAGCAGGGGAAAAAGAGGACTCGCTCGGACAAGCAGTGCGCCGGGTGGAGACGCAGGTCCCCGAGAGACGCGGAGCGGGGATCTTGGCCACACGGTAGGGTGCGCGCAATTCCCTAAATCCCGGCAGACCCTTTGGGAGAGCAGCAGGAACTCCGCTGGAGCATAAGAGGCAAAGGCCTTAGCTTGAAACAGTGTTGGAACTGTGGCTTTGTTTATTTTTATGTTTTTTATTTTTTTTCCCTTTTTCTACTCTTGAACAGAAAGCAAAAAAAAAAACAACCCAATAACTCACCCACTCCCACAAACTTTGTCCACCGCCAAGACAGTCTTAAACTGACTCCTGAAGGGAGCAATAGGGGCAGACTAGGAAGATATCCTTACCTGCAGGGGGTTGAGAATTTCCACCCAGTAAAGGCAGCAGAGTGAGACTACCCACCCCGCCCCCACCTTTAGGCAAGGCTTGGGAGGCAGGGCAGGTTCATCTGCTGAGGCACTAATTAACAGATTCTTAGCAGCAGGCTTTTGGTAGTGAGGAATTCTTTAATTCTCCACGGCTGTCAACCAAAAGGGTGCCCAGAGACACTCATTGAGCCTTTGGGGGTGCAGCCTGCCTTGGGACAGGCAAAAGCAAAAAGGCAGTGACTTTGTAAAAACCACCAATCACACGTCACAACCACACTCAAGTACAGCAAACCTGCAGTGCCAGGATCACGCTAGGCATCAGGTGGCCTACTGTTCCCACAAGACGCACAGGAATTTTTGTACAGCAGACAATCTGAAGAGAGCTTGGTGGACTTTAGCCTAGACCAGCACGGGTATTTTTGGTTTGTTTGGTTTTATTCTGTTTTGTTTTCCCTTTATTGGCTGCTTATCTTGGTTGTTTTTGGTTTTTATTTCTATTTCATTATACTCATATTGTAGTTTTTAATATAGGCATATATATATAGGTGTATATAGGTGAATATATGTCCATATATATGGGTGTGTAGACAAATATATATATATTTTTTCCTTTTTTTCTTTTTCTTTCTTTCTTTTCTTTTCTTTTTTTCCCCACCCTCACTTTCTCTCTTATTTTATTCATTCTTCTCACTGCTATACTTTTCCTCTTTTCCTTTTTCATACCATTTTATTTTTTTAATTTTTCTTACTTTTTATTATTATTTTAGTTTATTTTTATTTTTTTATTTTTTAGGTATAGCTAATCGGTTTCTCATGTTTATTCTATTTTTTATTTTAGGATATTGTATTTTATTTTGTTTCCTCTTCTGTTATTATTGAGTATGTGGTTTTTGTTTTGTTTCTGTTTGGTTTCTTCATTAGTATGATTGATATTTCTGTACAAGTTGACTGTAGTTTGATGGTTGGTTGTTTTTAATTGTGCGAGCATTTGGTTTCCTTTAGGTGGCTGCGGAGGTTGTTCTTGTTGATCTGTTATGCTCTAAAATCACTCTGCAGCAGTGGGTCCAAACAAACAGACACAAGAATCATCATACCCGGAGGCCAACTTTAGATAAAACCAGAGCATTTCTGGGTTTGACACACAAGAGTCACACCCAAAAAAGTTACTACAGGTACTAAGACCCATAGGGTCCAAGTTTCATCAGAGGGTCAATCCTCTCACAGCAGCTCATAAACTGCAGAAGCTGCTGATCCTCACAGCTAATCAATCTGGGAGTCAATCCCACCTACTGACAAACCAAAAGTAATCAAAACTAAACTTCAACAAGTGAGGACGCACGACACAAGGAACACCTCAGATACAAGCACAAGAGAATAGGGAGACTGAGTAATTCAAATATAAAGGACACACACCATATAAGTTTACCCAGAAAGACTGAGAAATCTGGGGGATCTATCTGTTATATTGAAGCAAACACAAAGAAGTAAGCCAGAATGGAGACAAAGAAACATAACACAAATAAAAGAACAGAAGAAACTTCCTGAATCAGTGGAAATAGAAATAGAGGTAACCAACCTATCGGAGACAGAGTTCAGAACACTGATTATTAGAATGTTCAAGAAATTAATGAAAATATAAAGAAGGATAGAGAAATCATGAAAAGCAACCAGCTAGAACTTAAGAACACAATTACTGAATTAAATAACAAACTTGATGGAATCACTAGCAGACTGGATGAAGCAGAAAATCGAATCAGTGACTTAGAAGACAAAATAGCAGAGATCACCCATGCGGTACAACAAAAAAGAAAAAGAATGAAAAACATGGAAAATAGTTTAAGAGAGCTGGGGGACAACATGAGGCGCTTAATAACCTAAGGGTCATTGGAGTACCAGAAGGAGAAGAGAGCGCCCACGGGATTGAGAATATATTTGAAGTAATAATGTCTGAAAACTTCCCTAACCTGGCAAAGGACATTGAAATACAAGCCCAGGAAGTGCAGAGAGTTCCAAACAGGATGATTCCAAACAGGCCCACTCCAAGACACATTATAGTGAAAATGGCAAGGGTTAAGGACAAAGACAGAATCCTTAAAGCAGCAAGGGAAAGGCAGCAAGTTACTTACAAGAGGTACCCCCATAAGATTATCAGCTGACTTTTCTACAGAAACTTTGCAGGCCAGAAGAGAGTGGCAGGAGGTTTTCAAAGTGATGAAAAATAAAGGCCTACAACCAAGATTGCTGTATCCAGCAAGGTTATCATTTAAAATCGAAGAAGCGAGATAAGGAGCTTTGCAGAAAAAAAAAATAAGTTAAGGGAATTCATTACCACCAAGCCAGCTTTGCAGGAAATGCTAAAAGGGCTTCTTTAAGTAGAAGAGAAAACAACCTATGAAAGACTACGAACACAAATAACAAAATGGCAGTAAATACACACCTATCAATAATCACATTAAATGTAAATGGATTAAATGCTCCAATAAAAAGACACAGGGTGGCTGAATGGATAAGAAAGCAAGACCCCAGTATATGCTGTATACAAGAGACTCACCTCAGATCCAAAGACTCATTCAGGCTGAAAGTAAAGGGATGGAGTAAAATATTTCATGCAAATGGTACTGAGAAAAAAGCTGGAGTAGCGATACTTATATCAGATAAAATGGACTTTAAATTGAAGAATATAACAAAGGACAAAGAAGAACACTTCATAGTAATGAAGGGATCGATCCAACAAGAGGACATAACTCTAGTAAACATGTATGCACCTAACATAGGAGCCCCTAAATATATAAAACAGATATTGTCAGACATAAAGACAGAGATCAACAGTAACACTATCATAGTAGGGGACTTCCAACACCCCGCTGTCACTAATGGACAGATCCTTAGACAGAAAATCAATGTGGAAACAGCGACCTTAAATGACACATTAGACCAGCTGGATTTAACAGACATTTTCAGAGCATTTCATCCCAAAGCTACAGAATATACGTTCTTTTCAAGTGCACATGGAACATTTTCTAAGATAGACCACATGTTAGGCCACAAAACAAGTCTCAATAAATTTAAGAAGATTGAAATCATTTCAACTGTATTCTCTGACCACAATGCTATGAAACTAGAAATCAATTATAAGAAGAAATCCGGGAAGCTGACAAATAAATGGAGGCTAAACAATATGATATTAAATAGTGAGTGGGTCACAAATGAGATCAAGGAGGAAATCAAAAGATACCTCGAGACAAACGATAATGAAAACACCACGACCCAAAATCTCTGGGATGCTGCGAAAGCAGTCCTAAGAGGAAGTTTATAGCAGTGCAGGCCTACCTAAAGAAGGAAGAAAAATCTCAAGTCAACAGGTTATCCTTACACCTAAGGAACTGGAAAAAGAACAACAAAAAAGAGGCCCAAGGGGAGTACAAGAAAAGGAGATAATAAAGACCAGAGCAGAAATAAACAATATAGAGAACAGAAAAACAATTCAAAAGATCAATGAAACCAAGAGCTGGTTTCTTGAGAGATAAACAAAATTGACAAACCTCTAGCCAGGCTCATCAAAAAAAAAAAAAGAGAGAGGACGCAAATTAGCAAAATCAGGAATGAAAGAGGGAAATGACTACAGACATCACAGAAATACAAAAAATTCTAAGAAATTACTATGAGCAACTATATGCCAACAAATTTGACAATCTGGATGAAATGGATAATTTTCTAGAAGCATACAACCTTCCAAAGCTAACGTCAGAAGAAACAGAAAATCTAAATACCTGATTACTACCAAGGAAATTGAATCAGTAATTGACAAGCTCCCAAAAAACAAAAGCCCTGGACCAGACGGCTTCACAAGTGAATTTTATCAAACATTCAAAAAAGAACTATCACCTATTCTTCTCAAACTATTCCAAAAAATCCAGAAGGAGGGAAGGCTCCCAAACTCTTGTTATGAAGCCTCTATCTCCCTGATTCCAAAACCAAATAAAGACATCACAAAAAGAACTACAGGCCAATCTCTGATGAATATAGATGCAAAAATTCTCAATAAAATATTAGCAAACAGAATTCAGCAATATATTAAGAAGATCATACATCATGATCAAGTGGGATTCATCCCTAGTGCTAAGAGCTGGTTCAACATCAAGTAAATCAATTAATGTGATACACCACATCAACAAAATGAAGGATAAAGATCACATGGTCATTTCAATAGATGCAGAAAAAGCATTTGACAAATCAACAGCCATTTATGTTAAAAACCCTTAGCAATGTGGGAATACAGGGATCCTATCTCAACATAATAAAAGCCATATATGATAAACCTACAGCTAACATCATACTCAATGGGGAAAAGCTAAAACAATTCCCCTGAAGATCAGGAACAAGACAAGGCTGTCCACTTTCTCCTCTTTTATTCAACATAGTGCTGGAAGTTCTAGCCACAGCAATCAGACAACAAAAAAGAAATAAAAAGGCATACAAATTGGCAAGGAAGAAGTAAAATTGTCACTATATGCAGATGACATGATACTGTATATAGAGAACCCCAAAGACTCCATCAAAAAACTATTGGAACTGATAGACGAATTCAGTAAAGTAGCAGGATATAAAATCAATGTTCAGAAATCAGTGGCATTTGCATATACCAATAATAAACTAATGAAAGCGAAATTAAAGAAAACTGTCCCATTTACAATTGCGTCAAGAACTATAAAATACCTAGGAATAAATTTAACCAAAGAAGTGAAAGATCTGTACTCAGAAAATTATAAGACATTGAAGAAAGAAATCATAGAAGATACAAATAAATGGAAACACCTACCATGCTCATGGATAGGAAGAATTAATATAGTTAAAATGTCCATACTGCCTAAAGCAATATATAGATTCAATGCAATTCCTATCAAACTACCAAGGGCATTTTTCACAGAAATAGAAAATATAATCCTAAAGTTTATATGGAATCATAAAAAGACCCAGAATAGCCTCGGCAATTCTGAGGAATAAAAACAAAGTTGGGGGATCACGCTACCAGACATCAAAACCTACTACAAGGCCACAGTAATCAAGACAGTTTGGTATTGGCATAAAAACAGGCATCGATCAGTGGAACAGAACAGAGAGCCCAGAAATAAATCCAAGCATTTACGGACAGTTAATCTATGACAAGGGAAGCAAGAATTTACACTGGAGTAAAGATAGTCTATTCAATAAATGGTGCTGGGAAAATTGGACTGACACATGCAAAAAAATGAAACTGGATCATCTCCTTACGCCTTATACAAGAACAAATTCAAAATGGATTAAAGACTTAAATGTAAGACCTGAAACCATAAAAATCCTAAATGAAAATATAGGGAGTACATTTGCAGACATTACCCGGAACAATATTTTTACTGATACATCCCTACGGGCAAGGGAAGTAAAAGAAAAACTGAACATATGGGATTATATCAGACTTAAAAGTTTTTCACAACAAAGAAACCATTAATAAAACAAAAGGAAGCCTACTGAATGGGAGAATATATTTGCCAACGATATATCTGATAAGGGGTTAATATCCAAAATTTATAAAACACTCATGAAACTCAACACCAAAAAAACAAACAACCCAATTAAAAAATGGGCAGAAGATATGAAGAGACATTTCTCTAAAAGAGGACATACAGATGGCCAACAGGCATATGAAAAAAAGTTCAACCTCACTGGTCATTAGGGAAATGCAAATAAAAACCACCATGAGATACCACCTCACTCCAGTCAGAATGGCTATCATCAACAAATCAACAAACAACAAGTGCTGGCGGGGCTGTGGGGAAAAGGGGACCCTGCTGCACTGTTGGTGGGACTGCAGATTGGTGCAGCCACTATGGAAGTCAGTATGGAGGTATCTCAAAGAACTGGAAATAGAGCTACCTTTTGACCCAGCAATTCCACTCCTAGGTATTTATCCTGAAAAAACCAAGACACTTATTCAAAAAAAGTTATGCACCCCGATGTTCATAGCAGCACAATTTACAATAGCTAAGACTTGGAAACAACCAAAATGCCCGTCAGTAGATGACTGGATTAAGAAACTGTGGTATATTTATACAATGGAGTATTACTCCGCTATAAAGAAGAATGAAATCGTGCCATTTGCAATGATATGGATGGACCTAGAGACTATAATGTTGAGTGAGGTAAGTCGGTCAGAGAGGGACGGATACCATGTGATCTCACTTATATGTGGAATATGAGGGACTGTATGAATGAGCAAAGTAAACAGAAACTGTCTCATAGATATAGAGGAAAAATCAGGGTTGCTAATTTGGAGAGGAATGGGAGTGAGGGAGAAGGGGAAGGGATTGGACGGCAAAAGTGGGCAACTATAGTGTTGCTACTGGGATGGGAAAGACGGTTTGGGGAATGTGATTAATAGTGTTGTGAATGTTCTGTGGAATGTCAGATGATCATAGGTCTTGTTGGGGAGACCATTTCATGGATGGAGTAGAGGTTTGATCACTGCACTGTATTACTAAAGTGGAGGTGGTATACCTACTGTAATTGAATATATATAGATAGTCACGGGATGTGGATTATACTGTGGAAGAGAGTCAGAGGAAGAGTAATAGATATGTATGATATGGGGGGTGTGGGGGGGTGTATTGGGGGTGGGGGGTTTGTCACTTTGGGGGGTAAAATGTATAACTATTGCACTGTGTTGTACACCTGAAACTATTGGGGGTGGGGGGGTTGTCACTTTGAGGGGTAAAATGTATAACTATTGCACTGTGTTGTACACCTGAAACTAATTAAAAATAAAATAAAATTTAAAAAAAAAAAAAAATATATATATATATATATATATATATATATAGAGAGAGAGAGAGAGAGAGAGAGAGAGAGAGAGAGACACCACATTCTGGAAATACTGCCTTGTTGATTATATCAAACAATTTCTGGTCCTTATAATCATTGCTAAAATACTAACAGCTCTCTTTAATGCCTTGTCAATAGGCAGATTAAAATATAAATGCCACTAAATATGCTTTAAATATCAGTGCCATTGAAATATTTCTAAATTCTGCATCCTCTTAAAATAATCCCTACTCAAAATTGAAAGGAAATGTCACCCATATGAGTTTTTACAGAATTTAAGCTCTGAGTATACAAGGAATTATGTACTCTAGCTTTGGAAATCAGATAATTAAAGAAGCACAAGACTCTTTGTTGATGACATTTTTCAGTCTAGTAAGTTTTTATCAATGCTACAGTAAAATATCATTTTTAAGTAATGTTGCACATGCTGAGTACTTCTAACCCAATTAAAGCCAGCTACTTAAGAGGGAACTGTGAAATAAGGTAAAGCTGCACAATTACACCAGACAAGCCAAAACCCTGGCTACAGAGCTGCAAAAAGGCCATCTGCTTTGAGCAGCTCTTACTAAAAAAAAAAAAAAGAATAAAATTATAAGAAAGTAACTCCAACTTTCAAGGAAATAATGGTCTGCTAAAGAAATTGAATTGGTTCAAATGTGGTTTGAGTTTCTCCAAATATTATTCCTTCAGTCTCCATTTTCAAATGTGATATACAAACAGTAAGTCTTTCATAAAACCTCAGAATAAATCTCATTCTTTTATGGATGAATGTAGACAAAAGTGGCCCAAGTACATGTTTATATCTGATCAGAGTAAGAGAGATTTGTCACTATTTTTCTTATTATCAGAGTACTTTTACTAAGAGGACATTTTAGTCCTCTTATCAGTCTAATCGCAGTATCTAATTCCAATAACCAGGAACTGTATTACAAGTTCTTAAAATATACATTTACTAAGGTCTTTCAAATGTTGCATATTAGACATCACTTAATAATAAACCCACTGATATTTGCCAGTATTTGCATCTTACAGGCTTGGAATAAAACCTACATTTTTCTCAGTAACTTTCTTTGTTAAAAACACATAACTCTATTGAAAGCCTAGATGCCAAACCCTAATATTTAAATCAACCACATTACTTTCCATTTAACTCTATTGAAAGCCTAGATGCCAAACCCTAATATTTAAATCAACCACATTACTTTCCATTTGGGTCTATAACTTTTTTTCTCTCATTCTGTCCTCACCCCAAACAAATACAGAAACTCATTAATCATTTCTCACATTAAAATGGTAAGGAGATGTCTCATTGTTCAGTTACCAATCATAGTGTGCCAAGCTGGAGGTCAACAGAGATCATCTATTTTTTCATTTTGCAAATGAAGAAACTGAGCCACTGGCAGGTTCAGAGTCTCGCTTTAAGTCACACAGCTAGTCAGTGTCAGAACTTGGATTGCCTACTGTGTAACCGATGCTGCCACTAAAATGGAAGCTTTCCCACTTGGAGCTATTTCTAGCAGAGGACAAAACATCATCCAAGTTGTAGCACAAGAGAACCTATCTCAGTGAGCAAGAGAGAGCAGAAATCGAGTTCAGTGCCACTCTCTGTACTGTTTACTGAGGGGTTGTGATGGTCCAAACAGGCACCTTTTCCTAACTTGCACCCAGGCACTATCATCATCACTAGGGCATCGTTAGGGCAACTAGATTGAAAGGATAAGAGGGGGGCTTAGAAGTCTCCTGAGAGCATTGACATCTGGGATTTCTGAAGCTAAATTAGTTGAACCTGATAACAACTCAAGAGGAAAGGTCACACAGGTTTGGGTGAGAAATTCATGATTTGCAAATGTCAGCTAAGATTTGGAAAAGCATCTGGTTTTTGGTTATATATCTGAAAATGAATACACACTGAAATCTGGAGGATTCATACTCACTGGACCTAATCCACCCAGGATTTAACAGCCAAAAAAAGAAATGCTGGTTATGGCATGGATTCCATAAACTTTTAAATCATTTACACACAAAATCAAAGAAGTACATATGTATATGTCTGTATAGATGTGTAAACATGTCTATACATAGCCTCCACATACAAATATGCGTATATTTGTATGCATTTTACGTATATATGCATGTAGGTTTGTGTGTGTGTGTGTGTGTGTGTGTGTGTGTGTGTGTGTGTGTGTATGTGTGTTTAAATATTCTAAAACATTGGGCCAGTTGGCCATGCATCCAGTTTCTCTTGGAAAAGATTTGCTTCATAACTAATAGAAATATACAATCTGGTTAAATGTTGCTGGTAAAATGTCTAACACATGGGTGGATTGAGATTGTGAACAAGTAGAGAAAACTAAAGCAGTCTGATGGAGAGAGACCCTTTGAAGGGAGGCCAGAAAACATTCCATTCCAAAGAGAGAGGATACGCATCTATTGTTTCTCCAGCTGGCTAAGCAACGGCAGGGATGTTTCCTACTAAACAGCCTCATTAACATAAACATAACTACAGGGTAAGTTTTCAAGCTCATTCCAAGTGAATTCAAAGGGGTGGGGGAAGAAAGATGCCGTTAATATGCACAACTCATGCAGACAATGATATGAAGCTAATTCATTTCATCATATTATCACCATAGCATATTAACTTAAAAGAAATAATAAGACAACATGGAAATGTTTGCATATTAGAGAGAATTCTTGTTGTACTCTATTAGCACCATATCCTATTAGTATTGCATTAGGTTACCAATGCTGCAATGCTAAGATGATGAAATCCCACTGTGAAAACTGATATTGAATTCTTGTAATGTTTCAAAATCATTTTTAGCACTGCATATAAATAATTCATGTGAGCAGATCTAATGAATTGATGGAAGAAAAAAACATCCCTTGGCATTGTGAGTGTATTTATGAATGTAAAGTCACGAGCAAGTCACTTTGTTGTGGAAGGCGGGCCGGGGCTGAAGTGTGACATCTATTCCAGAGCTGGTGATTAATATAATGAGGAATTCTAGGTCAAGTCCAGTTGAAATATTCCTAAAAGCACATCTCTTTCTAGGAAAGATGGAACAATATTTGTTTGGCACTTTCCCATCTTTTCTGAATTTAGATTGTAGATCAACTGAGGTAGGCACTCTCACTTAAAGACACTGCACAAAATCAAAATTGAATAAAGTGAACTAGTGTCTTTTTACAACAGTTGGAGCCCAAGGCAGACTGCTCCAAGATAGCCCACAATGGCGTGTTGATTATTCTGAAGGACTGAAAGCAACATTTCACAAGGGTTAAAAGAATCCAGTCAATAAGCTGTATAAAGAAACCTTATAACCCTTTACTAATTTACTACCCAAACCCAACTTTGTTTAGATTCCTCACTAATGAATACCCAAGTCTTACTTGGATTTGTTTCTCAGGAGCATTTTCTTTGTCCTGTCAATTTCTCACAAATTTATTGTTGCTTTGTCTAAAAAGTATGAAAGATGCCTAGTTCAATCACTTTTTTGAGACTTATTTTATGATCTGAGCATCATAATGTGATCCTCCTAGGCACACGTATTAAATTGTTTTTTTCTCCTGTTAATCCAATCTTGTGTCAATTTTATTATTTTATCACTAACCCAGCCAGAAGAACTAAAGAAGGTTAGAGTGGGGGAAGTCTCTCTGCTCCTTCCCTGATACTTACAAAAGTCTGTGTTCAAGCCTTAAACCGTATTGCAGTGATCTGATCCACATCTAGTACCACTGGATCATAATTTATTCACATTTGTAATCCTAATCCCTAGCACAATGTATGGCCCTGAATGGTACTCAATAAATATTGAATGAATGGGTGAATGACTTAATGAATATACAGAGGATGCCAAAAAAATGTATACACATTTTAAGAAAGGAACAACTATTAAAATTGTAATACTTACTATATATCAATAACAAAAGATGAATACAAGTCACGTTTGACTTCTGCAATTACAAAAGGTGCTCAAAGTGGTTGCCATCAGCATCCAGACACTTGTGATTATGGCGAACTGCGGCTTCAGCAATGTTGACCAAAGTTTCTACTTGTATATTTTTTGGCACCCCCGATATTTATTTGATTCCAAATATTCCAATTAAATAGTTGGAATAAAGGGGGAAGTAGGTCATTTACACTTACACCTGATTGTTTTGCTAAATTAAATCGTTATTTGCAATGTTGCATTCAGTCAAAGCAGTTTCAATTTAAAAAGGCATTCTAATTCAATGGCATTCTCCCAGAGTTAGACACAATTGTTTAAATTCCTGCTTTAGAAAAATGGCTTTTTTTTTTCTCATACCACATATTACATATTGGTGTCAGTGTGCAATTCCTAGTGCAATTTCAACTCTGCAGGATGGAGATTTCCTGCAAAGCGAGCTGTCGTGTAAAGCATGTTCCCCTACGTAGAAATATCACTGGCAGTTACTGTGAATTGCAGGGCAGAAGCCAATGACCTGTTTTTGGTTCTCTGCGTAGCTGGCTTGTGGGCACTGTGATTCTTTGCTACTGCTCTCTGGAGTTCACTACATTTAAGTCCCAGATCCCTCATGGCCTATTTCCTGCACTCTGCTCAGCAGACGGATCACACATAGCCCCGAGTTCCAGACCTTCTTTCTAACACAGTTACTTGTTTCAAAGCTAAAGAAACCGGGAAAGAATAACTAATAGATTTCCCTGGAATTAAAAGAAATGGATTTCTTTTTCTTTTTTTTTCATGACAAAGAGAATATTCTATTGCGGATTGAAGGAAACCCCTTCACCATTCAGTACCAGTCCTGTTGTGTTCACCACACACACACACACACACACACACACACACACACACTAGCTCTTTAACTATGGTTGGTGTTTGTTCAAGCTTCAGAGTCATTCACCCAGAAGAGTATTTTTGTCATTAGTCCATAAGGCCATTCTGATGGACAGCAGGGCGAAAACTGGTGAGCAAAAACTGGAAAGGGGTCCCATAAGTGTGTTCTCATCCTTTTGTTGCCTGTAACCTCCCAGGGATTTCCATACGATGGATGCTATCAGTAGTCAATGCTGAGGGAAATAAAGAGTCCCTTGTGCAGGTTGACAGTCATCATTGGAAATAGAGGTCCAAACAGAGGACAAGTGTTTCATCCCTCTCAGATGAATTAACAAAGCCATTATTTCTCACTCTCTTCCCTATCCATACAGGGTTTGCTCATTGGTTGGCAGGTCAAGTTAGATCATGCAATAATATACGAGTGGTAGTAAAATTTGTTGATAGGCATTAAAAAAGGAAAACTCATAATCTTTTGTTTTACCAATTAAAAAGCCATGTTATAACTATACACCTCAAAGTGCAACTGGAAAATGTGAAGTGTAGTTGAATCTGAAAGAGTTTAAATTAACGAAATGATCAGCAAGAGGAGATGATGTTGTCCTTACGTGACAGTTTATTCCGTTTTGCTTATGGACAGATTTGAGCTTCTCTGCTATCTTTTTCTGGTTCCCAGATTGCTGCAGGTAACCTACTGAAGTTGTTTCTAGGCTATAAATACAGGCCGGAAAAACCTAATTGTGAGGTTTAAAAGGCTCATATTTTCCTTTTTTTGTTTAGGTGGTGTTTGTTATAGAGGCATTTTCTCCTATTTTTCATTTCCATGTACTTGTTAAGCATCTGCTATGTGTACTTTGCATTTATTATAATATTTTATTTTACAGGTTAGGGAACTCAGAGGTATGGTAAAAAAGCCCTGTGAGTGGAGAAGAATAGATAAAAATCCAGGTTTGCCTGACTTTGGGTCCTACAGTCTTAACTCTTTTCACAGAACACTTACAAACAAAGCCTAAACAAGCACCAGCAGATTTGAAGTCTGAGACATGTCTGACATTGATGAAATAAACACGTTTCACATCCAGTCTCTACAAATGAATCGTCTGAGCCTAGGCTGTCTCCATAGCTCTGTAAAGAACTGTCAAATGGATGAATTAAGTCTGAGGCCTCTCCAAGTGTTAAGCAAGTCAGGTGAATCCCAAGTAAACCTACTTCCTTTCTTAGGAGGTAACGTACATGGGAAAGAGCATGGATTGACTGCCTCAGATGTAAAACTCTTATACATCTCAACTTTAGTGATTACTAAATGTATGGATTTGGACAAGTATCTTAGTTTCTCTAAATTCCTAATCTGTGAAACAGAGACAATGCCTAATTCATAGAGTTGTGAAAGCAGAGAAGGTAATCATAGTGGCTGGCACATAATGGTACTCAGCAATTGTTACTTCTCTTTTCTTCACTCAGGTAAAAGCTGGCCTGGGCCCAAGCACATTTTCCCCACTCTGCACTCCCCATACCCAGATGTCCAAACCTCCAAACAGGTAAGGGTCTCAAATGCATTTTTCCAGCCCCAAATGTAACCTCCACCATGGTCTTAAGACTGTGAGGATACAGGCCAGGTTAACAATGTAGACTTTATGCTATCAAGTGGCATCAGATGCCCAGCCTAAGGTATCAGTTAAGTAATGTTTAACACTAAGATATTCTTATAATAAATATTTCACCAGGAGGTATAAATCCCAATGGTATATTTCTCAATGTACCTGTCCCATAAAATGCCCAATTCTCCTTTTTCCTATTACCTGAGCCCCAATCCCCTTAGCAAGATTTCCTAGCTGCCTTAGAATCATGGCTCTTTTATGAATTAATTAGCCAGCAGCATGTGCTCCTGGTCAGTTTGGCTCCAGTCAGCATGGACATATGACATAATTCCAGACTAATACGGCAACCGCAAAGCTTCAAAATGCCTTTTTAAACACTTATTAAATCTTTCTTCTTAATTAAGCCTTTCCTCGGAGAAGACTGGTAGCCCCCATTGTTTCTCTGAGCTAATAAAATATTCAGGACACTTTCCTTGTAAAATGAGGACATAGCAGGATCACCCCAGACACCATCACAATTTCTCAAGGTATTTCACCTTTCAGTTAACCAAGACAGATCTATGTTCATCATAGCAAGAAATTCTGCTTTTAACTGGATGCATGAGTAATATAGTAGCTAAAAAAATGGAGTTATTTTCTTAGATTGTTTACATTTGCAATAAGAGTCTCAACTAAATATCTTCATGAAAATGTCAAATTTATTTCTGACGTAGCAAAATACATTCAATAACTAATCATGTATTCATTAATATCTTATGTTGCCATCACGTCATTATTAGTTCTAATAATACCTAATTGCAATAATAAATACCTAATTTGAAGGATTTAATTTCTAATTAGACTTTTTTTCACATTTCTGTTCTGTAATTATTCATGAGTAATTATTGTTAGTCACAAAACAGAATTATCGTTAAGCCCATATAAACTGCAGCCAGATTCTTATTGAAAAAAAGAATTCAACTTTTCCCGCTTTACGTTCTAATTAACTTTTTTTCTGTTTTGCGGAATTGCTCGAAACAATGCTGAGGGAAAATGGAAAAGTAGAGGCTGATAACTCAAGACATTTTCATAATTATAAGTTCACTGAAGGGAAGTTTAAAGAATCATTTAATTGGGGCTTTATTCCCTTGCTGCCACTTGGAACCAAATAAGCTTTTGTCAAAAGACTCTTGCTTTGTCAGAGGTTTTATTGCCTGGTGACCCAAAGCCTTGTTCTCCTATCAGTCTACTTCCTTCATCATGTCCTCCTCACTGGACCTTATAACATTCCATTCCACTGACACAGAACTTCTAGCCATTTCCAATAGGTCTCCCCACTTCCCTGACTGTGTATATATTATTCTTCCTTCCTGGAATGACCTCCCTTTTTTTCAGTTTCAAGGACTCATACTCATTAATTCAATAGCAATTTCTCCATGCAACTTTCCCGATACCTTTATGGAATCTTTCTTCTATTCTTCTTGCATTAGGAACATACCTTTGACATTATCGCTTACCACCCTGGATTTTAAATGTAGCATTTATTGATTATCTACTACAAAATTGTATCTCCCAATGGAGGCTACACATGTGTTTTTTTTTAAATCCTTACTCTTAAAAGTGCAAGGGAGTTAAGAGTACCCTCAAGGCTTAACTAGGGAGGATGGGAGCAGGTAGTTAAATACTTCCTCTTCCACACCTTGAGCAGATAACAGATTTGGCAATGTCCATGATTCTTCAGAGGATCCCCAGTGGGACTAATCCCAGTTGCCCACAGGGGCAACCAGTTCAACAATGCATATTATTTTTCCCTCTTTCCCTATTTTACTCTTCCTAATCCCCATTCCTTTTCTCTGGTGTATCAATCTATTGGTTTAAAACAACACAGATTTACTCTCCTAGCACTCTGGAGGTCAGAAGTCCCAAATCAGTGTCACTGTGCTAGAGTCGAGGTGTCAGCAGGGCTCATTTTGTCAGGAGACACTAGGGGAGAATTGATGTCACTGCCTTTCTAGCATCTGGAGGTCATCTGCATTCCTTGACTCAGGAGCTTTCCTGAATCACTAGGACTCCTTACCTTCTCCTACTTCCTCCTGTGACCATTTTACCTCCCTCGGAAAATGACCCTGTGATTGTATTCAAGGCCTGCCCAGATAATCCAGGATAATCTCCCCACTTCAAGATCTTTCACTTTATCACACTTCTGAAGTCCCCTTCCTTGGCCACATAAAGTAACAGGTTCTGGGGATTAGGATGTGGGTATCTTGGTGGGTAGGGGATGGCAGAAGGTGAGGGTCAACCAACATAGTCATAGTTATTATTAACAGCTACAGATCAACAAGATGTGATTTAGAAAAATGATGCCAGGTCATTAGTAGATTTAGGAGGAAAAGTTTCAATTTAGAATTGCTAAATTGCAGTGGATTCAGATTTAATTTTCAAAGTTGCCCAAAGATATAAATGCAAAGAGGGCTCAACATCAGTCTGTGTGCTCCCAGAAGTCATGATTATGTATATGCATATAAAACCAGCTCACCATTTCCCAGGATGTACTAGTTATGAAGCTTAAACTCTATTTCTCAGAAAGGTCTCCTCTGACCTAGTTCAGACTCATTCTTGACTATTGGGTGCTTTCATAACTACCAATATTTTGTCCTCACATACATCATCCGATGTGATAACTAAGTTAGGATCTGGCTTGTTCCGGTGATTGATGCCCTGTGATGGCAGATACCATGTCTTCCTTGTTTATTTTTCATCCTCAGCCCCTCACATGATTCCTACCACAAAGTAGATGCTCAAGAATTTATTGTAAAATAAAAGAAAGAGCCAGCAAAATTTGTAACTGTGTTTAAAATAGAATCACAATCCATATGTTATGAGGCAAAGTTGAAAAGGAGCTTTGAGATCTGCTTTCAGGTTTAAATGTGTGTATAGATCACCTGGGAATGTTGCTAAAATGCAGATTCAGTTGTATGAGGTGGGACCCTAGATGCCACATTTTGTATCAAGCTCCCAGGTGATGTCAGTGCTGTGGGATCTCAGCCACATATTTAGTGAGGATCCTGCTCCAGAGGTTCTGATCCTACCTGCACTTTAGGAAGGATCTTGGAAGCTTTAAGAATGCATTCCAGTGCCAGAGCCCCATGCACAGATAGATTCTGACTTGACTGGGGGCAGGGAGGAGCTCTAATATTAGTTTTTTATTGTTTTGTTTTATGATCCCCAGATGATTCTAATGGGCAACCATGACTAAGAATCACTGGTCTGGTCCAACTTCTCATTTAACAGATGAAGAAACGGAGGTACAGAAAGGGCAGTTTAAAGGTTAAGACCAAACAGTGAGGACCTGTCAGAACAGGGAGTAGAATCCCACTTGACTTTCAGTGCTGCTCTTGCTGCACAAGGAAATCAGGAAAAATGGGGAGACACGTTTGCATTTAGACAGTCTCAGTGGCCGCGGGGAGTGAAGTAGGTGAGAGATGACTCACATGTGAATTCCCTGCTGGTCCGTTTTCACCCCTTGGGCAGTGTGTAGGAGAGGTAAAACTGCATAAAAAGAGCACTGTCAAAGAAAATATTTCTGCTGATCTATTTCAGTTAAAACAGCTTTTCCCCCCAGATACTGTGAGATTGCTTGTCTTTCAGGGTGTTGGCCTTGAGTGGGAGCTGGGCACTAGGGAAGGTGTTTTTAGTAGAGGAAGAAAATAGAAATACAAAGGAGGGCCAAACTTGGGGTGCTAGGAGCACTGCAGGAGTGAGTACTGCCTTGCTCGTCATTGCAAGTATCTCTGGGCTAAAGCAGATTCTCTGCTTTCACAGCACCAGCTGAAATTAGCATTTTCCACATCCCAGAATTTGTCTTCCGTTAACCATAGCATTACACTGAACTCATTCAGTTCCTCTTAATTCTGTTATGAATTTCACTTTTCCAAAAATTCAGGCTGCTCTCTGGAAAGACTGAATGGATATGAATGACAGGTAGTGTTGGCATCCAGAGGTCATGACCTAGGCATGTCCCTGATGGGAAAAGTCTAATGTGGTGAAGGGACCTCGGTGGCATCTGAGGGTAGCAAAAGGGGAAAAATTCTGTCAATGTCAGCAGGGGAGAAGGAGGTTCTGATGAGAAGGGTAGGAGACCATAGAAATTTGGGAAAGTAAAATTATGACGAGGAAGGTGAAGTTCCCCAAACGGCTTCAAAATTCTTAATCTATGGATGATGGTATATCTGTCGAGTCAGTAACTTCTTGGCATGGTGGTAGCCACCTGGGGTATGGACATTTCACTGAATTCTGTTTTTTCTCACTTAGTGGAAGGTGCAACAAATGTGACACTTCCTACCAGAGATTCCCTTTACAGGGGCCTCTATTCCAAAATTTTAATGTACCTGAAATTTACCTAAAGATTTTGTTGTAATGTAGATTCTAATTCAATAGGTCTGGGGTGAGTTCTTACATTTTTTTTTTTTTTAAGATTTTATTGGGGAATTGGGGGAGGGGAACAGCGTTGGGGAACCAGGGAAGGGGAACAGACAAGTTGCTGTTCTTTTTTTTTTTTTTTTTTTGAGGGCAGTGTCACTGGCCCTCATATGTGGGACCTGAACCGGGGCTGCTGGCTTCCCAAGCCAGCGCTTAACCACGGCGCCACTCGGCTGGCCCAAGTTGCTGTTCTTTTGTTCTTCAGTCTAGTTGTGGAGGACATTGCTTCACTGGCCCATGTTGGTATCATCATTACACTCTTCTCAGGTGAGGCATATCAGTCACTGGCCTCTGGGTGGCCACTCACAGCAGCTCTTGGCAGTTCATGCTGGCTGCCGGCACTCACTGTAGCCTATGGCAGCCCACTGCAGCAGGGGCTGCAGCTATGCCGTCCCGGGGACTCACAGCAGCCCCGCTCCAGGTGGAGCTGTTGTTCACCATCTTAGCTGTAGAGGGCAGTGTCACTGGCCCTCATATGTGGGATCCAAACCGGGGCGCTGGCGTCCCAACCCAGCTCTTAACCAACGCACCACTCCGCCGGCCCAGTTTTTACATTTTTAACAAGCATATCAGTAGTACTAACCCTATACTCAAAGTAGCAAGGTGATATTTTGTTTCAATTCCTGCAGTCTTCCTCCATACTAAGCCACATATGCAGAATTAGGCAGCCAGTGCTGTGGTGGGTGGTGGAGATAACACAGGAAGACAGCAACCGGGTACCTGAAAAGTACAGGGCAACATGCAGGTCTGCCCCTGCAGGGCTCAGCTTTGCCAACACTTTGCACAAAGGGATCCTTCTTCCCAGGTTTTGGTCACAAGTTATCCCAACACACAGAGGCCTAATGAAATCAAAGCTCAGAAAAGACAAAAGCATCTGATCTCGTCCACAGGTTTCCCTTGCCACGTTCAAACACATACACTACCATGATGGCCTTAATGTTCCTGTCAGTTTGACTCAGCCTTAGATAGGCTTCTTCCTGCCTTTATTCTCTAGCCTCCCTTTTCTTAGAACATTTACTTTAGAAAACTTGAAAACTTGTTATTGCAAATTCTTTCTCTGACTCTCTGAGATGGAAATCTTTTTAAAAGCCTATTCCAATTTTACAGCCCAAGAATGTCTTTCTCAAAGATCTGGATCCATCTCTTTGAAATGTTAACATCAAGGGAAATAGCACCCCTATTTCCCAGTTTCTATGGGAGGGTAGAAACCTAACTTCAGGAGTGCCTTGCTCCAAGTTGTAAAACTACCTCCTGTCTTGAAGAAAGTTTACTTTCCCATTGGATAATGCCAATTAGCAAACACAGATGGCCTATGATGTCCCCCAACCCAACTCTTAAAATCTCTCTCACCCTTTGTTTCAGCAGAGCTGAGTTCAGACTGTACCCTTTTCTCTCTCCCTTATTGCAATAGCTCTGAATAAAGTCTTTCTAGCCTCTTTAACTTGGTCCAGTGAAGAAAATTTTGCTTTGACAACATATACACACACAGAGTTTATTATTTATCTATGTGTGTATGTATGTATGTATATATTTTCCAGGGACATTGAACCTCAGAGAAAGTAAATGACTTACCCACTTATCTCAGTTCTTAGGGCTTTGGTGTCAGATCTTCTATTATGGGAGATATTTCTCTTCTGTTCTGTTCTACATAAGTCCTGAGAATGAAGTGGCCTGACAACTAACTTTCTCCACTATTCAGTGGTGAAAACTTAGAGAAAGATAATGTAATTCTTAATATACTTCAAGGAATTTCTATTAAAATCTGAAATCTATACTACATAAGACCATGTATTCAAATAAGAGACAATAAAATTACAAACATTCCTTCAATCTTCTCTTCACTGATGACTATTTTAGGCATCTTGATGTGCTTTGCATGTGTGTGTGTGTGTGTGTGTGTGTGTGTGTGTGTGTGTGTGTGTGTTCCTGGTTATCTTTTGTCACTTGGAAGAGCCTTTTAGTTTATCTAAAGACACTCAGAAAATTATTATTGCAAGGGTACCTGAGGAAAATGACCACTCTGGGAGATATGTCCAGTTGTATAAGGGAACATCATCACTGGTATACTGGGAAAAAGAAAAAAGAAGGAAAAAAGAATTCGACTTAAAAGATGAATGTTTAAAAATAAATATTCCCATACTGATTAGAAAAACCTAAAGTGTGGACCAAATAAATTATGTATGATGTATCTGAAAGTAACATCTAGAAATGATTAGGTGAAAGGGATCAAAATAACCATAGCAGATGTGCATTTGGGGAAGGCAGGCATATGTGTTAATAAGGGAGATGTATCCCTATGTGTCAAGACCCATGTTACAATGTGCTTGGTGACTTGTGTACCTAGCAGATGGACAGATGTCCACTTCCCACATTAGGAGAGCTGCTCAACGGCCTTCAAAAATGAGCAACTGAAAGGTCAACACACTTTCAAAAATTTTTTTTTAATAATGTCTGTTCCAAATTGCCCCCTGACTTTCCCTAAGCAGAATGAACAAAGCAATAAACCCATTAGAAGGTCCTTGTGAGACATTTAGGGTTTAAGAACCTTGTTCTGATGACTATGAAAATAGAGTTAGTTCCCACCTGGAAAGTGTTTTTTTGTTATTCTGTTTAGTTTAAATGACAGCTAACAGTCCTACTGGCTTTGAAAGAATCACAACATTTCCTGCTGTCACATAGGACCCATTCTTTTCAAAATAAGAATGTTTAAATGTTTAGCTGCCAATGGGCAGATAACTACTAATGAAAGGGCAATACGTGTCATTTGAATATATATCTTCATTCTTGCTTTGCTATTTAGTTTGCTCTTCTCATTTCACTATCAGATATTCAGAGAACAAGAGTACTGTCTCCTGTCAGCTCCATATCAAACCTGCTGGTATTCCAAGTGAATTTCAGTCTTACTTCCAAGAGTTAGAAAATCAAAGGTTGGGGTTTCCCCATCATTTTCGGGTTGGCAGCCAAGCAGCTGCCCTTCTCCTGTAGTCCCCAAATATGGTTACAGCCAGTTTAAGGAGTCATTTTCTGCTTTTTTGAGCTGAGTCAGACATTGTATCTATGACCATTGTTTTATCACTAAATGACTCAACCATTCATGGAAGAAACGTTTGAATTAATATATCAATATGATCAAGTGCTTTGGAAAACTGACAATGCGTTATACTGTGGTGGCCTCAGTTTTGTTATTCATATCTGTAGGAGACTAACACTTATCTCACTGAATCACTGTGGGAAAAGAGCAAGAGGTGGGGGCTAAAACTTTTAGCATGTTGCCTAGCACATGCTTAATAAATGGAAGTTGTAAATGCAAAGTGCAATTTCTACCAAAACATTTAGGATGAGAGCCAATCTGTGGCTTTGCCTTAACACCCTTTAATTAAGTGTAAACTGTGTTGTCCTTTGGCTTTCTGGTTTTACCACCCTCCTTGGATTGGCTCTAGCACAACAGTAAGATTCCAGGGTGAAAAGCTTCTAGAAGCTCCACACCTTTGAGGCAAAAAGAGTCAGTTATAATAATCATCCTTGTCAGCACAGCAGGGTCCCTGTCTCACACATCTGCCTGAGTGCATGCTCAGGACAGCATTAGACAAGTATCATTTTGTCAATTAACCTCTTTCCATTCTTAGTTTATTTAGCAAATGCATTTACTAAACCAAGAGGGGCTTTTCTGTTTTGACATAGTACTTGCAGCTTTAAACACAACCTACCTGCACTTTCCCCTTACAACAGACTCAGCTGCACCTCTCTGACAAATTGGGTAACCCTGCATAAGAAAATCATTTTAATTTATGGAAGTCCTTGGTTTATTTAACATAAAGAGCAGTAAATATCATGGTGTTTAACTCTGCTTTTCATGTCTGTGGGTATGAGAAAGCAGAAGGTGTAGTTGTTGCCTGTGATGAGACTGCTTACTCCTCTCTACCTGTAACCCCCTCATCCCTCCTTATGGAGGACATGAAACAGGTACCATGATGCCCACATGGCTATAATGCTACCTGACAAAAAGTAAAATAAACTGCAAACTCTCACGTGTTTCTTTTATCTTATGAATCCCACCATAATCTTCTAAGGAATGTACTATGACAGATACCATTTTGCCAGCCCCTTAAAATGTGCCAAGTTGTGTTAAGGGATTTTCATTTACCATTACATTTTAATCCCCAAAATGACCCTATGAGATAGGTATTATTATTTCTACTTTACAAATGAGGCAACTGTTAAAAGTACTATAACTAGCCAAGATCAAGCCAAGGTTGGAGCCAGGTTATCCCAAGTATCATACTCCACACTACCTCCAATTCATGCAATGACTTGGATCATAAAACCCATTTTATAAAATATAACTAATATAAATAATAAGTGCAATCCTTTGCTAAATAACCTGAATTCCAATTGAATGTGAAACCAACTAAGAGGTGAAGCCATAGTTAATACAAATAATTAAAAATAAATTTAGTTGTACAATACTGTTTGGGAGAGAATAGCATCATTGAGCTAAAAGGTGCAAAAATTTTCTGGAAGCATAACATATTTACTCAGGTAAAGAAATGGAAATTATTTTATACATACAATCTAAGCAGAAAAAAAAGTTTTAATTAAAGCAAACACATAGTTGCTCATTCAGTCCCCTAGTTTTGAAAGACGTTGTCCAATTGAAATTTCTCTCCAGGCTGGCACAACCGAAGGCTGCATCTCTCCTGCTTCTCCTTTCTTTTCTCACTACTTGGAATTGCCCATGTCATCATCACTGCTCATTCTCTTCCCTGTTTCCTTCCTTCTCCCTAGGTTAGTACTTGGATCATCTGTCTATTGCTGCGACCACATTAGAACCCTTCTTTTTCTTCTACTTCCCACCCTGACTCCTACCTATCAACCTGGTTTCTCTCCCCTTTCTTGCTGTCACACTCATCCCTTGGGCATCCATCCCTACTCTCCTGCTGAGAGAGTAGTTACTGTTCTCATTCTCTCTTATGTTTATATCACTGGACTTACAGCCTCAATTTGAAATGATAAAATTTGATAAAGTCTGGGAAGCACACACTGATTTTGTAAAAAACACAAACAATATCCTTATTTCTTAATTAAAAAAATAAGTTTGTCACTACGAATTTGGGGAAATTAAGATTGAGTGTACTGTTGTTATAGAAATGTAATATATATATATATATATATATATATATATATATATATATATATATATGTGGTGCTATGGTGCTCAGGCTTCTGTGCTCTTGGCAGTAGTTTCTAAAACAAATAGTTCACAAATGTATCTTCCTTCTGTAGCTGCATTGTCCTCCTCACTGATTTTGGTAAGATAAACAAGGAGACAAATGGAAAGGCATTTAATTTTGAGGTCCATAAGGAAAAAACATACAAAAACATTAATGTTTGCCTAATAGACTCAATCAGAAGGGAACAGGGAATGCATTTTCAAGACTGAAAGAGGTATAAACCACAGAGAGCAAAAATGGAAACTATAGGAAAAGAGTTCTTATAATCCTAGCTTTGGCTATTACTGCAAAAGATTCTAATCATCAAGTTATCATTATTAGTATTATTATTGTTATTACTGACAATAAATATGTGCTGGCTGCCAACAGGATGCCAGGCTCTGCACAACAGAGAATTAGACTCTGTCCTGCAGTGCAGGTTTACCACAGATTATAATTGCAATAGAAACTCATATTAATAGCAATTCAATGTATTACTATAAAAATAACATTGTTTCTCTCCTCTCTCTGGGTTTTCTGCCACCAAATAGAATACTGACTCTAAGAGTGATGATTCCTGGACCATAAGCTTATAAACCTCCCACTAAGAATTTACCCTCTGCAATTTTCCAACATGGAACACTTCTTTGCTTCTGCTTTCCCATGATCAAGTGGAGTCATTCTACATCTGTTTTCTACCTTTTGCATCAATGGACTCTTTGATTTAGGTCGAGTTGACTAATTTAGTAGTCATCTTAAGCAGTGATCTTCAAACTGTTGAAAGTGGAGAAAAGGATGTATGACTGAATTTTCATGATAATTTTCTGGCAAAGATTGCAGAAGCTGGGGTAAGCAAGTACCAGTAGTGTAAAGAGACTCACCTGGTAATGTTTCAAACAAAGAGAAACACAGCGTAGTGGGCAGGCTTTTACACATCTGCAATTCCAGCCATGCTTCTAATTGTTCATTCTTAATAGACATTTTCTACTGCTTATGGAAAGTCTCCTGGAGTTTGTATAGTCCACCTTACAAAGATCTCATGATGGTTCCAATGTTGGCCATAAATACAAAATATAGAGTTATGTTCCTGCTTAGAAGGAAGCTAGTTATTGATAAATGTGTATTTATTTACTAAGAGCAGTTTAAAATGCAATGCAAGGTAACATTTAAGGATAAAACACAATAAAACTTTTATAGAAGAAGGGAGAATAGATACTTTCAGTCACTTGAGTAGAGCAAAGTATAATATTTGAATAAATTTGGATGTAAAATTTTTGGCAACTAGGGCAAAAGAGAAACCTAAAACTTATGTGAGAGACGTAATCTTTCCGGAGTTAAAACCAAGCAGAAACATTGCCTATTGGCTCTGTTTAAGGAGCACATCCTGTTTTCTCCCCTAAATATTTTTCTTTTCCCATATCACTTCTTGTCCCATGTCACCTGGCAAAAGCTTCCTCATCTATTAAATTGTTTTCTATGAAACCTTAACTAGCATTCTCTTTGCTTCACTGTATCTTGCGTAAGTTTTATTAGAACGCAATGATATTTTATTGCTTATAGGTCTGTTTTTCTGCCTCAATCTTTAGCACCAGAAGAAATGAAACGTTTACTGTTTTTATCTCTGGCATGCAAGGAATATTTGTGGAATGAATAAATGGTTGGAATATTGGGTCTTCTCCATAACTTCTAACTGTTAAAAAGCTGAATAAAATCCTTCTTTGTCTCTTTTCAGTCTTTTCTTGTTCATCATTTCAGTCTATCCCCATATTGACTCCTCTTCTAATGACAACTTTTGTTCTTCTCCCCCTACTCAGTAGTGTTGATAGCTAGGATAGCCTGTGTAATTCAGTAGCTTCCTTCACTGCACCTTCTTTAAATTTTTTTTCTTTATCTAACTCTTCCATATTCTGTAGCCCTGCTTCATATGTTTCTCATTGCTAGAGTTCTCTTAGCAATTTTTAAGTGTATATTAAATACTTTGCCCATTTCTAGCACTCCATTAATTCTAAATGTGGTTGTTGAAAAGCAACAATGTTTGCTGAAATGATTTTTGCTCTCAGGTCATATCTAGAAGTATCTCCTTAAAGAGTAAAACAGAGGCAGGATAGTATCGTGGTCAACAATAGAGTAGAACAGGGTGGTTAGTTATCTTGGCTCCATAGTTGGACAGATGGGAAGTGTGAGCTATGCCTCCAGCCCTAACCCACTGAGTGACCGTGAGCAAAGTGATGTAACTTCTGAATTGGTTTGCTCACCTGGGAAATGCATAATCACACCTACATGTCTGCATTATTTTGAAGACTGAATAAGATAGCTGGGCAGAATGTGCAACCAACAAATGAATAAATGGTAGTTGTTACAATTACTATTATTGATTACTGATTATAATTATTACCAGCTATTATTACTATTATTGATTCAGTGCATCTCTTGTGCAACATTGAAGAATATGTGGGGATGGTTCCCCTTTGGGTTTGGGGTATGGCCCAAAGTGTATTTGTAAAACTAGTTTTTATTTTTTGACATTCAGAGAGAGGTTCATTGAGAATCTTTGCTGTCAATCTGGTTTTCAACCAGTTCTTATGCTAATAGATTATTATTGCACAATGGTTCCATCTGGAGTTGATAGATATCGAGCCCAACCCAGAATCAGCGGCTCCAGGATATCATCTTCAGTCTCCAAAGCCACTCTCTGGAGAAACTAGCAAACTGGAAAAAGCAGCGTTGGCTTTTCTGACTGGCTTCCCTAAGGTGGTCCCATTATGGTAGTTTCTATTATTATTTTTCTGTGCCTTTTTTCCATAAAAAGCTGAGAACCACTAAAGCAACAAGAAAAAAGACTCAGTAGCCTCAATAAAGTGAAAAAGTGTCACTGGTAGTAGGAATTTGCACTGTCTCACTCCAGACCCAGGTAATGGCTTGTGACTTCATCTTGGACATAGAAAATCACACTCTTTGATGAACACTTTGGGATGATTTTGAACTTCTGATATTTTCTTCCTTTTAGATAGCTACTGTAACAAAAGCCGGTAGGGAGAGCTAAAGCTTCGCCTATTTACAATACCCACACACGAACTCTCTGTGCAATTTTAAGAAAAACAAACAAACAAACTCAGAGCTCCAGATCTCTCATATTTAATATTTTGTCTTAAAATAGCTCTCTATTTTATTTTGCTTTTTACAATTGAAGCACAGCTTTATATAACAGGAAACAGGGAGATAAAAAGAGAGAGAAATAAAAAGAAAAAAGGTAGTGACAATGGAAGTGGCTTTAACAACAGAAGCTTATTTCTTCCTCTTTTGAGGCAAAAACGGTGAAAGGAGCTGTGGCTTTATTGCTTGCATGCCAGCTAGATCCCAGCATAAGACTACATGCCATCAATTTCATTAACCCCTGTGTGTTTTTGAGGAAATACACACAAATATGCATGTCCACACAGTCATACTTTTACTAAATAAATTCTATATTGAGCCACCTGTTTGTTAAAGATGATTACACAATTGTGATTTAAGACTTATTCTGAGACTTCCCTTCGATTTTCTTTTTATAGACAAATTGGAAGCAACCTGTGGATTCTAGACCATTTTGTGACCCCTCCTTCCTGGCTTCTTTCCAAATTCAAAATCAGTAGCATATTGCCAGCCTGGGTTCAAGCCTTTCCCACCTCCTGAATAAGTGACAGACCAGTGAAACGGAACACAAAAGCACCTGCAAATCATATAACTTGGTCAATCACTTCAAAACCCCTCTCTGGCTTTTTGCAGGCATGCTTCATGCTGCCTGACACAGCATGCTGGTTGTGTTCAGACATTATGCAATGGTGTTCTATGTTGCCTGTAAACCATGGCTTTATGCCACTGCTCAGTATAACAGCTCTATTTAGCTTCATTTATTGGATTTTTAAATCCTCTTGTACAGTAGGTGTTGATCTCTCCTAAACTTGTGATTATAGCTTTAACTATTGACACCTCTATCACAGCCAATCCCTCCATTGTTTGCTCTCATGCTGACATGAAATGGAATCCTTCCAACACTGCAGCCTCTGTGCCATTGAACCCTAGCGCCACACACCTTGCCACGTGAACGTAATAGGGAGTACGTGGATGCTGATGAGTGGTTTCCTTAGAAATTTGGAGTCTTCAAATTGCCTTTCCTTTCTGTACTGCTTCTTCAAGGAGTTGGGGAACTAGAGAGGTATGTCTGATAGAAAGGATTGACAGTTTTCTAGAACCATTTGCATCTAAAAAGCTGCTTCTTTTCCATGTAAAAGTTGGTGTCTGCCATTGTCCACTTGGGACATTGTCTATCAACTTATTGAAATAATTTACAGTGAGCATTAATTTAGAAGAGATTCTACCCTTCTGTTTGTTGTCTACTCTCAGATATAAAGTATAAGTTCCAGCAGTTTGGATATAGTAATTAGAAAGAACCGACATTGAATATCAAAACATCCAAGTTCGAATGTCAGCTCAGCTATTAATTAGTTGTGTGACTTTGAGCAAATAAATTGCCTTTTCTGAGCTTCAGCTATCTCATCTGAGAAATGAGAAGAGTCCAGCCCTCCGCCCAGATTACTGTGAAACTTAAACGAGAAGATACGCGTGGAAGTATCTGAAGCACAGTGGATTGTCAGACAGTTTTTGTTTCATTTCCAATTTTGCCCTTTACTGTGTCAGGTTCACCAGACCAATTGTTACTCATGAAAGACTAGACAATCATTCTGTCATTTTTCTTCACCCTAGTGTAGGTCAGATTAAAGAGTTTGATCTTATCATTTCAGCTAGTACAACTTTGTTATCCCTACTGGCTTTTCTTTGATGCCTGGAATTCTTCTAGTGTCTACTCCCTGTGGTGAAACGACACAGTGATACAATGAGCCTTGATGGGTTTTTAACCTCTTACTTAGTTGATCAAGTAACTTTCCATTCTAACGTTTATGTTGGTTTTGAAATAGATTGCTCCAAGTAGGTTCAGTATCTTTGTAGAACATTCCTGCAGAATTCTTACTGGAGAAAAATATAAGCCTTGCATATAAACATTCTATACGTTTGGCAAAGCAAGTCTTATTCAATGTAACATAATTTCAAGAAGAAAATGCCTAAAGACTGATGGGAGATGTAGTAGCTTCATTACCTTTTAAGAGTTAAGTAAATTTCTGTGTCTTGGTTGAGAGAGCCAACTCAAAGGAGGATAGTTTATATATATACTGGTTGTAGAGTGGCCTAAATTTGCTGTCTCTTTTTGCTTTTGAAATGTGGAAAAGAGGGACAAGGAACTATTTAGAAAGAGAGGAAGAATGTGTAAGAATTAGGTAACAGATTGTCAAAGTCACTTACTGTGACTTTCCTAAACACCAAAAAGGTTGAAGTTTCTAGAATCTAAAGGAAGGCTAAATACCTTTTCAGTTATATCATTCAGAGGATCATGCATCTTGGAGTTGAAGGCACCCAGGAACCATCCAATTTATGAATCCCTGTTGCTGTCCGAGAAGGTGAACATCAGGCTCCATTTGAACATTTCAGAGCAGAGAACTCACCTCCTTGAAAAAACTTCATTCTACTTTAGACAGATCTAGCTATAAGGAAATTAAACCTGTTTCTTACTTTGAATCAAATCTATTACCTTTATGCATTTGTCCTTATTTTACTATCTACAGTCACAAAGACAAATCTGAACTTTCAAATATTTTAAGACAACTGTCATCTCTGTGTTTTCTGCTGTACCATAGCTATTCCTAGTTTCTTTAACTGTTCTTGTAATGACAACGTTTAGTTTTCCATAACACCTTGACATCACTCTCTTTTGAATATATTATGGTTTTAAAATGTCTATATAAAATTAAAGTACCTAAAACTGAACACAATATTTGACACGTGGTTTTCTTTGTGTGTGTGTGTGTGTGTGTGTGTGTGTGTGTGTGTGCAATTTAAAAAAAAGGAAGCAGTAGCCTCACTTCCATTTTTCTCAATAGGACATATATATTAAAACATATTTACTATTTGCTGTATGTGTCAGGTTATGTTCAACGTTCCTTATATTTATTAATATACTTAATCTCACAACAAAATGGTTAGGTAGGTACTTTGATTGCTCTTATGTTTTTAGATGAGGAAATGATTGTATAGTCTACATCAGTGTTCCTCAAATTTTAAATCTTTTAAAATTTTAATCATATGGGATTGTCATTAAAGTCAGATTGTAGTTTAGTAGGATTTCTGAAATTCTGCACGTCCTACAAGCCCCCAGGTGATATTGGTGCTATGGGTCCAGGGACCATAATTAAAGTAGGAAGGGTCTATATAACATAATACGATGATATGAAATAATATAACAGGAAAACCTTAAGCTGCAATAGCAAAAGATACCTTAAGGGGTGTTATATGGAGTTTCAGAGGATTTATGTTTAATTGGTGAACTATTCTCAGCTTATACCCTAATTTGAAAGTCTTATTCGTACCAATAAAAACTGGTTTATAAAAATCCCTCTACTGTTGAAGTATAAAATAACAACAATCACTAACATTTATTAAACACTTACCATGTGTCAGGTGCAGTTTGAAAAAACTTATACATCTTATATCATTTAATGCTTCCAACAGTTCGAGGAGGTAAATCCTACCATTATCTTATTTTGAAGATGAGAAAACTTGGGCGAACAGAAAAACAAAACTAACACCTATATGTTTCTGGTTAATGGAAACACCAAGTAACTAGACCAAGATCTCAAGTAAGTGGCAGAGCTGGAATGCAAACCTGCCTGGTCCAAAGTCTATATGCCTAACTAATAGGCTTCATCACCTACCTGTGCTCACATCACAGAAAATAAAGGCAATTGTCCAAGAGATTCAGGGGCAGAGAAATTAGAGAGGCCACCAAGTAGAAAGTGGCCACTTCTCAGGTAAAATAGTAGCCGTGGAGTGGCATTTCTCTAATATTGATGTAAGTTAACCTGCATTAGATTCTGTGATAAAGAATATACTAAGAGTGAACATTGATCAAGTACCTTAATAGAGACCACAGATTTTCTGCAGCTAAAAATAAGGAGCTTAATGTTTAAAATACCATATCTAGCTCAGTTCCTGTACTAGGAGCAAGTGTACACATTGCAGTCCTGCCCTCTGGGAGCTTGTCCTGTACCTGGGTAACCATTTATAAACAAATTACACCTTGCCCTGGCCTGGTGTTCTTCCACTGGAATCCCTGCCCTCTGAGAGTCAAAAGTGTGTGCACTCCACACAAGGGATGCACATTGGACACCTGGCATTAGTGGCCAGGGGGCTTCTGTTTTGGGGCTTCATGGGAGAGAAACAGTTGTTGGCAGGCTCCTACTCCCAGGGGACTACACACACACACACACACACACACACACACACACAGAGCAGACTGAAACACACCCCCAGTCTTCCAGTGACTACTCCTTCAAGACTGGGAGAAACAACTGTTTTGCTTAATACATAGAAACAAACAAAGTGTCAGGGGAAAATGAGGAAGTAGAGGAATGTGTTCCAGAGATATGGACATGAAAAAGCCCTAAAAAAATTCCTAATGAAACACAGATAAGTCATTTACCCCATAAAGAGTCAAAGTAATGGTCAGAAAGATGCTCACTGATCTCAAGAGAAAAATGAACACATAGAGAACTTCAGCATAAAGATAGAAAATATAAGAAAATTCCAGAGAGAAGTCACTGTTTATATACTATAATGACTAAAGAATATAATGACTGAACTGAAAAATACACCACTGGGTTTCAATAGCAGAATGAATGAAGCAGTAGAAAGGATCAGCGACCTGGAAGGCAGGGCAGTGGAACTTACTTAAGTAGAGCAGCAAAAAGACAAAAGAATTTTACAAAGTGAACATAGCTTAAGAGGCCTATTGGACAACATCAAGTGCAACAACATTCACATTATGGGGGGTCCCAGAAGAACAAGAGAGAAAGGGATTGGAAATGTATGAAGAAATAACAGCTGAAAACAGACATCCAGATCCAGGAATCCCTGAGAGTTCCAAATGTAAACTAATGAGATCCACATCAAGACACATTAAAGTCAAAATGTCAAAGTTAAGATAAAGACAGAATCTTAAAAGCAGCAGGAAAAAAAACTTTTGTATACAAAGGAACCCCATAAGACGATCAGCAGATATTGCAGTAGAGACTTTTTATGCCAGAAGGGAATGGAATGATGTATTCAAAATGCTAAAAGCACTAAGATTTCAACCAAAAATACTCTACCTGGCAAGGTTATCAATCAAATTAGGAGATGGAATGTTTTCCAGACAAGTGAAGACTAAAGTAGTTCACCACCACTAAACTGACCTTACAGGAAATGTTAAAGAGGCTTCTTTAAGCTAAAAAGAAAGTGTCCTAATTAGTAACAAGAAAACATAAAGTAAAAATTTCATTGATAAAGGTAAATATATATATATATATATATGTAATGGACTAATCAATTATGAAGCTAATATGAAGGTTAAAAGATGCAAAGATAACTATAAGTACAATAACTAGTAAAGGGATATACAAAATAAAAAAATATAAAATGTGATACCAAAAACAAAATGTGGAGGGAGAGTAAAAATGAAGAGTTTTGGAATGTATTCAAATTTATCTTGCTACCAACTTAAAATAGAATGGAATATCTATATCTATGCTGATGTATGTGAGCCTCATGGTAACTACAAAGCAAAAGCCTACAGTAGGTACACAACAAATAACAAGAATGGAATCTAAACATAACACAAAAGAAAGTCATAAAACCACAAGAAAAGAAAAGAGAAAAAGAAAAGAACAGAGAACTACAATACTATCAAAATTTCAATGGCATTGTTCACAGAAATAGAAAAAATAATTCTAAAATTTGTATGGAAACACAAAATTTCCCAAATAGCCAAAGCAACCTTGAGAAAGAAGAACAAGGCTGAAGGTATCATGCACCCTGATTGCAAACTATACTGCAAAGCTATAGTAATCAAAACAGTGTGGTATTGGAACAAAAACAGACCAATGGAACAGAATAGAGAGCTCAGAAACAAACCTACACAATTAATTTACAACATAGAAGCCAAGAACATACAAGGGGAAAGGACAATCTCTTCATATCTGGTGCTGAGAAAACTGGATAGCCACAAGCAAAACTATGAAACTAGACCACTATCTTATACCACACACCAAAATTAACTCAAAATGGATTAAAGACTTGAATGTAAGATCTGAAAGCATAAAATTCCTGGAATAAAGCATAGGCACTAAAGTCCTCGACAACAGTCTCAGCAATGTTTTGTTTGGATATGACTCCAAAGGCAAGGGAAACAAAAGAAAAATAAACAAATGGGGCTATAACAAACTAAACAAGCTTCTGCATGGAAAAGGAAACCATCAACACAATGACAAGACAATCTGCTTAATAGGAGAAGATATTTGCAAATCATGTCTGATAAGAGGTTTATATCCAAAATATATAAAGAATTCACACAACTCAACTACATAAAAACAAACCACCCAATTAAAAAATAGGCAGAGGATCTGAATAGACATTTTTCCAAAGAAGACATACAGATGGCCAACAGGCGCATGAAAAGATGTTCAATATGACTACTCAGGAAAATAAAATCAAAACCATAATTACCTCATACCTCACACAAGTGTTGGTGAGGATATGGAGAAAAGGGAACCATCCTACGTTGTTGTTGGTATTGCAAATTGGTGCAGCCGCTGTAGAAAACAGTATGCAGTTTCCTCAAAAGAATTAAGAATAGAACTACCATATGACCCAGCTATTCTACTTCTGGGTATTTATTCAAAGAATACAAAAACACTAATCAAAAGATATTTGCACCCCTGTGCTTATTGCAACATTATTTATAGTAGGCGAGATATGGAAACAACCTAAGTGTCCATCAATGGATGAATGGATAAAGAAGATGTAGTACATACATACAATGAAATATTACTCAGCCATAAAAAAGAAGGAAATCTTGCTATTTGCAAAAACATGGATGAACTTTGAGGTATTATGCTAAGTGAAATAAGTTAAAAGAAAGACAAATACTATAGTATTTCACTTATATGTGGAATCTAAAACAAACAAACAAAAACAAATGAACAAACAAAACAAAACAAAAACGAACTTATAAATACAGAACAGATTTGTAGTTACCAAAGGGGATGGGGATTGGGGGAGGACAGAATGGGTGAGGAGAGTCAATTGTATGGTGATGGATGTTAACCAGCCTTACAGTTGTGATCACTATGTGGCGTATACAAATATCTATAATCTTGTACACCAATTTGCCACAATAAAAACAAAAGAAACAAAAACAAAGAATTATCGAATTCTTCTGTTTTGAATAGATTTATATTTCATCTTAGAATTTACCTTGAAAATTCCTTAGGCCAGCATACGCAACACAGCAAAGGTAACCTTGTCCTAGGCATCAGTTATACAAGCAAGTTCAAGTCCTCTGACTTTTATGGGACACATGAGAATATAAATAACACCAAGAAAAGGAATAGTTTAAGTTGGGAAATTTATTCTTGAAAGTACATAAGAGAGGGATTGATCAAGAAGCTCCATGTGGATTGCAGGCACAGCATATGGTTTGTCATTTGGACACCGTGACCCAGACATTTACCACCAGCTGGTAGCAGTGTAACACTAGTTACAAGAAAATGTTCAGGAGTAGCAGAGCTGACAGCTCTACAATTCTTAATTTCCTGAGACATAGCAAATGTCATTTAGACAGAAATTTTATACCTATTTGGGAAGGAAGAACATTGACATAAAGGGAAAGAAGCAGCCAAAAAAAAAAAAAAGTTAGTAAATACTGCCCACCTCACCATTTATCAGGAACAGGATCCTTTTTAGGTGTGTCACTCAGAGCTACAGGACATCTGAGCATGGGAACATTTCCTTCCTATTGATGATGTCTGTTTATTTATCCAGTGGGATTCCCGTAGTTCCTTGATTGTCACTCCATTAGGTGTTGGAAAAATACACGCTTCATGCCCACTATCAAAGCAGCAAACAATGTAGGCAAGAGAGACTTTCAAAGCAAGATCATTAGTGAAGCTCTAGGTGCTGCCCAGGGTGCAGTGGGGACAAAAGAGCATAGCCATTTTGCCTAAACCAAATGCAGAGAGAATGGAGAATATGAAGGGAAGGGGAAATGCTTCATTTGAAATAGAAGTGATCCCTGATCAGAGTATGAAAAGTGAATGTAGAAAAGAAAAAGAGCAGTCTATCCAAAGGCATGGAGATCTGAAAGAAAAGGGCCCATATTGGAAACAGCAAATAATTTTCTATGGCTGGAGTTTCGGGTAGCTCCTTACTACACACTTATTTTTTTGTGGTGCATCTTGGAGACAAGAAGTTGAAACTGAATTCTGTTGTACTCGTTTAAACAAGATAAAAGTCTGAATGGAATGGAGTGATGGCAAGTATGATTAGATGGCTGTGATTTGAACTGAGCCACCTTTAGTCACTGATTGTCCACTGGGAGTGACGGAAAAGGGACCAGGATTCAGCCCAGGTGAGTATATTGAAAAAATCCTGCAGCTTTCCTCTTGTGTCTTTTTCCTTTACTTCCACACACAACACTTCACTTCTAACACTTCTGGTCAACAAATATATAGGATTTTTTCCCTAACCAATTCTCTGATACCAGTAGGGTGCCTTACAATTTAACTAAATTCTGACACTTACATAGTGTATGATCCCTCAGGCACAGTCCCATGAGACTGCCCTCCACTTCAGATGCCAATTGCAAGTAGTAGGTCCCCAGGTCATCCACAAATTCTGTTAAACTTTGCTACAAATGTGAGGTTCCCATGACCTCCTCCCCCTTGGATTCAATTATTTGCTAGAGTGGCTCACAGAACTCAGAAAACCTCTTGAGTTAACCAGTTTATTGAAAGATGTGATAAAGGATACAGATGGGCAACTAGATGAAGAGATACATAGGGCAAGATGTGGGAAGGTCCTGAGCACAGGAGTTTCTGTCCCCATGGAGTGGAAGTGTGTTGCCCTTTTGGTGGATTTGTTCACTTACCTGAAAATTCTCCAAATCCCATACTATTGGGATTTCATGAAGGCTGCATCGTATAGGCATGATCAGTTATTAACTGTCTTTCCAGCCTCTCTCCCCTCTTTGAAGAATGGTGAGTGGGGCTGAAAATTTCAAACTTCTGATCATTCTTGATCTTCCTGCTGACCAGTACCCACCCAGGTGCCACCCAGAACCCACCTAGAATGGCTTCATTAGAACAAAACTTGCTCCTACTGCCCTTGTCACTTAGGAAATTACAAGGATCGTAGGAGCTCTGAATCAGGAATCAGAAGCAAAGATAGATTATATATATAGTTTATTATCTCACAAGGTGCAGGAAGAGTGATGTCATTTGATACATACATGGGGTATGTATCAAATTGTGGAAATTTTTATTATAGATCTTTTGATGAGCTTCCTTCAAATTAAAAAAAGGGCTGATGAAGAAAGGATTAATTCTATCATCTTGTCTAAGTAAGTTCTATGAATATTCGATTGATCCCACATGGTCTTTTGGCTAAAACAAGACATTATTCCGTTTTATTGTACTACATCATTATAATATCCCTTTTCTTTTGGGACATGACAATCCCTTTGGAAAAAGCCTAGATAAATGAATCATAAGCAGTTAAAAATGTAAGTGAGAAACATCAAGTTATTAGGCAAAGTTTTGAAAAGATAAATGGTTTCTGAAGGAAAATGTAATTAACAGGCTACACTGTATATGTTTGCAAAATGCTTATGATGCATGAAAATGTTTTTGTCTGCTTAATTTTCCTAATATTGTGTGTTTAAATTAATTAAAGGCAAACAGCCTGTGTTCTTAAATAACTTGTAGTATCTGATATGTGAAGCAGCCAAATTGATGGCATGTTATTAAAAATAGCTAAGCCAAAAAGCATATGGTCCAAGAAGCGATGTGCAGTAATGGGAGCCTGAGGACTGTTGTTCCATAGAGTAATATACTGTCCTTAAGGGCAAAGCACCCTGAAGTCTCAGTGTGCAGCACACAGAGCCTTCTCACTTAAAGGAAGATTTGCAGCTCATTAAGGTATAGCCAAGAACAGAGAAGCACCTTGAGAGCACACATCTTCATCGATTTAGTTCACTGGCATATCCCAAGCTCATAGAACAGACTCAATGTTCAATGAGTATTTTCTTAATGAATTACTGGATAAATGTGTTAATTAATTTCCTAAACAGGTTGACAACATGATATGAGAGCAAAGATTTGGCATCAGAAGTCCTGGATTTCAACCCTCACTGGTAGGGTGATCCTGAATAATTCATTTATTGTAATTTTGAGCTTAGTTGCCTCAACAATGCATTAGGACATAGTTATGAAAATAAGGTTACAAGGGATAGTTTATGTGAATGTACATTGTTAGCATTAAAGGACAGGTTTGTTCATTTATCTCCTTGAAAACAGAGATTCTGCTTATGCATGACTATGTAATTCCCAATCCCCATGCTTATGTATTTCTTATTTATTCTTCAATACCCTGACACATGATTACTCCATAATAAATGCTTATTAAAATGACTTGAAATCATAGTGGTTAAACAGGTTGACATAAATTATAAGAACTCATTGACAGAAAGTATCTAAAGTTGGTTTGTTGGGGTTTCTAAGATCTGGGTTTCTTTTTCAATCCGAAGGGAGGCTCTCAGGGTCACTTGGATCATGACCATCTTCCCCCACTTCCTTGCAGAATTGTCATAATGTATGACAGAGTTATCTGTTATCTATTGAATCTTTGAAGTACAGAACTACTCCTGACCAATGGCACCTCATTTAAAAATGTCTAGGTCTACAAATACTATATGTGGATATGTCAATATGTATGATTGTGTGCTCAGGAAAACTTTCTCAGAGTATATGTAAACCTAAATAAGTCCTCATCTCATGGTCAGATTTGTTTTCAAAATTTCATTTTTAAGAACTTGTAAGAACTTTTGAAGAATGTCTTCAACAAACATTAAATCCTTATTGTCTGGCCTCTGTGTTAAGTGCCGGGAAATGAAGATGCCTAATACGTTGATCCTCCCATGTCTGGCTACTCCTCAGATTCTAAAGCCATGGAGAACAGGAAGAAAATTATATTATGATATGAGCAAAAGATGCCTTGGTGGCAATGCAGATTTAGAGGAGGGCTTGGAAGAGTGAGATATGGAGGAGGTAGAATTGACAGGACTGGATGATTGGATGTGAGAGTTGGTGCATAGGTATAATGTAACATGGCTCTCTGGGTTTATGGCTTCAGTGAGTGGGTGAATGGTCCTACTATTTGCCAAAAGAGAGATATCCAAAGATAAGCAATTTAAAGGCATGAAATAATTATCCTAATTATGTAAATCACTTAGCATGACCCTAAGTTCAACAGATAGTACCTCACCAGTGTCTCGCATACATGAAGCACTCAATATATATTAAATGAATAAATCAATGAATCTTTGCTCTGTGTTTACTAGCTATGTGGCTTTGGGCAAGTACTTAACCTCCTTAATTATCATTTTTTTTTCAATTGTAGAGACAATAATACCTACTTCATAAGATAATTCATTGTTTAAAAAATAAAATAAAAAGCTATATATAAAGTGCTTAGTACAATACCAGGTACATAGTAAGCTTTCAATTAATGGTGACTACTTATATTAATCCCTATCACTCAGGGATTATATTTTTCGACAGGACAGAGAAAACAGACAGATGTGAATTAATTTTATTAATAGTATCAACACCTTTTTTTTTACAATTGTTGACAGTGACTCACTCTGACACATTACTATATCATATAACATAGTAAAAGAACATATAGCACAATATGATTTTTTGTGGAAATAAGGCAGCGTGATCAACTGAGTCCAGTGCTCTCCAATCTAGGGTCTGGTTTAAATCCCTATCAGTACTCAACCTTCTGCCTGCCCAGTCCGTGTGCACATTTCCTTCTCCTCTACCACAAGTTAGTTAGATCAGTGACAGATGGTGAGAAGGAAGAAGGCAAGCAAAAGTAAGAACTGACTCCCTTTAGCCTACTAACTTAAAGTTTAATATTGTTTGTAAGAGCAGACCTTACAGTCAGCATAATTATATGCATAGTACATGTAGATATGCAAAAGCATGTAAATCATACCACTTTAAATGCAAATATAGACATGGTATTTTTGATTATCTATGTCACTTGGATGTAACCCTCAGGATAACCTTAGTGGAAACTACTGCCTTAGGTTCCATTTTTTTTTTTTTTTAACTTAATCACTGATCTGAGATGTTTTCTGAAAAGGAACTAGGAATGAAAAAGAAATAATGTTTTACAGCTCACATCTGCGTGGGTTGCACCACCTGCTATGATTCTGTAGGTTTTATTCCTTTTACTGCCTTGTACTGTTAGTTAATTTCTATGTGTACATGTTTTCTCTCCCACCGCCCCCAATCCCAGATTGCCAGTTCCTTGAAAGAAATCACTGTGTATTATAATCCATTATGTCCCACTATGAACCTGGAAAAAATCAAGTCTTTAAAAATGGAGGGAATGCCCTGTCATATGAGTTGATACCATCTTCTCTGTTCCTCACTCCTCACTCCTTCCTGTTTTCCCTCTACCTCCCATGTTTTTATCCCTGTGTCACCTTGCCAGCCCTTCTGGGTCCCCTACTCTCCCTTCTCTCTGAACTGCACTTATGTCTCTCCTCAGTGCAGCATCATCATAGATGGCCAGCATTGTATCAATCCTCTCACTTAACCTAGATCCCCAAAACTTCCCTCCATGCTCCTCCTTTCTAAAGCAATCTCCCACCACTTCTCTCCCATCTTATGTTGGGGCATACTCATGTACAAGGTGTGATAAAACAATATGGTCAATGTTTAAATTTTAAAAATATATTACAGTAAAAGATACATTGTCATTAATCCCCCTTAAAATACTTCCCCTCACTTTGAACACACTTAACCCCATCATTCTTGCCACTTTCTGAAGCAGTTATGAAATACTCTTTCACAAATGTCTTTAGTTGCCCTGTCATGGCTGTCTCAATTTCCTGAATTGGTTCAAAATATTTACCTTTCATGGTCATTTTGACTTTGGGAAAGACCCAGAAGTTGCATGGTGCCAGATCTGGTGAATAAAATGGATGAGGACACACCATAATGTTTTTATTTGACAGAAATTGCTGTGCCAGAAGCAATGTGTGACACAGAGCCTTTGCGTTGTGATCACAAAATATGGTGAATGCTGCTGTCTAGTGCCATTCAATGGAAAGGCAGGGATTTTCAATATGGGAAGTGGCATATCAAACCTTAGTAAGAGTATGTGACAAGTTTCAACTTGTTTAGTGCAGTCAGTTGGGCATGAGCTACATACGGTTGAGAGAAGGTGTGTGTGGCTTTTTTTTGTTTTGTTTTAAAGTTTATTGGGTTGACAATTGTTAGAAAAGTTATATAGATTTCAGGTGTACAATTCTGTAATACATCATTTGTATATCACATTGTGAGTTCAACACTCAGTTCTCTTTCCATCACTATATATTTGATCCCCTTTACCCTCATCTACCACACCTTCTGGTAACCACTAAATTATTGTCTCTGCCTATGAGTTTTGTTTCTTCATTTGTTTTTCTTGTTCTTTTGTTGTTTTCAGTTTTATATACCACATATCAGTGAAATCATATGGTTCTTGTCTTTTTCTGTCTGACTTATTTCACTTAGCATTATAATCTCAAGATCCATCCATGTTGTTGCAAATGGCACTATTTCATCTTTTCTTATGGCAGAATAGTATTCCATTGTATATATATACCACAACTTCTTTACCCAATCGTCTATCGAAGGACACTTTGGTTGTTTCCATGTTTTGGCCACCGTAAATAAAGCTGCGATTAACATTGGAGCACATATATCTTCACGGATAAATGTTTTCAGATTTTTGGGGTAGATACCCAAGAGAGGGATTGCTGGGTCATGATTTGTATGGAACCACAAAAGACTCCGAAATAGTCAAAGCAATCCTAAGAAAAAAGAACAATGCTGGAGGTATCACACTCCCTGACTTCAGCTTGTACTACCAGGCAACAATAATCAAAACAGTATGGTATTGGCAGTAAAGCAGACACACAGACAAATGGAATAGAATTAAGAAACCAGGGATAAACCCACATAAATATGGACAGATAATTTTTGACAAAGAAGCCAGAAACATACAATGGATAAAAGACAGCCTCTTCAATAAATGGTGCTGGGAGAATTGGAAAGCCACGTGCAAAAGAGTGAAACTGGACTTCTATCTGTTTCCATGTACCAAAATTAACTCAAAATGGATCAAAGACCTAAACATAAAACCTGAAACAATAAACTGCATGGAAGAAAACATAGGTACTAAACTCAGGGACCTTCAGTTCAAAGAGGATTTTATGAATTTGACTTCAAAGGCAAGGGAAGTAAAAGCTAAAATAAATGAATGGAACTAATCAAACTAAAAAGCTTCTGCACAGGAAAATAAACCATTGACAAAATTAAGAGGTAACCAACCAAATGGGAGAAGATTTTTGCAAATACTGCCTCTGAAAAGGGGCTAGTATCCAAAATATATAAGGAACTCATAACAACTCAACAACAAAGAAACAAACCAATTTAAAGATGGACAGAGGACCTGAATGGACATTTCTCTAAGGAGGACATACAGATGGCTAATACACATATGAAAAAATGCTCAGTATCACTAATTATCAGAGAAATGCAAATAAAAGCCACGATGAGATATCACCTCACACTTGTTAGAATGGCTGTTATCAAGAAGACAAATAATAGCAAGTGCTGGAGAGGCTGTGGAGAAAAAGGAAACTTCATACAGTGTGGTGGGAATGCAGATTGGTGCAGCCACTATGGAAGGCAGTGTGGAGATTTCTCAACAAATTTTAAAAAAAGATGTGTTTTAAAGTGTGCCGTAAATCATCATCCATCATGACAATGCTCCATGGCACACATCACTTCTGGTATATGGCAATTTTTGTCAAATAAAAGCATCACGGTGTGTCCTCATCCACCTTATTCACCGGATCTGGCACCATGTAACTTCTGGTTCTTCTCCAAAGTCAAAATAATTCAAGACATGAAGGCAGCCATGACAGAGCAACTAAAGATACTCACAAAAGAGCCTTCCGGAACTGCTTCAGAAAGTGGCAAGAATAATGGGATAAGTGTGTTTGAAGACAGGGGGAGTATTTTGAGGAGGATTAATGGCAATGTGTCTTTTACTGTAATAATTTTTTAAATTTAAACATCACCTTATTGTTTGATCACACCTCGAATGGTCTTTAATCCTCTTTTTCAGATCCTACATGAAGAATCTTTATATCTGGTTTGAAACCGTCCAGATACCTAGAGTGTGTAAGGGTTTAGATAGTATCATGTCCCTTTAGAGCTATCATTATTTCCTCCTGTAATGAGACCAAATGACTTGTCCTAACAAACAAAAAAAGGTCTTGACAACTCTTTCTCACAGCCATGTCTGACATTGTGGAAGTTTCCATTTCATCCAGGAATTCTTCATACCAAATTCAAGTTTGTTGACTACACTGCTTTCTTTATTCTCATGTACCTGCCAATTCCCAAATCTGTCTGCACTAGACTTGCCCATAGTTTTCATTAGGTTTAGGCATATGTTATCTGCTCAAATAGCTTCTAAATTCTACTGGGATGTGAGCAATTCATTGTTAATCTGTCAGCACAACCCTATATAGAGGATAGCTCAGACTGTGTTTCTGTTTTAAGGAAATAACTTGAAAGAACAGCTCTGTTATATATGCCAAGTGAGCCAATATCATTAAGATGTCTAGACACCCTGCCTGCCTCCACATTTTGGCCATTGTAATGGATGCACACATCACCTCAAAGTAGCGTTTTGGGTTTCTTAGGATAAATACTAAGAAGTAGGATTACTGGGTCCCTCTTTGTCTCTTGTTACAGCCTTTGTTTTAAAGTCTATTTTGTCTAGTATAAGTATTGCTACCTCATTTTTTGTTTGTTTGCTTGTTTCCATTTTCATAAAACATCTTTTTCCATCCCTTCTGTCTGTGTGTGTCTTTCAATCTGAAGTGAGTCTCTTTCAGGCAGCATATATAAGGGTCTTGTTTTCTTATCTATTCAGCCACACTAACTTTTGATTAGAGAATTTAATTAATTTACATTAAAATAATTGTTGATAGATATGTTATTACCACTTTATTGTTTATTATTTAGATTTTTTTTTTCTTAAAGAAGTCCCTCTAAAATTCCTTAATACTAATACTGATTTGGTGGCAAAGAACTTCTTTAGTTTTTTCTTGTCTGGGAATCTCTTTATCTGTCCTTCAATTCTAAATGATAGCTTTGCTAGGTAGAGTAATATTGGTTATAGGGCCTTGCTTTTCATCACTTTGACTATTTCCTACCAATCCTTTCTGGCTTGCAATGTTTCTGTTGAACAGTCAGCTGAAAGCCTTATGGGATCCCCCCTTTAGGTAATTAACTTCTCTTGCTGCTTTTAAGATTCTTTATTTATCTTTAATCTTTGGCATTTTGATTATGATGTGTTTTGGTGTGGGCTTGTTTGGATTCAATTTGTTTGGGACTCTTGCACTTCCTAGGTTTGAATATCTATTTCCTTCACCAAGTTAGGGACGTTTTCCATCATTATTTCTTCAAATAGGTTTTCAGTTCGTTGCTCTCTCTCTCTCTTCTTCTGTTATCCATATGATGTGAATGTTGGTATGCTTGAAGTTGTCCCAGAGGTCCCTTAAGCTATCCTCCTTTTTTGGATTCTTTTTTCTTTTTGTTATTCTGATTGGGTGTTTTCTGCTACCTTATCTTCTAAATTGCTGATTTGATCCTCTGTTTCCTCTAATGTGCTGTTGATTTCCTCTAATGTATTCTGCATTTCAGCTGCTGTATTCTTTATTTCTGACTGCTTCATTTTTATGTTCCATTTTTACCCTAACTTGCAAGTCTCTTCTTTTGTTTATTCACTTATTTATTCCTTTGACCTTTATTTACTATTCCCATTTTCTTTCTTACTCTTAAATGTAACAATTTTTATTTGTTTTTATATCGTTTTCAAGACTTCATGTGTTTCTGTGAAACGTGAATTTGTTTGTGTGCATATATTGTTAATTTACATACATGTTATTGTGTGTTGTAAATTTCATTGTTTCTTCTTCTTTTTTTTTAACTCCACCCAAGGGTTTTAAAATGTATCCATGTTGCTGTGAATAAACAACATATTGTTCATTTATCTTAACTGGTACAGGTTTCCCTAGTACACATTCATAATATTTATATATCCAGTGCCTCCAGATTCCCACCACCGCAAACCACCATGCTTCAAGGAACACCTTCATTCATTTTCACTTATGGTTTTGTAAGGAGTCAAATTGCTGACCATAGACACACCTTTCTTTGATTTGGTGAAGTATTCCCACTTTACCACAAATTGCCTATGTTATTCTGTACTTCAACCAGCATAGCCTGAGTATTTCTATTTTCCCTTCTCACACCAACACTTAGCAGTATCAGCTCATATTTTATCTATCTGATGGGTCTTAAGGGATATGTCATTGTTATTTAAATTTATATTCATGTAATTACTAATGGTTTGTGCATCTCTCTGTAAGGTTATTTGTCTTTTGGGTTTCCTCTTCTATGAATTGCCTCTACATATAATCCTGGACCATTTTTCTAAGGAATTTATATCTGACTCATTTTGTTCATATAATGCTCATGCATATTCTAGATATTAGTCCCAGTGGTGTTCAACATTGAAAAAAAAACTTTATTGTGGTGTAATCAAATTAACCATTTTTAACATGATGATTCTGGAGTGTTGTACTTTTCCACAATTAAAAAGAACTAAGATATTCTTCTACATTATGTTCTACAGGTTTATGAATTTGATCTTCACATTTAGCTCTTTAATCCATCTGGAATTCTTTTTAATACATCATGTTTTATTTTTCCTTATACAGTAAGACATTTTTTCCCAACATCATCTACCGAACATGTCTCTTTTCTATTAATCCCTTGGGCCCCTCTTTGGTATATTCATTTTTCACATAAATATGAGGCTGCTTCTGAGATCTCTAGAGTGTTCTATTGGTCCATTTTTCTTTGCACCAAATTCTGTAACTATATGTACATGTACAATATGACAATATCTAATAAGAAAAATATCCACTCTTTGTGCTTTTATCCAAAGTAGATTTAGCTTTCCATAGACATTGATTCTTCAGTATAAATTTAAAAATAAGTTTAATGAGTTACTTTCTTGATAAATTTATTCAAGCAATTTTATAAATTTTGTGTTTCTAGAGAGACTAGTGCTTCATTTATATATTTTTGATTAGTAATGTTGATACATTTTATTTGTATTTGACTTTTTTATTGAATTCTATTTTACTAATTTTTCTGTTGATTTTATTGTATTTCCCACATAGAGATTCATATCATATGTAAATCTCTTCTTTTATAGTATTTTTTATTTTTTAATTGAAATATAATTCACATTTAGCATTATATTAGTTTCAGATGTACAACATAATGATTTAATATTTGTATATATTGCAAAATGATCACCATAAGTCTAGATAACATCTGTCATCATACATAGTTATGATTTTTTTCTTGTGATGAGAACTTTTAAGATTTATTCTCTTATCAGCTTTCAAATATGCAGTACAGTATTGTCAACTATATTTTTCATGCTGTACATTACATCTCTCTGACTCATTTAATTTATACCTGTTTGCTTGTGCATTTTTATTCCCTTTACCCATTTTCACCCACCCACCCCACCCTCTATAATACTTCTTTATCTGAATTCTTTTTCTTGACATGTTGCATTGGCTAGAGCTTTTTAACACATGTTAAATAATAGCAATAATAGCAGACATCCTTGTCTTATTCCTTATTTAATGGGAGTGGTTCATTGAATTTTCCATTAACTATAATAGACCTGCCCTGCCATATTAAGGGAGTATTCTTCTATTATTAATTTATCAAGAGATTTCATAATAAATAGAGTTTGAGTGTTATCGAATGTCTATTATTTATGGATCAAAGTACAGTCTTTTTATTTATTAATCTGATTGTTATTCCAATAAGTTTTCTAAATAAATCCATAAAGCATATTGATTTTGCCTATGATTATAGCTTTTACTGAATCCCCTGTTTTGATATGTTTTCACTATCCCTATTTTCCAATCATTGAAACTGTAGATTTGATTCCTGCTTTAACCATCAATTATTTAGGAAACTTGGGGTAGCTCTCATTTAATTCTCAAATGCTAGGACAAGTGGATTCTTTTAATGTTTATACTTAAATTCTTGCACTTATGTCAGAAAGTAATCAATGCACACTTTTTGCTACTTTGCATTTATTTTAGGAGTTTTTTGTCTAGTATACTTTGAAAACTACTCACTGACTACCTGAATAAAATATATTGTCTGTGCTTTAGGAAACAGAGTATTAGTTAGATCTATTAAATCCTCTGTTTTGAAAGCATTCAAATTTTTTACGTCCTTATTTGGTTTGTGCCATTAAAATTTGAAATATACGGATATTTCTGTCTCACACAATGATTGCATACTGGTCAGCTTTAAGGCATTGCTACCTTTTTCAATATAAAATTAGCCTCTTTAAAGCTCTTTTGTATTAAAATCTACTTTAAATTATGAATTTTATCTTTATTTCTGTTTGTCTTTACTTGCTATAAACATTTTTGCCTATCTTGTTACTTTTAAACTTTCTAAGTTTGAGATCAGGAAGTAGTTTGCTTTTGTGCACAGCATATAATTGGGCTTGATTCTGGTTCTATTTCATTTGTTTATTCAATGTAAGTTTCTTTAAAAAAATACAGAGGGATTTAACTTAATTATATATATTATCATAATTAACATGGCTAATCTTACTTACATTTTGTACCTTTTATGATTCATTGTTTTCCTTTCATTCTTGTTGTTTTTTATTCAATTTTTAAATTTACTTTTATTGATTTTGCAGTGTTTATTGAAAACATTCTATAAAATGGGAATATAAGCACTTAAGTAAAAATTTGTTGTGAAGTTTTGATTACCTAAGTAGGAACATATTGAGCAGTACCTGATGCATGAAAATGCTCAGGAAGTGTTTGTTTTTATTTTTATTGTCATTCATCATCATCACCATTATCATTATTCTGGCAGTTAGAATTACCAAATAAAATTTAGAGGCCCTCTGACTTTTACTCCTTTTTAAGTATTTGACAGAATGATTATGAAAATCAGTTTTGAATCTTTGAAATAATAAATTTCCCAATATTGTGTCTAGCTATTGTTCTCTTCAATTAATTTTGCTAGGCACATAGTAGGGTCTTTGAATTCACTAATTTACTTCTGAAATCTCCAATAGTTACTTCCATTTTGTAATCAAACTTGATTGTTTAATTCTTTTTCTTTTGTTTCTCTCTTCTTCAAGTACAGAAAATATCTATGTGTTGGATTTCCTCACTGAGTCCAGAAATCCATTATATTTTTTCATCTCTTCCAAGTTTTGCAAACTGTTCTCAACTCACTGCCATATCCAAGTTGATTTTCTTCAGTGCAGCTTCTGCTTGATTTTGTAGGGCATGTTTTGGTTTTCTATTAGGGTACTATTATATTATTTCCTCATCTTGTTGTTTATAAACATAAGACATTTCCTATCCTCTCTTTCTCCTGTATCTCCTTTCATCATCATCTCTTCTTGAAGTCCATGTATTCTAGAATTTTATGGGGTGCAGAAAGTAGATGTTATAAACTTCTGCTTCATTTCAAAAAAGTTGTTTTTGAAAAATGTTATTCTACTTGGAAGTCCTATATTTTCCTTATTATTTTATGTTGAAAAACTTAGTTTATCTTCTCTTGTTATTATTTTTGAAAGAAAATTTGGATCTCCTGAGCTCATATTTGCTTAGGATCAGAAGAGTGGATTATCTCTCAATCATATTGTATCTTCCTGGTGAGAAACCTTTTTCAGACCTCATGCTAGAAAGCAGGTAGAAGAATTATATATTGAGATATAACCACCTGAGAAATGGGGGAAAAAAGACCCAAGACATTCATGCAACAGTATCTAAGTAGATGTTCAGGGAGGAGGGAGGGGCATTGCCATACTTGGCTCTACCCAGCTTTCTGTTGTCCCATCCTCTATACCATTTGCCTTGTGTGGCTGTCCCAGCCTTCTTTGTAGTGTTGCTCTCAGGTCAGGGAAAATAACTGCTGCTATTCAGTTAGTATCCTGTTTTGCTACTGCATTGTCTATGGTTTAGCTGTTTGCATAAACCTCACAACCTCTCAGTGCAGCCACACATAAATGTGTCAGCCTTCAAAGAAAAAGAAATTCTAAGGAAAATGCTCCCATTAGTCACATGGTCTATTATATGTAGTAGGTGTTATTTGGGTTCTACCAGATACTTCACCTTTTTCCAGAACATTTTACTGCATAGTATAAAAGAGACTTATATACCAACCCATGATAATTTCTTTTAGTATGATTCCATATATATTATAGGTAGTTCAGTCAAAGTAGCTGGCAAAGAAATGGTGATACTCCCTAGTTTCCCATATCGATGCAGATTTTTTATTTATTTCTTTATTTACTAATTTGTGGTTATTTCAACATGCATCATAGATGGCATTGTGAGGGCAGTTAGAGAAGAAAGTTCCATACATGTACTCAAGTTGTTATAGAGCCTGAAAGTACAGGGAAGCAAATGTATTACTCTCCATATTCTTATACAAGAGTCTGGAAATTCTTGGCCAACAATTTGTGTGTCCTATGACTAAAATGTATGCCCTTGAAATCTACACTTACATTCATATACAGCACCCATGTTCAGAATATAAAAGGTGGTACCATCTTAAAAGAGTATTCAGAAACTTCAAAATAAATCTCATGAAAGGGCATGGCAAATCACATCATGTGGCATTGGAGAGTTTACCTTGCAGTCATGACAAACAAGCATGGGAATTCATGGGACATTATAAAGCGTTCATGGGGAGATATTTTAAGTTACTGCAGCCTTTTATACACAACTAAAAAATGGCCACATTGGAGTCAATACCAGCTCTGCTGTGTCAGTCAGTAAATATATCAACAATGAGGCTTTTTGCTAGAGTGTGGAGGCCACCATGCACTTCTCAAGATGGTAATCATTACACAGATGGCACCCCCAGAAGCTACAGCCTGAATACACTACATAGCTCCTAAATCTTCCATCAACTCTGAAGTGGGCATTAGAAGCCTCTTAATAAGGATCTAAGCTCTACCACAAGAAGCTGTATCCAGGGCATTTGTATCACTACAAGCCTAAGTATAGGAGTTGGTCAACAGATACTCTCAGGTATTCTCCATTGGTTCCATCTTAAAACTATTCACTTTAAAGATTTTTGTTTTGCTCAAAGGAAACAGTTTTGATTGTTGAATAATCCAAAAAAAGGTTCTTGAGACAATTACAAACAGACCCTTTGAAGGGAGCATAGATAGATGCTTTTGATTACATTAGGCAAAGAGACAAGATAACATATTCAAAACTTAGAAAGATTAACACTCCATCCAACAGTGCCTAGTCTAAAACCCAGGAAGCAATTTCCTCATCTGGCAGAAGTTAACCTAAACATTTCAGACAAGTAAAGCAGCTGGTCAAAATGCTGAATTGTTTATACACAAGAATTCTTTGGTCTTCTCTTCCATAAAGGGCTTTAGAATTGTGAATGGAACATACTAAATGATATATGACAATCTTATAAATATTAGACCCATATATCTAAAATATATCCAAGGCTGAATATTTCAAAGAGCCTAGAACCCATTGGTCGAATGCTTTAGCAACCTTAAATTTATTAGAACTTCACAATTCTTTTAGCACGCTCTATTATATCTTTCTTATCATTGACATGAAATTACCTTTGCAGAATTCAATGCATGAACATTCTAGTTTATTTTCAGGTGGAATGTGTTTGTTAGATGTGAATTATGTGATGCTTAAACTCTTACATAATTTGTCGTAGTCAAGAAGTTGAGTAAGTGGTAAAATAATATATGACCTTGACCAATTGTGCTGTTTGGGTGTCCAAAATATCAAAATAATACAAGCTCAAAGGCTTAGCTGGATTCTTGACTTCCTTGCATGCTGCCATGAAACAGGCTACCACATACGTCACACTCCCAAGCTAAGAGTAGAATGCAAACAGAAATCTCCAGTCACACTCCCCTCTCCCTCTTTTTTTTAATTGAATAATAACTGACATATAACATTATAATAGTTTCAGGTGTACAACATAATATTAGGTTGGTGCAAACATAATTGCAGTTTTTGCATTGTTGAAATTTGCCTTTGATATTGGAATACATTCTTAAATGAGGTTATGTTATACATCATTTTAATGAGCTTTCTCTCTTTATGTTTTTGCTAATGAATTATTACTTGCTGTTTATTTTGTATGTATTTTAGACAATGGAAATGATATCAGACAAAAAGCAAATACAAGCAATTTTCTTATTTGAGTTCAAAATGGGTCGTAAAGCAATGGAGACAACTCACAACATCGACAACACATTTGGCCCAGGAACTGCTAATGAACATACAGTGCAGTGGTGGTTCAAGAGGTTTTGCAAAGGAGATATGAGCCTTGACAGTGAGGAGCATAGTGGCAGGCCATTGGAAGTTGATAAGGACCAATTGAGGGCAATCATCGAAGCTGGAACTCTTTCAGCTACATGAGGAGTTGCCAAAGAACTCAACGATGACCATCCTACAGTCGTTTGGTATTGGAAGAAAATTGGAAAGGTGAAAAAGCTCGATAGGTCTGTGCCTCATGAGCTGACTGCAAAGCATTTTGAAGTGTTGTCTTCTTATTCTACCCAACAACAACAAACAATTTCTCAATAGGACTGTGACGTGGGATAAAAGTGGATTTTATATGACAACTGGCAATGACCAGCTCAGTGGTTGGACCTAGAAGAAGCTACAAAGCACTTACCAAAGCCAAACTTGCACCAAAAAAAAGGTCATGGTCACTGTTTGGTGGTCTGTTGCTGGTCTGATCCACTATAGCTTTCTGAATCCTGGAGAAACCATTACATCTGAGAAGTATGCTCAGCAAATCGATGAGATGCACCAAAAGCTGCAATGCCTACAGCCAGCATTCATCAAAAGAAAGTACCCAATTCTACTCCACGATAACGCCCGACCGCATGTCACACAACCAACGCTTCAAAAGTAGAACGAATTGGGCTACGAAGTTTTGCCTCATCCACCATATTCACCTGACCTCTCACCAACCGACTACGACTACTTCAAGCATCTGGACAACTTTTTGCAGGGTAAACACTCCACAGCCAGCAGGATGCAGAAAAGGCTTTCCAAGAGTTTGTCAAATCCCGAAGCACAGATTTTTATGCTATAGGAATAAACTAACTTATTTCTTGTTGGCAAAAATGTGTTGATTGTAATGGTTCCATTTTGATTAATAAAGATGATGTTTGAGCTTAGTTATAATGATTTAAAAATCACAATCCAAAACTGCAATTACGTTTGTACCAACCTAATAATTTGATATTTGCGCACACTACAAAATGATCACCATAATACATAGTTACAAACTCGATTAATTGTTGTTGGTACTCTTCAGTTATCTGCTGACACATCCAGAGAAGACTAAAGGCAGGAAAATATACCCTACTTTCTCTTCTTGACAGGCTGATAGAGACCTTTAATATTATTAGGAATATTATCTCATTTAATCTTCACATAAATTCAGAGAAGTAGATTCTTTTATTATTGCTATTCGCAGATGAAGAACCTAAGGTATGCAGAGATTAAATTACTTGTCAAAGGTTACATGGCTCATAGATGGTAGAGCCTGGGATTCAAACCAAAGCCTTGTGATGTGACTAAAGCCCCCTTAACCTCTTAACACTCTTACTCCCTTTGCTTGGCTCTACTGCCATCTATTCTAATTCACATACAGCTATGCAAGTGTCCTACTGCAGGAGAGACTCTTGAGGCACAAAGCAGTAGACTCATGTACGAAGAGTCAGTTACAGGGGCTTCCATTGGTTGATTCCTCTGGCTTGTGCTTGAACCCAACAGTCTGTTCCTGGTGTGTATTCATATTGCTTCTCTCTCTCATCCTTCTGCCCGCCCCTAGGACTTAATCTTGGCTTTCTTCTCAGTCTTTCCTGATATCTCTGCCAGGTATTTGTCACGACCTCTTTGGGAGAGCATATTTTAATGAGGGTCTGCGTCATACACTTAACTGGAGACCCCTGTTCAGCCCTCAGTACTTTTCTTAACTCTGAAACTCATCTGGTGTTCACTCTCTCTATACTGAATTCCAGTATGATCAGCCCTTTATGGTTCCTGTTGTCTTTCTGCACTCCACCCTCCTGCCCTAACTGCCACCACCTAATCTTTTTTCTTTTCTATTTTGTCTCCTATCCTTTTTCCTAATACTTTTCAGGTAACTGTTTCTTCACGTCCTTAAGCCGCCTTCAGTTTCTCCCTGCTCCTTTAAGCTTCCTTCTCACTTCTTGTAGACACACAGGTTCACTGAAAGCACTCTTTTCTTCTTGACTCTGCCTCAGCAACCCCCTGACCCCTGACCAGCTGGGGCACTCCATCCCTCTCCCCTCCCACTGAAACAGGATTGAGCACATCTCTCATTCAAGGTTTCCTGTCACTTAATAAATTTGCCTTGGCACATTGAAAGACAGCTACCATCTGGATTTGGTAATACATCAGTGAACATTCTTAGAAATCCTAAAATCCCTTATATTTGATAACATTTACCTTACATTTCCAGAACTTTTAATCCACACTCACTTTTTTGGATATGGATGCTACTCCATTTGTTCAGCTCTTCCTACAGGGCAATTATCTCCCAAGCCTGAATGTTTTATAAAAATATCAGTGTTACAATGTGTCATAAGCAATATATTTCATAGCCAGGGCTTGGTAGAGGACAGGACACATTAAACTTATATATTGGTGTTTGAAATTTTTGCCTCTTCATTGTTAGCAAACTATGCTCTAACCATAGTTATCGATACTGAGGGCAAGACACATTCCCAGCAGCAAAAATCAACAGGAGAAAGTCCAAGCAGATGGCAAATGTGCATCAGGGGAAAGTCAGCAGTGAGCAACAGGTGTGCTGGCAGAGAAGGCAATTGCAGCATCAGGAGCCCGGCTGGCAGCAAACAGAGTCGATATCAGGGAAATCTGGCAACAGGCAAAAGGAGCCAACCACAAACATGAAAGTTCTGGTCCATAAAATGACTCAGGTGGCAGTACAGCATTGTAGCAATGGAGGATATAAGATTCTAGGCAGACAGTAAACACAGGGACATCAAGGATTTATCTGTTACTGGAATCAAGGTTCTAAATAGAGTTTTATTCACAAACAAGGTGATGACTACAGTAGAAAAGCAACAAGACTGACCAAAAGTTGGGCCACTGAGTCACCTCCTTCCACTCAATTCCAGCTGCTTAGAATGAGGACTGGCATAAGGGTTCAAAATGGAACCAAACTTCCAGATGGGAATCAAGAAGCCCTGCTCTTCAGTTCAAGGCAAGTGAGCCCATCAGATGGTTATTGGGTGAGTCACAGGTGAGTAGAAGGTTATGAAGGGAGTAATAGCAGCTTCTGGGACTGCTGGGTTGACAAAAGGTCATTATTCCTTATAAGAGTTTGTCTGGCAGATTCCAGCCTCCCAACAGTTATACACACTGCCCATGAGCTGTGTTCCAGGGCCTCCTGCTCTACAAATCCCTATGTCCAAGGCATAGGACAACACCTTCTGTATAAGCACTAGAAACAAACAAAACTTACCATGACAGGATCATCTTACATACATTTGACAGGTAAGGCAAGTTAAGGTTACAGAACTCTTTCAACATGCAGGCCAGAGAAAGCAATGGGACTTCCAGAATGCCTTTTGGTCAGAGTGGACACTTGATAAATAAGGGAGATTAATTGACTTGCAGTTAACTTCAGGTTTCCAGAGAAGCAGCAACTTGATTCTAACCAGGTTCCTGGCCACTGTCATGCATACAGTAGCCAAAATATAAGTAATTTTTTTTTCCTGTTTTTTTTTTTATTTTATTTTATTTTATTAGTTTTCGGTGTACAACACAATACAATAGTTATACCCTTTACCCCCCAAAGTGAAAACCCCCCTCCCCCAGTTCGCCACCCCACTCCCCCCCATATCATACATATCCATCACAACTCCCCTGACTCCCCTCCACAGTATACTCCACATCCCGTGACCACCCACATATTCAGTTGCAGTTGGCATACAATACTATACAACACCAGCTTCAGTTGTACAGTGCAGTGATCAAGCCTGTACTCCATCCATGAAGTGGTCTCCCTAACAAGACATGTGACTATCTGACACGCCACAAAATTTTTACAACATTATTATATTCCCCGAACTCTGTTTCATATCCCTGTGGCAATATTGTAGTTGTCTATTTATGCTGTCTAATCCCTTCCCCTTCCCCCCCATCCCCACCCCCTCCCAACTAGCAACCCTCAGTTTTTCCTCTATATCTATGAGTCTGTTTACTTTGATCGTTCACTCAGTTCTTAACTGACTACATTCTTGTCTTATTTTATAACTGGAAGCTTGTACCTCTTAATTGCCTTCACCATTTCCCCCACTCCCCACTCCCTACTCCTGTCCCTTCTGGCAACCACCAGCTTAGCTTCATCTCTAGATCTATGAGTCTATTCTGTTTTGTTTTTTCATTTGTTTTGCTTTTTAGATTCCACATTTAAGTGAAATCATGCAGTATTTTTTTTCCCTGTCCAACTTATTTCACTTATCATAATACCCTCTAGGTTCATCTGTGTTGTGGCAAATGGTAAGATTTCTTTCTTTTTATGGCTGAGTAATATCCTATTGTATATATGTACCATCTCTTCTTTATCCATTTCTCTATCAAAGGACATCTAGGTTGCTTCCATATATTGGCTATTACTAGTAATGCCACAACAAAGGGTGCACATATCTTTTCAAATTAGTGTTTTTGTTTTCTTCAGATAAATACACACAAGTGGAGTTTGTGGCTCATACAGTATTTCTATTTTTAATTTTTTGAGGCTCCTTCCATAGTGGAAGATCCATAGTGGTTGCACCAATTTAAAGCCCCACCAAGAGTGCACAACAGTTTCCTTTTCTCCACATACTCACCAACACTTATTATTTCTTATCTTTTTGAAAATAGCCATTCTAATAGGTGTGAGGTGATATTTCGTTGTGGTTTTGATTAGCATTTTTCTCATCATTAGAATTAGCATTTGGTGATGTCAAGCATCTTTCCATATGTCTATTGGCCATCTGTATGTCCTCTTTGGTAAAAGGTATATCCAGGTTCTCTGCCCATTTTTTAAACAGATTGTTTTTTGATATTAGGCTATAAAATATGAGGAATCTTGACCTAAATATATTCTTTGTTAATATTCAAGGGTTGAATATTATATAAAGAAATCATTTCCTAAAAGAAGGGAGAACTGCTGTAGAGATTTTCTGACTATAATGTCTCCAACTCAAAATGCAAAATATCTACTATCTGGGAAGTTGTCCAGATTTTCAGTGCTGGCAAGTTGCTGAGTTGCCCAGGTAAATACTTTTATTTAAATAAAAGAATGATGTGTAAGTGTGTATCATCTATTTGAATGTTAGTTGTTTCCGAATTAAATGCACTTTTAATGACTATTACTTGTATGTTTCTCAATACAGTCATACTTTGCCAAATAAATCATGCCCTAATGAAGCATGGCAGAAATTTGTACTTTCTGCATGAGCCGTTTGAAGACCCTCATTTTCACTGCCACAAAGCAAACACTGATACCATTCAAGCATACACAGGGTGACCAATAAATGCCTGAAATGCCTCTACTTTCTCCAAGCAGGAGGTAGAAAGAAGTAATCTGTTTCATTTAGAGTTTTGAGTATCATCTTGGCATCAAAATGACAAATGATCCTTCTCCATGTGTGAAGCATGCTGCAGTTAGTGGGCTATGTACCAGGGCTATAAAAACTTGGAAATGTCAACGGCATATCCAAGCATCTGCTCTCTCTAGCCCCACATTTCTGGGCAACTGCAAAAATTCTTCTGGATGATGCATTCAAACCCCACTCTTCCAGCATAAACTGTCAGGAGAATTTTAAATTTATATCACAGAAATTAGGTGAATCATCCTACTCTCCCCTATTACTGCTCCATGGGGGTCTCTGGGATGAAATGAAATTGTGGTTACATTTCCAAATGGGTTATAAACCCAGTACAACGTTCCTTAGAGGCTCACAACTTACACTTCCCCATTTCCAGATACACTATTGCAGCTCTAAAGCTACTCTTGTACACACTCGATGTAGCAGTGAACCTGGGGGAAAAGGAAAAATACGGAAGAGAATTCTGATGATGGATGGTTGAGAGCTTAGTGGACCTTATTAAACACGTGTGTGCCTGGCAGCACATGTACACACACACACACACACACACACACACACACACACACACAGAATCTTCAGCCCTGCATCACTGTTTGCTGGATAATTCTGTCCCATTATATGCTGACATAATGGCATACTAGTAAATAGCTAAATAACAGCTCTGCACCCCTGACAGGGAATTTACACCTTGTGAAGCCTCCTTTATATTTGTGACTACTGAGCTTTTAATAGGGTTTCCTGTCAAAGCTTTCAAAGATGGGATTTCTTTTATAGTGACGCCCTGCATCTATCTGGACATTTTAACCAAAGTTTTTGAATAGATATGTATGTTAGCCAGAGGAAGATTTCCAGTTGGAGACAGAATCGTTTTATGTTGATAAGACCCACCCTTTGCTTCATCCCAAAAACAATAGTAAAGAACCCCAAAACGGCAAACTCTGGCAGCCTTTAGCAAGCTCTGTTTTAACTTCCAGGAAATTACACATAGGGAAGAGATACACATAGGCCTCCTTTAGGTATTTTTAGAAAACAGACAATAACCAAGAAATCAACACATTGACTAAGTGTACACGTCACTGAAATGATTGCTAATTTAGAAATACACTTCTAGCAACTCATTTTCTCCTACTGTTTCCAGGCAAGGAACCAGCGATAAATTAATTGCCTAGGAGAAGGGAGGGTAGAGGTGGGGGGGAAATGTAAGTAAAATGAAATCAAATAAACTTCTTTTTAAAAAATAGTACATATGGATTTTTAAGAACACTTTAAGGTTGTCCAATTAACTGAGTAGTAAGGCTCCACTTCGGTCAGTAATCTGAGACAGAAGTCGATACACAAAATCCACATTTCCCGTCTGTGGCAGTGGCACCTCCCTGGCACTTTCTGTGATACATGCACACTTCTACTCACCATGAAGTTTTTTTTATCAATGTCCAGTTAATCTTTCTTCTTGCTAATAGACCAAAATATTTCTCATCAAGGAATAAATGATCAGACAACTGATACAAGTGTCTTTTGAGAAGTCCATTTATAATGCAGCACCTTCGACAAGAAATTCCTGACTTAGAAAAGGAAGAAAAACTAAAATTTATGTCTTTAGACTTACAATTTTCTCCGATTCTTTCTATTATATAGGAGCCTTTAGGTGGCAAAAATAGATGAGAGAAGGAGGGAAAGAAAGCAAAGTAGAATTTATTAGGTACTCACAATGGTCCAGGCTGCATACTAAGCACTGAATTAATACAGTATTTCATTTAATGCCAATAGCAGCCTTTCAGAGCAGGTATCATTACCCCCATTTTATGGATGAATAAACTTAGCTTTACAGATATTAAGTGATCCAAGGTCATGCAGCCAGCAGGTGGTGGGAACTGGTTTCAGAACTTTATCCTCTGACCATAACAGCCATGAGCCATGCTATGGCAGCATTAATACCCATAGCATTGAGCCTCCAAACATTGAGCATAAAGAGAAATCCTTTAATTCTATGATCAGAGATGTTAATTTTAGACCAACTCCTATAAAAATATACAATGTTTCCTGATTAGCTGAATTAAGAGACGTGAGCATTCACACAGGTATTAAAACAAAAAATACTCAACCCAGGCTTATCTCCCACAAGAGCATGAGAGCTCCAAAGACACAGAAGTCATCAGCTAGAGGGTCAGAAATGGTTTTCTCAGAGGACCATTGCTGACATTTAAATAGATGCCTTAAAAACTCACTTATGTCCAATTCATCCCATAGTAAGGAGTAACCACTAATTCTTGGTCAGATAACACAGGCAGTAGTAGTTCTTGGTGTGAAGGCCAGAATGTGGGGCCAATTCTGTGAGAAACGCAGGTTGATGTGGGTACAGTGGCCAATTCAGCCTTAAGAAGGGCAGGAAACCGTGAGAGGCTGACAGGTGTACTGAAATAACATAGGATTAGAGTCAGGAGATGTGAATTCTGGCTCCAATTCTTGTTTGTGGCAAGATTCTAGACACTTTACCTCTCTGGGCTTAGTTTCCCCACCGCTTAAATAGGGTTTTATATTAATCATCTTCAATCTTTCTTGCAGACTATTTTAGCTTCAAAGTCTGTGTTCAACAAAATGGAAGAGGAGAGTTCAGAGATGGGGCATAAACAAGGCTGTGCATAAGTTCGGACTTGCATGTAACAGAGAGCCTGGATAAAACACGAACATCTCCTTGTTCCAGGCTAACGGAACAAAACAAAGAGGAAGCCAAAATCCAAGCAAAACGCAGAGTAACAGTGACAAGATATCAGCAGGAAGAAGGATCTATGTAACACTCCACTAAGTTTTTCCCAGGCTTTCTTCCTCAAGAAATTTATAAATTAATCCTTATTGGGGGCTCACCTGAGGATGGCAGGTGGAGGTGATATGAATGCCTGGTTAGAATGAGAAGTTTTCCTAAAGAAAAGTTTCTAACCAGTTCCTGCATATTGGCAGACTCCTTTCATTTTCTCTAAATATAATTTTGACAAGCATTTCCAAGATTTCAATATTGGTCTCAGTTCTGCTAACGATCCCCATATTCTTGAAGGAACGGAACTAAAGAAATCAATAAACCACAGAGACATTTTAATAACATCCTTCTAATAAAGGAATTTGGGTCCTTAGGTTTTTCCTTGAGAGAGATTGGTTTAATTGACTTAGAGTAAAAACAGCTTGATTCATGAAGAATTCTTGTTTAATCTGCAATACATTTTAAATCAGTTTTGCTAATAGCTACCACTTCGCTTACCCACCTTTAAATAACATAGCCCAGCCAAGTGATTTAAAAAGTGTGGTTTTATTTATTTTACAATTGAATAGTTTTTTGAGGACAACAGTAGGTAATTTGGGGATTTCTTTGGGCTTGCTACTTGCCTTCAAAATCAAATAGAAAGGCCGGCTGAGTGGCTCAGTTGGTTAAGAGTGCGAGCTCTGAGCAACAGGGTCCCCGATTGGATTCCCACATGGGCCAATGAGCTGCTGCTGAACTGCCAACAGATGGCAGGATGGCTCAGCTGGTAAGAGCATGTGCTCCTAATAACAAGGCTGCTGGTTTGATTCCCGCGTGGGATGGTGGGCTACACCCAGCTGCAACTAAAATTGAACATAGCACTTTGAGCTGAGCAGACCAGAGCTGCGTTCCGGCTGGCCGGATGGCAACTGGACTTGGAGCTTAGCTAGCTGCACCCTCCACAACTAAGATTGACAGACAATAACTTGGCTTCCCCTTCTCCAATTCCCCAATAAAAAAACCTTTTAAAAAAAAAAATCAAATAGAATATTTCTTTAACTATGGGAAGAAATATATACATACATCATGTATATTATACATATACAATAATGGATTACATCATACTATAATTATAAATTTTATTATATAATATATTGATTATATTAATATATGTGCATGTTTTTATCAGACCATGTGTTTTGACTTTGAGATCTAAAGCAAAACAGGGAACTCTGGGTTAATGAATACAGTTCACAAATAAATATAGACAAGAAAGAACTTTGTGGCATTCATTTTGATGGGGTATTTACTGTATTAATTAAGTAGAGATTGGTTAAATAAACAATTGTTCAGCCTGACAGCAAATACTGTATAGCCTACAAAAATATAGACAGAGATTTATATGAACATGAAAAGATGATCAAATATATTGTTATATAACTGAGGTATCACAGTACAGTACCGTACATGTGTTCCCATGTTAGTTTACATATAAGAAAGTTGAAATGGTATGCATCTTACTATTATTAATGGTTCTCTCTGGGAATAGGACTTTCATTTTGTATATATTTGTATATATTTTCTGTTATGTGCAAATTGGGTACAATTTTATATTAGTGTTATAGTGAGAAAAAATTCAAAGGAAAAATAAGATGCAAGCAGGCTGTCCATAGACATATATGCTTCCTGATGTCTTAATCTAAGTTAACCATTAGGGCAGAGTTTGGCAGTGTGCCACTTAAGTCTCATTTCAGAAGACTAATTATCTTTTAAATTTGTATATAAGGCATCTAGCACATGTATCACTCAGTAATATGATGATGATGATGATGATGATGATGATGATAATGATGATGATTGATTATGGGAGTGATCTTGGCTTTTAAAAACCTACTTGAATGCATTCTGTCAGAGGCTGTGATTGATAAAATCTTGTAGGTGTTTAAGCTTTAGCATTACCAAGTTTTTAGGACCCATAACTCAAAATAACACAAAGTTTTCAATTTATTAATGAACACAAACAATAAAGGAATAGAGGAGCGATTAGAAACTTAGGTTTAGGTTTAGGGTTAGGAATAATTACAATTTCATTTGAAATGAAATTGCACTTACAAAACTACTTCATAAAATGTTTCAAGATAAATTAATACAGTTACCTAGCACTCTGCTAGGCAAAACATAAGCTGTTGCTTTTTGTTGTTGTTGTCTTTAATGTATTCCACCAATGACAAAAGAGCACAGTGCTTTAAGAAGAGTCTGGTCTGGAAATCAGCCAACTTGAACTCTAGACCCCACTCCAACAGTGACAGACAGGCTGTGTGATGATGGCTAACCCACTTACCCTCTCTGGTCTCCATTTCCTTATAAGGGTTACAGTGCCTTTTGTCTACATTTTCTCCCACCAAGTCTATTTCATATCACAAGCAACAAGTCTGAAGTACCCATAGTTTTGATTGATGTATCTCTGGCATTTAGAGTGGTATTTGCTGCATAAAAGATGCTTAACAAATATGTAGAAAGGGAAAATTCTTTAGTGTTGTATGCTGAGTGTTTTTTATGTGTGGCTTTTCTTTTTAGCATAACTTGGAGTAAAAGTGGGAAAGCAGCAAATAAAGATTGAGATCTATTTCTTGGACAAGAGAACTTCTTTGCCTAAAAACCCAAGTCAAATGAACAAAACCAAAAATACCTATGGCAGAGGCATCATTGAGTCTTATTGTGCATCAGAAACCTTATTGCAAAATGCCTGCTGGGAAGGTTATACAAACAAAGCAGAGCCCACTTAGAGTTTCCCTTGGAGCTCCAATAATTGGGCCCCCTCCCTCTTTGCATGCCTTTCCTCCCTCTTTTACTGTTGCTGAAACCTGCCCTATAAATCAGATTTAATTATCTATAAAATTTGGTGTGGAAAAGGATTTACTCATTAAAAATGTTCATCAACTTGCTACCCACGTTTCAAACTAATAGAAGCGGAAAAGGAACACCATGGAAACACCAGACGGGCTGGAGAGATAAGCAAGCTTTGAAATACCTGAACCTCAATTAAATAGCAAGTTCCAGTTTCTGTATTTGCCTTTTAAAATATCATGTCGGGAATAAGTAAATGTCACCCAATCATCAGCCTATTTTCTCCTCTTATTTTTTGAGGTTACTTCCTTCAACAGGTTTTTAGAAATCGGTTTTCTTAGTTGACCTCCTTTGCCTGTGTGTTACCCAAGATACTTTTCCTGGTCCTATGTGTGTGTTTGCAAAATGTCATAAATCTTTCTACAGCCAAACAGAAAGGCTCACATTTAGTCACAGAGTGAGGAGCAGTTAATTAATGAGAACCAAGGGAGGCAGTGAGGCAACATTGGAGAAAAACGTCGCCAGTGGAGGATCAGAGGGGATATGTCTGAAGTCAGTCCAAGATAAATCTACAGTCCTTAGAGATAGCCCTGGGATAGATGATGCTGGCTGCCAACTTAGGTGGATTTCGTGTGTGTGGAGCGGGGCGGTGGGGGTGAGTGGGTGGGGGCCGGGTTGTTGCTTTTGTTTGGAACTTGGAGTTAATGTTAGAGTAACTTTAACAAAGCATTCCTATCTAAAGTTGCACATCTATTTCCATGAAACTCTTCTTTTGTGAAAAGGCAAAGATCTAAACTTTTCCTCATGACAGGGTTTTTGTCTTGACTCCTAAATTCTCACTGTGTCAAGAAAGAAGTACCCACAAGAGGGTGAGGGAAAAGACACATGGAGTGGCAGCAAGGAAACCTGCCTAGAGGAGCCAGGCTTCCCTTCTGGTCCCTTCCTTCCTTCCAGAGAGAATGTCTTTCCTTGACAGGGCCTGCCTCCTGTCACTTCTTCCCAACACTCTGCCCAACCCTGGAAATCTGGATCTTCTTTTTAAAAAGAAAGATGTCTAGAGAGAAAAAATAGACCATGAACAGCCAATAGAAAATACAGCAGAGCTTGTTTGTATGGTCCTGTCAGAAATTTAAAGTGATAGTGATAAGGCTCACTTATTTCTAGAGATTTGTTTTCTTTCATTTCATTTTGTATATTCTTTTGATTTGTCCTTACTGTATAGTATATATTCTCTGTTTTTCTGTTCCTATGATCTCTTGCTGAGCCTTCCATTCTGTGATTTTTCTAATTTTATGAACTCACCAACACTGATCCAAATTAAGGTTTGGGTTGTTTTAACTGGATTTTGGAAAAGCAGATTTCTCCAACTGCTATCTACTCATTTAATAGGTTGGGTCCATGTTCTCAGCTCACATGTGGTCTTTGAAGACTCATGTTCTTGACCATAAAAGTATAAGAAAATTCCACAGCCACACCACCCAGACTGACGGTTTGACTGACTGAATAAGGAGGCTTGGCTAGTGCCTGCTCCACAAGACTGTGGGATAAAAAGTATAAATGATATTATAGATTATGCTTTTCGATGCCTTTTCCACCCTAAGCCATTGCTTTGTTAATATACTGTATATATGGCTCCCCTAGCTAATGAGCAACTCACAGACAGGAATTTTGTTTTATTGATTTCATATCATTAATGCCTAGGACAGTGCCTAACAGTTAGAAAGATATCGTCATTTTGAAATGAATGAATGAATGAACGAACAAATTACTTTTTCAATGTTAGAGCTGCTGGACTATCTCATTCAGATGCAAAAATTAAAAATAAAAAACACATAGCATTTCGACCTTCTGGGTTCACCCTGACACCATGAGTGATGGCCCTGATATTTTCCATGAGCACTGTCTTCTCGATTTCTTGCCATTCCTAGTTTGTCATTTTCCTTGTTCCTGTCCCAAGTAGCCATGAGAAGTCACCTACTCAAATCACTGTACTATAAGGAAAGAGATTTCATTCCATTAGCATTTACTAATTCTGAAACTCTGTGCCACTCAACTTTTGCTGGCAGTGTGAATGCATGCTTTGGGAGTAGGGGTAGAGCAAAAAGTTACAAATGAGAGGAAAGAGGTGGGTGGGAAGAGGAGAATCAAAGAGAGTGGAAAAGTCTAGTAGTTCATTCAACCATCATTTATCATTTACTTACTCTAGTCCCAGTACTGTGCTATTTTTTTATTTTTATTTTCTACTTTTTGCAGAACAATGGTAAATAGGACACAGCATCTGTTTTCAAAGAGTTACAAATCTCGAGGAGGCAGTTGTGTATGAACCAGGTAACCTAACTGATTTCACTACCCTGAAAATCATACCATGTAAGTGGTTGTTAGGCCCCAGGCTGTTCTCCTGGTGTCAAATATAACTTGTAAAGGATGAAATCTCTAAGAACTTGAACTACAAGCTTGACTGTTTGTTATGCATTATTGAGCTCTATGATCATCCTTCCATGCCAATAGGCTTGCTGCCACTGCCCAAGTGAATACTGAACATCCTCTTCCGACAGTAGCAGAGCCTAGTGAAATCCAATGCAGAACAGTTAAAAGCAATAGGCAGCCATCATTGTCTTCCCAAATTATGCAAATAAGACAGTTGGCATTCATAGTCAGAGAAGATTGACACCTCCATTGAACGATTGAAAGATCCTCAAAGTCCACTCAGTACTAGAATATACCTCCCACAAACTAGCCACAGAATTCTTAAGGCCCCTCCAGGAAAGGCACTTTGACCAGATTAAGTCATCAAGTTCCTGGAAAGAAAAAGTCTTGCTCAGATCTTACCCATTATCAAGAATTCGTTTATTTAATTAATCTATTACCCTCTCTCCTCTTAACCTACTTTCATCCTTACCCATTTCCACCTCTATCTCTGCTCAAGTAGCTGTAAATCCCAAACTATGGAGTGGAGTGGGATGGAGGTGATGAATCCTTGGGGCAGGGGGCGGGGCTGTGTGTGAAACGACATTTTTTTTTTTTTTCAGAAGGCTTATACATATCTGAATGGGAAGTCTTGCTTTGGTTGTGGGGATCTGGAAAGAAAACATAAAGGAAGGGAGAGAAGTGCTGAAAACAAATTGTCCCCACATAACAATTTTGTGAGCTACCTGTTTTGCAAGTGATAACTCTTCTACTCAAACCTCAGCTCTGGTTCAGAGCTCTCCCGAATGTCTGCTACAGGCACCAAACCGCCATGAAGACGCTTGACAATCTAAGCCATGCCGCTCCTCTCACAGTGGCAGCTTCACTAAGTGACATCCAAACGTCGGTAATGAGGAGACATCTGTATACACACTGGTTTTGAAACATAAAGCACTGGAGGAGTTATAAGCTATCAATCATTTCAGTGGTTCTCAGCCCTGTGTTTATTCGGAAATAATTTTCAAAGCTGCGGGAAGTGTTGTTACTAACTGATGAGAAAGTTTGAACACTAAGAAGGAAGAATGATTGATGTGTCTTTGGGTAAGCTGGGAAACTCTTCATCCACTAGAGGCAGCCACAGCTCAGGATGCTGATAAGGTTCTGACACGGAGAGTGAGTAATGAGTGGTGTGTAGCGTCTGCTGAAAACGAGATGCAATGACAACAACGTGAGGGGGCATTCACTGAACACAAATTCTATGACTGCACACCAGGAATTTAATGGCTCTGGTATCTTGACTTGATCTATGGCAGAAACCCCAGTTAAGATCACTTTTACTTTTCCGGTGGAGGAGGCTATAAAAGCAAAGTCTCATTAATTGGCAATAAAATCCTCTTTGATTTATTGGTTGGTTGGTAATTTTGGAATTTTTTAATCTGAATATTTAATTCAGAAGATTTCCCATCCTGTCATGTCAGAGTTTTAATAGAAGAAAGGTCAGGAACTTTTAGAAACATTAAAACTATTAGAATCTAGAAAATGTAGATTATATCTTGGGATTCCTGTCACGAAGCCAACAACCCTGAAATATTGCCCAGTTGGCTTTCTGGACCCCTGATCTCAGGACTCAAAATGTCAACAAATCTATGTTTTCTGACAACTGCATAAAATTCTTTTGATCATCGTTCACTGGCTGGCTGGCTCACAAGCCATAGCAAAGGCCCATGGTTTCTCTCCTCACAGTTCCCAGCAAGGTGCAACCACCCATATTGGCAGCAGCAGCATGTATGTGCACATTCAATAACACTTAGTTGAAGCATTTTTTTGTGCTGGGCATGGTACTGGATCCAAAATACAAGCGTGGACAGAATGAAAATCTTCCTTGTCTCTGCAGAGTTCACAATCCAGCAGAGGTCAGAGACATTGAATGTAAAATACACATTTAGATAAATGCAATGAAAGAAAAGTTAAACAGACTGTTACAAAAGAGTATAATGAAAGAGACTGAAAGGAGCCACAGAAAGCCTGTCTAGGGAAGTTATATTTAAATCAAACATGAAGCTTGAATAGGAGAAGGCCAGGCAAAATATAGGGGTGGGTGCGTGGGGAAGCATTCTAGGCAGGGAGGACTGCATATGCTAAACTTAGTGGCAGGTTAGAGAAAGGAAGAGCACACAGGTGTGACGTATTTTCCTTAGACAACTGAGATCATTCAAATTTGATGACTACTGTATCTTAAAATCTAAAGTCTCTAAGTTTATTATAAATAGGGATTTATTATAAATCCTTTCTCTCTCACTTATTCTGAATTTCAGTACTTGTTAACCAACATCTTTGGGTTCCTTCCTCTGGCCACATTCCTTCAAAAATGTATTTATCTTTTCTCATAACAGTAATAGTGAGATAGGATAACCTGCTGGGGTATGAATTTGTGGCTTAGACTCACTATAGAAGGTTGAAGGATTAGAAAGGTGGTAGAAGCAGGGAGGGTGGGAATTTGGAGAGAATGTTAGCTATCTCCCTCTCCCTTCTTCATAGGAAGTTTAGTTAGGCTTCACCCCCCACCCCCCCACCCCATTAAGCAATTCACAGCTTACTTTTGTATCAGAGGCCCTGAAGGTCCACTGTTGTGCAAAATTTCAATCAATCAAAATACCCATCAAGAGGAAGGAGTTATTCAGTTAGGGCTTTGGGTTGAGGAGAAGGGATAATTCGCTTTGTTGGAAATTTCTTAACACATCTTTGCCATTGTCCTACTCAGGAACCTATAAACAAACACATGGTCCTTAGAATTCAGTCAAAACTGCAATTCAATACATATTTTCTGCGAAACTGAACCTTAGATCTCCTCCCTAACCATTGTCCACCATGGCCAAATTCAATCCCAATACCAAGTCCTGCCCCATCAATTCTACCTCTCCTATAATTCATCTCAAGTTTTTTTTCTCTATGTTATCTCCCAAACCCACTTTTTTTCACTTCACTTTTTCAATCTCTCATTTTCCTGACGTTCCACAGTAACCATTGCCTATACTACACTACAGTGATTAATTACATCCTCTTGTGTATATAACAATTGGAGAACAACGCATGTACTGTTTTCTCCCCAGCTAATTTATAGAATCCTTCGTTATGGAGATAGTTCTTACATTTAGAATAGACGTTCTTACACTCCCTTGAATCTCTTCCAATGCCTAGTATAAAACTGGATCTGTGGCAAGTTCTCAAAAATAAAAAATAAAATAAAATAAATTGTTTGGCATCCAGTCTGTGCAATGCTATGTTGTGTAAGACACATGTCAGCCTGGCCAGCTCCTCATCTTTCCAACTTCAGTTTACATATACTACTTTTCTCTTGGTAGCTTCCCCAAATCCAAGTACAGATAAGATGCTCCTTTAGTGTGCTAAAGTAACCAGTACTCCCCATAGCACTTTACATAGTGAGCCACTTTATACAAAAGCTCATTCACTAGACTTTCCTCCAGTCTGAAAGCCCCAGGGCGATGGGAGCCATTTTGACTTATCATTTAGACCCAAATCTTATTTGTTCCATAGTGGACACTCAGTAAATACCAAGGGTGCAAAACAAATATATACATATGACTTGTATTCATCTTTTGTAATAAGTATATATTGAGTATTATAATTTTAATGCATTTTTTTCCTTTCTTAAAATTTGTATGCATTTGTTTGGCACCCTCAGTATTTATTGAATAAAGAAATGAAAAATTTACTGACTTTAAGACACAAATGATCTAGTTATCGAAACAGAAGAAATGCTTAAATACCTATATATGATGTGCATATATACTAATGACATGTGTTCATATACATTAATGCATCTGTTTAATCATTTGTCTCTAAAGCTAACTACTATGTTTGAATATACTTTTAGAACGGTAAAAGTTCCTCAAAATGACAGTTGATAAACTATTATATAAGGCTGAAAACAAATTTGTGGGTTTGCCATATATAATAGTAGATAATAAAACTTAGCCAGGTACTCACTTCATACCCCCATACACTCACTTTTCATTCTTCTTGTCTTCTTAACTCTTTATTTCTCATTAAAGCCATCTTCTAAATGAAATATATTCACTCTTGAGTTAAGTAAAAACATACATGAAAATAATTTTCATCCTTATGTTTCTGGGAATTCAGAGTTTTGTAAAGACTGAATTTAAGATAGAGGAGGCTTTTATAAGCTGCCAAAACATTTTCTCTACTTCAAAATCAGACAGGGTCAAAATCTGCATTCCAAAAGCACAAATACTGGATGTAGTTTAAAATATTTGTAATAACTGACATTCTTAAATAAACTCCTCTTACCACTAAACTCCAAGACACTGCCTTCTCTATACTCAGATTATATATAGATGCTAATCATTATTGAATACCACCTAACATTTTCTAGCTGTCTATCAAAGCTGATATCATTTCAAATGTACTAATTCCCACCTGGAGGTTGCAAGGAAAAGGAGCAGATTTTGGCACCATGGCATTTGATTCATTTATTCTTTAATTGAACAAATGTTTAAGGAATCAATCATATGTGCCACAGAATTTTACTAGGTGCCAGGTATTTAGCAGTAAGTAAAAACAAAGTCTATTTTCTTCCTGGGGTCTCTACACTGAAGCAGAGAGACAAGTCCAGAAATCTCATTTCTCTTTGCTTAGTCTCTTTGGTACAGTTGCCTAAGTTCTTCAGGATCAATATGTTTATGAGCATGAACATGAGGCTTCAGGTAATAAATGAAATGTCATTATGTTTGAATTTCTCTTCCTTCCTTTCTATATCATTAATTTGGACTATCTTCCATATTACCAGTACTGTTAGTCATAATTTATGTATCTATTTTATCTGCCTAAAGAGATTATTAACTCCTGGGGTACAGGAATGTTAACTCAGACCTCATTATGTCACCAAAACCAGCATACCTTACACACAGAAGGAAAATGCTAGGCTTTTTACAGATTTTTTATTTTAGACTCCCTTTCAGGAGCTATTCTGAAAATGCCTGCTGCAACTGTAACGTATCAGCGGGAGTTCACCCTGATTGAATGAATTATTTTCTATGAACCATAAAAATAAAAATGAGGAAACCTTATTTCCAATTGATGCTATTAAATCCCACTCCTGTAATTTCAACATATAATGGAAAAAAAAAAAAACAACGCTCTACATTGCACAGAACCAATGAGGACCACCAAAACAAAAGCAGAAAATGAAGAATATTCATAATCCCAGGGAAAGACTACAAAAGCATGATTGGGGAAACATGTAAACCAGACATCAAACCTCAGAAAGGTCCTTTGTTCATTCACCAAGGTGCTGTGCTTGGTAACTAGGATGCAAGGTAGATCAAGGTCACTGGCCTTTCAGGACTAAGTTTGGTCAGTTGCCTTTAAGGCTACACCATGCCAATTGATGCACATGGGCAATGGCAGGAATGACCCAGAGAAAGTGCCACTGGTGCTCATCACTCAGGACTTTTCCTACCTAATAGATTGAGGAAGGAGTGTTCTTTAATATTACATTGCACAGCAACAACTTGATTGCAAAATGAGTGTTGTTGCCTGTAAAGGTAAGACTGAGTTAATTGCTTATTGTTAATATTGCTATATCTAAAAGGTCAGTTTTACTCATTCTTCTCTCTTTATTGAAGAAGAATTGTTAAAATGTTATTCCAATCAGTATGGAGGTATCTCAAAAAACTGGAAATGAAACTACCTTATGATCCAGCAATTCCACTCTTAGATATCTATCCAGAGAAATCCAAAACGCTAATTTGAGAAAACGTATGCACCCCTGTTTATTGCAGTGCAAGTCACAATAGCTAAGACAAGGAGACAACCGAAATGTCCATCAGTAGATGACTGGATTAAGAAACTGTGGGGGCCGGCTGAGTGGTGCATTGGTTAAGAGCTGGTTTTGGGATGCCAGCGGCCCCGATTCAGATCCCACATATGAGGGCCAGTGACACTGCCCTCTACAGCTAACAACAGCTCCACCTGGAGCTGGGCTGTGCGAGCCCCGGCGACGGTGTAGGCTGCAGCCCGTACTGCAGTGGGCTGCCATAGGCTACAGTGAGTGGCCGGAAGCCAGCGTGAGCTGCCAATAGCTGTGGTGAGCTACCATCCAGAGGCCAGCGACCGATCTGCCTGATCTGGGAAGAGCGCAATGACGATACCAACATGGGCCAGTGAAGCAACGTCCTCCGCAACTAGATTGAAGAACAAAAAGACAGCAACTTGTCTGTTCTCCTTCCTCGGTTCCCCAACGCTGTTCCCCTCCCCCAGCTCCCCAATAAAAAAAAATCTTAAAAAAAAAAAAGAAACTGTGGTACATTTATACAATAGAGTGTTACTCAGCCATAAAGAAGAATGAAATCTTACCATTTGTAACAATATGGATGGACCTAGAGAACATTATGCTAAGTGAAATAAGTCAGATGGAGAAAGACAAACACCATATGATCTCACTTTTATGTGGAATCTAAAGAACCGAATAAATGAGCAAAATAAACAAAATAGACTCAGAGATCTAGAGGAAAACCTGAGGGTTGCTAGATGGGAGGGGGGTGGGGATGAGGGAGGTGAGAGGATTAGAAAACACAAATTGGTAACTACAAGAGTACCACAGAGATACAAAAGACAGATTGGGGAATATAACCAATAATGTTGTAAAGATTTTGTAGGGTATCTGATGGACACTTGTCTTATTAGGGAGACCACTTCATGGACGGTGTATTTGCCTGACCCCTGCAGTGTACAATTGAAGCTGAAGCTAAATACTAATGAATGTCAAATATATATATATATATATATATATATATATATATATAGTCACAGGATGTGGAGTACAGCATAGGAAATAGAGTCAGTGGGATTATAACAGCTATATACAATCTCAGAGGGGTAGTAGATTAGGGGAGGGGGTTATCACTTTTTGAGGGGTGTAAATGTCTAATTATTACATTGTTTTGGGTGTAAATGTCTAATTATTACATTGTTTTATACACCTGGAACTAATAAAAAAATGTTATTCCAACATATGATTGTTTTAAACTATGGTTTTTGCACTCTGCCCCTGGGAGTCCTAAGATTCTGTGAATGTGCCTGCCCCCCAGAGAGCCTGTTAGGGTTGCCTATAGCCTTAGGGAGGTGCCTAAGGGATTCTGCAGTCTTGCCACTCCCATTTAAATGAGAAACTCTGTTTGTTTGTTTATGTATTTATTTATTTAATTTTAGAGTTTAGTAAGAAGTGGTTTTGTTTGTTTGTTTGTTTGTTTGCTTGTTTGTTTTTTTGAGGGCAGTGTCACTGGCCCTCATATGTGGGACCCGAACCCCGGCTGCTGGTTTCCCAAGCCAGCGTTTAACCACCGTGCCACTCGGCCAGCCCAGAAAGTGGTTTTTTGAAGGAAAAGGGAAAAGAAGATCCTGTAGCCGTAAATCGAGTATAAACCAATAGCTTAAAAATGAAAAACTGCAAATATGCACATGATATTTACCTATTTCTGTTTGAGAAACATACTGAACTTCAGTGATGTGTGACATGAGATGTGAGGGAAAGTTCTTTGCAGGTTGTGGGTTGTGATTTTGCTGTTGTTTTTGATTTTCACTTTTATTTATTCAAGTTAGTGTCATGAAGATTTTTTCTCAATTAGGCCAGAGTGCTAAGTGATATAGTGGAATAAACATTTGAAAAATGCAAAGCTACTTGTCAAGACAACTTAATGTCATATTTTAGTTTTCTCCAAGAGGATCCAATGGAACTGGGCATCACTGTTAAATACTATTTCCTAGCCCTGGAAGCCAAGTCCATATTGAAGTAAAACATATACCAATTTTGACAGGAATCCTAAATATCTGAAGTATTTATGTAAAATAAAGATGTGTTCATTTACAAAGGTACTCTAAGATTCGACCAAACTAAAAAACCCTATTATTCATTATTTGAATTCTCTCATGCATTTTTACATCCTCACAGTGCCCACTGTGAACAGTTGCTACGGAGAAATTGAGATGTGTGATTCCCAGTAACTGTATGATAGAAACAGCAACTGTGTAACTAATTCCCCACATTGTGTCTTCTGCTCACACCACATAGATCATACTCCCTCATGAGCCTGAAGGGAAGCAAACATAGCACACCTTTGAAAAGTGGAGCAAATTCAGAGATTCCTGTGATTGTTTTGGGTATAAGAAACAGTCAGGTCTTGGACATTGTATGCTGTGGGCTGGAGCCATTATCTCCATATATGCACAGATGAATGCTGACATCAGATTAGCATTATGAAACAATTAACTCTCAAGAAGGTCGGGACAAAGCAGAGAAATAATGTCTTGATGCAATCTATTAGGTCATTTTTTAAAATAAATTAAAATATTCAAGGAAGGAAAATCCATCTGGCATTTTCTCCAGTCTGTTCTCTTCAGTGGATGACTGGATTGCAGAGAAAATTCAAAGAGTGGATGCCATGCTCCATTAAAAGCTTCATAATCAAAACAGAAAGCATAAAAACACTTGAGCATTGTCTAATGGACAATTTATCATCCAAACAGATGCATTCATTAAGAGAAAAATTACCTTCAAATATCAGTAAAATAAATCGGGTCTATTCTGATTTCTTATTTCTCCAACAAGAGTGTTCCAAGCTATGGAAACAAGTGTGTGAAAGACGCTTCAGTGCATGAGTAGGACTTTTAGGCAATTAGGTTTATTGCGCAAAGCTGTTTCAACTGCTCAAAGATGGTAAATCATGCAAATATGGGACATTCCAGCTGATAATGTCTTTCTGGGCCAGTTATCCCTCTTCTATATTTCAGATGGAGACTGTTTGGTTACTTCATGGCTATTGTTATGATTAATGCGACAACTGCTCCTAATAAGAAGTCATTTTCCACCTTACAATGTGAACGCCAATCACTCATTACTGTTTCCTGTTTCCCATTCTGTGTCAGAAAAATACGTTTCTGGTGCACAGAGCAGAAAGACCGGCCCTCTCATGCGCTTTCCTTATGTGAACTCTTGGTGCTGAGCTCATAGTCAGATGACAGAGGGAATCACTCCGTACAGCTGATGGCCTGAGTCCCTTGTTCCATCAGTTTGCTGCATTGCTCTGAAATTAACACTCAGAAGTAGCACTGTAGTTGCCCTAAGGCCATACTCCAGCCACAAAACATGACATAAAGAACTTTCCTAAATAAATAGCCTAAGCCGTGGCTCAAGAGCTGTGGTCCTCAGACATGCAAAGAGCTTCTCTTTTCCCTACAAGTTAACTTGAACTGCTATAGACTTACTGGCACTGATGACAGTAATGAGGATGATGGCTATTGTTTATAGAGCATCTACTATGTGTGCAACACTGTGCTAGTGCTTTCCCTGCATTGTCCCTAATTCTCAAAACCATCTATTATATGGGCATTATTACCATTTTACAGGTGAGGAAACTGAAGTTTGGCATCAGATATAAAATCTTTTCACTACACATACTGCCTCTCTGCTTACTGATCCCTGACTATAGAAATTGTTTAAGTGCTGATAATAATCTAAGAAACATTTGGGTCATTTTGGTTTTGCATATGAGAAAATGAAGGCAGTAAAAATAAGGTACACACCATCAGTTTGCATCTAACCAGGCTACAGTTTGGATAAATCACATGTGGTTTTAAGTGATTGAGTGGGTCTGCCTCTACATAGAGAGAGCAAGAGGGGACTTTGGTATCAGTCTGACCTGACGTTGTCTCTGCCTATATGGTCTTTGGGAGCCAGTAAACTTTTCTGATCTTTATTCCTTCATTTGTGAAATAATAGTAATAGCCAATATTTACTGCCTATATGGTCTTTGGGGAGCCAGTTAACTTTTCTGATCTTTATTCCTTCATTTGTGAAATAATAGTAATAGCCAATGTTTATTGAATATTTATTATTTACAAGTAGGAAATGTTATTCTAAATTACAATATATAGGCTCATTTAATCCTCAGAACAACTATACTATTACCTTCAAAAGATAAACCTGGGTTTCAGAGACATTAAATGATTTGTCCATGGTGATATGAATAGGACATGCCCGTGTATTCTGACTCTATATCTTAAGGTTGTAGCTATTTTGTGCCTCCCGGCCTCCCATGTCTGTTATACGGATATGAGATTATATACAATATGTGAACTACATGTTCATATGTAATATGGGTTATTGAGACTATGACCATATTTCAAAGAATGAACATATACTAATAACTACAGTATTTATTTAGTACATACTGATGTTGTAAATGAGGCCAAGTGTATGCTATAGAAATTTACTGTTATTAAAAAAACAAGTTCCCTAGATGAAGTCTTCATATAAAATATATGTATAAATGAAATTAAATGGTAAGTTGTGGGGGGGGGGAGAAGCAATGTCTTAAGCATTTTGTTAGCCTAGAAAGCAGTAATTTGCATTAAGAAAGCACACAGCAAAGTGACTTAAATTGTATTGCAACAGGAGAAAAATAAGCATAACCACAGTGTTTATACTTTAGTCATTTCTTCATTCAACTATGCACCAGGCCCTGACAGAGATCTGGGGCATCCAAAGGTGCGTTCAACATGGCCCGTGTTCCTGGGGAATCCATAATCTAGTGTCTAAAGTCTGGCATACCTCAAGTGTGCTCTGAGTTATGCTATGGTAATGAACAATATCAAAGTCTCAGTGCTTTAACAAACACAAAAACGTTTCTCTTTCACACTCAGGTACATGTCCCTTGTGGATAGTCTTTGAAGATTGTCGAACAGAGTCTCTAGGATCCAGGCTAGTGGAGTGGAGAAGCCACAGTTCGTGGCTGCAGAGTCTGAAACATGTATCCTCTCATTGCCAAGGCAGAGAAAGAGGGTGCTGAAGGCTTTTAACCCAATATCTGGGGCAAGCAGAAGGAGCTACCTCGAGGCATCCAGAAGAACATCCTGTGCCCCTAGCTTTTCTGGTGGAAAGATTGTGGAATGAGTGAACGATGCTAGCTAGCAAGGCAAAGTGAAGAACATGTGTTTTTTTCTCCATCTCTACACAGTCCTTGTAAGGGAAAAAAATCCAAACCATCTGAAACAATTGCAGCACTAGTTCTTCGTATGAAAGAGCAGACTGGCAGTCCATATTTGGTTTGTTTTAGAGGTTCATTCTTTAAAACAAATAGATAATTTCCAATGAGCAAGGTTTTTTGTTTTGGTTCCTTATACCTAAAATCTATTTCTAAACAGGAATATTTTATTCAGTGTGAGTGCCAAATCATATTTTAGCAAAAGCTACATTGCGTAACACAAAGTGCTTTGATTTCTTCCATCTATGTTGAAAAAGTTGTCACAAACACCAACAAATTCAAAACAGCTCTCAAAATGACTTTTGTTAAAGGCAGATTCCTGAACTATTCATCTGTGTTAAAATGCATTTTGCCTTGAATCATATGTCATGTTGCCAGCAAAGAGTTGTTTCCATGCCAACTCGTTTGCAACACGGGGGGAAAAAAATCAAAGCTGCTAACATCTGGAAGATGTCAGTACTGATGTAAGCCACTTGCAATGAAAACCACAGGACTGTGAGTACCTGCCAAAGAGACCCTATATATGGGGTAACATTTTATAATATCATTACCTAACAATGCACTTACTATCCCTTTTTTGGCTGTTTTCTTGATCTAAACTCTGTTCCAGAAAAGGTTTCCAGTAAAATAATAATAATAATAATAATAATAATAATAATAATAATAAACCATTGTCATCATCATCATCTTCATACACAGCGTTTCTCTCTTAAAGCCAGCACATTTTCTGACATAAGTTTTTTAACAAGACACTTTAGTTCAGGCACAGTCTTAAAAGTGGGACAGGAAATGATTGTTTCATTTTGTACACCTTTTCCTTTCCATCTGTGGTCCTGCAAAGTCCCTTTCTAAATAAAGACTATCAGTGAGATTAAATGAGACCTACTGTCTCAGACAATGAATTTCATGACCAACAGTTCTGTGTACTTAATTCTCTTCTACATATTTCTCTGTTTTTCTTTTTCCGTTTGTGGGTGTTTGCTCATGTGCATGCATGCATGTGTATCTGTGAGTGTCTTTAAATAAAACAGATGAGTTTATTTATGTCCTAAGTAAAAAAGTCACAGGCCAGAATGGCCCCTTGGAAATAGTATTCTCTGATAAAAGAACCTAAGGACACTAAATTTCAAGATAATGCCTAATGTTGTCAGGACAGCTCAAGTCCTTTAAGAGGTAACGAAGATCCACTGACCACTTAATTGATAGTGGAAAAGCTCAGGCATTTCATGTTCTGCCTTAAAAATGGAATGTAAGTTTGTACAGAGCCTTAGCAGATTGTAAGCACACAGAAGGTCATGTTAACAGAAAGAGGTTATGTTCCTTATGCTTCCTTACTCAAGCAGGACTTCAGATTCTCCTCCAAGTTCTTCCTGTCTTCCAAATATTTCTGGGTGTCTGCAGAGTATGCCTCATTCATGCACTCAGGAAAACTCCACTCAGCTGTAGAGTCAACAGTGTCTTTCTTCTTCTGCCCTTCTCGCCTTCACCCAAGACATCATGTCTGCTGCCACAAGCTGCTGCCTATAGGTTGGGGCTTCAATGTGTGAAAGCTTCATCAGTGTCTGTTACAAAGCAGGACATCTTCTTGATAGTGTCCTCGTCCGCTGGGAGCATACCCAGTTACTTGTGGCCAGAATGCTTGGTGAAACAATTTTTAAGGGCCTCTTTAAAAAACAAAACAAAACGAACAAACAAACAAACAAATCCTCGGTTTTCCATAGGACTTCTGCAGGATTCCAGTGGTACTTAGGCCAACACTGATCCATGAGGTAAATTCTCAGTAACAGCGACTATATTGAGTCTCCTCCTCCCTGATGACATTCAGATCATTTTACTGAGTCAACCCCTTTTGTCTGGCTTCTCTTTATTTGGAATGAGTTTTTCCCCAGGAAGTTCATTGTCCCACTTATGAAAAAAACATCTGGCAGCCACATCCCATCAGTCCACCAGACAAACCCATGTAGGTCTGAATGCTGGCATCCATGCTAGGTAAGAGGAGTCAACTACAGAGAGGTAGGAACGTTGATTGCTTTCAAAGTCCCAAGATCTTTTGAGTCATTTTCAGAGAGGACTTTTCTTTAGGAACAGCCCTGGGTGGTTTCCTCAGGCCCTCCACCATGGGTTTTCACTATGATTGCAAGTGGATGGTGGTCACAGTTCCCGATGTTCTCAATATGAATATGTTCTCTCTCTTTTCAAAGACAGATCAGTGGTCTCTTGAGCCATTCTGCACCCTGCACTCTTGACATTTGACCTTCCTGATCCCTTGTTCACAGCTGAATTCCAGCCAGAGCTCTAGTTCCAGTTCCTTCCCTGACTCACAAGCTCATTCCTGTCCGAGGCTTTGGACCTAAGCCTGTTTTTCCTGTCAAGTGAGTAGAGAGCCCTCGTTCAATAACCCATGTGACTCCACATCATGTCATTTATTCTAAAACCACATCTCTTCCACATCTGAAACTGGCCCCTTTCAGTATAGTTCATATCTGTCTTCCTCCTCTTAACCCCTTTTTCCTCTCAGGAATCCTGCTGCTAAGCATGTGTAAACAGGTCTTAGAAACAGCTATCTACAACCTCCTCCCTACTATGAGGCTCTCTGCCCATTGTCTTTTCCCACATTCCCATCTGTAATGTCTGCTGAAATCCTGACATTCCAGGTGTCTCTCTGGGACATTTGCTCCACATGCTGCCAAGTTCTCCTGGACCCACTGCCCCTTCTCAGGACTGTGCCTAGTTTCTAGCTATCAACCCCAATGTCTGGTCTGTCCCACTTTACTGAGAATAGAGGCTCAGACAACAGAGTCCCTCAGATTTTTACCTAGGTATTGGAGCATCTCAATCTCAGCTAATGAAGGCAATGGAGCACCTCAGAGAAGACACTGAGAAGAGAGATCACGTAACCACTGGGCCATGCTCAACTGACAAACATACTTTATTCATCTGTACAGTGACTTAAAAATATTTGTAGCACTCTTGAAATTTGGCAAATTTCACAAAAACATCCCTTGGTTTCAGGGTTTTCTGGAAAAATCAGAAGTCCTTGAACTGTTGACTCAAAGTTCCTCATGGTAGCAATACTATAGGGGAGCAGCAGCTCCCCAATGGACACATGTTCCCCAGTACACAACAGTACCTGTGTTGGGAAGGTTATTGGATATTTCCCTGGCGCTGATGGTTTTCTAATACCAGGGAACCATTTCTCTGTATCCCTGTCTCTATCAAAAGTAGGAAAATGAACAAAAGAAAGAGAAGTCCATGTATTTGAAGAAACATGTAAGAGAGAGACTACATGGCTATGTGTGTGTATGGGTGCATGTAAGGGAAAAATAGCCTTACATATTTAATAAATAGGAAGCATAAGTGTTGATATTTCATATACTCTGCCTATGTCACTCATTTACACTTATCCTGATCCATCCTCTACCTGGAAAGATTGATAGGGCTTCTGCAACCAAGTCTGTCTCTGTAAATACTTCAAATAAATTGCTACCTATACATTATGATATGATAACCAATGGAAGTTGGCCTTTTCTTCAAGAATCTCCTAAAAAGTTGGGTCATGCCTTACCCCCAAATCCCTCAGCATCAACAGCACAGATGCACCTGCCACGATCAACACTATTAAACTCATTGAACTAATATGTACTAGGCTCCTCTATGTGCTTGGCATGGAACTGTGCACTTTACGTAATTATATTTACTATAATTCACGGATGGCCTACTGTGCACAGGGCACTCTACCAATCCCTTCCTTGATATTGTGTTAGGCAGTGATTAACCCCATCTTATAGTAAGGAAGCTTGTGCTCAGGAAGCTACACAAATGGCCTATGGACATATCTTGAAATTGGGGTTCCAAGACTCAAACCCAGGCCAGTCTAAGTTTAAAAGCCATTATCTTTCAAAAGAATAGTGTGCAGTTTGCTAGATGGCCAAGTCTCTGTTGCTCAAGGCTGAATATTATACACCTAGAACAGAAGAGATGGCTGAGAGTGAATCTGTACACCGCTTCACCTTGCCTAACCTACAAGAGACACACCTATAGACGAGGAACACTCTGCAGGACCCAGCCTGGTTGTTTAAAAGCCTTTATTTTTAATTTCTAAACTAACCTCAGCATGGTACAATACTGGAAAGAAGCTGGAATTTTTTTTTATAATCTGACTTCTGACAGCATTCTCCACCTGGGGAGGCACTTAGCCTTTCATAATGTTAGGATCGGCACTTTACAGGAACTTTAACCTCTGCATGTTAATAAATAGCAGCAGAAACCCGTATGTAGGAGCACAATGAAAAAAAGTAATAAAGCTATTCATTACCCTTGACTCTTCTGTTCCCTTGCCCTTGTTTTCCCTCTGCACGTGGCCAGAAATTGAATTGATATTGAATTTGCTCCGCTTGTGTAATACTATTCATACATGCTTTGGTAATTCATTCACTTCACTCACATTTCACCTTTTGTCATTTCAATCACTTTAAATCTGCTTTGGCCTCTTTCACATTCAGTCTACCAAGTTCCTGGGCATGAGTAGAAGATTTATTAACTTTACTTTCTGGGCATCTGGTTCCAGTAGCTATAATCTCATCAGAAGATGGGTTTAAATATTGACAACCCAGCTAGGTCTGAAATAAGGCTTGGAGAGTATATGAATGCCAGGCCCCTGAAGTGGACCCTCCAAAGCAGGCACACAGTCAGGAAGGGTGGCTTGCAGCTCTTAGCTACAATATCACAAAGTGGCTAAATGTAAAAGTTGTGTCATCAGATGGGCAGAATTCTCATCCTGGAGTGCCATTTTCTATCATGGGAACTTTGGAAAGTTAGCCTCTGTGTGCCTCAGTTTCCTCATCTGCAAAATGCATATACTAGTAGTATTAACTACATAGGATTATTCTGAGGATTAGATAAGAAAATCTATATCAAACACTTCGCTCATGATACATATTTAATAATTATGCATTATTATTTTTATTATGGTGACACTATGAAAATGTAGAGCTAATCTCTCTCTCTCTTTTTTTGAATAAGCTGATGAAAACATGAAAAAGACCTAAAAACCATACTACTCAACAATGTAATGCACATGAAAACAACTAAAATGGCTGATAAAGCAATTGTTTATTCATATTAATGTCAACAGTCGCATTTAGTAAACAAACCTGGTTGACCTTTACTATTATCTTCAAATATTATAAACACTGAGTATAAGATTAATTTCCTTGAGCAAGAGATAAAAATCCTTCTTGAACTGTTTCAAGTTTTGGGGAGGCTCTCTTAATTTCTCTGTTGCACAACTCTGGCACAATCATATTCCTTCAACCTGCTACTTAGTATGAAATGGGCATAATTTTTACTTCTTGAGCTCTTAAATTTTAAAAATTTGATGAATGAATCACAATTTTATAGACTCATCCATAACCTCCTTTTCCTTTCTCTTTTCAGAAATAAGAGTGCTTATTTCTGTCTTGGGTATAAAGGCAGAGCTGAGCGACCAAAGACATTGATAGGCCAAAGCAGATCAAGGCCAAGGCAATGTCACAGGGAGGACACGGTTGACTTCTTGGAATCAAAAATTACAGTGACACTGACATGAGGCTGATCAACCCAAGTAGTGCTTACAATAGGAATAATGGATGAGGAGACACGGAGTCTAAATGCAGGTACATTGCAGAATTAAGCCTGGCTTAGAAAGCTGGATAGATTAAAAGAATCTGGGTAAAAATTCTAAAGGCAGTTGGTTGCTCTAACAAAGATAGAACACAAAGTAGACTTGATTATTTGGGGGAAACTGAGGTCTTTTCTATCTTAAGAGACCAGAGTCATTTACTGCAGCCCTGAGTCTTGAAAGGCAGAAGTGATCTCATTCATTCAGGATCATTGATAGCTCTATCTTTTGATAAAGCTACATGTGCCAACCAGACCCAGGGATCTTTCAGGAATCCAGTCCAATAAAGGCCACCCCCTTGGAGTCCTCATATTCCATTTGCCAAACTCTTCTTTCTTTATACCCTGTCATAGATGTTTCTTTGGTAGCAAACGCTTCTAATGAGCCATGATACTAGTCATGTTAGTTTGTCCTCATCAGAAGCAATTCCAGGATCTCGATCAACCAAAAGCTGCCCATCTCTGGCCCTTTTCTAGATCAATGAGAGCTTTCTGGGAGTATAGTGACCAGAACATGTTCTTCCTCAAAGGTCACGTTATGGTTATGGTTATTTTTCTCTAAATGTATTGGTATTCAGGGTACTCTTGTGATTGTCCTATTGCTACAGTTATAGCAGTCTAATCAGGTTACAATGGACAGAAGTTATTTTTTAGATGTGTGTTGTTTTGTGCAAAGAAAGTGTCAGAACATTCCGCGGAAACGTCAGTCAGCAGCTAGACCATGATTCTGGCTGGCAAAAAGGTGGGCTTGAAAGGCTTTGGAGGAGAATGGCCACATTGTGTCAAAGCAGTTAAAAGGGAAGGTCTCCTTTACTTTCAGCGCAAGAGGGCTGCCTAGGATTCCAGGTCTGCTTTTATGAATATGAGACGCTAAGAAGTTCTATTTTCACTTTAATACACTTCTTGGTGATGCCAAGAACACTCTGGCCATTTTGTTTTGTTTTGTTTTGTTTTCCTGCAGCTACATACAGTCTTTGAGACCAAAGACTCCATGGTTCCTTAGAAGCAATTCAATCCAGCCACTATTTATTGAGCTCTTATAGAAGACATAAAAGAGTCAAAAGGCTCAGCCTTGGCCTTCAGGTAGCTACAGTCTTCCTGAATCCATAACTCATGAACACCTTAAATAACAAACAAAACAATATGTTATTAAGTTCATAAATTAGATTGCAAATATGGAAATTCAGAAGAATCCCAGTACTTTTATTTTAAAGCAAATACAGTAAACCGTGAATTGCGAGTAACTTGGTTTGTGAGTATTCCACAAGACAAGCGAACATTTCTAATACATTTTAACGTGGTAAACGAGCGATGTCTTGCAATATGTACGAGTAGTTTGTTTCTGGAACGAATTATGCTCGCAAACAAAGGTATTACTGTATATTGTTGGGGTATAGTAATGGTGATGCAATTTTTCAATAAATGGGACATAAAATAGAATAAATTAGGTGATTATCTCTTCTACTAGTTGTGGTTCAATGGTAAAATATTTGACCATGATCTTACCATTATTGCATATTCTCCTGGGACACCCAAAGACACACAAATTAACACTAACTAGAGCTTTAGTTCTCCTGACCTGGAGAGGTGAGCTGTCTCACATGTGAGCTAGAAGAATTTTTTTTACATTGACAGTCGGAGGCCTAAGCTAGAGATGACAAATACAGAGTGTATATACTTCTCTGCATCCTAAACTCAATACTACTACTATACTACTACTAGATAACAGCCTTTCCTCACTGAGCCCAGAGATGGCCTTAGAATTTTTCTCAATGCAGCCCTCCTGGTGGCCATCACCACCAATCAGAAATTAGCATTGAAAACTGGTTACTATCTGTCAACCTGACCTTAGCTCCAAGCGTGTTTTAATTCATATCACAGTCTGAATACAAGTAAAGCTATTACCACGTCCCAAGAAATTCTTGGGATGCCTTCCACCTTTATGACTCTAAAAACCACAAGGCAGTAATAATTACAGACACTTAATCATGGAAGATCTTTATTTCCAAATAGAAGTGGAAGACATGAATATAGTCACAGTCCAAGGTGGCAATTGTGACAAGAAATACATGATTGCTCTGATAATGGGAAAGGAGTTTACCTAAATGACCATATATTAAAGGGCACTGTATTAGGTAGGATTTTCCAGGGAAAACAATATAGGCTGTGTATGTAAATAAAAAGATTTATTTTAAGGAATTGGCACCCAGGATTATGGAGGCTGGCATACCCAACATAGGATGGCAAGTTGGAGGCCCAAGGAAGAGCAGATGTGGCAGTTCAAGCCCTTAAGCCACCTCCTGGCAGAATACCTTCTTGGTCAGGGGAGGTCAGTCTTTGTTCTGTTAAAGCCTTCAACTGATTGGATGAGGTCCACCAACATTATAGAATGTAATCTGCATTACTCAAAACCAATTTAAATGTTAACCTTACTTCCAGAAACAGCCTCACAGAACACATCTAGAATCATATTTGACTAAATATTTGGGCACCATAGCTCAGTCAAGTTGACACATAAAATTAGCCACCATAGGCACTTGAACTTGAGTAATGAAGCACCCACACAGCCACAGCAGGAGATTTGATGAGGATGTCTTCTTCTCTAGCACTTTTCATTTACCAAAGCTTTTTTTTTCTGTTAAACAAAGGTGACCCATATCAAAGAATGTACAAAATTTTCAATTACAATTGCAACAGGTTAACTTATCTGAAATTTTATGGTTTATTCTCTGTATCCAAACAGACTTTCTTTAGTAAAGTTTTAAAAATCCCATCATCAAAGTGGTGGTCTCATATAGTCGCAATGTTATAAGAGGATAAAAAAAAAACCCAAACAGTATGGGTGTCAATTTTTTGGCATACTGACTTTTTGTAAAGCTTTTTTTCAAATATTAACATATAAAAGTATTTTCTAAGGGCTGGCCGAGTGGCGCGGTGGTTAAGCACTGGCTTGGGAAGCCAGCGGCCCCGGTTCGGTCCCACATATGAGGGCCAGTGACACTGCCCTCAAAAAAAAAAGAAGGAGTATTTACTGATCATTTAAAAAAAAAAAAAAAAGTACTTTCTAGAATAGGATACAGAATATAAAAAGAACTCCTCCAAACAAGAAAAAGACAAACAATAAGAAAAAAAAAAGATGGTAAAAGATATAAAAATGCAAATTTATATTTTAAAATCCTAAATGACAAATAAACTTACAGTGAGACATTCTATCAGTATTCAGGCAAATTCAAATTAAAAACCACCGTGAGATATCATTTCACATGGGGAATATTGTCAAAATTTTAAATTCTGATAGCATTGAATGTTGAAGAGAATATGGAGAAGAAGTTATATTCTTTTTTTTTTTTAAGAGTAAAAGCACATTGGACAACGATTTAGCTATATTGAGCAACGTTAAAGCTGCACCTACCTTCTGGCCCAGCAGTTCTATTTCCAAGGTACTCTTATGCATATGCACAGAGATATATGCTCAAATATTTGTAGCAGCATTTTTTTAGTAATAACCAAAAGATTCCTATTCCTACTGCTAGGAGTAGGAGAATGAGAATAGTAAATAAACTGTGACCTATTAATATGATGGAATACTTCAGAGAAATTCAGTAAGTAGACTAGGTAGATCCACACATGTCAATATTTTTTTAATCTCAAAAATATCAATTAAAGAAAAAAAGGCAATTGCAAAAGAAAGATTTCTATAAGGTGTAATCAAACAATACGGTGAATGTTTAAGTTTTCAAAACTATATTACAGTAAAAGACACATTGCCATTAATCCCCCTCAAAGCACTCCCCCTCACTTCGAACACACTTAACCCATCATTCTTGCCACTCTCTGAAGCAGTTCTGGAAGTCCCCTTTTGTACCTTTAGTTGCTCTGTTGCGGCTGCCTCGATGTCCTGAATCATTTAGACTTTGGGAAAGAGCCAGAAGTCAGCAGATCAAGTGAATAAGGTGGATGAGCACACACCGTAATGTTTTCATTTGACAGAAATTGCTGTATACCAAAAGCTATGTGTGGCATCGAATGTTGCCATGATGAAGGATGATTTGCAGCACACTTTAAAACACACCTTCTCTCAACCATAGCTCACATCTGACTGAATACACCAAACAAGTTGAAACTTGTCTCACACTGTTACTAAGTTTTGACACACGGCTTTCTGTATTGAAGATTACTGCCTTTCCATTGAATGGTACTTGGCAGGTGCATTCACCGTATTTTTTTTTTTTATCACAATGGAAAGGTTCTCTGTTATACATTGCTTCTGGTACTGCAGTTTCTGACAAATGAAAACATCATGGTGTGTCCTTATCCACCTTATTCATCAGATCTGGCACCATGTGACTCCTGGCTCTTCCCCAAATTCAAAACGTTTTAGGACATCCAGGCAGCCACAACAGCACAACTAAAGACACTCACAAAAGAGGACTTTCAGAACTGCTTCAGAGGGTGGCAAGAATGGTGGGATAAGTGTGTTCCAAGTGAGAGGGAGTATTGTGAGGGGCAATTAATGGGAATGTGTCTTTTACTGTAACAATTTTGTTTTGTTTTGTTTTGTTTTTGAGGGCAGTGTCACTGGCCCTCACATGCGGGACCTGAACCAGGGCCGCTGGCTTCCCAAGCCAGTGCTTAACCACTGCGTCACTAGGCAGGCTGTAACAATTTTTTTAATGTAGATATTCACCATAGTTTTTGATCATACCTCATAACACACAGAACAATGCTCTATATTATTAATGTATGTATTGTAAGTAGAGAGAGAAGACACATCTAACTTACCAGTGCAAAAAAGAGAAAATATGTGATCAGGTTAGGGCTGAAAGGGCTTCAACTAAAAATGGATTTTTTTTTTTTAATTTAAAAGTATAAGTGAAGCAAATGTGGCAAAATGCTCACTTATGTTTAGTCTGGGAAGTGGGTAAACATACACACAGGATTATTCAAATATTCTCTATATTTTTCTGATATTCAAGATATTCCATAATTATTTTCTGAATAATTTTCAAGGTATCATAATATTTTTTTAAGATTTGTGTTGATTTGTTTTGTATTGTCACAGCAATTTTTATCTAACAGAAGTACAGAAAATGTACATTCTTTGGGAATTCTGCAACTCAAGCCATAGGTCCAGACAGATAAAGCCATTTCTGACCTTCTCGTGGATAGACAACAGTAATTTTTGACTCTTTAGAGCTCCCTTCCTCCCCAAACCAAGGACCTTTCTTTGTGTTTGCTTTAGTTTTTCCAAATTCCTGCCTGTAAAGTCACTTGCTTTGTTTGTTTATTTGTTTGTTTGTTTACTGAACCCACAGTAGTTGTATTTTTTCTCATGTCCCTTCCTTGGCCTCCTCTGCATTACTGCAAGACATGAGTGTTGGTTTAATACCAAAGCCCAAGGTTTGACCAGACAGTAGGTAAGAAAATGTGGCTTCCAGCTTTAGATTTTACTCTTTGCTCATTCGTTACTTGGTTCATAGTCTTGGCTTAATTTAGGTGCCTCAGTTCCCAAGTATAAAATGGACATAATGCCATTTCTAACTGAAAGGGTTTGCTTGGGGCATTAAAACAAATTTTTTAAATTGTTGTAAGAGCACCAAACAAGCCAATTGCCATCTTCTCATTATTCCCTGTCTTTGTTCAGTCCATCCCATTGACTCATTAATTCATTCAATAAACAAATTCTCATTCTGCACCTACAACATATAAAAAACTGTTAAGAACTCAGAAACTCTCAAACATGCCAAGTCATTCTTTTCTCCACAGTATATAAGCTAATAGAAAAAACAAATTCTTCAGTAGGAATGAAAGGTGTTTTATCCAAGAGAATACTTCAAACACATAGAGTAGACTCTAAGACCAGCTGGGGTTACAGGTGAGGGGAAAATATTAAGTTGATAGCAAGATTTCCCAAAGAACTAACAGGTTAAGAACAATATCTGACAATGTAGGACAGTGCATTGCATTCTTTGTTCAGCAACAGTGGCAGTCAGATACTGTGATTTAATAAACCAAGAAATTTCTCTCCCAAATTACATGTAATGCCCAAATTTTATTTTCTAAATATAATTATTAAACTAACCAACAAATAAATTGTACCATGGTCTATTACCAGATTTAGTTAGATGAAAGTACATAATATCTTACTCTGTTCAGGCAGCAGTAACAAAATATCACAACAGAAGCTTATTTCTCACAGTTCTGGAGGCTGAAAGTCTGAGCTCAGAGTGCCAGCATGGTTAGATCTAGGCACTCTTCTGGGTCCCAGGTTTCTCATTGTATCCTCATGTGGTGGAAGGGGTCTAGGGAACTCTGTGGGGTCACTTTTATAAGGTCACTAATCCCATTCATGAGGGCCCCATCTTCATGACCTAACCACTTTCCAAAGCCCCCACTTCCTACTATCATTGCCTTGATGATTTGTATTTTAACATATGAATTTTGGGAGGACACAAGTTTTCAGACCATAGCAATTATAGAATTGAAAACAATCCTTTAAATGTATGGACTGTTTTTTCATTTTATTATTTCCTATAATGTCATGGGAATGATAGTTTTCACTTAATAAACACACCTATCATGTTCCAAGCAGTACTTCAGGAATTTGGATACACCCATCAACAAAATAAAGGTTCTTGCACTCATTCTAAATTATGAAAAAAAAATTATGATAATTAATTCAGCCTCAAATACAAAAACTGCTTTTCACATTGAATCACAGAATTTTACTCTAAAATTAAATTCAGGTCTTAAATGAAAGCAAACAAATTTGCTCCATATTTGTAAAATACAAAGGGTCAGCTAAAATCTAGAGAAACTCTGAAGTTGTATTCCCAGTTAAGTAGTAAATTTAAAACTGAAGACAGCAAATTACATTTGGTTGACTGGACATGTAAATAGAAGGGTATTTTGATAATATTAAGATCTGCATTGTTTCCATTTCCTTTATAGTTAATATGCACATATCTGGCTGAGCAGACTTAATGATTCAATTGTTATTAATATGTCTGTTGAACCTGAGATAGGTCACTTTCTGATTAATGACATAATCAAAATATACTTTTGCATTATTGTTATTTTTCATCTTTTGTTCAAAGTGGAACCTTATTTTTTATGTCATATCAATTTTCTGAGGTTAATATAATCTGATAATCTTCATATAGATTTGATTTTTATAAGTAATCTTGAGTAAACTTATACCTTGTTTAAAAATACTAAGTCAGACATGCTGTCTGTAAAATACATCTATTAATGGAGGATGATTCAAGATTGCAGAGGAGATAAATGCTGTGCTTGCCTTCTCCTGTGACCACATTAAAATTGTAACTAAATTGTAAAGCAATCAACCTGGAGAACCATCTGAAGTCTAGCTGAACAGAAGTTCTATAACTAAAGATATAAAAAAGCCACACTAAGACTCATAAAAGGGGGAGATAACCAGCTGTCCCAATACCCATGTGTGGTGGTTGAGAATCAGAGGGGATATCTCAGCCATGGAGGTCCCCCCAGGAAGAGCAAGCAACCCCAGCCCCACACTGATTCCTCCAGCTCACAGTACTGATACCAGGAAGATGTACATCTGGCTGTGAAAAACTGTGGAGATTCCAACCTTCCACATGAGATGGAAGGCTGCAGGAAACCCAGATGTCCCATTATAGGGCCTTCACACAGACTCACTCACTTGCAGGCACTCACCCTGGGCTCCAGTGGAGGGACAGGGACTCAGGGGGCATCAGAGACATACAGAGAGACAATGGGTTGTGTGGCTTCAGAACGAGGATTGAAGAGACAGTCACCATTTTCCCTGTGTACCATCCTCTTCTTCTTCAACTCGCTCGCAAATACTCTTTCCTGTGTTTAGCTTCCCGACATGGCCAAATCTGAACCTGCATTGGACTGGTGAGCTCCACCCTGGTGGCTTTCTGGGATCCCACCCCACCAAACTTGCTCAACATCAGAGGCACATTCTCAGCCAGCAGCCAGCACCACCAGCACGGCACTCTTCCTTGGGGTCCACAGGCCCCAGGAGGGCTGCAGCTGGCCTCCGTGTGCTCTGAGACTTTTGCTGAGTAGATCCAGGCTGAGCATTAGCACCAAACCAGAGTCTACATTGACCTGGTGAACACCATTCATTCCATCCTGATCACTTCCAGAGACCCCGCCCTACCCAACTCACATACCATAGGAGGCTATATCAGTGGTTGAGCCTTATGGGAGCCGGCAGGTGAAAACTGGCCTCAGAGTACCCTGAGCTTTTTGTGGAGGTACACCAGGCCCAGTACTAGTGGTGCCTGCATGGCCTATCCTAGCATGGCCTATCCTACACAACTCCAGGTCCAGCACAGGAAATGACCAACTACAGATTGCTTTCTAACTCCTACCAGGCAGTCCGCTGCTGGTCATAGGCATCAGCTGACCTTGAAGCCCCTCCCAAGAGGCCTCAGAACTCACATACCTGGATTTAGATTAAGATCACAGCAGAGCACCACCCAATGAGCCCCACAAGTAGCACTAGAACCCACTAGAGTTAATCCCATTCCCTGGGGTAAGCCCCACACACAGCACCCCATAAGATGTGGATGTGGCCAAACCCACAGTCAGTCAGCCTGAGGGTCAATACTCTCCACTAATGTGCCAATACCAATCAAGACGAACTATAACAGGAGGGCACACACAGCCCACACATGGAACACTCCTGGAGAACATGGCTTAAGCAACCAGGTAGACTGTGCCATTGGTCCCCACCTAGCCAAGACTGGGAGACATGACAGATATACCTAATAAAAGAAGCAAACACACAGAGACAGCTACATAAAGAAACAAAGACACATATCCCAATGAAAGAAGTAAAGAAAACTCCAGAAAAAGAACTAAACAAAATGGAGGCAAGCAATGTACCACACATAGAGTTCAAAATAATTGTTATAAAGGTGCTGAATGAACTTAGGGGAAGAATAGATGAACTCAGTGACAACTTAAACAAAGAGATAGTAAGCATAAAAAATGACATAGGAACCACAAAAAAGAACAAGTCAGAAGTGAAGAATACAATAACCGAAATGAATGAATTAGAAGAAATCACCAGTAGACTAGATGAAGCAGAGGACCAAATCAGTGATTTGGAAGACAAGGTAGCAGAAAACACTCAATTGAAATACCAAAAAGAAAAAAGAATTTTAAAACAATGAGGATAGTTTAAGAGACCTCTGGGACAACATTAAGCATAACAACAGTCATATCAGATGGATAGCAGAAGGAGAAGAGAAAAAGCAAGGGATTGAGAACCTATTTAAAGAAATAATGACTGAAATTTTCCTAACCTGGCAATGGAAATAGACATACAAGCCCAGGAAGCACAAAGAGGCCCAAACAATATGAACTCAAACAGGCCCACACCAAGACACATTATAATTAGAATGGCAAAATTTAAAGACAAAGAGAGAATCCTAAAAACAGCAAGAGAAAGCAAATTTGTAACTTATGACAGAGCTCCCATAAGATAGTAAGCTGATTTCTCAACAGAAACTTTGCAGGCAAGTAGCAATTGGCAAGAAATATGAAAAGGGATGAAAAGTAAGGAAGACTACTCTACCAGCAAGGCTAGCAATTAAATTGAAAAAAGTTTCAATTAAAATTGAAAAAGAGGGCTGGCTGAGTGGCGCATTGGTTAAGACCTGGCTTGGGACGCCAGCGGCCCTGGTTCGGATCCCACATATGAGGGCCAGTGACACTGCCTTCTGCAGCTAAGATGGTGAACAACAGCTCCACCTGGAGCTGGGCTGCTGTGAGTCCCCAGGACGGCATAGCTGCAGCCCGTGCTGCAGTGGGCTGCCATGGGCTACAGTGAGTGGCCGGCAGTCAGTGTGAGTGGCTGGCAGCCAGTGTAAGCTGCCAAGAGCTGCTGAGAGGGGCCATCCAGAGGCCAGCAACTGATCTGCCTCACCCGAGGGGAGTGCAATGATGATACCAACATGGGCCAGTGAAGCAATGTCTTCCACAACTAGACTGCAGAACAAAAGGACAGCAACTTGTCTGTTCCCCTTCACCGGTTCCCCAACACTGTTCCCCTCTCCCAATTCCCCAATAAAATCTTTAAAAAAAAAAAAATTGAAAAAGAGTTTCCTAGACAAGAAAAAGCTAAAGGAGCTCATCACCACCAAACCAGTATTACAAGAAATATTAATGGACCTTCTTTAAAAAGAAGAAGGGTGGTAAAAAGAACATAAATAGGAATAATAGAAATGGCAATAACTATGTGTCTATCAATAATTAAATGTAAGTGGTTTAAATGTTCCAATCAAAAGACATAAGATAGCTGAATAGATAAGAAAACAAGAACAATACATATGCTGTATATAAGAGACCCACTTCAGATCTCGAAAGACACACATAGGCTGAAAGTAAATGAATGGAAAAAGATATTTCACACAAATAGAAATGAGGAAAAGCTGGAGTAGCAATGTTTATATCAAACAAAATAGGCTTTAAAACAAAGGCTATAATAAAAGATAAGGAGGGATATTGCATAATGATAAAGGAATTAATCCAACAAGAGGACAATACCTTAGTAAATACCTATGCACCCAACGTAGGAGGACCTAAAGAAATAAAGCAAATATTGACCAACATAAAGGCAGAGACCAAACAGCAACACCATCTTAGGAGGGGACTTGAACACCCACTGACGCCAATAGACACATTTTTCCAGACAGAAAATCAACAGGAAAATAGCGGCCTTAAATGACGTACTCGAGCAATGGATTTAATTGATATTTTCAGAGCATTTCACCCCAAACCAGCAGAATATACATTCTTTTCTAGTGCACATGAAACACTTTCCAAGATAGACCACAAGTTAGGCTGCAAAAAAAGTCTCAAAAAGTTTAAGAAGATTAAAATTATATCAAGCATCATTTCCGACCACGTTATGAAACTAGAAATCAACTACAGGAGAAAAAAACCCTGAAAAACACACAAACACATGGAGGCTAAATAACATGATACTAAATGATGAATGGATCAACAATGAGATTAAGAAAGAAATCAAAATATACTTAGAGACTAATGAAAACAAAACCACAATGATCCGAAATCTATGATACACAACAAAATCAGTCCAAAGAGGAAAATTTATAGCAATGAAGGCCTCCCTCAAGAAACAAGAAATACCTCAACTAAGCAATTTAACCTTATATTAAAGGAACTAGAAAAAGAACAGCAACAAACCCCAAAGTAAGTAGAAGGAAGAAAATAATAAAGATTAAGAGAGAAAATAAATAAAATAGAGTCTAGAAAAAATACAAAAGATCAATGAAACAAAGAGCCAGTTTTTTGAAAAGATAAAACTGATAAACCTTTAATCAGACTCACTAAGAAAAAAAAGAGAGAGGACCCAAATAAATAAAATCAGAAATAAAGTAGGAGAAATGATAATGGACACCACAGAAATACAAAGGATTGAAAGAAAATACTACAAACAGTTATGTGACAACAAATTGGACAATCTGAAAGAAATGGAAAATTCTAAAAATGACAATCATCTAAGACTGAGTCAAAAAGAAAGAAAATCTGAACCAACTGATAACTACTAACAAAATTGAATCAGTAATCAGAAAACTAAACAAGCAAACAAAAGTCTTGGACAAGATGTCTGCATAGATGAACTTTACCAAACATTCAAAAAAAAATTAACACCTATCATTCTCGAACTTTTCCAAAAAATTAAAAAGGAAGGAAAGCCCCCAAACTCATTTTACTAGGGACCATCACCATGATTCTAAAACCAGATGAAAACATTACCAAAAAATAAAAAAAATATATAGGCCAATATCCCTGATGAACATAGATGCAAAAATCCTCAGCAAAATATTAGCAAACCAAATTCAGCAATACATTAAAAAGTCATACAACATGATCAAGTTGGATTTAATTCTGGGATGAAAGGTTAGTTCAATATTTGCAAATCAATTAATATGATATACCACATAAACAAAATGAAAGATAAAAATTATATGATCATACAAATAGATGCAAAAAAATATTTGACAAAATTCAACATAATAAAGGCCATATATGACAAACACACAGCTAACATCGTATTCAGTGGGGAAAAGCTAAAACTGTTCTCGTTAACATCAGGAAAAAGACAAGGATGCTCTTTCACCATGTTTATTCAACATAGTATTGGAAGTCCAAGTTACAGAAATCAGACAAGAAAGAGGAATAAAAACATCTAAATTGGGAGGGAAGAAGTAAACCTGTTATCTGATATTATGTAGAGAGAACCCCAAAAATTCCACCAAAAGCTATTAGAACTGATAAATGAATTTAGTAAAGTAGCAGGATACGAAACTAATACTCAAAAAATGGTTGCATTTTTATACACAAATAACAAATAATCAGAAAGAGATCACATCAAAAAATAAAATACTTAGGAATAATTTTAACCAAGGAATTTAATACCTGTACTCAGAAAATTAGAAGATATTGAAATGAAAAGTTAAAGACTATACAAATAAATGGAAACATATATCATGCTCATGGATAGGAAGAATGAATATATCCAAAGCAATCTATAGATTCAATGCCATCCCTATCAAAATACCAATTGTATTTTTCACAGAGCTAGAACAAATAATCTTTAAATTTATATGAAACCCAAAGGACCTCAAATAACAACAGCAATTTTGAGAAAGAACAAAGTTGGAGGTATTGTAATACCTGTTATCAAACTGTATTACAAGGTTATCAAAACAGCATGGTACTGGCAGGAAAAAAAAAAAAAGACAGTCGCAAAGATCAATGAAACAGAATAGAGAGCCCAGAAATAAACCCACACCTATATGGTCGGTCATTTAATCCATGACAAAGGAGGCCAGAATATAGAGTGGGATAAAAATTGTCTATGCAATAAATGGTAATGGGAAAACTGGACAAATACATACAAAAAAAAAATGAAACTGGCCCACTTTCTTATGCCATATACAAGAATAAACTCAAAATGGATTAAAAACTTAAATGTAAGATCCAAGGGCCAGCTGAGTGGCGCAGTGGTTAGGCGCTGGTTTGCAAAACCAGTGGCCCTGGTTCGGGTCCCACATATGAGGGCCAGTGACACTGCCCTCAAAAAAAAAAACCAATACAAAAAAAAAAAAAATGTAAGACCCAAAACCATAATATCCTAGAAGAAAACATAGGCAGTAAACACTCTGACATGGCTCTTAGTAATATATATTGAATATATATATATATTCATATGTTTACCTGAGCAAGGAAAAAAAAGAAAAAATAAACAAATCTGACTATATCAAACTAAAAAGGTTTTAGTACTGCAAAGGAAGCCATCGACAAAACAAAAAGACAGTCTACTGAATGGTAGAAGATATTCACCAATGATTTATCTGATAAGGGTTAATATCCAAAATTTATGAAGAACTCCAACAACTCAACACCAATAAAACAATTCAATTTAAAAATGGGCAGAGGTCTTGAATAGACATTTCTCCTCAGAAGACATACACATAGCCAATAGTCACATGAAAAGATACTCAAGGTCACTAATCATTAGAGAAACTCAAATTAAAACCACAATGAGATATCAGAATGGCAATCATCAACAAATCAACAAACAAGTGTTAATGAGGGTGTGGAGAAAAGGGAACCCTCATACACTGTTGGTGGGTTAGAAATTTGTGCTACTATGGAAAACAGTATGGAGGTTCCACAAAAAATTACAAATACCTTATAACCTCCAGTTGCAGTTCTAGGTATTTATGCAAAAAAATTCAAAACACTAATTTGAAAAGATATATGCACTCCTGTGTTCACTGAAGCACTATTTACAATAGCCAAGATATGGAGGCAACTAAAATGCCCATCAGTAGATTATTGGATAAAGAAATTGTGGTACATTTATACAATGGAATATTACTCTGACATAAAAAAAGAATGTTACTATTTGTGACAGCATGGATGGACCTAGAGGGTATTATGCTAAGTGAAAAAATTCAGGCAGAAAGACAAATACCATGTGATCTCACTTATATGTGGAATCTAAAGAACAAAATAAGTGAACAAACAAGACAGAAACAGACTCATAAATAAAATGCAGAGAATACACTGATAGTTGCCAGAAGGGAGGAGTGTTGGGGGATGGATGGAAAAGGTGAAGGGGTTAAGAAATACAAATCAATACTTACAAAATTGTCACAGGAATGTAAAGTATAGCATAAAGAATATAGTGAAGGGCCAGCCGAGTGGCGCGGTGGTTAAGCGCTGGCTTGGGAAGCCAGTGGCCCTGGTTCGGTCCCACATATGAGGGCCAGTGACACTGCCCTCAAAAAAAAAAAAGAATATAGTGAATAATGTTGCAACAACTATGTGTAGTGGGGTTGGGGCTCTAGAATAATTGGGGGAATCACTGCATAAATGATATAAATGTCTAAACACTATGCTGTATACCTGAAACTAATATAAAATAATATTGAATGTCAACTGTAACTGAAAATAAATAAGAAAATTAATTAATTAGTTAAATATATCAGAATTTTCTTTTACTAAAATGCATGGATTTTCTATTAACTAATATGTGGTACTAATTAAGAATACATGTAGATATTCAACAATCTTTGAGTTCTCTGCTTACATTTATCATCTATAAAGCTTTTCTTCTCCTGTGCTTCATTTAAAGGATATATCTGTTTCCCTGGTGCAATTCTCAATACTTTTACCTTATTCTTAAACCAGAGATACACACTTACGAATAAATGCCTATAGCAGCCAGGAAAGTGACAGAAATGAATTGTTTGTAAACTTAGACTATAAGATAGCATAAAATTATGGAGGCTATGATAGAACCAGAGCGCAAATGCCCTTCTAAAGACATTCAAAGATGTACCATATTTTTAAAGCACTATGCATGGCCAAATCAAACCCACATGCAGATGCAGCCTGCAGGTTTGCAGCCACATCCTAAATACCGCTTGCCTAGATTACTATGACATACTTAGTATATATCAGCCGGACACAAATCCCCAGCTTCCAATTATTGTTGCATAAAATGAGTACTGTTAGGTAACCAATAAAGATGTATTTTATTGTTCCAGTACTATGCTACCTGCTATGATTAATCAAAAAAATTATAAGGTATGGCTTCTTTCCCTAAGAAAAGAGAATAGAAAGGAACAATTATCTGGCACCTGCTAGATGCAAAGCATTATACAAATATAAAAGAACTAATATTTCTTTTAATCTTCACAACCCCACAATTAGCTATTATTTATTCCAGTTACTCATTCACTCAACAGATATTTATTAAATGCAACAACATGCCTAGCACTTTACTAAGGACTGGAATTTAAAAGATGAAGTAAATGAAAGGCAGAAAGATTAGGAACTTTGCCTGAATCAGGATTCAACCTTATACCTTTCTGGGCCCAAAGCCCATGGTCTTTCCCCCAGAGGGAAGAACAGAGGAAGAGATTGAGTTCTGAGTAAATCTGACATGATTCTGAATTCTACACTAACATGTTATAGCTACATCTCTTTCTTTCTGTGTTGCATTTCTTACTGTCTCTCCCAGAATATTGTGGCAATGGAAAGGGCTTTATAACTAGCCCTGGCTTTTTGATAGAGAAAACCTTCCCAGTCGAATTCTAACTGAAATTGTTTTCCCACTGTGAAAAATATTTGATTCTATGAGACTTCCTGTGTAGCCTGCCTTTGGACACTAAAGTTGTGCTATTTAACTCTACCTAGCATATTTGGGTTGGGTTGTAATCTTGGAACTCCTCTCATATTTGCATATATATACTGGGGGTGCCAAAAACATATATACAAGTGGACACTTTGGTCAACGTTGCTCAAGCAGTAGTTTGCCGTAATCAGAAGTGTCTGAACGCTGATGGTAACCACTTTGAGCACCTCTTATAGTTGCAGAAGTCAAACATGACTTGTATTCATCTTTTGTTTTTGGTTTATTTTGAGTATTACAATTTTAATACAGTTTTTTCCTTTCTTTAAATGTATACATATTTATATATATATATATACACATATATATGTATATATGTGTCTGTGTGTGTGAGTGTGTGTGTGTGTGTATATATATATATATATATACTCTCATATATATATTTATATTTTCTGTCAATTAAGTTTGCTAACTTGCCACCATGTCCTTACATTGGCAGCACTGTACAAACAGCTCAATAAGGTTTCATAACCTTGGTATATCAGTGTCTCATAGCTGTGGTCGTGTTCACATGTGGCAGTGTCTTGCTGAGTGGCATTCATTATTATTGTTGCGTGTTTTTGTGTGCTGTCATGAGAATATCTGAACTTGAATTAGAGCAATGAACACACATTAAATTTCTTGTTAAACTTGGCAAGAGTGGAAGTGAAATCAGGACATGTTAGTCCAGGTTTATGGGGATAATGCCATGAAGAAAAGAGCAGTGTACAAATGGACTAAACGTTTTTATGAGGGGAGAGAACACATCACAGATGAAGAGAGGTCAGGGTATCTAATAACGAGCAGAACTGATGTAAACATTGCAAAAATTCATTGAATTGTGCATCAAAATCATCGGCTAACTTTGAGAAGCATAGCAGAACAAGTATACATTGATGAGAAACAGTTAGGAAAATCTTAACTGAAAATGTTGGCATGACAAAGCTGTGTACAAAATTGGTCCTGAAGGAGCTCACCAATGAACAAAAGCAAAGGAGAGGTGAAGTTTGTCAAGACCTTTTGGAGAGAGGCAAGATGATGTTTTGAGCTGTGTTATCACTAGTGATGAAACATGGATGTACAAATATCATCCTGAAACAAAGCGTCAAAGTGCACAGTGGAAGTCAGCCAATTCTCCATGACCAAAAAAGTTCCGTCAGTCCAAATCAAGAGTCAAAACAATCTTGTTAATCTTTTTTGATATCATAGGGATTATTCATTATGAATTTGTACCAACTGGATAAACAGTTAACCAACCTTACTATTTGGAAGTGCTGAAAAGGCTGAGTGAAAATGTTAGATTAAAACGACCTGAACTTCTCTCCAACAATTCACGGCTCTTGCATCATCACGACAATACACCAGCTCACAGGGCACTGTCTGTGAGGGAGTTTTTAGCCAGTAAACAAATAACTGTATTGGAACACCCTCCTTAATCACTTGATCTGACCCCCAATGACTTCTTCCTTTACCCAAAGATAAAGGACATATTGAAAAGAAGACATGTTGATGACTTTCGGGACCTCAAGGGTAATACAACGACAGCTCTGATGGCCATTCCAGAAAAAGAATTCCAAAATTGCTTTGAAGGGTAGACTAGATGCTGGCATGGTGCATAGCTTTCCAAGGAGAGTAATTCAAAGGTGACCGTAGTGATATTCAACAATGAGGTATGTATCACTTTTTCTAGGATGAGATCGCGAACTTAATTGTTGAACCGAGTGTGTGCGTGTGCGTGTGTGTGTGTGTGTGTGTGTGTGCGCGTGTGTGTGTATGTGTATAAAATCAGCAATGAGCTGGACATTGTTCACTATGATTATTGTTGTTTATGAGGTCATTGTTTCATGATTAACATAATCGATTCAGCTATTTTTATTAGAGCTAGTTATATATTTTGTAGTTTACTAACGATTAACCATCAATAAAACTGGTTCATTTAGACCTTATACTGGTAGGATGCTAACTAAAGACCAGAAGTTCTTTAAGAACAGAGACTATAACTCCCCTATTTATTTACTTATTTTTTAATCCCTGACAGCACAGGAAGAGGCGTTGATGAATGAGTGAATGGGGGAGTAGATAAAGACACTAGCCCTTCTCCAGATGGTCTCTAAACTTGAACAAGTCATTTTGCGGGAAGCCCATATCTCAGGGATTCATTTTCTCTCCTGTTTGACAAATTTCAAATGTTTCAGGACATGATACAGTATTCTGTCATTCAATCAAGTATTGATGGATGGAGAAAGGTGGATATACATTTGAAACAGAAACACTTGTAATTGAATGTTGTGTCACTGTTAGTGAAGTTCTGTATCTTAGGCATTAAAGAAAATAAATAAAAATAAAAACATTAACACCAAAGTGTCATTTTTAGGAAATTATCTAAGAACTTTTTCTAGGCTAAAGAAGGATATATTGCTGTTTTAACCACTAGGGAAATTTGGTAGTTCTTACACTTCAATTTTTATCAGTCATTACTTTGTTGACCATATTTATATTTCTTAATATAGCATCCAGTTTATATCCTCCAGGGCACATTTCATCTGGTTTGTATTGACCTAATTGGCGATTTTCCTCTCTGTTGACCTTATTTCTCATCTGCAGCCATTATTTGCAACTACCTCTCTTTGAACTCTAAGCTGTTCGGATAGTGACCTGATTTTGTCTATTAGCCTTTCACATAGAGAAAAATTGACATTATTGCACTTGGGAAAGCATAACTGCCTTCTGCCCATTGTCATCCCTATAGGCCTCAGACAAGGCACTTGATTCATTTTTGTTCTTGCTTTGCCTCTCCAGAGTAAACCCGTAAAAGCTGATTTGCCCTGAACTGATAAACTACCAACACAGCTAGGAACTTTCACATCTTCTATTTCATTTAGTTTTAGCCCCATATAAGGCTTTAAGTCTTTTTTCCTATATGTATACTACAACTATACTGCTGTACCTGGCTTCTTCCAAAATATACCGAGCAATTTCCCAAGATAATAACTAACATTATTGAGCTAGGTGCTGTTCCTGGATTGCATCATTTAATCGTTACAATGACTCAAGGAAGTAGGTATTATTAGTATCCCTATTTTACAGATGTAGAACCATGCATGTTTTTAACCACTATGATACTCGCAGGGCTGCTATATCAAGCCTTTACACATATTCCTGCTGTTTTTCAGCTTTTCGGTAAAAGCTGAAAAGCCTTTCAGGCTTCTACTTAACCTTTAAAACCCATCTCAGATACTTTGTCTCTGAGTTCCTTTTGAATCCACCCCAAAGAGCTGATCATTACTTTTTTGTGCTAAAACTATACTACCAACCACAAAACTTTACTATTGTTTATCTCACACTTAATAACATTTTTTTATGTATCTGCTTCCTTTACCAATTATAATGACTTTTGAGAGCAGGGACTTGAATTGTTTACCTTTTAAGTCTTTGTCTTGGATATCCGATCACTGGACCATCTCAGGGTTACTTTCTTCCCACTTCTTCATTATGAATCATAATTTCCTGTTTCTTTGCATTACCAGGTCAGACAATTAAACTCACGAACTCTTCCTAGAAAAATACCCCATAGCTGAATATCACTATGGTCACCTTCGAAGTACTCCCTTTAGAAAGCTATGCACAGACTCCAGCACCTAGTCCACCCTTCAAAGCAATATTGGAACTCTTTTTCTGGAATGACTATCAGAGCTGTTGTCGTATTACCCTTAAGGTCCTGAATGTCATCAAAATGTCTTCCTTTCAATATTTCTTCTATCTTTGGGTAAAGAAAGTAGTCATTGGGGCCCAGATCAGGTGAGTGTGTTCCAGTACAGTTATTTGTTTACTAGCTAAAAACTCCCGCACAGACAGTGCCCAGTGAGCTGACACATTGAGGTGATGCAAGAGCTATGAATTGTTGGCCAAAAGTTCAAGCTGTTTTTGTCTAACTTTTTTATGTGGCCTTTTCAGCAGTACTAAATAGTAAAGTTGGTTAACTGTTTGTCCAGTTGGTACAAATTCATAATGAATATACCCTCTGATATCAAAACAAGGCTAGCAACATTGTTGCAACAAGTTCTCGAACTTAATTGTCAGACCTCGTATGTCTAGTAATTTTTAAATTGAATATTGAACTTTATTGCTATACATTGTAAAGACCCAATTCTGTCATCTTCTGAAGAGTATTGATTCTTGCATTAGCAGTTAGTTCAATTGCTGGCTGGTCACTGTGTACTGGAGTAACTTGGTTTTGTGCTTTGCTATTGGGATCCATGAAAAGCCTAATGTGTTTCCTGAGCACTTTAACATCCAAACTCTGTTTCCTCTGAAAATCTTGTTGGATTTGGGTTTTAGGCTTTGTTAAGGAGGGTTTAGTGTAAGCCTTATTTTACATTGTGATCTATATCCCTAAGGTGTGGCTTTTCTAGTGTCTCAAATAGGTGTAAGAGTATTATGGAGGTATTAAGATGACCTCTCCACTTTGGCTGGGCCAGAATCCCAATGTCCCCTGGCACTGCTCTTCCCTCAGTTGCTCATCCATTAGTGTCCCTGTTCCATTCTCTAGTGAGCCTTGGGTGGTTCTACTATGCATACATAGAGCCCAGTCCTCAGCCACAAATTAACAGCGGATGCAACACAGAATCTTCTGGGGCCCACACTCTGTATGGTTCCCTGTGTCTTGTGCTTTATCCTGCAGATTCCAGCCATTTTGGCTGACTCAAACCTTAATTTCAGTCTCCTTAGCTCAGTGAAGCCACCATGCTCTTCTCAGATGCCAGTTATCTGTACCATTATCAGGAAATTGTCCCCAAGCAGAGAGCTGGTCAATCATAAGACTCACCTCTGGTTTCCTTTGTTCCCTGGGTTGCAGTGTTGTACCAGCTGTTGTCCAATACCTGGAAATAGTTGCCTCATATAATCTGTCCTGTTTTGTAGTTGATTTTGACATGAGAAGTAGTCTGGTATCAGGTATAATTGCTTAGCAAGGTGCAGAAATCTACTCTCTTATTATCTTCATATCCATAGTATTTAGAAGTTTCTAGCAAATGGTAAGTGTTTAATAATCAACAAATATGTATTTACCAAAGGATTGAAAGGATGATGATTTTCAATGAGATATACTATTCAAACTAAGTAATACTTTTATTATCCTATGTGATCACTGAAATAGATTTTATTCTAACATAAAATTAATTTACTAAAATTAATGAGTGAGCAGAGAATTTCCTATGCTAGTTTTCATTTGCTTCCATTTATTTAAAACACAATTTTCTAGTACTTTGTTAACTAGGTTAACAGAAATGCCTCAGGGAATGGGGTTAATGTAATTTCCCTGTCCGGCGAGGGTTAACAGAAAATCCTTCTGTTTTGTTATTTATTGAAATGTCTATGGTACAAAGAAATTCACTTTCCTTTAGAAGATACAACTGAAGGAATCCTCTGGAGGAGCTTCCCCACATGCTGCACTTTGTTTTTCCTTAGCTCCAATTCTCAAAAGCACAGTAACCCACCAATGAGTTTGCTGACTGGGGAACAAAGCTTGTTCTCTTTTATTTCTTTTTTTCTTTTTATTTTTTTTATTTAATTTATCTTGGGATTTATTTGACTTATTGAATTTATGAATTGTATCTTTCATCACTTCTGAAAAATCTTCAGTCATTACTTTTTTCATCTATGACCTCTGTTACATTTTATCTATTTTCTCATATTCTATTCTCCATGAGTATTTATCTCTCTTTTATATTTTCCATCTGTTTTTAGTTCTTGGATGCAGTCTGGATAATTTCTTTTGACTTATCATCTAGCTTATTAATTCTCTCTTTAGCTGCTTTAAACTACTTTCAAACCCACCCACTGAGTATTTGTATTTATAGCAGTGTTATTTAAAGTATAGTCTTCAGAGCCATGATGTTGATATCACCTGGGAGCTTATTTGAAATGAAAATTTTTAGGCCTGCCCTCAGACCAACTAAGTCCGAATCTATGAGAGTAGGGTCCAGGAATCAGTTTTCACAATCTATCCAGCTAACTTTTATACATGTCAAACTACATGAAATACTATTTTACAGAGTTATATTTTTCAATTTTATAAATTTTATGTGATTCTTTTTAAACATGCTCAGTAACAAATTTTTTTCTTTTTTTTTTTTTTTTGAGGGCAGTGTCACTGGCCCTCACATGTGGGACCGAACCGGGGCTGCTGGCTTCCAAAGCCAGCACTTAACCACCGCGGCACTCGGCCGGCCCAGTAACAAACTTTTATATATGCTGTTTTTAGTTCCCCTCTTCCCTCCATCTCTTAGGTGTGGCAGGATGACCAGAGTAAATGGGAGATGGGTATTTCCCTTCTCCCATCAGTTAGACTAAAATAATACCACAGCAGGTTAGGCTCTGGTTAAATAATTTCTCCTAAAGCAGACCATGTTAAGAGGAACAGAATGCTCTGACCTATCCCAAGATGGTTCTTCTTCCCATTCCCCTGCCAGAAGCACAAGATGATTTTTCTCCAATATTCATTGTGAAAACCAGGTCAAGCTTCTGGAGTTAAAACTCACAAAAGTGTGGGGATCCCCTTATGACTGGGTCCTCCTGGATATGTTAACTCTCAGAGTTGTGCACACTTAGTTTCCAGCAATTTATCAGTTACATTTTAGTTTTCTCTGTCCTGGTCTGGTTTCCACAGAGGTTGCTATTGTGGGTTTCTGTGTCGGTTAGTTGTGATTCTCTGTATTTGCCTGTTGGTCACTCCAGTTTTGGGGGAGCAGTTACCCTGTGACCACACTTTTCTAATGGATTTAAGAAGAGTTATCTATTTTTTAGTTTGCTTAGATTTTACTTGTTGTTAGGACAGAATGACAACTTTCAAGTTTCCTACACGCCAAAACAAAAATCTTTTGGGATCTGGAGATTGTTGACAAGAGTCTAGACTTGTGTTGACTTGAATATTTTTCAAATCTCTTTGTGGTTTATAAATATCCTTGCAAGGAGAAACATTCTGTTGGTTTATTTATTGAAGCTTTTAGCTGGATTCACAACACTTCTTTCAAAATTTTGATAAACTTAAATTGTCTTTGGAATTTAGGAGTATTTCTTTTATCTCTACTAGTATACTTGCCTGGTAAGTTTTCTACATAGAAAAGATTAACTGATGGATCTTCAGACAATTTCTCCTATTATGATATCAGAGTTATATTTCTGGTTCCTGTCTGTCATCTTTTTCATTTGCTCTTCTCACATGGTCTCTGAGGATGCTGTCTTTGCTCTTATCATCCAGGTCACACAGGCTTCTTGTCTCTCTTTGACCTTGTCCCTTTGGGTTTTCTTCTATACTTTTCTCTTTGCTTTCTTATTTTATATCAAACAAGGTCTCATATCCTCTGATTTCTTGGATTTTTCCATGTAATTTTAATTATCCACTGGTCATTTTTATTATCTGAAAAAAAAAGTTAATGTAAGAATCTAAGGAAAGTTTTCTATTGGCTTAATCAGCCATTACCTATTAGATTCAAAGAGTGGAGACTGATTTCCCTTCGCTAATAGACCCACAATTTGGTGAATCCAATTCAACCTAGATATAGTGATATTCATTTAGGAGTTACACCATTTAAAAACTTAGTGAAAATATCATCATAAAATGGAATGCTTTATCATCAGTTGCCATCCAGATTCTCCTCATGAGAGAACTGAAGCTTTCACCATAGTAGAATGCTTTTCTATCGATTGGCTATTCTTAACTTTCAGAATTAAATATATACAAATAAAGCATCTGTTGTGGTTCAAATAGCTGTTTTCCTGTTCTTTGGTTATTTGAGTTCTCTTGTTCTATGATCATACGTTAGAGTTCTTGAATTGGCACATTTTAGATAACTGGGTACCTACTGATGTTTGCTGATTTTAAAAAGTTTAATTATCATTAATATACCAATGATGTTCAAGTATAAATTGGCTTCTCCACTTTTACAGAGGTATATGCCATCACATCTTTCTGTTCTCAGATGGTATGAAATGTTATAATTCTCTGTCACTGACCATATTTTATTCCAGACCTTTAAATTCTTAGTAATTTTCCTTCTCCTTTGAGTATAATTTTAGATACAAATCATGAATATTTACCCAGACTACCTAGAAAACAGCATGATTAATATCCGATTCTTTAAATATTCTAAATATTTAGCAAATTGATGCCAAAGATGTTATTATTTATTTGTGACTGAATTCTTAAAATTATGTCCCCTGAAAGTTTCTAGTTGAAGTAAATGTGGTGCTTAGATACGTTGTCTGAGTTATATTCATAGTATTGATAACTCTTATTATGTGACAGCAACCCTGCATATATTTAATTCTTTCTTTAAGAAAACTGTTTTACAGATAAGGCGGCTAAACTCACAGAGATAAATTGTTTACTCAAATTCAACTAGTGTATGGATGATTCATGATCTAAACCTGGATTTTTGCAACTGCAAAACTTGCGTTCTTTCCTCTATACTGCATTACCTCTCCATGATACAGGTAAGCCATCATCTCTTCAGCAGTCACAACTCCTGATTAATATCTAACTCTCTACCTCATTTTTCCTGTATAGATTGTTAATATGTGGCAGGACTAATGAACTTGGCACTATAAATTCATTTATTTAATCTCTAAGTGACTGATATAGATCACTGGCTGGTCATTAACACCATGGCCATTAAATTATGTTGTAAAGATGGCTGAAATGAATGAATCAGCTCCTGGATGGGGGCACAGGGCACAGTGTTTCCCATCCTTCCATGGTGATGAAACTCAGAGCACTTGGCATGGGGTCAGAAGCTTGAATTGAGACCTTACTGTATTACTTACTACGTGTGTGACATTGCACAACCCACTTAACCTCTCCAAGCCTCTTTTTTCACATCTGTTAAATAGAAGTACAGAGATAGTGCCCTTATAGTGTTGTCAAGAAGATTAAAAGAGATAATGTGTATAAAAGGGCATTATATTCTGAAGAGTACTCTATAACTTTAAGCTATAATTATTATTTTTATTAGAGCAGTATTCACCAATAAATTCTTATGATGCTAAGACTCCCTGAGAAAGAAAGAAAATGTGTTACATGTTACTGTTCTATTATTTAAATCTTCTTGCACTTGGTCTCCTACATTGCTTTACAGTCTGGATCATGCTTAACTTTCTGTTTGCAGCTTAATATCCTGCAAATGATTTATCACTTACTTTACCATCTGTGCCTTCTGCAAAATCTAGGTTACATTATAGGATTTTTGTGTATTTAGTGCCCTATGAAGATTTGACTAAGTATTTTTGGGATCTTGTAATGCAAGTTTAAGTCTTCATCCTTCTCTTTATAATATTTCTCAATATCTTGGTATGCACGAAAGGGAGTGTATGAATTACTCAATAATAATTAATAAGCTTTTGACTGGGACATATGCTAAATAAAATCAAGTCCCAGAGGGCAACACATGCAGCATGTTGCAAGTCTGTCACAATATGTATGATTTATGTATGTAAATACTAGGTCATAATCAATCTTCATTTGAAGAAATCACATATTTATAAAACAAAATAAGTCAGAATTTCAAAGTATTTCTGTCATCACCAACGTTGTTTGAAGCTATCCTACTCTACTGTGTCATTAGAATAATGTGTTATGGTGTTTACAAGAAAAACACTTCATACAGTAATTTTAAAGTAACATGAAAATGAAATATGGTATTGCTTTTTAAAAAATTAAGTCTTTTTTTCTTTTATTCCAAGTAAAATACACAGTGAACTGTAATTAAGAGGGGATTTGATGGCCCATTGACAAATTTTAGTGGGTCAATTTCCCATGGAAAAGTATACATAGTTGAAATACACAAAAATCTCTCAGTGTATTTTAATTAGTGAGATTTGATAGTATTCATTATAATAAATTATTTCAGCTGTAATGTTAAAACAGAGATGTAGCACACAAAGCAAAATTGAACAAAGGTCCAAATGGGATATTATTAAAATGTCAAAGTGGGTAAACAGATGGAGTTTGTATGGCTCAGTGGATTAGTCACCAGGCTCCATTACCTTGGGGACTCCAGTGAAATCCAGTCTCAGTAGAATGATCAGAAAGTAAAAGTAAGGGGTATATGCAGAAGCAAATAAATCATTTCACTTATGTTCCCAACTAAAACCCAAAAGTTTTTATTTATTTTCTTCTTTCTTTAATCACAAGACTACATGAAGATTACAATACCGCTACATTTGTTTTATCAGATACTGTTTTCCTCCACGGTTGTGTAAAAGGAAATAGGAGAGATTGAAAACTATGCAGATTTGTCATGCTCTTCACATAATGGAGCGCATGCAATACAGCGGTGGGATGAAAGCATGCACTCTCTCTGATGGAGCTTCAGCACAATGCATGAGCATGTGGGAGGTACCACTCAAAAGCAGTCACTTTGTAACAATCCCATAAAGAAGAAATTAAATTTTTTTTACTGCCTTTCATCCTGGTCAGCTCCCTAAAGCAATTACTACTACCTGCTCTTTTCAGACACAAATTGAAATGTAGCCATTTACATTTCCTCGAAATTTTAATAAATCACTTTGACTTTTATCATGGCTGTACAGTTTAGCACATATCCTACCTCACGACCTGTGCTGTTAAGATGCAAAACACAAACATATATCCTGCATGAAAAATTAGAATTGGTAGGAAGTTCTTCCCCAAGATCAGACAGAAACACTGCTCATGGTAAAAAAAAAAAAAAAAAAAAAGTAATTGCATGTTACACACTAGAGTTTGTGGAGTATGCTTTTTGGATGATTTTTTGGTGAGAGCTCAGAGCTGTTTGGGTGGCACTCTACTACATAAAATAAACACTTGATGAATGCAGATTCCCCCATATAAGTAGCTCTTGAGATAGCAGCTGCAGTGTAATTGTGCACCCATTATTACTCTAGAGACGGAAGTCAAAGCAAGCTAACAGAATAAGATGATACAGCCCAGTCTACTCAGAGTACCATGTTGATTTTTTTTTTCTTTCGGAAACATAGATAAGCACAAGCTTCTACTAAAATTTAGGCTCCTCTTTGAGAATTCTTTGAGTCCATCGGTAATAAATGTGTGTGTGAGTGAGTGGGTGTGTTTGTGTGTATATATGGGGTTTTCCAGAGAATCAGAACAAAGAAAACTGATATATATTATTCTAAATATATATGACAACATATTGCAGTAAAGGACTAAATTGAAAATAGGAGTCTCTTATTGCTACACTGTGCCAATTATATTACTACATTGTTTCCTCACTGCAAGACTGATAAGAATCTACAAGCTCCCAGAGCCTAAGGGACTTGAACATGCCTGGTGAAAATTGGAAATCAATAGGAGTCTATAATCGCTAGCAAACAGCCTCATTTTCATTGGGGTAAAGATGACAGGCATCACAGAGCTTGTACAAAGCTGTCGCACACATGTGGCCAAATAACGCCCTTTCTCTTCAGCCTGCCTTGAGCTTTCCTTGATTGGACACACCTGATTTTTGGTTTGTTTTTTAACACGGCCCTTTTTTTATAAAAGAAAAGTGAACTATTCCTTCATTTTAGCAACAAAAGAATCATAAATCTTTGTATGAACTTGTGCTAATTTGATATTTTTCTGAATTTACTCGGAACAGGAGAATTTGGCGCATCTGCACTCCTGGTACCAAATGTGCAGATGTTTCCAGGCTTTCTGTCAACTCACCATAAATTCATCTCAGTTCTGGCTTGAGGTAAACTCCATTTCCAAAGCTAAGGGGTAATGCAGTCTCCAGGGTGATTTGGTTTTGCCCCTTGTCTAAGCACACTATACCTATTCAACATGAAAATGAACATCGCTATCCACTAGGGGCCAAGCTAAACTAACTACAGCAATACTTTGGTTTGTGAGTATAATTCGTTCCGGAAACAAACTACTCGTATTGCAAGACATCACTCGTTTACCAAGTTAAAATGTATTAGAAATGTTTGCTTATCTTGCGGAACACTCGCAAACCAAGTTACTCGCAGTCCAAGATTTTACTGTGTTTCATTTCACTGTAAAAGCCTATTTTTTCCCACTTGAAATTATAGACATTTGTTGTTCTTGATTTTTAGCCTATTACATGATTTGTCCAATTCAAAACTGTCCTGAGCTCTCTAGCTGAGACAGAAAGGCACAGTTCAGTGATATGAATGTGCAGTCACTATGAAAGACATGAATGCTTATACCCATAGAAAGGCAGGAGTGCTCTCTGTGACAGCCTCCCTGAGACAAACACAGAAAGAGATGTCACTCTTCAGGCAACAATGCCTTCAGAGGATTTTAGAAATGTAAACCAAAGTGAGCTTCACAATATTCATGACTATCCTGTCCATTTTTTGAGTACAGGAGAGTGTACTGAGTTTGATGTGTGCTCAGGTCAGTTCTCAAAAGACAATGCATAGCCAAATGGCAATCTTTTTCTAACATTTTTACAAATATAAAATGTGCTAAGATGCCACCTTCTCAGTGGAAAGTGAGTAAAGATTGTAAGTGTTGCCCATGTGGGATGACAAAACATGCCTGGATTTTAGAGCTTTTTTGAGGTTGAGGTGGTTCTATCTTGAAGGTTCTATGAATCACTATTAATAGTTTTCAGAGAAATTGGGACTTAACTTATTGAATGAGGTACAGGTTAATAGTTACCAATGTTCCATTGTCCACAAAATTCAGATTTAAGAGAAAATGGCTTTTCCTACAAGTTGACTTTTTCTTCTACACTGCATATGTTCAAATAATTTAGTTTGTTGAAAGGAAATATTGATTCAAAATAGAGATGAAACAAAAAAGAATATCCAATATGGCATTTTATATGGATAACACAGTAAATAAATATTTGGGTTTTTGAAAGGCATACAGTATTTTCCAGAGTTTTATGTATACCCCATCTTTCAGTATCTTGGACGTATACAATGATTTCTTCTTTAGAGAAAGCTGCCTGCTACAAATTCAGGTATATTCTCTCAAGCGTGCGAATTCCACAGGCACAGCCTAGTTTCCAGCATAAGCAAAATGGACATCAACCTGTGGACTCTGATTTGGTATGAACTTAAGGATTTCTCTGCCAAGGCTTTCAGAACTGACTTTCGTTCACCCTCTGGGCTTGCATTCTTTCACAGGAATACTTGCCTTGTTCAAGTAGAGCTATCTTTCTCAACACAGCTTTCATCCTGTTTATCTTTTACTCACACTTACCAGTGGTTCCTCCACTGCAGAGAGTGGGTGGAGGGAGTCAACATATTAAGCATTTTTAGAATGCCCCTGACAGGCTTCATCATATCTTCCTAATTTTATTTCTCCTACATCTCAACAGCATCAGTGTAAACAAACATCTTACACTTGTATCAGTCTGAGTCATTCGCCACTCTCCACGATTTATCAAATTCCTACCTTATAAATCAGGCACCTCACCAGTCTGGCACACAGCAGATGCACAATAAATATGACTGATGAATGAAAGGATCACACAAACTGAGGTGACACCATAGCCACTTCAAACTGATGCCCAAAGGGCTTCCTCCTGCAACTTGGAAACCTCTAAGATTTCTTTTTATCTGGTTCCTAAGAACACCTCCTAAGAAAATTGACAACATATATCCATTTTACAACTATGAAATTTATAATTAAAAAAAAAATAAGTGTTGGGCGACCGGGTGGCTTAATTGGGTAGAGCACGTGTTCTGATCAACAAGGTTGCTGGTTGGATTCCCCCAGGAGATAATGGGCTGTGCTCCCCGCAACTAGATTGAAAACGGCTACTGGACTTGGAGCTGCGCAGTACTCTCCACAACTAGACTGAAGGATAATGACTTCACTTGGAGCTGATAGTCCTGGAAAAAATGCTCTGTTACCCAATTTATAAAAAAAGTGTGGATGTCATCTCCTCTTCAGGGAAAGAGGGTGCTTTCTGTCATATGAAGCAATACATCTAATGTATTTTGATAAATCATTGTTTAAAGTTCCATCTTTACCATGTAGATTCTCAGACATCCTCAATTTGGGATATTGAGTAAGTTTGAGTAAGAGGTTTCTGGAAAGAATGTATTTTTTGCCTAGGGAAAAGGCAAAATACCAATGTTTGGTTGATTGTGTAAAATCTAAGAATATATTTTTGTCTAGTTTTATTTCTGCTCTTTATTGGAGACATTCAAATACGCACACATACACACACACACCCTAACAAAAATAGTTCTGAGAGAGACTAATCTTCTTTGACAAAAATATTAGTTAATATTTGTAGCTTATTAAATTTTCCTTAGTTAGTATTCCGATAACCCTGTGCTTATTGTTAATTGTTCAACTTATATATTATTATCCATACCAAACTGATTCAAAATATATTATGTTAAAAATAAATTGTTATTGGGTGATTTTGTTTCTTCATAAAGTCCTGTGTTTGGCATCTTCACATTTTCCAAAATATATGTGTGTATCAGAAATGTCATTATTCTACATATCTTTTTAGTGTGGTTTCCTTTTGATATTGTATATACACTGCATCATTATTTTATGGTAATAAGTAACTGTAAAAATAGACTTAAAAAAATTTTTTTTTAAATAATAAAATAGGGTATTCTAATGGAAAGGCAAGGATATAGGGCAAGAGACTATCTCACATTTCAGTTCATTAGGCTTTGGCAGAGCCCAACCAAGGCCAAATTCATCTAGGATGCCCCATACCTGTGAGCATCTCCATAAAGTCAAGTAAGCAAACCCAAATGGACACCTTAGATCAAACTTTTAAAAATGTTAACATTGAAAAAGATGTTTATTTTATTGGCACCACAGCAATACGGGGAATCACTTTGAAATATATCAAATGGGAAATAATTTGTTTTAACTTCATTTTATTTGATGTTTATAACTAATCCTGATTTTTGTGAACTTGCTTGTGAAAGTCAGTACTTTCAAATCTATAAAGCAAAGGTTTACTACAATGAGATACAACCTCTCTATCCACAACTTTCCTGCACACACAAATTCTCCCAACAGGCAAACATGCTTTAAACTTCTGCAAAGCTTCATCATATTTTGCTTTCCATTAAAACTTTTATACTCTTTTTAGGAAGCTTTACCATGAAAACTCATATATTGATAGCCCAACTCTGAACACTGCTGGTTTGCTTATGAATATTAGACTTTTGATCAAAGGGTTTGGTAGTTTTGAGTTAAAATCTTGACCTGAATAATATATTAATGATCACTCATATAAAACACATTCAGCAAGGTAACATTAAATAGGGTTTCGCTAAAATATGTATATTGGTAGTTGTATTTGTTTTAGGCATTAAAAAACAAAGGTTGACTTTTTTATGCATGTAATTTAAACAAATTATTCTGAGAAAGGATGCTTAATAAAAATATTTTAATTTAAACACTATACAAAAAGTAACCAAAAATAGGTAATCAAATTTCGCTACTTGAAAAATGCTGTTTGTTAATATTGCCTTCCAAGATACACGTGTTGTTTTCTTCAGTTAAAACAGAGCTATGACACCAGAGTTGTGGAGTTCACAAATATTGACTATAACATGATAGCTGTATGTATTTCATATACAAAAACGTCCTACTATAATGCTAATGTTCTTTTTTATATATATAATGCAGAAATGAAAATGATACAGTAGTCGCTGATAAGAATGAGTTGTAATAAACACGGCTACCACTTGATAAATATGTTTAAAACTTCTAGTTTTTGCATATTTATGAAAGTGGTAAGATTGAATTATTTCAGAAGACTATGTATAATGTATATGTCATTAAATCAGAAAGTTTCCTTGTTCCATACTCTGGTTCAATAGTGACTAAGTATAGAGTAAAAGTTCTACTCTTTGTAAAACATACAGAAATTGTTTAGTTTACTTTGGAGAGAATCCAGAATAATTCCCAGGCCGCCTTCTCCTCCGAACTTTTGTAGTAGTTGCCTGTCCACATACCATTCATTTTATATTTAGCATATGCTGCCTTGTTTTTTAAGTTACTTTTTAAAATTTGAAGTGTATATACAAAATAAAAATGTCTATGAAATTAAAGATAGACAGAAATACAAAAAAAAAAAGGAGGGCCGGCCGAATGGCGCGGTGGTTAAGCGTTGGCTTCAGAAGCCAGCGGCCCCGGTTCGGTCCCACATATGAGGGCCAGTGACACTGCCCTCAAAAACAAAAAACAAACAAACAAAAAAGAATGAGTTGTACACTCTAGAGTAGACTGGCGATTTGTGCCTTGGGTTAGGAGTTCTTGGATTGTCATTTAATTATTACCTTTTTGTGGCTCAACTCACTGATATTCATCTCCTTCTTGTCAGCCCCTTCCTGCTGTAGCAGGCAATGGAGCCTGCTGTGCGCCGCAGACCTGTGCCTCTGCTCCTGGGCTTTCTTTCACCAGGTGCTTCGCCGCCTCTGCTCCGCTATGTGCCCATCTTCATCTTGCTGATGCCATAAAAGAAAGCGGCCCTGTTGTGTGGACATTGAGAGTAGAGGCTGGACCAGAGGCCGAGCACTGAGCAGCCAAGGAGGTGGCGGCTTCTCAGAGCCTGCCAAACTTTCCTCCCCATTCCAGCCGTGCCTCCCCCTCTCTAGGTGCCCTACTGAAGATCAGCGCCATCCCTTTCTCTGAGGATTTATCATTCCCGCTGTTTCCTCCAGGGGGTGCAGAGGGCAGCCCAGGTGGACCCAGGACAGGCCTGCATGCACCTGGGAGAGAAGAAGGGAGCAGCAGACTCCAGGGCCTGCACCTGTGTAAAAGACAAGACCTCCGCACTGCTTAAATGACCCGGACGACGAGACCAGAGCTGTAGCTCGGGTCTTTTCCTGGGAGTTGGGTAAGGCTATTGTGCTACAGGCCCCCATTAAGGAAAAGATGGGGGATGTCGAAGAGACTCTGGTCCAAGTGGCTCTGTGTGTGTCCATTCTTCTATTGGGCTGTCGAAACAGTCATAATGCATTTTTGCAACGAAAAACATATGTCATGACTTTTCCAGCAACCCAATAGGTCTGGGGCTTTGGGGCATTTGGGTAAAGTATTGTTCTCCAACAGTAACCTCCCCCACTCACCACCCCACAGCCAGCTGGCCCCTTTCCCCCTCTCAGTCTGCCCTGCTTATCTCCGAGCCTCGGAGGACCCCAATCCATGAGAGAACAGAGCTCCAAGGGCCTCTCACCTCCTCCTCTCTCGTGGACCCTCTCCTTCCTCACCCCATTTCTGCTTTGCCCTGGGCTGGGCTCCTCAGCCCTTCAGGGCCTGCAGTAAGTTTCCTCAGGGAGTATTCTGAAAAACTTAGTCTTCCCTGATTCCCTGGCCCTTGTACTGTTTAATGTCTATAAGACTCCAGGACTGATACCTTCCTCTTCACTACCACTGACCTCAGAGGCCCTGCTATGTTGTGCTCTCCTGCCCCTCACACACACATTGGCTCCTCTGAGGGTGGGGAGCTCAATTTCGTAGAAAGGACTTGGTATTGTAGGGAATGCAGAGGCACACCTAGGCTCCTGTCTCTTTGTATAAACTGTTAGGCCATGGGGGGGAAAACTCATTGAGATGAAATTTCTACTAGGCCAGCAACACAGAGATTTTAATTTGAAATTAAATGAGGTTTTTAAAAAGTTAATATGGGCCAGCCGAGTAGCGAGTTGCTTAAGAGTTGGCTTGTGAGTGCCAGCTCTGAGAAGCAGGGCCCGGGTTCGGATCCTATAAGAGGGCCAGTGACGTTGTGCCTTTATAGCTAAGATGGCGAACAACAGCTCAACCAGGAGTTGGGCTGCCGTGAGTCACCGGCAACAGCGTAGGCTACAGTGGGACTGCAGTGCGCTGCTGTGAGCGGCCGTCAGCCACCATGAACGGCCATCCAAGGACCAGTGAGTGACTGCCTCTCCTGGGTAGAGCATAATGATCACAATACCAACATGGGCCAGTGAAGTGATGTCCTCCACAACTAGACTGAAGAGACAAGCAACTTGTCTGTTCCCCTTCCCCGATTCTCCAATGCTGTTCCCCTTCCCCCAATTCCCCAATAAACTCTTTAAAAAAATGTTAATATAATATTTCTCACCCACCTGAATTGAAGAGGGAGATTCAGGCTCACTCCATGTGGTAGCCAGGGAGTATTTCTTTCATGTCAGAAGACATGGTCAGAGGGAGGGACCATGTTTGTCTTGTGCAGTTTCCACAGTGACATAAAGTAGGCAATTACTAGGGGTTAAACAAATGAGTGAGTGGATCAACACATTAGCACAAATGTCAGTACTGAATTAGTTAGTTATTATCCAGCAGAAGGCATGGAGTAAGACCAATAAGTTTGGAGGCCAGAAAAGAAAATTTCCTGAATTGTAGAGGACAGGAGACAAATGGGCAGCACACTGCACCCCTAGGCTGCAAACATGCTGATGAAGGGGCAGGAACTTGTTTCACCTTGATGTTCTGCATGGAGGTGGCTGTGATGGAAGGCATTGGGTAGAGCTGCCAAAGACAGTTTGTTCTGACTCGTATCAAAGTGATGCAAGGCAGGGTTGGAACATTGCTCTGAAAGGAGACCTTCCAATTTTAGCCTTTTAAAATAAATACCTTGGAAATTTTTTGCAAGTATGCAAAGGCCTGTCTCTTTGGCTACAAACATTTTCTTCTTAACCCCTTTTTTCTATCTTTTTTTCTCCTGTTCCTCTTTTGAGCAAATATGAGCTCAAAATCTCTCCATCGCGCACTTGGAACTGAATTGGGCAGCTGGTAGCTGGTAAAGGTAATAGGAAAAGCCCAGAATAAAAGGTGTGTAGGAAAGGTTTTTCAGTCTTTTTGTCCAGGCGGGGTTGGCTACAACTTTTTTGCCCAGCACTATCAGAATTCTTGCAACTGCCAGGCCAGCTGAGACAAGGACCCTTTCTACAACCTGGGCTAGAAAGTCATATGCAGGCCTTGAAATAATCAATTGAAGCACCTAGTACAGTGTTGATTTCCCACACATTCAGACACCCCCTCCATTCTATCCCCACCCCCTTCCTAGGAAACTCACCAATATCTTCTCTTTCATGAAAGAGCAACATATGATCAAATAATTCACAAGACAAGCTACAGCTTGCAACAAGGTATAATTAAAAGGTGTCACATATTTACCAACTGGCTCACCTGTAGCTCAGCATATGGGACTAGAAAACTCCTTTACTCTGCTGAAAGAATCCAGCTGCCTGCTGAGAAACCCGTGTCAACCTGACAGTGTCTGGTTTAATTACTTCAAACTTAAAATAATTAATAAGTTCCTCGTTTTCCAACAGGAAAGCACTTAACACTGTTCAATAAAATAATTCCTATTCTATAGAACTTGCTGCAGCTAGAAGTTGTTTTTATGTCTTTTATCCTGTAACTTTGGGTAAGTTTACTGCTGCACATTTGAAATGATGTTTTAATGCTGGGCCTCCCACAGGAATTTGAGTTCCCATCATTACATTTTTTCTAGCAAATCCAGTCTTCCTCCAGTGCACCAGGGAGAGAGAGCCCTGCTTTCTTCTCCTCCTCCCCTTACTAATCTTTCTGAGTCACAGCTTCATTATAAATGGTCTAAGGAGACTTGCAGCCTCCAAACCTGACTATTTGCTTAAAATAAATTTAGGAAGAGGGTGTGGGGAGGTGGATGAATAAAAGAAAAAAATTACGCTAAGGAAAGGAAGCCTGAAAAACAGAATCACAGAAAATAAACAGCAATGAAGTGTGGGTAAATGGGCCTAAACTTCACTTTGCTCTCTAGCGAGCTTTCCATTAGGTATCCTTACAGATGCCTCCATGAGGTGTATGAAGACACAATGCAGCTAATCTAAGTTTTAAAATTGTTTAAACAAAGGTTTTTAGGCTGTAAGTGAACTTCCTTTCAAGGAGAGTTGTTTTATTTTTCTTTTTTTTTTTTTAGCTGAGCCGTCCTGCCACCTGTTGGCAGCTCAACGGCAACTCAGCTCGGGCTGGCATCGAACCGCCGTTGCTCAGAGCTCAGCTCGCACTCTTGAGCGAGCTCTTAACCAACTGAACCACTCGGCCGGCCCTCAAGGAGAGTTGTTTTATTTGACAAGGCAAAATGAAGAGCAACTGAGGAAGCTGTGGTTTCTCAAAGGTTGTATGTTTGATATCTTCCCTAAAAGAAACTATTCATTCCATCCTGAGTGAGTCATTTTTAATAGAAGATTTATTGTTGAGAGTTCTGTATAGTTATTAAAAATGGGGGAGGGGCTGGAGGAAGAGGGGATAAAAGGTGAAATGGCAGCAGGGCCTGCACCAGGGGCTAGCTGAGCAAAAGCTCTTGGCTCCAGTTCACCATTCTCAAACTTCAGTATGTGCGTGGAAGTCCCTTCACAGCCTGTAAGCATGCTCAGTGCTAGGTCCCATCCCCGAGGGTTTCTGATTCAGTAGGTCGGCAATGGGACTTGGAATCTGCACCTTTCCTAATGACTCCTGTGTTTCTGGTGCCTGTGATCCCCACCCCACACTTTGAGAAACTGCTGTTATCAGGGACTCTGCAGGGGTGGGATCCCTGAGATGACCTGACAACCTCCCATGCTGCCTGCCATTCAAGGGAAGCAAATGAGATTAACAAACAGTTATTATGATCAAGTGTTCTTAAATGAGAAAGCAAATGTTTTCTGTGCCTTTCCAACAACATAGGCTAGCTATCTGTCAGCAGAGGCAGTGACATCAAAAATCCTTGCTTCATTTGTTTCAAAATCCTGCTCGCTCCTTTGGGGAGAAAAAAATCCATAAATAATTGGGGAAAACCTGTCCCTTGGTATTCTAAATAATGTATTTGTTAGAAGTTGTGATGAGATGTCCTCATGAGTCCATAGATCTTCCACAGGAAAGGAGCTTTTTATTGCACCTTCCTTTGTTGGAGGTATTGCCCAGTTGTCTTTACAGGGGCTGGACTATGAAAGAAACCCCTCTCTGTCCACATCCATCACTGCATAAGCCCCACCAGCAATGGGTCCTGACGCTATCCAAAGGGATGAGGAATCCCACTTTTGGCAGAGGGATGCAAGCCCTGAGGGCAGTGTTGGAATCCGGCTGGCATTGTTTCAGACATCGAGAAGAGGAAGTGAAACTCTTTGGTCTCAGTTTCTCAATACCCTTTTCATTATGATGAAAAACATTAAATAAAGCACATACTCTTGCTCAAAGAGGGGAGGAATCTCCACTTTGGACAGATCTGTGTTGATAGTAATGATGAGTACACATCAAACTCTCCAGAAGAGCAGAAGTTACTCCTTGCTAGAATCCGGGTTTAGACACTATGGCTTTGGCAACAAGCAGCTCAAGGCTGAAACCCAACTTTGCCCTTTACTGTCTGTCTGATTTGGGGCCTGTCATTTACTTCTCTGAAGGTCAGTTTATCAATAAATTGAGACTAATAGCTTACAGTGCTGTTATGAGGATTAAAGGAGAATCTTCAATATAGTGCCTGTACAAGGTAAAGGAATAAAACATGCTAGTTATTCTCACTCCCCTATAAATCCATGAGGCAGGGACTATGCCTCTGCAGTTGATCACTGTAATCCCAGTGTAGATTGTGGCATGTGATTCATCCTCCGTAAATACTTTTTGAATGAAGGGAAGAAGGAAGCAAGGTAGAGAGGAAAGAAAGAAGACAGTATAGACTTTGGAAGATAAAAGAACTCTATTCAAAGGCAAAGAATGAGAATGAGAAGTGTTCAGAAACCATATGTTGGCCTCGGCTATGCTGTAATAACAAATTACGTATAACGAGGCATGATCAAACAATATGGTGAATGTTTAAATAAAAATAAATGCATTACAGTAAAAGACACATTGCCATTAATTCCCCTCAAAATATTCCCCCTCACTTCGAACACACTTATCCCATCGTTCTCGCAACTTTCTGAAGCAGTTCTGGATGTCCTCTTTTGTGATTGTCTTTAGTTGCGCTGTTGTGGCTGCCTCAATGTCCTGAATCGATTCAGAACATTTACCTTCCATGGACATTTTGACTTTGAGGAAGAGCCCAAAGTTGCATGGTACCGGATCCAGTGAATAAGGTGGATGAGAACATACATAATGTTTTTGACAGAAATTACTGTATACCAAAAGCAATGTGTGACACAGAGTGCTGTCATGATGGAGGATGATTTACAGCACACTTTCAAACCTTCTCTCAACCGTAGTTCACACCCAACTGCACCAAACAATGTGAAACTTGTCACACACTGTTACTAAGGTTCGACGTGCCACTTCCTGTATTGAAGATCCCTGCCTTTCTGTTGGTTGGCACTGCACAGCAGCATTCACCAGAAAGCTTCCATGTCACACATGGCTTCTGATATGGGAACTTCTGCCAAATAAAAGCATTACAGTGTATCTTCATTCACCTTATTCACCGGATCTTGAACCATGCAACTTCTGGCTCTTCTCCAAATTCAAAATGACCATGAAAGGCCAATGTTTTGAATTGATTCAGGACATCAACGCAGCCACTACACTGCAACTAAAGACATATGCATATATACTTTCTTGCTCACAAAAATTCCTTTGCAGGTCCAGTGAGGCAAGGACCTGTTCAGATGCCATCGGGTGGTGCTAGCCTCTCATGATGTGTCTTCTGGTAAAACTGTGGTGGGAGAAGAGAGCTGGAGAGCCATGTTTCAGCCTGTGAGTAATATTTATAACTTATATTCAGGTTCACATGGCTACCCAGATGCAGGGGGAGTAGGGAAGGGAATGGGCTATGTGCCAAGGGAGGAGGGGAGGCACAAACACAGGGGAGAACTGGTGGTATCCACCACATCATGTGTCCTGGTTCCAAAGTCTAAGGAAAGGCAGTTGGCAAAGCATATATATATGAAAATATATCCTGAAAAAAATCAACAAAAATATATTAAACAGTCTTGTTTCATTTTTTATTTTTTTGCTTTTTAAAAATAATCTCATGGGATTTTTCCCTTGGCATCTGGTATGTGCAGGTGCATAGGAAAGATCTCAAAAAGTACATTATAGTGTGAATTGAGTCAAACTATTAGTCTTGCTCTCCCTCCCTCCCACCCCCTCCCTCCCTCATTCCCACTCTTGATCGTTCCTCTCACATAGACATGCAAACACATACTACAATACCCACACCTTCTCTTACTCTGGGTTAGATAAGAATCTACCTTAACCTAGACCCTAGGAGAACAAAGAGTTACAAATGTTGGCATGTGACATTTACCAAGATGCAAAGGCCTATTAAGGATGGATACTCTCCCTGAAAAAAAGACTTCATTCTCATTCCACTGGATAAATAAAACATGAAAGCTTTGATTTTGAGTTAACAACTGACTTGGACTTGGTTGCTACATCTGGGACAATTAAATTATGGCAGCTATTTCTTTGGGTGACCTAAATTCAATGAAGATAGCTGCACAATTAACTCACTAAAATATATCAGTATCCAAATTTGGCAGCATAACCCAGATGTAATCTGCTCACAGACCACCTCAAGTCAGTTCTGGTGATTTATTATAGTTTGCAGGATTCTTAGACTAGAATTAGTCTCTTTTTTTGGTCATAAATTTCTGAGCAGACTATCAGAACTTTTAATGCCTTAGAATTAATGTACTGTAGCTCTAATCCATGCACAGTGTTTTAGCTAGCTTCATGGTGGTGAATAAACAACTTCCAAAATCTCAGTGACTTACAGCAACATTTCTCTTTGGCAACCATGGGTCAGCTGTTGCAGTGCGGTTCAACCTTCTGACTCCCGGACTCAGGTTAGTATTAGGATTACGTTTTGATTTAAGAGCAGCTCTTTGTTGAGATATGCCATTCTCACAGCAAAAAGCTTATGGAAACACACACAATGCTTCTTAAATCTGCACAGATGTAGCCTGCGTCATGTCCACTCACTTGCCATTGGCTAAAGTTGTTCACTTGGCCAAGGAATAGAGAAGTATACACAAGACACACTTCAAGGTACATCCTCCTTGTAGGTGGGGAGGTGTAAATTTTTACTGGAAGAAAGGGGGCATATTTGAGAACAACAATACAGTCTACCCCCGTAAGTAACCTATGCTGAATCTGTCTCATGTTAATATTCCCTACGGCCTGGCACAGGTGTCCAATGAATATTTATTAAATCACATTGAATATTCATCGTATTGAATGAATATATCATTTCAGTTTAAGTCAGTCATCTGAAAGAGTATTTTGTTATTATATCTATCACCTCTATTATCATCAAACGATATTTTTTTAATTAGCATGTATACCTAGTATTTATCTGAGTGTTCTATAGGTACTAATAAATTTTATTGATTACCTTTAATAGTTTAACAATCTGAAAGAGAAAAATGATAGAAAATCATTCTAAAAAAATTAGCATACATACTCATAACATACAACTCACAATTTCCTTTTTGAAAATACTGTTGATAATGCCAGTCAAACCCTGAAAAAAAGGAGAACTTATTTTTTCTGAGAATTGTCTCTGAGATTTAAAATTGTATTTCTTCTGCTAGAAGCATTTTGGAGGGAAAAACACCAGAAATAATCAGGAAGATATGAATGATTCCCTTTCCATAATGAACTCAGAAATTAGAAGTTGTCTTGAATCTGCTGATTTTGGAGGCACCCACTGAAATAGTTACAAAGTTCAAATACAAAATGAAGATTGCATGTCCAGCCTGGATGAATATAATACAAGTTCCGAATACATTTGGGGAAGGTTTGGTTATGCTGCTTTTGGATAAAAGTTCAGGCAAAATGAAATTCTGAGACCTGCCAGGCCTGTCTTAGGGATCTGGGTACAGAGACTACACTGCAACACCCTCACTATCACAGAAATCACGCCTTTTAATTTGCATCTATTTCAGGAGTTGGTCACGGGCAAATTCATCCATCCACAACCTGGCTTTTCCTCAAAGATACCAGTATGCTACACATTGCATGACAAGAATCAGGACTAATACCTTTATCCTGTAAAACAATGCAATCCTCTCCTAATTGTAACTGGAAATTGTACCAAAGTTATCATGTGTGCTCCGTGAGTTTGTGAATTAATTTACTATGCTGTTAAAATCCCAGCGTCTCTTATCACCTGCCTCTTTGAAGATTCAAGTTTGCATTACTCACGCTGCCCCTGTCAGCTGCCAACTGCTTGAGCTGGAAGCATCTAAGAAGTGAATCCTTGAGCTGAGAAATTCCACCTGGGGGAGAAGACGCAGCTTTGACTTGCAAACATGGCCCAGGAACCCAACATAGCTATCTGGAGAACCACCTGAATCATCGATCCATAAAACCATCATGAAAGTCAATGTCTCCTCCAGCACAGATCAGAGTCAGGCTTAGATAAAATGCTGTAGGAAATGATAACCCTGTTCTCTGAGCATGGACAAGACTAAGGCACCAGTTGGACTGTACTGGAGGAAACCTGTGCAAACACTAACCTGAAAACAATAGTCCGAAAAGCCAAGCAAGCCCTTTGTTTTGAAATCCTTTCCTAAATATATGTGACTTATGCATTTAAATTTTGATGTTACTTTTGAGTAAGTAAGCCAGCATCGCTGATTAAAAGAATATTTATTTTCTACAATGCCACCATAAGCCACATACATTTGCCTGGCTGCCAAGTGATAATTAATTTCCTAGTGTGCACTGCCTGTCTCCAGGCTTCCACGGAGCTACCTAGTATTTCTCATTAAAATGAATCCTGAAGGCACTTTGTTATTGTTCAGTCTCAGAAAAATATTGGCGGGGTTTTCTTTTTCCCTCTGACAACATCGTTGTTTTCTAAATGTTAAGTGTAAAAGAAATTTTTGTGCATCTTTGAAGAAGTCCTTATCAATAATTCATTCACAATCACAAAGGAGCAAAATAGCTGGGTGGTCGAAACTATATAGCAATGTTAGGAAAATCACATCTGCTCTTAGCTCATCATATTACTGAGATAAAGCTCCATTGAAGAAACAATAACATCCGCAAGTCCATGGGTCTCTCTTTGTGTTCAATTCAGCTGTGTTTTTAAACTGAGCTTTAGGGGGTGTTTTACCAACATTTCAGATGACAGCACCAGGGTGTGGGCACTCTCACATGCATTTTTGTTTATTAAGATGCCTACTGAAAGAGCAGAGTATTTGTGCAGTGTTCTACCTTTGCCTCCTATAATGGATAATTATCTCCTAATATTGGAGTTTGTTTACCTTATTTTTTTTACTATGCGCATCAGGAAGAGATCACTCCTACTCTGTGATATTCAATGCACAGCCAAGTCTATTGCCAGTGCTAAATAAATATTAAATAATAAGAGTCATATCATTTATGCAATGAACGTCTATTTCAAAAAAAAGAATACAATGAAAACCTATTACACATTTGCCAAAGACATCCATACAGAACTCAGATATAAAAATCAGACTCTCCATTTTACTTTTAGTGTCACATGAAAAGTCCTTGCTCTTTAATTATTCCAACCATAGTTTAAAGAAAACAGCCATTAGCTCTTTTGTTAAAACATTCTTCTACTCTCCTCATTGGTTTGAAATTTAATAATGACAGTGGTATTCTGTGTCATGGCATTGAGTTTTAAAATCACTGAGCCTTATTCCTGAAGTCTAAGGTAACAGTTAAATGTGACATAGAGTGCATATAGCAAACTGCAGTATATTTTCTTAATGTCAGTGGACATTTTAGAGTTAATGTTATTTTAGAAACTACAAAAAGAAACAATATTGGTTGAGTCATGCTTATAAATTCACATCAGGAAAGTTATCTCTTGGCACACTCAGAAACCCTTTCAAACTTCCTCTGGTCATCACATGAACATCCTTTAGTATGTATGCTTTTTAGTCAAAAGCAATGAAATCTTATTTATTCTGAAATAAATATTTAATATTTCTTTAATCTCAAATCCACAGCAAAATTTAACATTGTGCAAAATTAGTTACTGAATAAAAAATTCCAATCATATCTCATAATTTACTTTCTGGGTTCTCTCAGCATTGGTAGGCAATCTTGGGGTGTGACTAACACTAAAATTAGAAAGGCAAATTTTACTCTGTTTCATAGAAACATGAAAAACCTCAATCAAATGTCTAACAAACTGAGAAACATGAATAGATTAGAACTGTGTATTATATTATTTCAAGACTAAGAGACATAAGTATTAATAAATCATTAATGGTCCACAAACTAAACTAAGCGAAATATACCTCATTATTTTGTCAATCAGAAATTAGTCTGATATAGAAATGTATATTGATCAAATTCTCTCAATGGCCTCAGATATTAATATGAATGACAATAGTTATCATTTGTTGAATAATTACTGTATGTTGGGTTTTACTTTAGGGGAGATTTTATACACACACACACATAAAATCTGAATCTTTACAAGAGTCTTTTGAGACTAGTATTAATATTATTATCCTCATTTTTCAGTGGAGGAAACTAAGTTTCGAACATGTTATATAACTTGACATAGCCAAAACAGTATGGCCAGGATTTGAACCTATGTCTGTCCTACTCAAAACCTGTGTCCTTAAACATGACTAGGTGATAGAACTGTCAGAAATCCTAATAGTCGATTGGACAACCACATCTAAAGAATATGGATCTATGTTATTAGTATTCCCCCAGAGAAAGGTCTTTTACCCACAGATTTTCACATTTGGCCTTACCTGGTTCAACATTTTTTTTTTTTTTTTTAATCATTAGCTTTATGAAGATATACTTTTCAAATTTACATATGACACAAGCCTGGGAGGAATAGATAGCTAATGTATTGGATTATGAAATCCATTTTGAAAAGAGCTCAATGAAGAAATAATGAACCCAAACTAGATAGTTAATAGGGAGGAGCGTAAAGGGGAAGACCTATCTTAATTTTGGTTGTAGTGTGTAAAAAAAAAAAAAAAAAAAAAAAAAAAATCCTACGGATTTTAAATGGCCACAGATAGCATGATAATGCAACCCAGAAATTAAACAGAAAGTTCATTATGCAGACAGAGGAAAACAGTTCTATCATGGTACTTTGTTGGGAAATATGTACATGACAATTTTTCCAAGAAGGACATGATACAGCTTGTGAAGGTGAGGAGTGGGGACCCCTTGCAGTTTTCAACCAGATTAGATAATATCAGTTTCGCTATGGAAGCTCTCTGAAATTACAGGGGCCTAGGCCACTTCCTTCTGACAGCCCCTAACACAACCCCCACCCTGGGATATGGTAGATCTTTCAAGGCTTCTGCTGATGTATTTTGAAAATGCTTCTCCAGTGATTCTGGTCCTTTTCTATTCGTCTTGCATCTTATCCTCCTACAACCATGACTGAACCACCCTCAGCCTTTTGCAATATCCCAAGTAAAAGCCATTTATTGCATATATTAAGGTTGCAAAATTAAAATAAACAATAAAAATCATGTAGTAGAAGAAAGAAGCCAATGTATCATTTGTATACAGCAGCCAGAATTCAGCAACACATTAGTTTCAATGTCCCAGCATCAAATAAAAAAGTGGGAAACCAGAGTTTAGAGTAAACATCATAATAAAATAGTTAAAATCTAAGGTTTTTGAGTCAGACCGATCTTATTGGAATTTCTGCACTGTCATTTACCAGGCTTTTGACTTGGGGAAATTTTTTAGCCTCTTTAAGCCTCAGGTTTTTCTTTTGTAAAATGGGGTAGTAATTGTTCCTCAACTTGAATCCCAGCTCCACTACTTCTGGCTATGCGACCTTGGGTAAGATGCTCAACCTCTCTGTCTATTGACTGCTTCATCTGCAAACCAGCACAGCAATAGTATCTAGGACTGTAGAGAGTAATAAATGAGTTAATATATGCAAAATATTTAAACAATGTATGGCTTCCAGTTGACCGTCAGTAAACCTTAGCTATGATTTACCCTCTCATCATAATGGAGACAATATAACCTGCTGTATCTATGTCACTGGACTCATAGGAATCATATCATGTGATGAATGAGGAATCATTCTACAAGTTGAAACTCCAATTGGATACTCACTGATATTTTTATTTTTATCAGCCAGTAGTCCACAAAGCATTTGTATAAATTTAAACTTAAATTTTAATTGTATTTCCAGTTGTGTGTAGTTAGATCTTTTATTAGGCATGTTTGGGGACTCGCAGTAAATCTCAAAATATGTTGCTCAGAATTTAACCTACATATTACAAATATATACCTAGACATCCATATTTGCAAGAGACTTTGCAAAAATTATCCAAAAATGGTTAATTTCAAAACAACTTTTTTTTTTAATTAGACTTTACTGGGGTGACAATTGTTAGTAAAGTTACATAGGTTGCAGGTGTACAATTCTGTAACACATCATTTATATATTGCATTGCGTGTTCACCACCCAGTGTCAGTTCTCCTTCCATCACCATATATTTGATCTCTTTACCCTCATCAACCACCCACTCTTCCCCACACTCTGGTAACCACTAAACTATTGTCTGTGTCTATGAGTTTTTGTTTCTTCATTTGTTTGTCTTGTTCCTTTGTTGTTTTCAGTTTTATACAACCAAAGTGTCCTTTGATAGATAATTGGATAAAGAAGTTGTGGTATATATACATAATGGAATAGTACTCTGCCATAAGAAGAGATGAAATATGTGCCACCTGTGACAACATGGATGGATCATGAGATTATAATGCTAGCAAAATAATTCAGAAAAAAATCGAGAACCATATGATTTCACTGATATGTGGTATATGAAACTCAAAACAACTTTTTAATAACTTCATTTTCAGGTTTCTAATGAAGAAAGAAAATTGTTATTGGTTTTGATTTTATTTTCCCCACTCAGACCCAGGATTGTTTTTAATTGACTTTATTTGCTAACCTTTAAAGAAATAAATCATTGGTTCACAGGCACCAACACTCCAAATGAGACAGCAAAACCACCATCAGCATAGATCATTTCTAGCTACAGACAGCTGAGTCGTTTTCTAAAACATGGCTTCAAGTTGCACTTTTAAAGTTGATCTTGCTATTTTTTTAACTTCTAAGGTAAAGTTCTCTGTATCTGCTGTTTAATAAATAGCATTTTGAATTCATGTTTGATTCCCCTTTAGCTTCTATAACAAATTAACTACATTAATTTGTTTTTCTTTCTCTTATGCTGCTACACGTTGGAAGTTCAAAAGCTGGAATTATAGATACAACTATAATCCTCAGGGGCTAAAATGATCAAATTATATGCATAAAATAGGTTTTCTACACTTAGCAAAAGAAAGTCTTATACCAAAAGCATCTTTAAAAGACTTTGTTTTTCATATTTTATTGTAGTACCCAACTAATGAAAAGTCTGCTGCCTCGGAATGTATTGGATTTACTGAACTGTGTCTTCAAAGCAAAAATTGTTTTATGAAGAAAAAGAACTAGCTTTTTTTTCTTTTTTTCTGACCAGAAGATTATCTAGTCTGAAGTGAACTGTTATCTCAAAATAAATGGAAAGCAGCAATAAAAACTAAGTGAAAACCGGGAGACAATGCTTGCTTTGAACTGAAAGTGGAGGCAGCTTAACACCACATGTAAATGCCTAGCAAAACCATCAGACTTGGTCTCCAGCTCTATGAAGCATGGTTAATATGTACCTATTTGATAGCCATCAAAGCTCCCAAAAAGGAAATTTATTTTTAAATGCGCTGAAGTGCTGATAATGCCCTCAATTTCACATTGACCAAAAAAAATGAATAAAATAAAACTTTTGTTTTTGTTTTTCAATTGTATTAATGCAGTTACATTTCTCACAATCACCTCCTAGTAGATTAAAAGTCAACTGTTCATTGGGAAAGAAAGTGTAAAATAAATATTGCTAACAAAGACCTTTCAAATCAACAATTTTAAACAAAAAGCAGTCATGAACCAAAGGCTCATGGGGGTTTTATTTTATTTATTTATTTTTAACCATAAGAAGGTAGGTATTTGGGATGTTCAGTCTACTTTTAAAAGTGTCACATAGGTACTCTGAGATAACCTACCTGCAAGAAAATGAAATTTTAGGCTGTTTTAGATTGAAGATAGATGGTGCCATTTAGACTTGCCAACTCTATACTACCACAGGAATGAGTCCAGTTATTCCTGAAAAGGAAGAAAAAGTCAAGGCTACTCCAAACCCATATGTCCTACTTCTTTTAATAGCCACTCTAAGAGCCTACCTTTCACACTGCTGAAGTTATCACCAGGAGTTAGATCATGGGGCTTTACACCAAAACAAAAAAGTCGTCAAAATTGTGTATCTTTTGTAAAGGCAACATGCCCATTAAAAAAAGAATCCTGTGACTCCATTCCTTCCCCAAAAATGACAATATCATGAATTCAGGAAATACCCACTCCAAAGCTTAAAAGAGAACGACTTTGACATTTTCTCCAAATAACTTTCTGAAGGAAGAAACCACTAGAACTGTCGTAGACACCCTCAGCAAACAAGAGAATAATCTTTCCCCTCATCGTAAAAACATTCTGTGATTGGGCCCAATTTAAACTTGGACTTCCAACAAAATTTTTTCTCCAGGAAATAATATGTTAAAAAGTGGAAAGGATGCCAGCTGAAGACATCGACATTTAATTCTCATTACCAAAAATATAATCATAGAAGGGAGGGCTTCTAAAATTAGAATCCAAAATAACTACTGAGCTAAATTCATCTTCAGAGGCAGTTCTAAACATTTAATTAGACTATTTCTGCAAGGAAAGAGCTGATAAATCAATATAATCTAATAAGCTTTTGGCCAGGAAAAGGAAGAGTGATCACAATTGCTTGCCATGTGTTTACTCTTCAGGCCTTTTATTGGATAAGTTCCACTGGAGAAGAATACAATCAAAAGGGAAGGAGTTGAGAGAATTTTTTTTAATAGAAGAGTTCTGGCTTCAGGATACTATTTTATATATTGAAGACACACTAAACCTTCTTTGGAAATTCTCCCAATTATATAGTTTGAGCTTGGTAAGTTTGATATATGGCTGTTTTCTTCTCCAACCTATTAAACAGAAAACATAGGATGATGAAAACTCACGCTTTCAAAGTACAGTTCGTGGATCTGTGAAAGCAAGTTTTCTGATTTTTGTAACGTAAAAAGCGTGCGGCTTACCTTGCAACAAAAGGAAGATACCTTTAAAAAACTTACTTAGCTTTTCTGGGTCTTGTTTTTATTGTTTGTAAAACAATAGGGTTAGATTCAATGTTTTCTTACCCTCTCTGTTTATAGGAATTTGGTTCCTATATGTATATATTGTTAAAGAAAACATGATTCTGACAGTTGTGAGGATAGTAAGGAAGATTTTATTCAGGACTACCACAGTAGTGTCAAAACTATCGCAACAGGGGACAGATATGGGGCTCAGCTCCACTCCAAATACATACAGCAAAGGCAGCTGGGGATTTGCAGTCAACAAACTGAATGAGGAGGTCGACGGATGAAAAATTACCAAAAGGAGACATAAAGGGTAAAGGGAATTCTTGCTAAATGGGTTGAGTTTAACAAGATACTTGCTGAAGGTAGGTCAGGGTAGTCAGGTCCTGGGAGGTGAGGATTTTGGGGGATACTAACGAAACTAACTTAGCAGGATTCTTGCTATGTACTACTGGCTATGCAGGCCCAGTAAGGACATGACCAAGGTTGAGACCTAGTCAAGAAGAGGGCTCAAAGGGGCCTGACTGAAGTTTGGTCAAGGAGAGTGTCGATATGTAGGTTGGCGCACTAAAGCAGAGAGGACATAGGAATCAAAAGCAGCAACAAGTGTACTTTAGAGTTAGGAACAGATTAGGATGGCACCAAGTGAGAAGCTGCCCCAAAGGGAGCATTTTTTTTCAGGTACCTGAACAGGGGGACAAACATTTGGGCTAATTCAAAAGTCAATTCAGGGCCTGCTGAGTGGCTCGGTTGGTTAAGAGCTCGCTCAAGAGTGTGAGCTGAGCTCTGAGCAACAGCAGTTCAATCCTCAGGCTGAGCTAAGCTGCCGCTGAGCTGCCAACAGGTGGCAGGATGGCTCAGCTAAAAAAATAAAAAAATTAAAAAAAAAAAAAAAAAAAAAAGAAAAGAAAAGTCAATTCAAAGGATGCAGAAATGGGGCTGCTCCACTGGACTAGGATCCTCCTGCTAATTCAGTTCCACACGCTCCCCCCAACTCCACCACCCGGACCCTCCCACTTCCTCCACTCTCCTACCCCTCCCCCAAGCCCCCAGGCAGGCCCCTAGGGCCCATCCCACCTCCCCCTCCTCCCTGGCCCTCGTGGCCGGCTGGCCTGTGTCCAGGGTGGCGCGGTGTTCCCTCAAGGCTTGTGGTTCCCCTGCAACCCAATAGGGAGGCAGAATGAAGATGCTAGTTGGTCTCTCCCTAAAATTTCAACCCCTTTTTCAGAATCTTTGCTCCATCTCAGATTTCTTTCACTACTCCATCATCAAAGAGGCTGATTACAACCGACTTGTCCTACGAATAGGTAGATGAAAGGTGGCACCTGAACATTCAGTACTGAGCCATTTACTCTGGATGTTTACAGGTACAAGGATTCACTGAAAGAAGACCTTGAAAAAGCAGGTCTTGTTATTAATCACGCGGGTGCAGGAAGCTGTTTGGAGACTGGAAAAAAGAAAGCCACGTGCAGTGGTTATAAACAAAAAGCTGATGAACAATCATCAGCTGGGATTGGCAAAGCAGCTACACAGAAGGGCATGGCTTCTACTGTGCCTGCAGTGCGCTTACTGGACTGTTACAATCAGAGGCCTTATCAACACTGAAAGGTTTTCCTCCTGGCCAGCCAGAACATTTTCTGCATTTTTGGGTAAAATTGTTGGATTACAAAAATAAACACTAAACTTGCAGCTAAACCGACAAATCCAACCTACGGAATGTGCGTAAATCAAATTAAATACATAATATACATTTTAAGAATAATATAAATTAACAAACTTCCTACATCTACAGAATGCTAGAAAATTTTATGGCGTGAATATTAGCATTTGGGTCCACATTGCAATTGCAATTTAATAAATTTACTAGATTTTTCCCTCCTCTGCATATTTTAGTAAAAGAAACTGCAGTGAGCATTCACAGGTTCTATCCTAGAATCTCAAATGGAATAGGAATCATGAAAAAAATGAATTAAATTTGAAAATTATGATAAGAGTCTCAAATGTAGTTAGTTTGATGTTTCTTAGAATAAGAAAATGAAATAGTAATAAACTTGTACAAACTATTTGAGAGTCAGCATCTTTAGCTTCGTAATCCAAGGAACCAAATTGTAAGAAAAGAACCAAAAATTATACATTATGTTCTGTGAAAAAAAAAAAAAAAGCTCAGTAATTACCTAAGAATGATTAACAAGATTAACTATCAAGTCAACTGATCTATTATGCTTAGAAAAACTACTTTTATCCTAAAGAATAGAGGGTAGAGGATGTGTTCCCTTCTTTCCTCCAAAACGTAGACAGTGACAAAATAATCTTGCCCAATGTTAAAGCTCTACTCGTCTGAGAAGAGTAAAACCAAAAGGACTTCAGCCAATAGGACTTGCTGTTAAGAACCCTCTTGCAGTGATATTGAAACATTTACTGTAACATCATAGAAGAATGCATAATTTATGTACCTATAAAATTAGTTTTACAAATGAATAAAATATCTGAAAAAGAAGATGTAAAAATGAATCCATGAAAGTCTAACCTCACAACTCAGAGAGCCAGGGAACAGTAACGTAATCCTAGTTCTGAGAGTGTATGTGTTCTAGGGCTAAGGGAGATTCAAGACACTTGTGCTATCTTTTCTATGTTCTGTGAAAACAAATGGCCAAAGGCCCTCAAGGTTATTTCTGGGGAGAGACACCAGATGGAGAAGGCTGGCTAAACAACTTTACCTCTGGCCTCGAGATTGAGACTTTCCCTTTTTCTTTCATGTTCTCCATTTCTAACATCCTGTCCCAGTCAGGTCTGCCTCTGTGAACCATTGTCACTGAGTATAGTTCGGTCTTGTTATGTTTCTCATATCACTTCCTCACTAAGTTGTAATGCTGCATCTTGAGCCAGACTCACCCTGAATGGCTCAGTCTGCAACTTCTTGCCACACTTGATTTAAAATATAAAGTCCAGCTTTAGCAATCTTGAAATTGTACTTGTTATGGACCTTCAGAGACTGTCCAGTCCAGAGATTCTCAAATTGTTGAACATAGAATCACAGTGCCGCTTTTTAAAAATGCAAATTCATAAGCTCCATTCTCAGAAATTCTGATTGTTCAGTTTTGGTTGGGACTCCTGAATGTGCATTTTTAAGAAGGCTCCAGGAATATCCATTTTTAAGAAGGCTTCTAAGCTGATTTTGATGTATTCTTTAAGAAACCCTCATCTAGGGTTGTCTAATCAAAATCACAAGTGTCAAAACTTCTCTAAATTCCATAGCCTGTTTTCGAGGTCAAATCGGAAGTATTTGACCTATTATGGACAGTTCGAACCTGAGGACCAAATAAGCACATGAGAATAAATCAAGCTAAGGCATCTATCTCTCTACCGTGAAAATGTGGGAACGCAATTTATTTATCTCTTTTGTAAAATTTAAGTTTTGAGACTTTTCCTTAAACTAAAACCTCTTGTCCTAATTAGAGGGAGAGAATGTTGTAAAGTCAAAAACTGCATCCTCGGCTAAGTACCACTGTAGTAAGGTCCCTGATTCACCACAGCCAAATGTATTTTTCAACTCCCCACATTAAGACAATCTATAAAGAAATGTTCATTTATTAGCAACTTGTGTTTGACAGTTTATTTCATGTCAGCCTCCAGCTTTCCTTTGCAAGCTTATTTGCATAATGTGTTATTATGTCTAAATGGAAAACTAAATGCCTGCATGTGGTCTTTAAATGACAAGTGCTTGTCAGCTTCATGCAATATTCAGAAGTAATGGATCCAAATCACAACAGCACTCACCACTGAGATAAAAAAAAAAAAAAAAAAAAAAAAACTTGTTGTGTATCCTTCCTTGACAAATTTACACTTTAGTACAGAATTGTCAATTAGACATCCCATGTGTTAAACAGTTTTGTTCAACTGTGAAGGAATTTACTGTAGCTTTATTCTACAGTGTTCTAAGTAATTACAATTCACATTACAATTTAAAAAAAATTTCAAATGACCTTGGCAATATATCTCTAAGAACTTCTGTTTAATCAATTTAGAATACATGGAAGTTTTATGATAATGTTTCTAAGAACTCTGAAAAATCCATTGTGGGAATCTAAAAATTTTTTGGTCTTAATGTTTAGGATCAGCAAAATAGTGCTAATTTTTGGTATTTAACAAGAAACACATTAGTTTAAAGGAGTTTTTACGCATCACGGTTTTCCCCCCCTCACATACTTAGCATTGTTCTCATTTTAACATACTGGTTCCACATTAATATTTGATTTAACATTATCACCAACAACTGAACTCATGAAACATCTTCCACATAATCCACAAAAAAGAAGTCCTTTTGTCTCAAGAGCCTTTTTAATTGAGAGACAACAAAGAGAATGTAGCTACAAAATGTCCATTCATGCAGCTTATCTCACTCCATGTTGTTTAAAGCTGTGGGTGAGTGACCCTCAGTGGACCAAGCCCTGGAAGGTCCCCACAAGAGAGAAACCTAGATAAAGATAATTGAGGCTTGAGACCTCTGGTTTAGGAATCCTGGGGATCTTGAAGTAAAACAGGGCAGGACTGAGGTTCCCATGAGGAGATGAGACTGATCCAGCCTCTAAGGAAACGGAAGATAAGGAAGGAGGTCTGGTTGAATTTACAAACATCATACAGACCCTCTCCATAAACTGAATGAGCAGGAATAGAATGAGTGAACTGACAATGTGACTGATTTCCCAAGGGATGCCCCAGGACTTAGCTGATTTGGGACTTTGAGTGATGAGAGTCTGCACACCACACACTAGTTGGTGGGAAATGTGCTTTTAGGGATGTTTGACCCTCATCCTGACCCTAGAAAACGATGATGTGGTCAATAGGTTTTGTTTGGGAGGTCTGGAGACTGGTGATGGATGGCAAATGAGTGGGCAGAAGCTGACCTCAGACTAACAACAAGGACCCAGTGAACCCAGATAATGGCCTATTCAAGTCAGTTCCTAAGAGATCTCAAAATGTAACCACAAAGAAAGAATTCAAAACAGTGTGATGAAAAGTAAGCTGTTAGAGACCAATTTATACATGAGATAAATAATGGGCTCAGAACTGTGGGAATCATGAAATGTTGAATATAGATGGTACCTGAAAGACATGCTAGTCCAGTCCTCTTATTTTACAGATTACAAAAGAGAAGCTCAGGAAAGTGAGTGACATAATGATTTACCCTGATGTTTAATGGCATAGTTGGATCATCCAGCACTTAGTTGCTGTGGCTTTTACCATGTCATGTTGGAGAAAATATCGGTTTACCCAGGTCCTCTCCAACTCCTTAGTCATAAAGTAAATAGAGTTAATGGCCGATAATAAAACTAATCCTGTATCATTTACTGTGCACGGTGTTCTTGGCAATTCACATTCTTTTGTTATTTTTACTAATATTAATATTATTATCTATTATCATGACAGTACCAGGAATAAAAAGACATAGACCAAATGGTGAGTGAAATTGCTCTGTTTGGAACTCTATTAAACCATTCTGATTATGGTACATATCTGCTCAAATCTCCTCTTAGTAGAACAAGGATATAATATTTATGCATTAAATAAAAATTCACCCAATAAATTAACATGTATTTTTTAGCACCTACTCCATTCATTCATTCAACAAAATTATATTTACCACCTATTAGTGGTAAGGCTTTGTAAGAACAAAGTGTCAGGCTTTGTTCTACACACTTGAGATATAACAGTAAACAAAACATAAGAAGCCCCTACATTCATAGTGCTTATGCTCTAGAGGAAGAGACAGTGATTACCAAAATAGTGTGTAGCATAAGCTCAGTGTAGTGCAGTGTAGAAAATGAAGCCAGCTCAGTGAATGGGAGCCCTAGTCTACTCCATGGTCACTAATCAGCACATTATTTGGCTATAATGACAGGGCTAATCCATTGAAGAGCTTTAGATGGATAGAAGCACATTTCACAATATGTGACCCGTAAAAATACTATTTGTACATGATAATAGGTGTTTTGTGCAAAAAAACAAAAGAAACCTTACAGTTAAATAACTTTAGGCAATTTTGAATAGTAATATAGTAAAATCAATGTATTTCTGTACAGCTATTCAGAGGTAATGGAATACTGATATGCAGTGGGGTTCTACAATACAACAATATTAGACTATTACATTCAGTATTTCCTTATCTTAACCTTAGGATCTTGCTGAACAGAGTTCTCTGTGGAAAGTAGTTAGAAAAAATGCAGTGTTGTCGAGTTTGATAGAATGGGGATTATAATTTATATCTGCAAATGCTTGTGCTGTGTAGATATATCCTTAGGGACCCAAATATTCCTTTTTTTTTTTTTTTTGCTAACATGGTGAGTTTAATGCTGAATTTTAAAAAGTGATTGAGGAATCGAACTTTGAAATTGGTGCCTGAGGAAAATCTGTTTCATATTTCCACTAAAAGGGAAAAAAATGTTATTTTAAATTACAAAACATATAATTAATTTGTAATGTGTAAGATGGGCATCGATAGAAGGGAAGCTTCTATGGTCCATATAAAATATTGTTTTTGACTATATCCCACCTAGACAGTGTGCTAAAAAGGTACCAATGATGACACGTAGTACAGTACTTGGCAAATGATATGCAGACAATGAACGTGTTAAATAAATGAGTGAATCAATACATGAATAAGGGTGCCACACAGCATTCCATATTCCCATACTAATCTTATCCTATGGTTGACATATTGCAATATTATTTTTTACTATTGAGATGAAAATCACATAACATAAAATTAATCACTAGGTTTAAAAAATGAACAATCCAGTGCCATATAGTACATTTACAATGTTGTGCAACTACTATCTCTATCGATAGTTTCAAAATACTTTTGCACGCCAAAAGGAAACTCATATCCATTAAGCAGTTACTCTCAACTTCTCCTACCCTTCCCATCCCCACCTTCTAGCAATAACCAATTTGTTTTCTATCTCTATAGATTTATCTATGATAGATACTTTATAAATGGAAATTTTTAAATAGGCGATTGTCTTTGAATTCACCTTCTCATGGGTAGCTATGTTTCCATAATCCATGCATTCCAACTTTAGTAGTCTGTGTGCTCCTCTCACTCTCCCCCTACTAAACTTGCTCCCATTTGTATGTTACTATGAATATAAGCTACTGTGTTACTTCTTTGTGTTATCTCTGCCCTTACCAGCCTATAAGATCCTTGAGAACAGCGACTTTCCTGCTCTTTGCTGTTTTCCCAGCACCTTAGACAATGACTGGCACACAGTCAGTGCTCGATAAATATTTATGTCCCATTCCTCTAATTATGAAACACCAATAATTTGTGCCTGTTAAAAGAACGTTAGGCATCAGCAAACATGTGTGTGTGTGTGTGTGTGTGTGTGTGTGTGTGTGTGTGTGTGTATGCGTGTGTGGAGAGAGAGAATGAGAGAGAGAGAGAGAGAAAGAGAAAGTTATATAAAAGGGAAGGAAACTGAAATACCACTACCTAGGCAGCCACTTACTCTATGCACAAACCAGTCAATCCACAACAGCAAGTTATATCATTTGGAATCTTCCAAGTTCAGTTTAAAAAAAGAAAAAGAAATTATGGGGGCTGCTACCCTGTAAAGTGACAGTGATTTACATATGTATCTTCCTAAATATTAAAGAGAAAAGGAGCCCTAGCTTTATGTTTGAAGCTAACAGAGATAAAAAGATTTCTGATACATCTGTACATAATCTACCGACTAGATTTAGTTTAATATACCTGGGTGGCAGTCAGACTGTTTCTCCAGATAAGAAAAAAATTAAAGACATTATATAAGTACTACTATTCATTTTTTATTCTACTGTAAAACTGGGGAAGGAACAAATGCAATCCTTCTCCTATTTGGGCATCCTTATTTGGGAATAATTATGCATGGAGAAATTGGTTGCAACCTTCCAGGAAACTGTGGTAGCTTTTAGTGGCTAATAAGGTCCAGCGGTAATAAAATGAAGGGGGACCCTCAAGACAACTTGGTGGGGGGCAATTATGACCCATTACTTTGTGAATCACACACTGTGATTAAACTCATAGGAGGCACTCAGCATCCGAACTTGTTGTGAAAAGGGTCCTGATTAGCATTTGTACTATGCATTTTGGTAATCAGAAATCATTATAGAGAATGCAACATTAAATGAAAGAATATGGCAATCTCTCATGCATTAAATAGGCTAATTTTTTTAAAAGAAATGACTTTATATCTAAAGCAAATAACATCATTTCTTTTCCTGAAAAGTGTTAACACGTGGTCAGATGCTCTCTCTACCACAGTTCTATATATATAAGTATTGCCACAGTAAACATTTGATTAGCAAATCTCCTCTCTGCATGATAGTCTATTTTCATTTAAATGTTGATATGTGAGAGCTATTTTTGCTATATATGGAGAGCTAAATGATAAATTAAACTATCCAGAGATAGAAACAAAAAGTTTAAATTCTTAAATCATTCCACAAATTAGGTCAAGATTCAAGAAGGTTTCTGACAGAAGCATCAGAAATTTTTTTCATTCTATGAAATATTAACAGGGATGAAAGCTACTAATAGAATGTTTTGGGCATATTTTGACACTTGATCTGTTGTCACTTCAAGAGACTTGCATCTAACCTTTGTAATAAAGTCTTAAACAATTGTATCAGACCATTCTGTTTATGAATTTCAAAGGCTTTTTCACAGCTTTATATCTGTAAGTAAACAGTTTAAGAAATCCCTTTTGTACCAAATCTTTGCAAGATCATATTATTCCACCCACAAATATTCAATTCCATTGGCTTTAATTGTATAGATTCTTTTGTAAAGTGTTCAGGAAAAGAGACACCCTCAAGAATTGAATGGGACAAACTCTGAATTTATTCAAAAGATAATTTAAACACTTTGTTATTAGCAGGTAAAATTCAAACTAGTTTTTAGATGACCATTCACCCATTATTTTAAAAGAACTTTCAACTTTGACTATAATGTTACCAATTAACTTACCTAAATCTTCATTTCTGTATTTTTAAATATCTCTTCTTTAGCAAGCCATTGGATTGATCAACTAAAAAGCTAATGTTAGCTAATATAAAATAATTACCACTTATTTCAAAGTGTACTAGATAATAGCTAAATTAGTAACTTCATTAATATTTATTATAATAAGGTTAAAATAGATGATTACCCAACATTTCCCTTTGCTTTGCTTTAACTGATATTATTTTGTGGTTAACACAGTATTCGTGAAAATGAATCCCCAAATTGTAATATGTGATTTTTTTATAGAGATGTTTATACTCCCCCATAAGCATGACAGTACTCCAATATGTTTTCCCATGTTCTATTCACACCCTATATCTCTATCCCACATTATGACCAGAAGCGTATTTTTGCAAATCTATCTGGCATTACAACTGTGGTCATTCATGTAAAATAGAAAGCTGGTGACATAGTCCTATATTGAGATACGACGGTTTTGAAAAGGAATGGAGGCAGAGGAAAGGGAAACTAACATTTAGTGAGTCCGACTAGACATCATACATACATTTTTATACATTTTAAAAATAATTCAAGATGCACACACATTTTAAAAGTTAAATTGAGCACCATATAAGAGAGTGTAACATAACATGGGAAAGTAGTCAATCAAAGTACAAAGGAAATCATCCCCCTTGATTTTCAAATTAAGCTTGTTTGGAAATTCCATATATCTCATAGTCAACAGAAATCCAAAAGGAATATCATTTGGGCTCATGGAATGACAATGCTAGGTTGAAAAGTATATTGTGAGACAAAAGAGCTGCATGTTAACTTGAAAAGGTCTTGACCTAACATTACTGTATAATAGAGGTTTCACTGATGATGGAATTTAGGTTGAAAAGCTTTGCGGAAGTTAAAAGAAGAAATGTATAGGAATATGGAATTGTCTGTTTATTTGTGTAAAGAAGGAATTGTGCAGGGTACTTTGTGTTCTCAAGGTCAGGGTGAACAGAAAATTCAGAAAAAAACTTCAGCAAAATCATAGGGGTGGGTGTTAAACTATGAGAGAAGATCTTTCTCTCAAAGAATATTTGAGACCATTTGGGATGCTAAATTCTGATTTGCAATAATGTTAAAAAGCCCCACCACTGTGGAATAATAGGGGAATGCATAAAAATATATGATTTAGGAAAAGTTAAACCTGGATTCTAATTCTTACCCCACTTACTAGACAGACTGCTCCAATGCCTCGGTCCCAGGTTAGGCTCTGCCATTTACCAGCACTACAGCCTTGGACAAGTCATTTAACAAGTCTGTGCTCCAATTTCCTCAACTGTAAAGGGGTTTCTATAGTAATCCCTCCCTCCTCATAGTTACTATAGGGATTAAATAAGTTTTAAGAAAGGGGGCCGGCCGAGTGGCGCAGTGGTTAAGCACTGGCTTCGGAAGCCAGCGGCCCCTGTTTGAGTCCCACATATGAGGGCCAGTGACACTACCCTCAAAAAAATAAAATAAAAAAAGGTATGGTGCTGAAAGCAATGTTAAGCAATACAAGAAGTTGTTGTTTTTAATTTTCTTTTATCTCTCCTCAATCTGATGTCCATTTCCCACCAGGACCAAAAAAGACAGGCTTTGGACTCTGTGCTTCCTCATAATATCTCTCTTCTCCTTAAAACAGAAACCTTTATAGCTCTTCTATGTGAAAGAGGATTTATCTGAACATCACGAAGCAACATCCTCCACTTGAGAACTTTATACTTGGTTTCTTGGTATATCTCTTGACATAGCCTGACTTAAAACTATGGCTTCTGAAAAAAAGTCCTCTTTGGGTATTAGAGCTGAATACCAACCGTTTCTCTTTGCATGCCTAATCTGACACCGCCATTTCTAAGTCAGAGAGGTAACCTTGGGCTGACTAGACTAGTCAGTAAAAATATTGCCAATGTATAAATATCATTACTATATTTCAAATTATCATTCCCATTACATATACAATACATTATTTAAGGCCCTTAAAGGCAATGAGTGTTTTTCAATCTTAGATGAACATCAACTACCAATGAAACTTTCAAGAAAATAATTTCTGGTATCCATCCAAGTCTACTTAATTAGAATCCCCAAAGATTACCTACAACTTAAAAAGAAAAACTCCTCAGGTAATTCTTATCTGCAGTAAGGTTAAAAGGCAACTGTTGTTGAATATAGGAGAATACATAAAAATATATGATTTTTGGAAAAAGTTGGACCTGGATTCTAATTCTCATCCCACTTGTTAGCTAAGTGACCTTGGTAAAATTATTTAACTTCTGTAAGCCTTACTTTTTTCATCTACAGGATAGCGGTAAAAATAGTAACTATAGGGTTACTATGAGTATAGAATGAGATAAAGCAAATACAATGCCTGGCATTTGGTAAACACTCAATAAATGTTAACTGTAGTCAGCATCCCCATGTTATAGGTGAGAAAATAAATGACCAAGGAAATTATGAAACTTCCCCATAATCCACAGCTAACATGTAACAAAGCCAGTGCACGAATCACTGTCTGTCTGAGTGCAAAAATCATGAATGAAAGAATACATAGAAAATTAGGATTCAGACTCAAGGGTCTCTAACTTCAAAATTCACATGCTTTCTACTTCCTCATGCTGCTTATCAAATGCAGGTGGGAAAAAACTCATAGTAGATAGAAGTAGAATAAAAAAAGAAAAAAGCAGCTCCAAGTGAAGCTTGCTGTACCTGTGAAAGTGATTGGAAGGTGGGAGGCATATGACTGAGGTACAATATAAACATTTGCCTGTGTGCACAGTCTCTAAGTAGAATTTAGCAAAGAATAACTGGTGTCGGGTTCAAGTGTTTCAAGCAGGGATGGTTTCGGCAGTGAGGTACCCAAACAGAAAAAGGTCTTGCAGAGTCTTTGACATGAATGCAGCAACACTTTTATTCAGCAAAGGCAGAACAGCAGCAGCAGAGACAGAACCCAGAACCCAGTTAACCAGAACTGGGGTTTTTATAACACATTAACAATAGTGTCATGGTGCCAGAACTCATGCGCACTAAGAGCAGCTCACATAAACAAGTTGTTTTCTTGCAGTCCCACCTGGGCCTGGGAGTGTTAGGGCTGCCAGTATCTAAAGCCTGTAAACATTTCCTGACCCTGGGAGGCGCTGACCTCTGGGCCCCACAACTGAGAACCCAAGAGCTCTCAAAATATCCCATGATATTTGTTCACCTCAAGTCACTTGACTTAATCTTCACAGGAATATATTGTTTCAATCTGAAATAGCATTGGAAAGTATTTTTCCATAAGAATTAATTTTAAAAAACCATCACAAAAGAGCTGTTGTTTTGTATCCTCAATCTAAACCTTCCTATTTGTCAATTGTTTTGTATTCTTTTATGAGATGGTCAGTCAGGTGCAGCCACAAGAGGAGACAGCAGAGAGGCTCAGGAAAATGAGATTCTAGAGACATGAAGCATGGCACACTACTTAGGGCCACAAGACATCAGAGTGGTCAGGAGGGAGGTGGAATCAGGAGTGAGGGCAAAGTTTAGACTAGAGCCTTTCTTGTGGTTTCCATGGCAAAGGCAAGGCAGGGCAGGGGAAGTGTTTAAGAATGGCTAGTTTGAATAGTTTTGGTGGGCTCCAAACTACAGGGATGGCCTCAAATTGACTGGTACTTAGCCTGGGGATGATTGAAGCTGTGGAATATTGTCTCCAGAGGTGAATAGGCATGGCTCTGGGTTGGTTAGTTTACATATCAAAGCCACATTCTGGGCTGATCCCTTTGCTAAGAATTGGCCAGCCCGAGGAGAGGCACTCTTACCCCAGCCAGAAAATTTTATTTTTAAAATTATCAAAACATCATAATATATAGAAAATTAAAATATATAATGTATATAACACAATAGTTATCTATTTAGTTCCATATTCACACATCAAAATATTTTTCATATATAATTTAAGAAAGATCTTGAAATATAATTATCTATAATGAGATTGATTTAGCTAACTATGCAGCCATTGTCTGAAATTACGTACTAAATTAGCAAAAAAAAACACAAACCAGATGATTTGAGTATATTTCTCTGACAAAAAGTTATGAAAACTCTTTTCATTAAGCATCCTTTACATATACCTTGTTTTATAAATGTCCATGTGTATTTTATTCTTCACATTGTCCCTGTATGATTATTGGGATGGAGTGAGCAGGCCTCTTGTTTTGTAAGGGCTCAGGGAAATAGAGCATCATTTCTCCCTGTGGGATGGGGGTGACCAGGACCCTAAGCCTCATGATTGAGCTGATGATCATATCTCACTGACTATTCCATCTTTTCCTTATTGAGACAGGTTCCATCAAAGCTACCACTCTTCAAGGATGACAGAACATGACCTCCACAGAACGCAGGAGAATTCAGACAAATTGAAATTTCGGGTAATTTATTTCAAGTTAGAAATGTAACAAAAGCCTTGTGATGATAAAGAGGCTCTCACATAGGATAAGAGCCATTAATCTCTAAGATCCAACTGAACAAAAAGTCTTATTCACTTAAAATGCAATATTCTATTAGTAATGGAGAAAATATGCACACTTGTGAAAACTGGTAGATTCAAAAATCTTCTGGACCTCAATTACTGAAAATATACTCCCCAAATCTCCCATATGTTGAGTCACTCCTTGCTTGGCGTTGCTCTAGAAATTTGTACTCACTTCTCCCAGAGCACTCATGTGTTATATTGTAGTGTTTGTTTCCCCTTCTACTCTCCCCCAATTAGAGCATGAACTCTTCAAGTTATGTTCATCCTTTGAGCAATGCTCCATCCCCTCCCACCCCCCAGCAGTCCAATAGACATCTTACAGCACACATCCGGGTATAAGGCTTGAAATATCTGCAAAATAGATGAATGAAGAGGTGACTGAATGAATGGAAGGCACGCAGAACTATACGAGGTAAGATGATTTTACTCAGTGGGATGGATTTCAGTCTTTGTTGGATTCTGTTAATATTGGGTTGTCGGAAAAGTCATGACATATTTTTGCAACGAAAAACAGAAAAAATATGTCATGACTTTTCCAACAACCCAATATTTCAATGGCATGTTGTTTGCACCTCAGTTGTCCCGATTTTTGAACACAGCAAATTGCCCCTGACTGGTTTGCCTTAGTCGGTCAAATGAATAAAACATGCCAGCTGCCCTCCAAAATTTTAGCCAAGAACAGAGTTAAAGCAAAAGCAACTTTCCAGAACTAGAAGGAGTTTATACTAGAGGGGACAATTTTCTGATTCACATTGGCTAGAGCAGCCAGCTGGCTAGGATGGAGGACTCCACCACTGTACTTGTGCTGAAAACTTGGATTTCAAGTGTAGAGAATTAAAGCGCTCAGATTTCAACCTTGGTTGGCTTGACAGGCGTCTACCTAAATGTTTTGGTTATTCACTGAACAGCTTGCATAGTCCATATGGTTACCATGGAGCCCATGTTAAACTGAATGCCACTTCAATCTTCTAAACCCTCCTTTAAAAGACTTCATCCCACTCTCTGCTTCCTCCAAAAAAATAAAGTTTGAATGGTGGCAGTTGGTAGGTAACTCAGAATAAGCTCTTGATTTTTAATTTCTCAGTTTGTAAAACAAAAATGTGATTTCTTTTTATATAACGTTTTGCTAAGAATCTTACCAGTAATTAGGTTTGATGTCTATAAAATACTCTGAATTCCTTAGAATTAAAACTGTCTGGCAGTTTTCTCTAATTTGAAGAAAGCTTAAATAATTGAAAATATCAACAATGAAACACATGAATAATTCCTGGTAATGCTGCTAAATGTGTACCTTTTTAAAACCTTTTTAATTTAAAAAGAAAATAAATTAGAAAATGGACCTTTGATTTTTTTCCCCCCTCTGGGTTAGAAAAGACAGTTTTCTGTTGTTATTGCAGTTCTTTCTTTTGCCTTAATCATTGATTCATCTTTAATTTATCATGTGGCATTTTCCCAAGGGATCTAAGCAACTGCTATTTTTAGTGTGAGAGATTTGTAATTTTTCCTCTATATTTTTAAAAATATGCAATTATTCACACATAAACTAGTAAGGAATGTCATATTGAGTACACATCTCAGCTTTCCTAGCTGAAGAATTTTGTCCCTAAAAACAGTATAAACAAATGGTTTTGTGGGAGGGCATGTTTGCCCTCCATTATGTTAACAACAGAATGCTAAGGCATTTTCTTTGAGAATTCACCAGAAATCTATTATCCGTGCGTGTAGCTAAACCTTTATAAAAAAAAAAACATTCTTATTTCGACCTATACTGAATCTTAAAGTAGTACATTTCCATAATTTCAATATCCATTATGTAAAGTTCTAGTACCATTTACTGGTTTAACATTTTTCTTCTTTTAAATCCCAAAGGATTCCCCTATTCTAGTTCTACCGGAGTCAGGGAATAAGTCTATGTGAGTTACCCTTTTTAGATCTTTCATATTATAAATTGTGATTGAAATCCCTCTCACCTTTGAACTGAAATGTTCTACTTATTTAATATATTTCATAGTCCCTATCATTGGTGACCGATAAATATCAAGACATTAGCCCTTTTCAGTTATTATTCTTTTTATTTCTCTGCCACATATGACAGTGTTGATCATACTGCTTCTTTATATTCTTTCCTACCTTGGCTCCTCTGACACACCGCATTATCTTAATGTTTGCGCTGCTCATCATTGTTCATCTTGTGACTATTCTCTTTTTCTTTTCTTGACTCCAGTTATTCCTCTGTGTGACTTACATTTAGAATTTGGCCACCAGTCTTCTCAGACACCCTTATCTCCTCTAATATCTATATCTATATCTATATCTATATCTATATCTATATCTATATCTATATCTATATAGAATGACTTTTTTTCCAGAAAAATCCTGAGACAAAAATGAAGTATTTCACATTAAAAACAATGTAGGTATATTATTTGATAATATCCCTTCCTGTGTCTCTAGTGAAAAATGAAATACTTTACAACCCAAACAGCCTCAGTAAGGTTTTCCAAAGTTTATGTGCAATTTTATCTTTCCATATTTAGTTAAACTGAATGCTAAATATTACTCTCCTTTTGGGGGTCATTTACAAATGTGTTAAATAAAATAAATTCCAGCCCCAATCTTTGGGAAGTTTCACTGCTTATGTGTCTCCAAGTTACAGTTGGTTTGTAAAAAGTAAAGATGTAAACCTCAGCAAGCTTCATTTGTTATTTGATTTCCTGGATCATGTGAACACTAAAATGCATACCTCTCTGAAAATGGTCCATTTTCTCTCCTGCAATGTTCTAATTCTACTTTATCATTAAATTACACAATAGATACTTTACATGGAAACTTTAGAAAAGAATACAACCTCTTGTTTACTTCTTATATATGTACTTGAAGCATATTATAAAAAGAAATACAATGACAATTTGAGTAAGAATTACAGAACTAAAGAATTTTAATGGTTACTACAAAATCATTATGCATAAAAATGAATACAATTTAATTTATATTCAATTTTAATTATATTGAAATGGAAATGACCAATGTACATTAAATAATCAAGCCACCCATAGTGAGACAGATTGACTGGACATATAAGGCATGGGGTGTGGGGGGAGTTTTAAATAATCATGAATTTTGAAAATTATGAAACCTCTCTCAAAAATTACTTAAATAATTTTGTATCTTTTCTGGAAAAGAAAGATTAACTGTTTACATTTGAGGCAGTGTTTTTTATCAGATCTGGAAAAATAGTTTTATATTTGTGACATCTCTTTCTCCTCTATGTCAAATCCTAATTACAATTTAAATTGCTTGGGGGCAGAACAAGAAATAAAATATTTTTACTTCGTTTTTTCTTTATGACCACTATGAAATAGTTGTGCATTCCCAATAAAACTCTAGTAGTTGTGTGTGCATGTGTGTGTCTGTGTATTGATGAACTGATTCTGAAACTTAACCTGAAATGCAAATAGTCAATAGCAATGACAATTATGAAAAAGAACAAAGTTAATTGACTTACACTATTAGTTATGAAGATTTATTATAAAATTACAGTAATTAAAACAGTGTGAAATTGGTGCAATAATAGACAGATGGAAGAGAATAGGGAATTCAGAAAAAAATATCTATTAATAGCCACTTTATTTATCTAGGACAAAGGTGCCACTACCTAAAGGAAAGGGTAATCATTTCAATAAATTGTTCTGGGTTAATTTATATTTATACTGGTAAAAATAAACTTTGACCCCTATCTCATACCACACATAAAAGTCAATTTTAGAGGGGCCATAGACTTCAATATGAAGAGTATGACAATAAAACTTATAAAAGAAATTATAAAAGAATATCTTCATGCCTTCAGAGTAGACAATGATTTTTGTGAAATCACAAAAACACTTAAGAAATCACAAAATACAAACAGCATTAATCATACAAAAGAGATTGGCTCATTAACAATACTTCATTAAGATTAGAAACTACTATTAATTCAGACACAAGAGATCAGAAAGGCAAGGCAGAGAGAAAAGATATTTGCACTACATATATCAGAAAAAGAACTCATATCCAGAATACATAAAGAATTCCTACACATCAATTAATAAAAATATAGAAAAAACAATTTTCAAACATGAACAACAAACCTGAACAAGCACTTTACCAAAGAGTGTATATAAATGGCCAATAAGTATATACATATGTCATTAATCAACACAGACATGTAATTGGAGCCACAATAGATATTATTTTACATGCACCAAAATAGCTAAAATTAAAAAGGCTGATAATATTAAGCATTGGTGTGAATCTAGAGCCATAAGAACTCTCAGAATGCGCTGATGGGAATGTAAATTAGTACCATTGCTTTGTACAACTTTTTCACAATATCCACTAGAGCTACGCATATACTTACCATAAAACCAGTAATTCTATTCCCAGGTGTATAACCAGTAGAAATGAGTGCATATGTCCACCAAGAGACATGTCAAGAATACTCATATTGGTTTTATTCATAATGGCCAAAATAAGGAAAATCCAAATGTCCCTCAGTGATAAACTGGATAAATAAATAGTGTTCAATTCATATAACAAAATGCATATAGAAATAAAAAAGAATACACTGTAATCATATGCAACAACACAGATTAATTTTGTAGACAGAATATTGGACCAAAAATCCATACATGAAAAACTGTCTATGAAATTTGAAATCAGACAAAACTACCCTCCAGAGATTGGACCCAGAATAGTGATTGCTTTTGGGAAGGAGAATATTGACTGAGAATGAATATAAGGGAATGTTCTGGGATACTAAAAATAGTCTACATTATGATCTGGCTGATGGTTACCCAATGTATACATATTTTAAAAATTCACTGACCTATACACGTAAAATTTGAGTACTACTGCATGTGTATTGGACTCAAAAATAGGAGAAGGATGAGGAGTAAGAGAGAGGGGAAGTGAGGGAAAGGTGGAGGAGGTAGAGGAAAAGTAGAAACAGTGATGTGAAAACTCATGAATTCAATCTGCTGCAAAATAATTACATTTATGAGAATATAGATGTTTCCTTCATAGCACTATGTCAGATGACCTTATTTAAATTGACTTTAATAACAAAAAAGAAAATTTAACAGGGGGAAAAAAACATTTTCCCTGTTTACTAAAAAAAATAAATCATAGGGATGTAATGTACAGCATAAGGAATATAGCCAATAATATTGTGATAGTGTGGTACAGTGTCAGATGGTTGCTGGACTTATCATGGTGATGACTTCTTTAGGTATATACATGTTGAATAACTATGGTGTACACCTGAAACTAATGTAGTATTGTATGTTAGCTATATTTTAATAAAACATCTTTAAAAAGTAATTGAAAGGAATTTCTCTATATAATTAATTAAATCATAATTATTTATAATAAAACTAATTTAACCACAAAAAAAGTCACAGAATATACCAACTTTCCATAATGATTTAATTTGCTATTATCTGTATTCATATTGAAAAGATTTTATGATTTTTCTTATTATTTTACCATCATCCCATGTATCTAGCTGCCTAACCTTTTTTCTGTATTTACCAAACTTAGAAAAAATCTAATTCATAGCTCCAAAGGTCATAGAGTATATTAACACATTTATTAGGCACGTTATTAGAGAAAATAATATGCAAATGTTAAATGACTAGTCTTTTCATTTACTAAATTATACTGTTTTCTAAAAGTGAACATTTATCAGCATCTTTCAGATTTATTAGTGATACCAAAGTCATGTTAAATCAGTCAGATAAACCAATGAGTATCTCTATGGAATATTAGTTACAACATTAAAACACTGCACCTTTAATATAGCATGCTATTAATGATGATGCATTAGAGAATATGTCAATCACCTGAATGGCCTTGTTTAATATGATACCTAATTTGACACATACTTTTAAAACAGTCTTTAGATTCATTCATTTTTCTAGATGTTTAAAATTACTTGGTTTTAGAATCAAATCTTGGTAGCCACATCTACCTGAGCTTTCTGTGTAATAAGTTGCTACCAGTTACATTAAATATTTGTACTTGGATATTTGAAAATAAATAGTAAAGATTTCTTCACAAGAAGTGAATATTACATACTAGTTTTTAAATAAGTAGTTGGAACCTGAAGTAGAGAAAGTAGTAATTTAAATCTGGTCCCTATCTTTTAAAAAATTATTTCAATTTCTTAGGGAGAACAACATGACTCTTGAGTGTAATAATAAAGACACTGACTGTTTTTGTTTTGGACTATCTCTTTAAGCATGTCTGTATGTAGAAAGCTTTTAGAAGAGTCATAGAGTCTTGAAAAGGGCAGAGGGCAGGTTTGTTTACTGTCCAGTGTAATAAAGATAATGACTCTCTCCGGGGTGAAGTTCTGGCAGACTTGCTTTCATTTTAATATAAAAGATACAGGGCCCCTGAGCTCAGGGCTCTTCATGTATGACACAATCCCACTGTGTGCACAGCATGTACCTGGGTCTCTCACATCACCAGGGGAACCAAAGCAAACGTAAATCTCATGTTAATTTCTGTGCTGTGAGTAACAAAGTCCTTTGTCTCTACCCAGAAGTCTTCTGTCTCTGTTTTGTGTTTCCATCTGTGAAACTGTAGCAGGCTAACTGTGTAGCTTGCAAATGGGGTTCTTGACAATCTGTAGCTTGTTATTTATACAATTGAGGATAAACCGTTTTTCTCAGGCATTGACTTCATTTAGTCACAGAATCATACTAGGGCAGGGCTGATGTTATCATTTAGAAGGATTTGATAAGGGGAACCCGGTGCTCCAGCCACATGCAGCTCTGTCTAAAAGTGGTCAAAATGACCAGACCAATCAAATTACACTCTCACATTGTACCTATTTGAATGTTGCTCTGGGAATAACTGTCCACGCCCCTCATTTGCTTAAGTCCTTCTTTCTATTTCCTGATGTTTCTAGGATAAAATTATTCGTGTGGCACAAGGGGCCAATAATATGGGCCAAATCTTTTTGGCCTCATTTTCTCCTCCTTCTTCTGTCCTAGCTCCTGTTTTATTAAACTTTTCACTATTTCTTGGGTGTCACCAACCTTCTACTAGGAGCATCTACACATGCTTTTCTCTCTCCTAGAATATACTGCTCTATGCAGTTGGTCAGAAATACATATTGAGAGGCTGCTAGGGGCCAGGTGGTGTGCTAAATGTAGTCAGAACAAACAGTTCCTACCCTTATGGAGATTATAATCTGGAGGATCCTCTGCTTTAGCAAATTCTGCTTTCCTGTTTAAGAACTAGCTGAAACCTATGTCTTCACAGAAGCCTTTTCATTCTTTTCTAAGTGTAGTTGGCTTTCTCTTCTCCATGCTTCCACATGGTATTTGACCCACATCACAGCTTAACTCTCTATCTCAAGGTAAGAACACATCTCAAATTTTTTTTTTTAATCTTCATTACCTATCTCAGTACCTGGTATGTACTTGATGGACGCTTAATAAATGTTTAACGTCAAAGGAAGAGAGAATGAACAAAAAAAGAAGCGTATAGATTTTATACAATGGTTAGTCTGTTCTCATGATAAGGAAAATATTAGGATAAGCCTTCAATTTATATCTTATTTCATTTGTTTTTACCCAGTGTCGTAAGTGACTTATGGCATGATTCAAAGCCCAGAGGCAATGTTGCTTGCTGCACTAGTTCTTACTTTTTACAGAGAGTTCCAGATAACCTTTGATTAGGAGATAGAGCCTTGTATAATGGAAAGGGCAAGTGCTTTAATAGAAGCTGATTAAAGGCTGACCCAAGCTGTACAGGTGCCCTGGGACTTGGCAATAAGGAACACAACGACGTTAATGAAAATGTAAAGAGATGGAGAAAATTGTTTTTCCCAGGATTCCTCTCTGGAAAAACATTATAAAAGATTGGGAAAAGTTCTTTAATATGTTGGTTGGGTGAGGGAGTAGCAACATACCTGACAACAATTACCAGCTTTCTCAGAAAACTAAACATGCAAATTGCAGGGCTCTGGTTCCCACCAGGGGCATGTAGATTTGAAGCCCAAAGAGAAAGAGCTGGAAGATGCCATTAGGTATTTTTCTTCCCTGTTCTCCTCCCCACCCTCCAGTCTATCAGCATCTCTGTTAAATAATGTTGAGTAAACAGTTTAAAATTTTCAGTTTCATGGTGTAAATGGAGAGAGTGGCTTGGGCATTTTATTCTGGCCTTGTGCTTTGAAATGACACAGACCTAGGTTCAAATCTTAATTTGGAAAGTGGGGCTTAACCTCTCCAGGCAGGGTCCAGAGCAAGATAAAAATGTAAAGCCCTTGTTTAAAAATTATTAAAAATTTCAAGAGAATGAGAGTAAAGCATTAAACCAAACATGGGGCCTCAGAAGTGTGAGGCTCTGTCAACTGCAGAGTTCACATACCCTCTCTCTGGTTTTCAGATTCCTTATGGGGAAATTGTTAATGAAAATGACTCCCTCACAAGGCTCTTGTAAGGGTTACATGAGTTACCAATGAAAAGTACCTAGTTTATTGTAAACATTCAATAATTATTGGTTCTTTTTTTCCTCTCCCCTCCCCTCTCTTCTCTCTTTTCCCCACACCCTTCATTATAATAGAGGTAATATGTTAAATACACCTATGCTATTGGTTAAATTAACTGTCAAAGAAGCAAATATAATGTACATGTAGATAATGTTAGAGATAATTTTCTATAATAACAAAGACAATTCAGGAAGATTGAAATCCATGAATTATCTCAAATTACCTCCTAAGCCATAACATAAAATTTCTCCCCATCAATTATCTTTTAATGAGAATTAATAGGAATCAATTTTTCTAGTGTCATATTACAATTACACAATATAGTGCTGGAATTAGAATAAAGATCTTTTCTTAGTTGAATTCCATATATATTAGAGCACTCTGCTTTAGTTATCTTAAAATTCACTGCACATTCACAAAAGAATGGTATCTCCTGTCTGTATATTTTTAACAGTATAAATCAGAAGAATTGATTTTATTTTGTTGATTTTTTTATAGTCAGTGCAGACAATAGCAGAGCTACCCTGCATACCAAGTGTCCTGAATATGAAACTTAAGTATTTTACATGAAATTCCCTCCTGAAATTATTGAGAAAATGCCAAAGTGTCTGTTATGTAAATTAAATATCAGCCAGGGGCACCTATGAGTTATGGGTCATTCACATTATACAGTAAAATGTTCTAGTTTCTCTTAACTAGCACAAATTCCCTCTAGTCCTAAAGTAAGAGTCACTCACAATCACATATTTAAGTACAGAAAATGCAAATGGCAGTGCTTCTGAAACCCAGTCATGATGCCAGTCATTGAAAATTATATTTTCACATACATTTTCTACTATTTTTGTTTTACTTGTCATAAAAGTTAATGCTTTTCTTTTATATGCTTATCTAAAAAGGATGTGTTGTAATATTGAATTAAATGTTAAAAAAATAAGAAAATATCCAATGTATCTTATAAACCTATCTATCATTTCATTTTATAACATGGTTCATATACCAAAAGAGTCACTCTCTTATCTTCATAAAATTTGACAAAAAGTATTATATATATTTAAATATATGTTTACATTTATATATATTTAGATGTATATATTTAAATAATGTTTGTGTATCTGAGAAGAAGAAAAGATCCTTGATCTTTTTCTATCTGCTTTTTATTAGAATTTAGATAGTCCCCAAAGACGGGTAATCTTTTGTTCTTCCCTGGTGTTATTATATAATAAAGCCTTCTTTGTTAACTTCATCAAAGCAGGAGTTGAGTGGTGTAAGAGCTTCCCCAAACCCTACAAATACAAATGCAATTGCATCAGTCTGTGTAATTTAAAATGAGGATAATAATTCTTATTCTGCCTATCTCTGAAGGTCGTGATGAAGATCAATGGAAATAAAATGTAAGAAAGCTTTCTTCAAGCTCTAAAGCTTGTTATAAGTGTGTGGGAATACAGGAAAAGGGTGACATTGTCATTTTTCTAAGTATTGTCAAACACCACCTATCAAATAATTGCTTGTAACACTGTTAGGTGTAAAGTGCTACACTGTAGCCATGGTACCAACATTGTGTTTGCAAGTTATGATAATATATTGTAGTTTACTTCAAAAACTGTGAAGTCCATGGGGGATATAATGATCCTTTTCCCAAATACTCAAAGAAATGTTTGTTACTAATATTAATGGCTGGGGAAAAAAATGTTTATTTTGTTTTACTTAAAACTTGGGGCTAGCACTGTAGTTTTCCTCATGGACTAATTAATTTAATATATATATATATTTTATTCAAAACAACCTCATTGCTATGCAACAAATACCAGTTATTTTTTCTTCAAATGTTTCTAAATGCCTGTGTTGTTCTTTTACAAAAATAATTTACAAATACATTTTCATATAACTTGTATTTGGTTTCAGACTCTTTCACTAGAATTATTAGAAACTTAAAATTTCTTAATTGTGGCTTAGGCCTGCACCAAAGTTTTAAGTCATATATGTTAGTAATGAAAGAGCCAAAAAATGTACACACATTTTAATAAAAGGAAAAAATTGAATTAAAATTGTAATATTCAATATATACTGATAGCAAAAGGTGAATACAAGTCACGTTTGACTTCTGCAATTACAAGAAGTGTTCAAAGTGGTTACCATCAGCATAATTTTAATACCGTTTTTTCCTTTCTTAAAATGTGTATACATTTTTTTGGCATCCTGTGTGTATGTGGTTTGTGTGTGTGTGTGTGTGTGTGTGTGTGTGTGTGTGTGTATTTACTTACTTTATTTATTTATTTATTTATTTATTTATTTATTTATTATCTTGCTACTTAAATGTGTTTTTTACCTAATTTGTTTTATTCCTTAAAATAGTAAAAATATTGCATTTTTTAATATTTTAAATTTTCTTCTTTACCAGGATAAATGTTTTGGCATTAATATGACCAAAGTGATCTAAATGTAGGTGAAAATCACAGCCATTTTCTTGCTACTTCTGAGTTTCATATTTTGCTTCGCACTTTTTCCATATAAATTCATTTTTACCAGGAAACACATTCTTAACATTTTTCACCCTTAAATAAGGTTTTAACTCCAATGACTAATTTGAGCATATAGATGTTTTATAATGACGTTCACTGTGGTATAATCTCTTATACATAGATAATTATCTGAGTTTGGTAACAGATAAATATAGATATTCAGAAAAACAAAATTACATCCTGAAGTTAATATATCTGAAACAACAAAAAAAGACACTGAGAAAATTACAGAGGCGGCTGGTTAGCTCAGTTGGTTAGAGAACAGTGCTTATAACACTATGGTTGCCAGTTCGATCCCCACATGGGCTACTGAGTTGTGCCCTCCACAATTAGAATGAAACAACTACTCGACTTGGAGCTGATGTGTCCTGGAAAAACACACCATTCCACAATAATAATAAAAAGAAGAAAAAGAAGAAGAAAAAAAGGAAAAACATGCCCTTAAAAAAAAAAAAGAACATCACAAAATCTGCCTCCTCATGAATCTCTCTCTCTCTCTCTCTCTCTCTCTCTCTCTCTCTCTCTCTCTCCTTCTCTAGAATGAGAAGATTTCTGAAGGATATTCCAGTGTTGGCATTCCCTAATGGGATGACTCTACCTGGGCTTTGCAAGTGAATTTTGACAACTCATACAGAAAATCGTGTTTTAGAAAATCACTCCTGGACTTAATGCTTTAAAACCTCAGGTCTCTGGATTGGTCATCTGCTGACTCAAACATTAATTACCATGAAACGATTTAATTTTTAAATGACAAACAAGTGATCTAGAAGAAGGAAAAATAGAAGATGACCTCATGTGTATGACATGTGTACTATATACTAAGTGACTTACTGAGTGGCCCATCTTAAGTGACTTATATTGAGTATTTTATTTAAAGAGAATGAATCCCCAAAATATCTAAGAAATAAAACACACACTACCAAGGACTTATTTCACAGGTAAATGTGGATTCAGATAATATGACAGTGCTAACAGTCAGTTCTTACCTAAGAAATTATAAATAATAGAGAGTTATGTCTATAGTAATCAAGATGCTATGGTATTGCAAGTAGAATAAACACACAGATCAATGGAATGAAATAGAGAAACCAGAAATAGACCCACATAAATCAACTGATTTTTGACAAAAGTGCAAAAGCAATTCAATAGAAAAAGGATAATCTTTTCAGTAAATGTTGTTGGAACAACTGAACATAAATAGAAAAAAACCTTGACCTAAATCTTACCTTTGGATCATAGATCAAAATATAAAATGAAAAACTATAAAACTTTTAGAAGAAAACATAGGAGAAAATATGACTTAGGTTTGACCAACAGTTCTGAGTATGATGCCAAAAACAAAGGAAAAAAATAATAATAAACTACATTTCATGAAAATGTAAAACTCTCGCTGTGAGAGATCCTGTTAAAATGAAAAGACAAACCACTGACTGGGAAAAAATATTTGCAAATCATTTATCTAAGACAGGACTTGTAAGGCGAATATATAAAGAACTGTCTAAACTTAACAGTAAGAAAACATACAATCCAATTAGAAAATGGGCAAAACTCTTGAACAGACAATTCACCAATGAGGATATGAAGGTGGAAAAATAAGTACCTGAAAAGATATTCAATATCTTTTAGGGAAATGAAAATTAGGGAAATGAAAATTAAAGTCATCATGGGCTACCATTACACACCTACCATAATGACTAAAATGAAAAAATACTGACAATATCAAGTGCTACCAAGGATGTGGAGTTTCTAGATCTCTCATCCATTGCTGCAGGGAATGTGAAATGATAAAGCCACTCTGGAAAACAGCTGAGTAGTTTCTTAAATAGTACAATCCAGCAATTGTACTTTTGGATATTTATTGTAGAGGAATAAGAACATCTGTCCACACAAGAACCTGTGTGCAAATATTTGTAATAGCTTTTTTTGTAATAGCCCAAAACTGGAAACAACCCAAATGTCCTGTGGATGAATAGATTTTTATGAGTCTTATTATTTCAAAATAAAAAGTTTTTAAAAAGTATTATACTATATGATGTGACTGGACTGTAAATTTGCTTTCACCTGCATCTTCAAGTCTGTATGAATATCTATATGGGTTTAAAAAAAGAAACACTTTGACACATCTAAAATACTTAAATCCATACTTCAACAGATTTGTAAAGAACTAGATTTCTAAGTGAATTTTCTAGTAATATAATCTTCAAGAAATAATGTTTACAACAACAGGGGTTAAAATCATGTTTTATGGGCCTGGGAAGAGCTTTGGAAGTAAAAGAAGGAAGGAGTGAGTAGATCAGAAGCTAAAACCACAGGCTACGATTAGAGATAAATTCAGGGAAAACAGACATAAGAAAATTAGAGTTGTCAGGAAAACTTCAGTGATGAGCTTGATTAGGCATTGAGTTTCATTTAGTGAGATTAAAGCCAAAGTTTACAATTTTGACTTCAGATTGCTATTTGTGTAATTTGTTGTCTTAAGCTAATGATTGAACCACTTTGGAAATTCTTATCTATTTCATAGGGTGACAAAGTTTATAAGTTATGCCATCATTCTTCTCTAAAAATGTCTCTCAAAATTCAAGGAGTCTCGGGGCCTGCGGAGTGGCTCAGTTGGTTAAGAGCATGAGCTCTGAGCAACAGAATCACCAGTTCGATTCCTACATGGGCCAGTGAACTGCACCTAAGTTGAGCTGCTACTGAACTGCCAACAGGTGGCAGGATGGCTCAGCTGGTTAGAGCCCATGCTCTTCACAAGGTTGCTGGTTCAACTCCCAAATGGGATGGTGGGCTATGTCCACCCACAAAGATTGAACACAGCACCTTGAGCTGAGTGGCTGCGAGATGCAGATGGGCAGCAGGACAGCGACTGGACTTGGGAGCTGAGCTAGCTGCGACCTCCACGACAAGACTGAAGGACAACAGCTTGGCTGTTCCCCTTCCCCAATTCCCCAATAAAATTAAAAAATAACAAAACTTTGTAGTTGGGAGTATTCTGTGATCATTGTAGTGTCATCATGCATGTGAAGTTGTTTACCAATTTTCTTAGCATCTTGACACTCTAATTGGCCTTGGCTTGATTTCAAATGATTCCCCAATCTAAGAAAATAAAATTCTACGAATTTACAATAAGGAAGTTATGATCTTTCTATATAACTTTTTTTTTTTAAAGTTAACCTAAAAAGGCACCAAACATTGTTTTTTATTCTCTGCCAGTTTTGGCTGCAATATTCAATAGCATTCAAACTGAACATTCTTGAAAGGCCCAGGTATAACTTAATAAGTGACTTTTCCAGCCCATCATGTTTGACCTCCCAGTGGGGAGCTGGAAGTGACATGACTGCGCCATCTCCCTTGTCTTTCTTCACATACATGTCGGTGAAATCATTTCTTGTGGGCCCAGGGTTTGTCTTGGTTTCTTTCATTGCCATGTGTGCTTATCCTTCCATCTTAATTTCAACCAAGGAACCTTCAGAGGGGCCTCTTGAGTTCACCTTGAGTTGCAATTCAAACACAATGCCTAACAGATTTGCTTTTTCAGCTTAAAGGCGCACCACCTGGATCTTTAACTGTTTCTTTTCTGTTCTGCTTCTGCCTTGGGGGTCCCCAGTGGGGTTCTGGAATGACCTTTCTGTTTTCTCTTTTAGTTTTCCAAGTTCTCCCTTCAATTTTTCAATGTCATGCTCGCAGCCATTAGGCGCTCTTTGGCTTCTTTGTTCTGGATTTCAAAAATAAAGGGGGCAGTCTTCCTTCTGTTTCTCTGTCCAGGCTGAAGCTCCTCAAATGGAATTCATAGCTTGGATACTTAGCTTCATGGCTTCTTTCAGCTAATGGTTTGCAATCAGGAACTCTTTCATTGGCTGCAGCAGCTCCTCTCGGGTGAACATGTCCAGGTTTGGGTGAACCAGGCTCGGGGGGTTCATGTCCTGTAGTTTCGTTGTGGCGGTCTCCCTTTTCAGTTAGGCAGCTAAGTGGTTGGTGGGACATGACAGTAGTTCCCGGGGCCCACACTCCCGCCTCTCTCCAGGTCACTGCTGCCTCGGCATCATGGCCGCTGGGGGAGGCTCTGGACCCGGATGCAGAGGCCAGCCAGGGTGGGGTCTAGATAACTTTTTTCCCCCCGAAGAGGATACACTAACGTTCTATCTAACATTCCTCTAAAGTAAAGATTATAAGGCAACGATGTCAGAAAATCGGGTATTTGCGATATGAAAGACAAGGATCAGTTCTTGGATGAATATTCAGTGCACCCCACTATAGACACTGATGCAGCCAGCATTGCAGCAAATGGACTGCAGCTACATATTTTGAATTATTGAAGCAGTGGCTTGGAACTATTCAGTAGATCAGATCTATTGCCTTCCTTCTTGAGATTGATGAGAATTCAACTCTGCTTGCCATACTCCAGGGCAGAGGGCTGGAGGGCGTTTAGCATGCTGAGAAAGGTCAAAGTAAGATGGTATCAGTTCTAAATCTGAAAATTCCAAACTCCTCACTACCTATTAAAATGAATGAAGAAAAGTTATGTTTTGATGTGTAGCATCCCAAAGACTTGCTTGAGGCATAAAGGAAAGAAAGTGCTATGGCTCAGACCATTTGCCACCTTCCAGAGCATATAAAGGAGCACAGTGCTGTGCACCATCTCATTCCTGAGACATTATCATCTTGAAAGTTATATGCAGCTTAAATAATGGAGATTCCAACAGAGAAAATGCATTACCATATTTGGCCCTTTTGGGGGCAGTTATTCCAGAAACAAAACAGCACAGCAATTTTGCTATTCAAATTGATTGTAAGATGGATTTTTCATACAAAAGGCTGGAGTCAGGTTTCACTCTAGGCAAAAGTCTAAGAGTTTAGGAAAAGCACTAATTAGGCAGAATATTAGGTTTCTGAGAAAACACTTGTACTAGTGACCAATTACACTTAACTCTTAACTCATTTCCTGTGACGTTTGGATATATCCGAATGAATATTTCCATCTGCCGACTGCCACATTAGAGTTTACTCCAAAGTTCAAAAAAACTTTTCCCTCTACTGCAGAGTTCGAGTATATATGCATAAAATAGTCAAAATATCAACTTTTTATTTTTTGTGGAATTTTGACACATTTTGAAAATAAAAACCAAACTTGAAATCAATCAACGCAGTGAAAGGGTTAAGTTGTGCTTATCTCTCCAGATAAAGCACAATAGCTCCTAACTGTATTACATGTTTTGTATGTGAGAATACCCTTGGTCAAACATGTTAGATGATGGTTCTTTAACCTGAAATAATGGGATTTTTTAAGATGGAGTTTCTTTTCCCTGTTTGTGTGCTTCTTGTTAGCATATCAGATTAATGGAGACTAGAGGTCTATAACTCTCTTTCCCACAGTATCTTCCCCTCACCTGAGTCCCTCTACCATCAGAGATCACAAAGAGTTTGACTCATTTATTGAATAATTTGGCTTCTGGAAGAAGGAAATATGAAAAGTACTGTGCTTGTACACACACACACACACACACACACACACACACACACACACACACACACCCCATTTCTTCCCTTTGAGTTTATATATGAATTTTTTTCTATCCTCAGCCAAATTAAATGTCAAGGCTTACAATAAATCTCCCTTTGAGACCCCATGATTGAAAATATCTTGGAGAAAGGAAGAGCAATATTTATTATCAATAATTTAGAATGCCCAATATTTAATATCAGTAATTTAGAATGCCCATGGTAACAAAAAGGGCTAAGTTAGTATATTAGATATAATTTTCATCCTTTTTATTAATATTTGATACATATGTAGAAATATATATAACAAATTATTCATGAGGCACAATGAATTGAAGTTACTAACCTATCCTCAACTTAAGAACACTGTCAATAATGTGGCAGCTACCTGTGTCCTTTCTCCTGTGCCACTTCTTTGCTTCCCTATGTCCCAAGAGGTACCACAATTCTGAAACTTGTGTTTATCTTTTCCTTGCTTTCCCCCACCATCACCCCCTTAGTTTTATCACAATGCATTTAGGTCTAAACAACATACTGTTTGATTACTTGGTTTGGAGATTTGTAAAAACGGTAACCTACTGTACACACTCTTCTATCATTTCCTTGGTTTAAGAAACATTTTGTTCCAAGGTTCTACTCATGTTGTTGCATATCATTGTAGATCATTCATTTTCACTGCTGTATGAAATAACATTGTGTAAATATTCTACAATTTAATGACCCATGACCCTGTCAACAGACATTTGGGACATTCTAACTGCCACCCAGTTCCCCATGCCCTTATCATTGCCCATTTAAAGTTGAGTAATCCTGACTACCAATAGGCTAAAAAGTTTCTTCATATAGAACAGGGTTAACACCATGATAAATTATAGTCTTTTGTAAGGAATAATCCAAAGAGGCTCCTTGGGCTCTTCTGATTATGGATGCTTAGCCCTTTAGTAAGCCACATTACTGGTTCTATTATTTATTCCTTCCCTTTTTTGTAACAATATAATATTGTCTACAATGGGGAGAGTTTGTGCTTTGGATTCAGTCACATCTGGATTTAAATCTGATTTTGCCACTTTCTATGAAATCTTAGACAATTCATTTAACTTCCTCAAATCTTAGTTTCTGTTTCAGTAAAATGAAAACAATAATCCATACTCATAAGATTGATATCATTATTAAATAAGATAATACATTAATGCTTACCATAATGTTTGGCACATAGAAGGTGTTTAATAAATGTTTAGGAAATAAAGGATGAATAGAGGTAAGCAAGAATACCACATAAATACCTATAGAGCAAAGACCATAAATATGTGAATCAGGTGTAAGGAAATTCTTAGTGGTGTTATTGGAATGAGAGAACACATGTGCTTTATCACAGAGCTGCCACATAACACACCAGGGGTGTTCACTGGAGGTGTGCAACATGGCAGCCCTGTTTAAGACATTTATATTCATTTTTTAAAAGTTTGCTGGATTACTGGTCAAGATGGTAGATTAGGTAAATGCTGTGCTTGCCTCCTCTCATGACCATATCAAAAGTATAGGTAAGCTACAGAACAATCATCATTGAGAATTGACTGAATGCTCTGAACAGAAGTTCTGCAACTAAGGCCATACAGAAGAAGCCACCTTTAGATTGGCAGGAGGGGTGGAGACATGGAACAGGCTGATCCCACACCCGTGTGTGACCATTAAAAATTGGAAGTGCTACCTCGGCTGCAGAGGTTCCCCCATCCCCCAGAGGAGGAAAAGGTCCGAGCCCCCTACACCAGGAATCCCAGCCTGGGGTTCCACTGCTGTTAAGAGAAGTCCCCACAACTTCTGGCTACAAAAACCTGCAGAGATTGTGGCTGAATGAGATGGAGGGCAGCTAGAGTCCCAGGCATTCCTTTTCAAGGACCCATGCATGAACTTACTCACTGATGGACTCACTCTCTCTGAGCTGGGGCAGCAACTTGAAAGGTGCCAGCATGCAGATGCAGGCAACTGCCATATCTAGTCTCTCCATCAACCTGGCAAACATGGTTTGCCCTGCCCTGGTGATCCCCTAACACCCCACCCCACCCAAATTGTAGGCCCCCAGGCTGCTTCCAGTGGCTTTTCAATTCAAATGGACTGTCTTGGCTCATGGTGTAGATTTTCCTAAAATCTCTCAAATGTTCACAAACTGAAAACAAGCAGCACCTGACCTCAGTGTGCCCTATACCTCTTCTAAGCAGCCCCGAGTCTGGCACTAGTGACAGCTGGCCACATTTCGCAGCTTAGGTTCTCCCACGCACCTCCTAGCCCAGCACGGGTAGAAGACATCTGCAGATTGCTTTGTGGCTCATACCAAGTAGCCCTAGGTAGGGAAAAGGTAAAGGCTGAACTTGGCCTTTGGCAGGGCCCCTCCCAGGAGACACTGGGGTTGGCATACCCAGTGGCCAGCTTTGAACCAAGCTGGAGCACCATCAGGCTACCTCCACAGATGACACATCCAAAGGGCAGACTGGCAGACACCAGAGCCCTGCTAAAGTGAATCCTGCTCTGTAAGGTTAGCCCCTGTACAATTGCCCCTCTGCTGTCATTATAGCCAGTACTCACAGTCAATTAACTTGAGGGTCAATCCCTCCTATTGACATGCAAACAACAGCCAAATTCAACTACAACAGGAGGGCATTTACAACCCACATAAGGAACATACCTGGAGCACCCTGATCAGGTGACCAGGGAGAATGCATCACTGGGCCCCATAGAACACCTACTACATAAGGCCACTCTATTAAGACTGGGAGGCATGCAGCCCTTCCTAATACATAGAAACAAACACAGAGAGACAGACAAAATGGGGAGACAAAGAAACATGTCCCAAATGAAAGATTAGAACAAAGCTCCAGAAAAGGAACTAAACAAAATGGAAACAAACTACCAGATGCAGAGTTCAGAACACTGGTTATAAGGATGCTCAGTGCAGAGATAGAAAATATAAAAATGGAGATAGAAAACTTAAAAAAGAACCAGTCAGAAATAATGAATACAATAACTGAAATAAAGAATACATTAGAAGGAATCAAGAGTAGGTGACATGAAGCAGAAGATCGAATCAGCAATTTGGAAGATAAGGTAGCAAAAAATACCCAATCAGAACAGCAAAAAGAAAAAAAGAATCCAAAAAAAAATGAGGATAGTTTAAAGATCCTTGGGGACAATATCAAGTGTACCAACAGTTGCATCATTGGAGTACCAGAAGGAGAAGCTAGAGCAAGCAATTGAAAACCTATTTGAAGAAATAATGATGGAAAACTTCCCTAACATGGCAAAGGAAACAGACATACAAGTCCAGGAAACTCAGAGTCTCAAACAAGATGAACCCAAAGAGGCCAACACCAAGACACATCATAATTAAAATGCCAAACATTAAAGACAGTCAATCTTAAAAACATTAAAGACAGTCAATCTTAAAAGCGGCAAGAGAAAAGCAGTTAGTTACCTACAACAGAGTTCCCATAAGACTGTCAGCAGATTTCTCTACAGAAACTTTGCTGGTCAGAAGAGATTGGCATGAAATATTCAAAGTGATTAAAAAAAAAAAACAAGGACCTACAACCAAGACTACTCTACCCAGCAAAGCTATCACTTAGAATGGAAGAACAGATAGTTTCCCAAGCCAAAAAAACAAACTAAAGAAGTTCGTCACCATCAAATCAATATTATAAGAAATGTTAAAGGGACAGAAGGAGAAGAAGAAGAAGGAAAAAGAGGAAGAGGAGGAGGAGAAAAGATAAAAAATATGAATAATAAAATGGCAATAACTACATATGTATCAAAAATTACTTTTAATGTGAATGGATTAAATGCTCCAAACAAAAGGTATAGGGTGGCTGAATGCATAAAAAACAAGACTCTTACATATGCTGCCTAGAAGAGACTCATTTCAGATCAAGACACACACAGACTGAAGGTGAAGGGATGGATAAAGATATTTCATGAAAATAGAAATTTAAAAAAAAAAAAAGCTGAGGTAGCATCTTATACCAGACCAAATAGACTTTTGTCTATAAAACAAAGTTTATAACAAGAGATTTAAAAGGACCTAGTAATTCCACCTCTGGATGCTTACCTGAAGAAACTCTAAAACACTATTTCAAAGGGACATGTGCATCCATATGTTTATTGCAGCATTATGTACAGTAGTCAACATATGGAGATGACCTGAGTGTCCATCAATGTATGAATGGGTAAAGAAGAATGGTACATATATATACCATGGAATATTACTCAGCCATAAAAAAGAATGAAATTTTGCCCTCTGCAACAATATGGATGGACCTAGAGGGTATTGTGCTGAGTGGAGTACATCAGAGGAAAAGGAAGACAAATGCCATGTGATTTCATTTATATGTGAGATATAAAGAACAAAATAAATGACAAAATACAACAGAAACAGACTCATAGGTACAGAGAACATTTTGATGGTTGCCAGATGGGAGGAACATTGGGGGCATGGGTGGAAAAAGGGAAGGGATTAAGAAGTACAGATTGGTAGTTACAAAATAGTCATGGAGATGAAAAGTATAGTATAAAGAATATAGTCAATAAAATTGTAATAACTTTGTATGGAGTCAGATGGGTAATAGATTTATGAGGATGATCACCTCATAAGTTATAGAAATGTCTAATCATGTTGTACACCTCAAACTAATATAATACTGTTTACCAATTATAATTGAAAAATAAAAAAAAATTTTTAAAAACATATAAAATGCTGGTCAAACAAAATATCTGTAAATAACTGGCCTGGATAACCACTATTCAATCCCTAGTTTATAGAACTCACATGTGGATATGTAGGAATTATCCAATATGTGAAGAAAACAAAGCTCATATCTTTTGTGTGTTTTACTACATCTTATATACCCTCCTGGGATGAGAAAAAGGGAAAGTGCTATTGATAAAAACCTCATCCCTTTTCTTAAAAACCTAAAAATCACAGTTTGTCTCCTTGTGACGTGGTTTCCTGACACTGTCAGCTTGCTTGAGAAGTTCCTCCTTGTCTTAGATATGCCTCGTGGAGTCAATTCAGGCCAAATGGCTTTGAATACCTAAGATATCCTACAAAGCTTCAAAGCACATATACTTATAGAGCAAAATAACTTGCTGGCTTCTCCATAGCAGGTCTATGCTTGATGTTCATTTCTACTTCTCTCATTCTTCCTATCTTTCAGCCCTTTCCTACTATTCCTAATTCTCTCCTTTTCTTTTCAGAGCCCTACTCCCTAAAACAAAGATGTTCTGGACAGCCCATCTCTAATCTCTTTTATTCAACTCTTGCTAGGGACAACTTTAAGGAAACAATCATTTTATTTGACTAATTAATGTAGTTTAAGTTGTTGGTTTGTCTTATACATATTATCTATGTTATCAGTACAGTGAAATCTTTCTCTTCCATCTCATTGTCAGTTCAAGTAAGTTATGGTCTACCATACAGAATTTAGAACATAGCTAAGCATACTTTAAAAGCAAAATTTTCAGTGAAAAATATTGGCTACATTCTATCAAATTCTGATTTCCAAAGCACATATGAAACTTGAAAAGTGTTGGTCATTCTGGCCTTTTTTCACCTTTTAAAAAACCCTGATATTACATACATTGCCCATTATTGCTGCTTGATGATTATCCTAGGCCTGTCATCAATCTGACCTGGTTCGCTTGCATGCCTTAATGATTTCATTTTATTTGGCCTTAATTATCTCCATGGGGAAAACCTACAATATATTGCCGGACAATTTTACATAATATCCCTGGCAATTTTCTCCTCTCATCACTATTTTAGGGATATCTGAAACACCAAAAAGGCAGAGTCTGACCTGCCCATTTGTCGCATTCTTATGACCAGATTAATAAAGAAAAAAAACCACAAAAATTAAATATTATAGCTAGATGGCATATAAAAGTTGTGAAATTCCAAGCTTTGGGCTATGCTATGCTCCCTTGGTAATGGCTGGAGAAGTGAAGAATGCTAATCTGACTTCTCTGCTTCCCTCTGCTGCATGCCTTCTGATATAGTGCTCCTGATTCTTCTCTTTTCTTGTATCACCTCCAGTCTCTCCAGAACCATAAGCTACCTTTCTGGCCTATCACTTATTCTCAGTTCTCTACTTCTTTCTCTGGACTACTAAGATATCTACAAGGAATGATTCTGCTGAGGTGGGACTGCAGTAAAATCCATTTTCTTTCTAAGAACAAGTATGTTAGTGTCATTCCTCTGTCGTGTTGTTAGTGTCTGGCTGCTCACCATGGTGGCAGGATTCAACACCAAGAGCTTGGCTTCTAGAGTCTAGGCCCTTCGACAGCAGCAAGCAAAAGCCATCCACCCAACCACAGCACATTCAGCTAAAATTAAAAGGAGATATTACCAATAATGGCTTAAGCAAATGGGAGTTTATTTTTTCTTACATAATCATAAATTGAGAAAGTCTGCTACTGATACTCTATAATGACATCAAAGTCCAAGGCTCATCTAGGCGCTTTCTGCTATGCATGCTAAGCATGTAGCTTTGTTCCTCATCTTTACAAATTACCTACAGCACTTCCATACATCACATCTATGTTCCAGGCAGGAAGAAAGTTGAGGGTTATATACCATCTCTTTATAGGACTTCTCCTCTGGTGTTCCCTTCCCCAAAAGCCTCTGTTTACATTATCATTGTCCAAAACTGCTTTATGGCCAATCCAGCCTATAGCCATGAATGGGAAATCAAGTGTTTTAATATTTTGGTACTTCTAAGGTAGAAGCCACAAATTTTACAAGTGTATTACCCCTTCCACTGAAGGTTAAATCAGAGAATTTTTCTTAAAGTTTAAGGAAATTGTATTCATGAAGTGCATATATCGCTATGTATATGTTACCTTTTGTTACGGTTTTGACTAGGGGGCTTAAAGCATTACATTAAGTTAACTCTCAAATGATAAACATTTTGCAAAATAGCTAATTTCTTAAAGATTATACTGCAAGGTCAAAACTATATATAATAGAGGAAGTTGACAGGGAGGGAACAATACAAAAAGAAGCACATTAACAAATGGAGGAGGAGGGCCGGCCGAGTGGCGCGGTGGTTAAGCGCTGGCTTGGGAAGCCAGCGGCCCCGATTCGGTCCCACATATGAGGGCCAGTGACACTGCCCTCAAAAAAAAAAAAAAAAAGAAAAAAGAAAAAAAAAGAAAAGGAGGATGGGAGAGCGAAAACTGAATCAAATATGATGACAGTAAATTAGAAACCATCCTAAGTGATTATTTTTCAAAATCAAAGTCAACTTGCACTCAATCCCATCTTCCCAGGGTGTTAATGACAGTGCTGCAGGAGAAAATAAAATCCAGATGCTTCAGTGCCTCCACAAAAATACATATGTAATAATTTGCAAATGCAGAAAAAATGACTGAAGAAAAGAATATTAGACCATAGGCTAAAAAAACCCAAAACCCAACATTTTCTCTATCTCAGGAATTCAAAACAATTAACAGACTTTAAAGCATACTCAGGAGAAATTTGCTAACAATATACTACATATAGAAATGAGAGTGAATCAAAGCTCCTTTGTTCACTCTCTTTTTGTCTTCTCCATATCTTATGTTTTACTTTCTCTCTTTTGCTTGCTCTCCTTTACCCTACACACACACACACACACATACATAAACATACACAGTTAATCTAAATAATGTTATATTTCTCAATAGCATTTAAATATGTACACATTTTAATAACAAAAACATGTATTTGTAAATAAAAGTAAGTCATAATATTAGAATATATGGTTTAATATCAAAGAACAAATGTTTTCAAATTATTCCCTTTAGTTCTTACTTTTTTTTTTTTTTTTTTTTGAGGGCAGTGTCACTGGTCCTCATATATGGGACCGAACCGGGGCCGCTGGCTTCCCAGGCCAGTGCTTAACCACCGCACCACTTGGCAGGCCAGTTCTTACATTTTTTTTTAATGCGATAAGATAGGATGGCAGTAACATGTTCCATTGTCTAGTCTTCTCCTTTATCCTAGCTTAACCCCTTATGCACAAAAAAGCATGCACAACTTGCCACACATTTATTATATAGCCTTAAAATAGTTCCAAAAAAATGTTATTTCCATTTGAGGTTTATGCCTTCAACATTTAGTATCATAATAATACTTTTCATTTTCAACAACACTTCAAAATCCAATTTTAATATTTGTACACATATCATGATTCTACAATTGTGAATATGTTTGTAACAATATTGTAATTAATACATTTAAGAGGTCTCATGAATAGTATCTAATGTTTTATCACAGTAGGATAAATAGTCTCATTTTAAATCCATTAATTCATTTGACATAATTTTTTTTTTTTTTGAGTACCTGCCATCTGCCAGATATTATGATTGCCTCTTTACTCCTCTATAGCTCATGGTGTAAAGACTGGAAAAGCATGAGGTCTGTCTTATTCTCCACTCAATTGCTAGCATCTAACTTGATGTCTGGCACATAGTAAGTGTTGAATAAACATTGCTGAGTGCATGAATTGATAGTCATCTTCAAAGCCTGTTCCTGTTTTCTGGTCTACTTCTGAATCATCCTAAATCTAAACTTTTCACTCCAAAACAGTCATCCTTTTCCTTGCAGCAGAAATTTTAGGCTTAAATGGAGGTTCCATTTGTTTCCCAGCCATCTACACATGTGCCAGACTGCTCGAGGCAGTACTTGAGGGCATTTTTAAGTTATCTCTCTTGCTCTTCCCATTCACCATTGCCTGAATTCATACCACTAGCCAGAAACTTCTTGGTTATCTTCTCAGAGTCATTCTGTTGTGAAAATCAAGCAGTTTTAAATACAAGCATCATTGACTCTCCCAAAATTATCCTCCCCACAGAGTACAAAACTTCCATGGACATCATTTTTAGGCTCATTTTCTTAAAAAGTATAAATACCACTGGTGAGCGTAACATTAAATAGCAATAATTTTAAAATAAATAAATTGATCCAATTCCTTTCCTCTCTGAGAGAAAATATCCAGGGCTTGTTGTGACTCCTGGGAGTTTCCACACAGTTCTCAGGGATGCAATCGATATTGTGCATTAAACAGTAAGCCACACTACGAGGTAAGACAATTAAGTTCGAGCACTTATCCTAGAAAAGTGCTATATACCTCATTGCTGAATATCACCACGGTCACCTTTGAAGCACTTCCCTTGGGAAGCTATGCACCGACACTAGTGCCTAGTCCACCCTTCAAAGCAATTTTGGAACTCTTTCTGGTATGGTCATCAGAGATATTGTCATATTTCCCTTAATACCCTGAATGTCATCAAAATGTCTTCCTTTCAATGTTTCCCTTATCTTCAGGTAAAGGAAGAAGTCATTAGTGGCCAGATCAGGTGAGTAGGGAAGGTGTTCCAATACAGTGATTTGTTGACTGGGTAAAAGCTCCCTCACAGACAGTCCCATGTGAGCTGGTGTTTTGTTGTGTTGTAAGAGCCACGAATTGTTGGCGAAAAGTTCAGGTTATCTAAAGTTTTCATGCAGTCTTTTCAGCACTTCCAAATAGTAAACTTGGTTAACTGTTTGTCCAGTTGGTACAAATTCATAATGAATAATCCCTCTGACATCAAAAAAGTTAGCAACGTTGTTGCAACAAGTTCTCAAACTTAATTGTCAGGCCTCCTATTTTATGTAAACTGCTTGGTCATATTAAATGAGGCTAATGAATGTTTTCTTTCTAAGAAACAATTTTTGTTCGTGAAAACACATTGACTGGGTTATTAAAGTTACAATTGTGATATATTGAGACGATGCTTTTCCTGCATATTATACATACTTTATTAATGACTTTGTGAATCATTTCAGAGAAATACCATAGAGTAAAAATTTAAAAATATATTTGAAATGTCTAACTCCATATTTCAACCAACTGCCAACTCACCGTGACATAGGGCCTAATTTTATGCCTAATTATGAAACAACTAGAGTATGAATTATCTCTCCTCAAAACCCACTTCAGGTCAATGAGCTTCTAAATAGTTCCTGGATCTACCTGTTCCCTCATGCAGTTCATGAAATCCATATTTTTAAATACCTTAGAAGCTGTGAATTTGAATCCTATTCTACTAAACTAAATTGCTTTGTAATTCTGTGTTGCTTTCCTCCCCCAAATTTTCTTCTCACTACAGAGATGGATAGTAACATAATACTTTTCTCATGAGAACCTCATTGTGAGGTTTAATTAATTAATGAATGGGAAACTCAGGGGAGAGATATCATATAAGTGTAGAATATTATACTGAAGTTTCTAAACTGAATTATACAACAATGTACATTTCAACATTTCTCTGAAATGATTTTGGCGTTATATTCTCTATGCCAATATTATAATCTAAAATAATTACAGTGGCTTTACTTTTCAAAAAAGGACATCTTTTTCTTAGAATACCAAATGCTACTAGTCATTTAGCTGTGGTTAAAATGATAGTCTTAGCAATTTTCTATTAAGAACCAAAAATCATATATAATAAATCCAATGCTAGTGAGGAAAATGATGGCCACAGTTGCTGTGGGCTATGGATGTTTATAATGACATGCTGACACCATCAGTGGTGCATTAGTTTTCTAAGGGTAGGCTTACCATGGATCTACATAGAGAGCCGAATTTGAATTTAAAGCAAAACTTGATCAAATAGTGCCGAAGTGGTAAAAGGCAACAATTTTAAGGGGTGGGGAAAATTCTGAATGTCACAATGACAACCCTACATTTTCTTTTGTTTGTTCCACTGAATTGAAAGCAATAACAACCCATCATCCACCTATTATGCATTAAGTCCCATAACTTGTCAGCTGCTGAAATAATTGTCCAACCATTAAATATTTCCAATATATGCCAGCAAGCAATGGCAGTGTCAAACTCCCCCAAAGTATAGAATTTATGATCTTAGAATCCACATTGTTTTTCTGCACTGAATCTCTCATGCATATATATTTAAAACTCTACTTCTAATAACAGAATTATTTGAACTCATAGTGCCTGTCATATGTTATTCTCAAAGTACTTTACTAACCACAAATAATCTGTGAAATTTGTCTCGGCTCTCAGCACCTCTGCTTCTGTTTCAGCAACATGTCCCTGATGTTGGTCCCATCTATTACTGCCAAGATGTTTGATTAGAGGGATTAGCATTAGAACTGGAGACCAGGGCCAGATTTCAAGGTGAGTGCTTGGTGGTTCTAGTGCTGTACATGTCAAAAAATTTCTGCCATTGATTCCACCCAGGAATCCATTTCAAAGTCTGACTCCCTAGCCAAACAGAAGGAGCAGGGCCAGAACAAAAACACTGCCCTGATCCACACCTGTTCATAGCTTCTTTCACCTGTATTTGATTCACTGCTGCTTACTCCATGTTTTAGTTCCTCTCACCCAAGAAACCAACAGAAGACCAGGATGAGCACTCACTTTTTCTGAGATGGTGAACTGGGAATCATAATAATCTTATGATTATTATGAGTCGTATGTCTTGATTATTTTCTACATTTTTGTGATAGTAATACTATATAAAAATAAAGCTTAAAGAATAATAAATATATAAGAGCAAGCATAGGATGGCCAAATGATCCCCATAAAACAACTTAATATTTGTCATTTCAAATCTTATATAATGCATACACCCTTGAGTATTTTTGGTAATTGTTAAACCTCTGATCCTGAGCATCTAAAAATTGTGAGTTCATTACTGCTATCTATTCATTGGTACTTGTGGATAATACCCGAGTAACACTGTCATCATTGAATTTGTTTTCATTAATTTCTAAGCTGCATGATTATTGCTTGCAAACTTTCACTAACCATTTATGCAGGTAACATATGGAGATGGAAATTCTTCAGGCTTGTGAAGATGTCAAGTGTCATAAGTATATTCAGAGGCTGCAAAATTAATATTACTCCTGGAGTGCAGTCTTTCTTTTTTTAATCAAAATGTGAAAAATCCTGGAATAATTGATATTGTTCAAATTATCAAATAAAGCTTCTGAGCTCACAATTTTCTATCCTTTCCAAATTCTACATAGTAAACATTTCAAGTGAAAAGGACTGAAAGTGGTTAAGGATGCTGTTTACAGTCTGGGCATTTTGATAAATTTCAGAAGGAAAATATGCATTGGGGTCAGAGTCAGGATGCTGACCACATATCCCATTCGTGAAAATTAGGAAAGGACATTTCCTAAGACGAGCCCCAAAAGCAAATTCCTATCTCTCTAAATGTTGAAGAGTCCCAAGTTTCAGTTATTGGTTTCTTCTATGTCTACCCTTCCTCATTAGACAGTTTTCATGTGTAAATATTTTCACACTGACAGCCAAATTTGTTTTTTTAGCCCCTTTGCCTGCCTGAGCTTTTGATTCATGCACCTGTTGTCCACTCAGCATATCCATTTCAATAGCTCGTTGGTTTATCATAGTTAACATGCAGGGAAAAGTAACTCAATCCCCCTAACCTTGCCCAAAGCTGATCTTTCCTAAGTCTTTCCAATTTCAATTAATTAATTCACTACCCTTTGTACATATACTTAGCCCAACAGCCTAGAAGTCATCTTCATTTATTTCCCCACTTCCTATTACAACCCTGGCGCACGTTCTGTAAATCCTGATTCAAACCATTCTCTTGTCCTCTGCTGTGAGGAGCTAGCTAGTACAAGCCGCTATCACCTCTCATCATGGCTCCTACAATGGCCTCCTAACACCTTTCGGCCTCTACTCTTGCTCCCTGTACAGTCTATTCTGCACGCAGCAGAGTGATCTTTTGAAATTATAAATTGGACCATGGCACTGCACAGTTCAGAACACCCCAAACAGTTCCACATCACAAAATAAAATCCAAATTTATTATCACGTTGAACAAGTTCTTATTTTTCTGGCCACTCTCTAGCTTTCGAACCTCATCTAAAACATCCTACTTCCTGTTCTCTGCCCTTCTAACCGCGGTCTTTTTTTTTTTTTTCTTTTAAAAAAATGCTGGCTTGTTTCTGCCTTAGGGCCATTATACTGCTCTGGTCATCCATGCACTCAGGTTTATTGAGTGCCTATCTTATGGTAGGTTGTTTTATGCAAAGGGAAGCAGCGGTGATAGCAGCACCTGTTCTCAAAAAGTTTAAAATCTAGTGCCTAAAAGAATGCTTTATCATCTCTTATCAAGACTCCTGGACCGGCTCGGTGGTGTAGTTGATTAAGAGTGCAAGCTCTGAGCAACAGGGTCACCAGTTCAATTCCCACATGGGCCAGTGAGCTGTGCCCGAGCTGAGCTGCTGCTGAGCTGCTAACAGGTGGCAGGATGGCTCAGCTGGTGAGAGCACGTGCTCCTAACAACAAGGTTGCCCAGTTCGACTCCCACGTGGGATGGTGGGCTATACCCATCCCCAACTAAGATTGAACATGGCACTTTGAGCTGAGCTGCTATGAGCTGCTGACAGGCAGCCAGATGGCAACTGGACTTGGAGCTGAGCTAGCTGCACCCTCCACAACTAAGGACAACAACTTGACTGTTCCCCTCCCCCAATTCCCCAACACTGTTGCCCTCCCCCAATTTCCCAGTAAAAATCTAAAAACAAGCAAACAAAAAACTCCTGAAATATTCTCCTAACCCTCTCTCTGCTTCTATTCCTTGTTCCTTTTAAATCTCATTCTTCATCCAGCAACCAGAATTTGGCGTGCTCCATAGAGAGACTTTTTCTGAAGAATCTATACAACACAGTGCTCCTGTCTCCATCCTCTCTATCACTTTTTACTCTTTTTATTTTCTTCATGGCCCTTTTAGCTATATAAAATGGTATTATGGATTTATTTGCCTACATTGCCCCACTAGACTAATAAGCTTCATAATGGTGGACATTTTGTTTTTATCCCTATATCCCTAACTTCTTAAACAGTGCCTGACACATAGCATAGATTTAATAAACACTTATAGAATGAACAAATTAAGAAGGGTGTCACATACAAGACATGACTAGGAAGGAGGTTAAACTATGTGAAAGTCATCCTCCTGGAAGCATATATGAAAGATTTTAAGCATGTGGAGTGGAAGAGCCCACAGGGGAAGCAACGTTACTTACTGAGGGACTATCTATAAAATACCTGGGACAATGGACTCCCACCCTTTAATTGCCCCATACAGAATGGTTTGCATAGTATTTGCCCCAAAACATGTCAGAATTATCCTCTAAAGAAAGTGAACACTCCTCTTAAAAATATCCAGAACTGTTAACGTAGCTACCAATATTGTGGAGAGAGGAGAGCAGAGACTGCAGTATATGTGGACCTTTTGGACAAAGGGGGACAGGAACCAGGGAAGGCGACTCTGCCTGAGCCAGCCTGCCTGTTTACTGCTGCACACATGTCTCCAGCCTGCCTGCTCCTCTGCCCAGTCCCCTAAATTGAAGTTTGTTCATCTGTAAGCCATGGTTATTTCCAGAGAGCCAGAAATGAGCTAGAGCAATTCTATCCAGGGAAGAAAATGTGTGGCTATATCTGCACAATTGTAATTAGAGTTACCATTTGCATAGCATTCGAAATGTACAGGCATTGTTACATGTGCTTTAAATATATTAATTTATTTCGTTTTTATGAAGACTCCATGAGGTAGGTACAGTTATTTTTCTTCTCATTTTATAGATAAGTACAGAAATGGTGAAGCGACAAGCCCAAACCCTCACAGCTTTTAAATGGCTTAGTAGGAACACGCTTAACCATTACTGTCCTTGTAAGTGAAACCCATGTCATGATACTCACTATGTTAATCAATTTTACTCTTTATTCATTAATAGAAATGAAAACTAAGGAAAACAAAACACTTGAGTGAAATATACAACACCAAAAAGAAGGACCAAAGGAGCAAACAGAACAATTAATACCATGGGAAACAAAATAAGTGTAGCTGTTCAGCTAAGTTTTCATGAATATGTTTGGCCCCTGGGTTAGAAATGGAGCAAGGAGATGCAAAAGAGAAATAGGAATCACGGCTTATTTCTCATTTAGCCTATTGTTGTCCCTGCTTAGAGTTTCACTTGCTCATTCATTTGAAATGCTTCCAAAGTGAATTCAGGTTGTTGAATACAATGGTGTTGAACAAAACAAAATCCAAGAAATAATGACATTCTGTCTCTGAGCCCAAGAATTATTATTTTCTATAACAGAGTTTAAATTTAATTTTAAATTTTAATGGTTATCCATGCTTCATTTGTGAAATTCAAAGCAAAGTTTATCTTTAAAGATTTTATAAAACTACTCTATTTTAATAGAGGTCAAAGAAAATTAGTCAAGATACGACTTTTTTTTGTCAGAAAAGTACTATTTCTTATGTCAAAGGAGCTCTCAAATATATGCTTATATGTTAATTAATTTTAAAAATTGCACCTTACTCCAATTTAATCTTCATTAGGTTGGCAGCAACACTTCGGATGTGCTTTGTCTATCCAACATAACAATTCTTTTTCTGCTTCATAATTTTACATAAAGTGTGTTTCATTGAATTATTTTATTGTTATTTTGTGATAAATATGAAAATAATTTTGAAAGAATGCCTGGAAAAGGAGAGCAGTAAGTTGTACAACCTGTAAAAACATAACATGGAAATTATAATATATTCATACTTGAGTTGGTTGACAAAATGGAGAAAATAATGTTTAAAATTATTATAACTGTATACCTGAAAATAAGCAAGACTCTCAAAGAAAAATGATCTTAGTATGAGCGAGCTATCAAGGAACACTACTGAGACATCTATAAGACACCTAGAAAAAGAAAAAAAAGGTGCAAAGAACTTTGAAAGAATATGTGAATAAACGGAGAGGCCAGCTAGTGTTTCCTGGAGTGGGTAAGGGGTTCACTGGCCTGAAAAGGAGCCACTAAAAGACTTGTAACAAATTCCTAGGTCCCACAGCCACATCACAGTTTCTACTTCCCAAGTACAAGACTGGGTCCCCTTGTCTCAATAGGAGTGTCCTTTGGAGTATGTGACTCTGTCATATTGTGTCCACTCAGTGCCTCCCTCTGCTTGGCATGCATGAGTGGATACGGAACATAAGGAACCACAGCAGGTGAAGGGGAGTTATGCCACAGGCCAGCCACAGCTCCCTCTAAAGGCTACTGGCAAATAAAACCCTGGGTTTGAATCAGAAGCTCCATCATTTTACTAATATATTTCCCTGATTATAAAGTGGGTGTCTCCTCCCAAACCACTCCCGAGAGAATATAAACTCCTCTGGGCAGGTGTCTTTGCAGATTTTGTTCACAATTGTGTCCCAGGCACCAAAAGTAGTGACTGGTGCAAGGTAGGAACTCCAAAACTAACTGTGTATTGAGTAAATAAGTCTCCCTTCCCCAGGAGACTGTGAGACCCATGGGAGCAAGGACCATGTTGAATTCGGCTTTGTACACCCAGCACCCAGTTCACCAAATGAGCCCTCTTGATCAGGTATTCTATAGAATGTCCCTTAATTTGGGTATGTCTATTGTGTCATGATTAGATTAAGGTTGGGGAAGGACATCACAGAGCTGCAGTGTACTTGCCCATTAATTTTTAATATTTCCAGTCATATTGCTATTTTACAAAGCAATGTGAACATTTTGTATCATATGCAACACATGTCAAAACTGATGGCTGTTTTTGGTGGTGTTAAACCTAGAAATCCTCGTAAATAGCTCTTTTGTTTACCAGAACAATTTAATATATATTCTGTATATACAAAGGTAGGCTGGAAGCTTAGTCTGTAGTTGGGGGTCAAGGCCTAAATTAAATGGTTAGATGAAACACCTGCTTCTATTTGGGTCCTTCTGGTTACTAATCCCAGCTACTGCTGGAGAAGGGAAAATGAAAAAGACTCTTTGGAAGGCATATACACAAGTTTCTTATGTTGGTGTCATGGGGGAATGACACACAGTATAATTCTTGGCACATATAAGTTCTGACAATTAAGTTTGCAAAGTTGTTGTGACGATGTTGCTAACCTTTTTTTTATACCAGAAGGATTATTCATTATGAATTTATTCCAACTGGACAGTTAACCAAGTTTGCTATTTGGAAGTGCTGTAAAGGCTGCTTGAAAAAGATGACCTGAACTTTTTGCCAATAATTCATCATGACAATACACCAGCTCACAGGGCACTGTCTGTGAGGGAGTTTTTAGCCAGTCAACAAATAACTGTATTGGAACACCCTCCCTACTCACCTGATTTGGCCTCCAATGGCTTCTTTCTTTACCCAAAGATAAAGGAAATATTGAAAGGAAGACATTTTGATGACATTCAGAACCTCAAGGATAAAACGACTACAGCTCTGATGGCTATTCTAGAAAAAGAGTTCCAAAATTGCTTTGAAGGATGGAATAGGTGCTGGCATCGATGCATAGCTTCCCAAAGGGAATACTTTGAAGGTAACCATAGTGATATTCAGCAATGAGGTATGTAGCACTTTTTCTAAGATGAGTTCTCGAACTTAATTGTCCTGCCTTGTAGTAACTATAAGAAATATTTATTGAATGAATAAATAAATGATTAAATGGCCAGGCCACAAAAGCACATTTCCTGGTACCAATGACAGAATATTGGGCTTTGGGGACAATGTATCTGACCCCTTATATCTGGCAATTTTTCTCTTCAGATGTCATAGTAACCTGTAAAATTACCTTTATAACAGATAGTTAAAAACAAATCACCAATGAGATCTCATCAAAGATTACATTAGGTATAAAAGCTAGCAATTAAGTTGAGCCACACGTAAGAAGTTTCATCTTGCTTTCTTTTTGGACAAAAAGAAAGACCCTAGAAAATAATATTTTTGTTTCCCTTATTGTAATTAGAATCTATGTATCTAAAAACATTAAGTCAAGGCATTTATATTTTTTACAAAATTAAAATAAAGTATAATTGTGTACAGTGCTGGCAAGAGTTTCCTTGCCAAATTTAACTGCAGTATACTGTACATTACTGTCAGTATTTTACTTTCATTATTTTTAAGGGTTTCATTTGGAGGAATCTAAGAATGCACATATTAGTGAAAAGGCAGTGTTTCTATTTTTGAAATAATTCCTCCTTAAAGAATTCTCTGGCTTAAATAAAATTTGGAAAAGTTTTTCTCTTTGAAAAAACTCACATGATTGAAGAGATTTCACCTTCAAAGAGTTTTATTCCAGAGGGAGCCCCCTTTGAGAATTTTAAGCATTGCATGGGAAATGTATTCTTTGAAGATTTTCATGTTAAAAAACAGTTGCATGACTTGGGTATCCTCTTTGAAGTTTTTTTTAAAAAAACAACATTTAAAGGATTTCCCCCTTTGAATGTTTTCCAGCTATTCAGATTGCTTTTCTGAAAAATGTTTCTCTTTTCAAGTGGTTTGCTTTTCTTTTTTATTTTTTCTCCATTATTACCATACCTTTAATCATTTTGTTCTAATAAGAGGAATTGAAGGTGCTATTATACCAGGACTCCTCCTACATATTATAAAACTAGTATTGGATTTCCCAGCCTCACCCTGAATCAGATCAGATTCAGAAGTACTATAAAAACTAATAATATGTAAGCAACCAAAATGGAACTGTGACCTAACATAGGTTTTATAAGAATTGGCAGCGTCTGGATGAATTACTCAAGAGTGTCATAAATTGGGCTGGCCCAGTGGCTCAGTTGGTTAAGAGTGTGAGCTCTGAGCAACAGGATCACTGGTTCGATTCCCACAAGGGCCAGTGAACTGAGCCGCCAACAGGTGGCAGGATGGCTCAGCTGGTGAGAGTACGTGCTCCTAACAACAAGGTTGCCAGGTTCGACTCCCACGTGGAATGGTGGGCTACATCCACCCGTAACTAAGATTGAACACGGCACCTTGAGCTGAGCTGCCCTGAGCTACCAGATGGTGACTGGACTTGGTGCTGAGCTGGCTGCTCCCTCTACAACTAAGGTTGAAGGACAACTACTTGGCTGTTCCCCTTCCCCAATTCCCCAACACTGTTCCCCTTCCCCAATTCCCCAAGAAAATCTTTAAAAGAACTAGTGTCATAAATTGTTATAGATAATAGAGAATACCTCAATGAATAATTTCATCATTGTATCCCTAAATCAGATACAGCTAAAGAAGAGACAAAGAAACATTTGGAGATAGATTAGATGAGGTATATCATAACTAATACCAAGGTTTTTTTTTCATTTGACTAACTCGTAGTGAAACTCTTACTATATCCTAGATGCAAAAGAGGGCACAGAATAAATATCAGCCTTACTCTCATGAAGTTTACAGTCTTACAAGGAGGCATAAAATGCACACATAAACTATAACATAAGGTCTTGTGTTAACAAGTTCACCAGTAATAAAAAGCCCTTATCAGAGTTTCAAGCAAGGAAAGGCTGTTTGTGATTAAGGGTATAAAAGTGTTCCTCCTGGAAGGAACATCTTAGATAAGCATTAAAACAATGTTGTCAATTGGAGAATAGTAATGCATGATTGAATGAAGAAATCAGTTTGATGAGATGAGACTAGCACTTCTTTTAATGAAATAGAATGGTAGAGAGTAGAAAAATATGAATGTACATGACACAAAATAAGGAAAATGTGCTTTCATGAAAATTTTGTTCCATTTAATTTTTGCACACACATGCGCACGTGTGTGTGTGTGTGTGTGTGTGTTGGGTTTCAATGCAAAAATACATTTCTTACAGTGGGTCTCAGTAAACAAGACAAACAAAAACAAAAACCATTTGAAATCCACTACATTTAAAGATGGAAGAGATTTCAAGGAGGAAAATGAGCTAGGATAATGGACATATTTTTGGCATATTGAAAGACAAAGTAGTTCACTGTCTGGAAGGCAGAGTTCACTAGAGGAGTAAGATAAGGCTGGAAAAGTAAAATGAGGAAAGCAGTGAAAATTGGAGGACTTGAAATCCAAGCCAATGACTTCAGCTATTGTTCTAAAGTAGAGGGGAGCTACCGAAAATTTTTGGGCAGGAAAACGATATCAGAGTATGTACTAGGAAGATTAATATATCAGTGATAGATGGCAGGGAGTAGAAATTGTAAGTGAGAGAGAGATTAGTGTATATTACAATACTGACTGAACAAGGGTAGTGGTTGTTATTTAAAAAATAAGAAATATATGTACATGTAAATATAAATTTTGAAATATTAACATAAGCATCATTACTATAGTCTCAAATTGAGATATTTTTCTTACAAAGAAATAAGGTTCAAAAAACTTTTCCTTTGTGTTCTTTCAAATAATAAGAAAAAAATTTTACTATAATGACATCTACCAATACTATAAAACACTATTAAAATTGGGAATAAATTTATAGGCATTTTCCCATTTTCTTATTATTAGCATTAGGGTTTCTTTCTCCTAATCATTCAAAAATTGTAACTTAGAGACCTATTTTCAAGTTAGATAACTCTTATGTGTAGTGACTCATTTATAAAGGCAGAGTTCATTTTGCTAAGATGTTTAAGAATGACCATAACTTTAAGAAAACCCTTAAAGAGCAGAATCCTATCTTATGCCTCATTACATGTCAGTCCCTAGCACATTGTCTGATGGATAGATAATTTTGCTATATTTAGCAAATAAAATTAGAGGATTTCCAGTGAAATTTGAATTTCAGATAAACAATGAATAATTTTTAGTATAAAAATGTCCCATTTCAGATAAACAACAAATAATTTTTCGTATAAGTATGCCCCCAAATAATGCACCGCACATATTTTCACTAAAAAATTATTCATTGTTTTTCTGAAATTCATATTTCACTGATTATCCTATATTTTATCCAGCAACCCTAATAATAGGTGTTCACTAATATTAAATAAGTGAGTGCTTATATGTGGGGGTTTTTATTGTGGTAAGATGTACATGACAGATAACTGACCATTTAACAGCTTTTAAGTGTACAATTCAGTGGTATCTAGTGCATTCACATTGTTGTGCAACTTTTACCACCATCCATCTTCAGACATGTTTATCAACCCAACTCTATTCCCATTAAGCAATAACTCCCCATTCTTCCCTTGCCTCAGCCCCTAGTAACCACTATTCTACTTTCTATTTCTATGAGATTGTCTATTCTAGGTCCCTCATATTAGTGGAATCATACAATATTTGTCCTTTTGTGTCTGGCTTATTTCATTTAGCATAATGTTTTCAAGTTTCATCTATGTTGTAGCATGTATCAGAATTTCCTTCCTTTTTAAGACTGAATATATGTGTGTTTTTTTTGTGTTGTTTTTTTTTTTTTTATCAAAGTGCTGGCATAAAGACGGCTCTGTAATCCTAATATAGCCTTTCAAGCTTTGCCCCAATTCTGACACTTTGCAGAAAAGAGATGTGACTCTTCCTTTTGCCTCTCTACAGCCCAACAGCCTTCATTCCCTGCGAGAAGCCTAAGGGGGTGGTCAGAGAGCAACACGATCTGCAGATCACTCAACAGACACGTTTCCTTCTTCTGGTGCTGAGTGATGCTGCCTCCAGCTATTATCGCTTCCCCACTTTCTGGACTCTGGAGTTTATCAGCCCAGACTTTCCAGAACCAGCCATCTGTGTCTTCTAGCTTGGCTGAATTTCCTGAACTCCTGACATCTTGTCGACCATACATTCCCACCAATACTTTCTTCTCAACTCTTTATGTGCTGGGCAATAACCTATACAACATGCTCAGTGAGCAATTACATGAAGTATTTCCTAGCATGAGTTGAAACCTTTTTTATTATTTTGAAAGATTTTCCATCACTGACACATTGTTAGCCATTTTAAAAGGATGTTTGGTAACTGTACATGTAATTTTATGGCACAAGTTTCTTAAATCTTTTTAAATATGTTCATATAATAGTATTTTGATATAGCTAAGGTGTGTTTAATTTTCAGCTCTATTAAAGCAATTTTGTACCATTGTGTTTCTATATATATATATATATATAAGATGGTTGTTAAGGAACAGTTGATGTACACATCAAATAATTTAGGTTTAGGCTTCAAAGGTCATAAAACTAAATTTGAGAGATCAGAGAAAGATAGTGGTTTTTCCTTTCTTCTTTTTCTTTTTCTATTTGCAAATGCAGAGACATATTCTAAAGTCTCGTTTTGTTCTTGGGCAGGATGAATCAAGCAGGACACCCCATGCCTTGCCTATCATGACATTCATGGTATCTTGTCATAATTGGTTAACAGCTTTCCTCTGGGTCGGGTGATACGTTACATGAGGACTGTCTTGTGTTCCCTCTTGTTTCCTTCTCAATTCCCTGGGCCTAATACAAATCTATACATATATAATATATAATATATATATAATTATAATATAATAAATATAATATATATATATGTTTGTCAGAAAAGTCATGACGCATTTTTGCAATGAAAAACAGAAAAAATACGTCATGACTTTTCCGACAACCATATATATATATATATATATAAAATATATCATTATTTTATATGTAATAATCTGTTCATATCTTTTCTTTCTGTCCTCATTATATTTGTTTTTCTTAAAATCCTTGAGCATATTTATGATAGCTGTTTTAAAATATCTGCTAAAACCCATCATCTCTATAACTTGTGGGTATATTTCTACTGATTGATATCTCTCTTGAATACGAGTCTCACTTTTCTACTTCTTTGCGTGTCTTGTAATTTTGTATTCAGTTTCGAAATTGTAAATTTTATGTTGCTGTGTGTTTGTTATTTGTTGTCTTTCAGTGTTGAATTCTCTTTGGTAGACATTTAGGTTACTTTTGGATCAGTTTGACTCTGACATGATTTATTTTGTAGGTTGGGCAGGGATGAGAAATCTGAACACTAATGCAAGTTTAGCCCTACCATTTAAGGTATGACCTTGCTGGGGTCTCTATTAAGAGTATCTAAGGAGTTCAACTAGGACTCTCCACTATGAATCTGCATGAGCCCTTTATACACGATGGGCATTGCTCAGCTCACAGCTCCTCATTCTTTGACCAGCTTGAAGCAGTTTCACCCTATGCATGTGCATCTCAGTATTTGCTAACGGACTCTCGGGTAATTCTTGCAGATTTCTGGAGCTCTTTTCCTGTTCTTCTTCCTTTCTGGTTCTCAGCATTCCAAATTTCAGGGGATTTACCTTCTCCTAAATCTGATATCTGTCACCTCAACTTATGAGACTGTCATGTTCTGCTTTGATCAACTCTCTCCTCATGATATTCCAGAAAGTGCCTTCAAGCACAAAGCTGGAGAAATCAAGACCCATTCACCTCATTTTTTTTCCTTTTCGCAGTCTTGTACTACTTGTCCAATATATAAAAACCAGTGGTTCTTTATATTTTTTCAAGTTTTCTAGTGTTTTTTATTTTAATGGTAAGAAAGCAAGTCAGGTCCCAATTACTCTTTAATGGCTAAGGCCTCTAATGAACAGAGCCCAAATTCTTATCTATGGTTGACTTGTCTTTACTATTACTAATGAAATTTCTGTTTTCCTCTCCATGCACTACTGCTGTACTATAGTCATCCCTTATCTGCAATTTCACTTTCTATGGTTTCAGTTACATGCAGTCACCTGTGATTTGAAACTATTCAATGAAAAATTCCAGAAATAAATAATTATAAACTTTATATTGTGTGCCATTCTGAGTAGCGTGATGAAATCTCTCCCTGTCCCTGTCCATCCTGCCCAGGACATGGCTCATTCCTTTGTCCTTTGTCCAGCATCTCCACATTGTATACGCTACCCATTTGTTTGTCACTTAGTAGCCATCTTGGTTATCAGATCGACTGTGTAGGTATCACAGTGATTGTGTTCAAGTAACCCTTATAGTAGCCTAATGTTATGTCACAATACTTATGTCATTCATCTCACATCATTGCACATCACCACCAAAAAAAAGAAGGGTGAGTACATTACAATAACATTTTGAGAAAGTAAGACCACATTCACATAATCTTTACTATAGTACATTGTTATAATTATTTCATTATTAGTTATTGTTGTTAATCTCTTACTGTGCCTAATTTATAAACTAAAATTTAATGTAATTACATACATATAGGAGAAAACCTAGTGTATACACGGTTTGGTACTACCTATGGTTTTGAGCATCTACTTGGGGTCTTGGAACTTACCCTCCAAGGTAAGTGGGGACCACTGTATTACTGAGAACACTGATTTCACCATATAGTAGTAATTTAGTTTGATTCATTCCTGAGAGATAGAAATAAAAGAGCAACCTTAGAAGGAAAAAAGAGAGTGGCTTACTCCCTTTGGCCATTATTTCTACTGTAGCTCAAGGAACTTGTCCAACTACAGTTGGACCAGAGGCTCTCTCAAGATCTTATTTCATTAACCATTATTTCCTAACCCAGATGTTATCAATCTCATTGATGTTCTTTAAACTGTTTATAAGCATTTGTATATTTTCAGAATAAAAATTAAGAATTTTGCTTACATAATTTGGAATTATGAAGTTCACATTTTATATTTTAGCCATGGTGAACTAATCATATTCCTATGGGCACATTGTTACCAACAAAACTATAAGGAAGCCCACAAACAAAGCAAGAAATAAAAACCCATTTGCCAATGGACCTCAACTCTTAAGACAAGAAAGGAAGGGCCCCCACTGTAGCTTTTCAAGGACAGGATGCAAACTGATCCCCCTGTATCTCCTGACTGCCCAGCATATGCCTCATACATAGGGAGCATTTAATACATAGACTCTATCCTGAGTCATTCCTCTCAGGGATGCATGTTACCTTTTATAAGAGGAATAGGAGAGAAAAGAGTGACTGGATCGCTGACCTTTAACTGTTTTTGAATAAACAACTCAAAGCACAGCTCAGCACTGTCATTTTCATATAACAAGGGCATGACATTTTCAAACATCAGAGTACTATGATAGCACATGTAAATTTTCTAAGAGAGACTGAGTAACCAGAAACACATATGCTTTCAGTAACTATTGTAAATTCCTGTGGCTGAGCTATAAGTAAAGCCACCCTTATAACAACCCTGTACCAAAAGCCATAGGCATCTGTTCCTAAAGTTAAGTGCTGACTCTCAGTTCCTCTTTGGCTGGTCTAGGACATTGTCTAAGAAAAGCTTGTCAGGTTGATCACTAACAAGCTAAGGCTGGATTAAACAATAATCAGGCTAATTTTGTGCTTAGGATGCCCCAAAGCTAGGGCACCACAGTGTTTTTTCCATGAAAGCTTTCCAAATGGTCACTATAAAATGTGTGTTGGGCAAGGGAGTTAGTATTTTTGATTTTTGATTGTATTGTGATCTGGAGAGATGTGTAGGGGAGGGAAAAGTTTTTCTCAAACATCTTGGGACACCTGGCTGGGTCTGAAAACTTAACTGATAAAGACAGAGTAATAGGAGAAAAAGCATACAAATTGCATTGAAGTTTTACATATACATGGGAGCCTTCACAAGAGAATGAGGACCTACCTGAAGAAGTGACCACAGCAGGAAGCTGTGACATGTTTTAGACAAAGAAACAATACATTTGTGAAGAATTGACAAAAAAACAGAGAGGTTTGGGCTGGGGTGGTAAGTGGTGAAGAAGTGACTAGGAAGATAAAGCAGAGTTTAACAAGATTTGTTTATAGATTTCTCAACCCCCAATTCCCTGTCTCTCATAGTAAGAATGCTGTCCTTCCACATGGTATCAGGTGAGTATCTTTTACACAAGAGTTTCATGATCTGTTTCAGGGAAGAAGGGCATAGGGGTTGGAATAATCTTTCTGCTTCTGCCCTTTCCTCAAAATCTTTCAGCTTAAGGTAGTCAATATGCCAATGTCCCATATTTTGGGATAGCATATCCTGAACTCCATGAGATGGAAACATACTTTTGTTAGTAATTATGCCTTAAAAAATTGCTCTATGGCCTATGTAGGTAGATACTTTCAGCAGACATAATGGTGTTGGGTTCTAAATAAAGAGGTACTGAACAAGTTTGGATAGTCACCAAAGAAAGGGAAATGTCCAAATTCATTTGACAAACATAAAAACTAGAAAATATTTCATGATTTCACTTTACTCATTCAGCTATCAAGTCTTAAGCCACTCAGACTCTTACAGCCAACAATATGTTGAGTAATAAAAATCCTTTGGGGGATAAGGAGGAGATATTTGCAAATGATATATCTGAAGTTAATATACAAAATATATAAAGAATTCATACAATTGAACATCAAAACAAAACAAAACAAAATCCATATAATCCAATTTAAAAATGTGCAGAGGACCTAAAGAAACATTTCTACAAAGAAGTTTTACAAATGGCAGACACATGAAACATGCTCAACATCATTAATCATTATGGAAATGCAAATCAAAACTACAATGAGATATCATCTCACACCTGTCAGAATAGCTAGTATAAATAAATCAACAAACAACAAATGCTGGTGAGGATGTGGAGAAAAGGGAGCCCTTGTGCTGTGTTGATAGGAATGTAAATTAGTGCAGCCACTATGGGACACAGTGTGGAGTTTCCTCAAAACATTAAAAATAGAACTACCATACGACCCAGCAATTCCACTCTGGATATTTAACCAAAGAAATTCAAAACACTAATTCAAAAAAATATATGAACTCAGCATTATTTACAATAACCAAGATATAGAAGCAACCTAAGTATCCATTGGCAGATGAATGGATAGAGGAGATCTGGTACATACATGGTCTGACAATTACATTCACAAGCTCATCCTAGAAAAAGTGCTACATTTGAGGTCTGACAGTCGAGTTTGTGAAATTGTTGCAAAGATGTTGCTAATCTTTTTTTATATCAGAGGGATTATTCATTACGAATTTGTACCAACTGGACAAACAGTTAACCAACTTTACTTTTTGAAAGTGCTAAAAAGGTTGAGTGAAAAAGTTAGACAACCTGAACTTTTCGCCAATAATTCATGGCTCTTGCATCACGACAATGCACCAGCTCACACGGCATTGTCTGTGAGGGAGTTTTTAGCCAGTAAGCAAATAACTGTATTGGAACACCCTTCCTACTCACCTGATCTGGCCCCCAATGACTTCTTTCTTTACCCAAAGATAAAGGAAATATTGAAAGGAAGACATTTTGATGACATTCAGGACATCAAGTGTATTCATACCACAACAGCTCTGATGGCCATTCCAGAGAAAGAGTTCCAAAATTGCTCTGAAGGGTGGACTAGGCGCTGGCGTGGGTGCATAGCTTCCCAAGGGGAGAACTTCAAAGGTGATCATAGTGATATTCAGCAGTGAGGTATGGAGCATTTTTTCTAGGATGAGGTTGTGAACCTAACTGTCCAACCTCATACCTCATACCTTTACCTCTTACCTGGTAAAGATGAACTTTTTAGAGGTCATGCTTGTTTCTTTAGGTATCCTTCTCCCTCAGCCCTACACTTGAAGGGTGGGGTAGGAGCTAGAACTTAGTAGTTACTGCTCCTTGTAATTGCGAAAAGGTGTCGATGAAAATGCCCTTCTTCCCCACCCTTGCACTTATGTGCCAATCCTGCTTTTTAAAAATGTTTAGCCCATGATACCTATTTTGTCATGTTCACAATTCCACCACCAACTAAATCTGAAAGTACAAAAAATATAAGTAGAGGACAGGAACAGAAAATACTAAATACCACTCAAACTGGTAGGACATAATAATGGCTTTTAAGATACCTGAATAGAAATATATAGTATCTTGCAAAGTTCCAAAATACTCAACATTTTAGAATAGTTATCACATTTTTTAGAACTTCATATCAAGTATTTATATGATGGTGACGATGGTAAAGCAACCAATGCATTACAAGAAATATCACATGACTTATTTTTTCAATTAATTGACAGTGTATGCATTTTTCAATTGATGTGTAGAATCTTATTTTTATCCTATTTGTATAAATGATAGATTATTTCATTTACTAACCCAGATTCTATACAGATAAACAGTGGTTAAATGCTAAATAAAATGATTGTTAATTCTGACTCTTTGGTTGCAAGTAACAGAAATAACTGGACCAGGTTAAGAGAGAGAGAGAGAGAGAGAGAGAGAGAGAGAGAGAGAGAGAGAGAGAGAGAGAGAGAGAGAGAGTTCTCTCTCAAGAGAGAAATTATCCTTGGGTTCTCAAGGGTAAGACTGCCAGTGGGTCTTAGGAAGGACTAGAACTAGGAACTGGGAAGCCTAAAAATTAGCCAAGCAGTATAGTCTCTGTCACAGTTTTGCTCTCTCTTTGCATCAGCTTCATTCTTTTATCTTTTATTCAAACCAGTTATCTCCACTCCTTAGCTCATATGGTAGAATGTGGTTGTCCATTATTTCTGAGTTAAGATGTTAGTTTTCTAATCACATAACAAGACTAGCAAAGAGTCATTTATCTCTAAATTTCTATGAGGGAGAATCTGATTGCTACACTTTGAGAAGCTGCCCATTCCTGGTCTAATCAGTCGTGGCCAAAAGGACTGCACTCTTATAGTGCAAATATAGCATCTGAAGCCCACCCATGTGAAGAGAGGTAAGGAGTGAGTGAAGAGATAGTTCACAGAGAAAGAAACTTATTTATAGGCTAGGTAAATATCATTTAAGTGCTCACATAAAAATACTTCATACCAGATTCTAGAGTAGAAAGGGACACAAAAAATCACTGAATTCAATCCACGGCCCAGTGCAGTGATCTATTCTCTCCTCTCTCTAATGGATACATTCAGCCTTTGCTTGAACACTCATAATAGAGAACTGACTAAAGCATGAGGCAGCTCATTCCAGCATGAGGCAATTTTATTGCTAGGAAGTTCATTCTTAGGCTGAGCTGAAATTTGCCTTTCTATAACTTTAATTAATTCTACTTTATGGAACAATAAATAATATGCCTAATTCCCCTTTTCATATGACAGCCCTTCCTTTATATGAAAATGACTAACATGTTTTTCACTGGTTTTACCCAGGGTAAACATCTCCAGCTCCTTCATATATTTCTTCTTTGATATGGATCCCTCATCCTTCACTATTTTAATGGTTCGTTTGCTTTTAATTGTCTAAAAAAGATCTTAAGGGAAGGCCCTACAATGAGTCAGTATCTGACATGTTTTAGGAGCAACAAAGAAGGCCAGTACATTGGAAAAGAATGAGTGAAGGGGAGAGTCATCAGGGATGAGGACAGAGAGAGGACAGGGGATGAGATCACACAAGACTTATAGCCTTTGTAAGGACCTTGGCTTTTACTAAGAATGAAATCAGGTTCCATTTCAGGATTCTGAGGAGAGGAGTGACTGCCTGGCTCCTATGAAAAACAGATGATTGGGAAGCAAGGGATGCTTTCTGTTTTTTTTTTTTCTGTAGGCTTAATGTTTAGGTAGGCTCCTTTTGTGATTTTAGTGGGGCTGCCAGCGTTGATCAGAGCTCTCTACTTCATTTGTGTCCATCAAGAAGGAGAGGATGATTACTTCCATCATCCAATGATGGTAAATGTCATGCTGATTGACGCACCCCTGAACCAACCCCTGGGTTCAAACGGAATGCCTTAGGTCTGGATTACCTGAAACCTATCACTATGGAAGGAATGATTACTTTGATTGACTTACCCTGGAGCTGGGCATGAGGGTCAAACTCAGCCAAATTATTGGATTGTTGGAAAAATCAGGACATATTTTTTCTACGTTTTTCGTTGCAAAAAATGCGTCATGACTTTTCAGACAACCCAATACACGGCTATTCCACAAAGAGAATAGAATGACTGTTGAGCTGCCCACCATAAAATAATACTGTCCATAATTATTCTGTATAACAATTGTTATTTTCTTAACATTTATTCTAACTCAACATAATCTATGGGCAAAATCTGAGTAGAACACAATGTGACTATTACATCTTTTATTAAGTACCTTCATTAACAATCCTAAGATTTCATTGCTTTGGATCAGTGCATGTTTTTTTTAAAGGGTCTATCATCAAACCCTTATATGTAGAGTATTTATTGCAACTGATTTTTTTAACCTAAATATGAGAGTTTTCATTTTATTCCTTGTTGCATTCCTTCCAGAATCATTTTGAATGCTGATTCTATCTTTCTAATATATCAGTCATTTGCAAATTCAGTATGCATACTTCATTGTAAATATTAAATAAGAACAAAATCATATACCCTCCCCCTTTCTTAAAAGGATACTTTATTTCTATAATAGAAAATGAATGCACAGATTGAGGGGATCTTAGACAGAGGGGACAACACTCCATCAGAGACATCTATTAAAAATAATTAAGAGAATTAACCAAACCTGACTATTTCAGCTCTCATTTCTCAGTTTTTCATTGCCAGTGTTAAGGAACAAATATATTCAAACTACTTTGAAAACTTTAGAAATATTAAAAGATTTTGAAAAGGCTGATGGTTTCCATTTGTTACTTGCTTTCTTTCTTTGTGAAGGTATCAAAGAAGAATTTAGGCTGGAGGGGTTCCTCTTTCCAGGAATGAGCTTAAAACCTGTATTTTTATTTGCAAATCACTTATCCTCAGTTATCATTTATGTGGCTCTCGGCAGAGCCACATAAGTTATAATATGGGTTTATAACATATTTATAATATTTCATAGTTTATAATATGTGAGGCAAAATGATGTTTCCTTTTTTCCAGTTTTTTTCATCTTTTACTTTTCTTTGTATTTTTCTTTACTTTTCTCATTCTCTTCCTTAGTTTAGTTTTTTATGCATGATCATTTTTAAAAACTGCTGATCCACTCAAACTATTGTATTCTCTTCCAAGAATAATCCTTATTATATGAACACCATAGGAAGGACAGCCGGCTATGCTGAGCTTTTTTCAGTGAACACGTAGATAAGCAGTCACTTCTACAGAATACAAAAGAGGCGGTATTTGTGCTAAGACAGTCCTTTGCTCACTGCCATCTAATCCTTTTACATTTTAAAATGTAAAATTTATTTTTATCAAAGTAACACATGCACAAGCTTAAAAAGTAAATAGTTCTGGAAGATTTATCACAAAATAAACAAAAGCCAAAACCATACTTTCTGTCTTCCTCTCTTCTTATCCCCAAGTACCATGCCCCAGAAACAAGCGCTTCTGACTCTTCTCCCTGATTCTCCTGGTATTTACCTCCATGCTTCTCAATACTATACTCATCTGCGATTTTCTCATCTATCAATTCTAGACTTTATCTATTGACTTCCCACTTTGGAATATGAGAATTTGTATTCCCACCATTCACACACACATGCTCACAGCCATACTTCTTCTCTATCCTCTCACAAAATTGTTTCACAATCTTAATTTTATGAATATTCAGTGCTAACATTATTATAAAGACGTAATTATTTTTATAATTGAGCCAAGGACAGTACTATATTTCTTTACAACTTTTTATTTATCTCAGAGTTAATTGAAATTGTTTTTTCCATGTACCTTTAATTTCTTTTTCCCTAAGCATTCCAACAGCACTAAAACTTTGCTATATATTTAGACATTTTTGATCTTTAAGGTCCATGTTTTTTCTTAGAGACATCTTTCCTGGAGCCCTGTGATCTCATATTGCATTGGACCTGAAGGACTGCTGCATAGTTGCATAGCTTCATAACTGTTAGCCATAGCCTTCTCCTCTCTTACATGTTGGATCTTGGGTCTCCTGGATCCTATGTTTTCTTCTGTACCGATGTAGTCCCTCATTGGGAAATAGAGCTTCTAGAAGATTTCAAAGAAAAAATACATAAGAAACAAACTTTTTGACGTTTAGTGTATCTAGAAGTAGTTTTATTCTATTTTCACTATTGACAGTTTGGAAATGAATCCTTTCTCTCAGTCTCAGCTTTGTGAAAAAAACGTATCTTAGTAGTTTTATCTTGAATTTCTCTTATTATAAGTGAGGTTGAACATCAAGTTTTACTTTTCTGTAATGTTTGTTCATATTCTAGTAACATGTTTTATCTATTTTTCATTTTGGTTGTTAGCCTTTGACCTTCTATTTGTTGGAACTCTTTATATATTAAAGAAATCAGCCCCTTTTTAATGATAGGAATTGCTAATATTTTCTCACAGGACTCAAGGACCTAGAGGGCAATTAGATAGCATCTTTTAAGATTAAAAATGCATTTTACCCAGAAATTTAAAGTATTTATCCAGCAGCTATATTCACACACGTGACAAGTGACTTAGAAACAAGGATTTTCATTGCAGAATTGTTTGTAAATAGCAGATTAGAGGCTATCGAAAGTCCCTCAAGGAGATCTAGTTAAATAAATCATGATTTACTCATTTGATAGACTATTATGCTGCCTTATGCATATATAAAGAATGAGGCAGCTCTAAATGTACTGTTAAGGAAAGATCTCTAAGATATATATTTTCAAGTTAAGGAATAAGTTGCAGAACAGTGTGTACTTTAATTACTACTTTGGAATAAAAATAAAAACTACATATATAGTTAGTTTATGTGTTAGAACATCTCTAGAAGGATATGCAACAAACTAACAGGATGGGTTTCCTTTGGAACAGAGGACTCAGAAGGTGGGGAACAGGCGTAGAAGGTGTATGCTTTTTCTTTCTATAACAGCTTTATTGATATATAACTTACATACTATGAATTTCATCAGTATTAAGTGTATAATTCAATTAATTTTAGTATATTTAGTATTGGAACATTTCCATCATCCTAAAAAGAAACTGTTCATTGACAGTTATTCCCCATTCCTACTCCTAGCCCTAGGCAACCATTAATCACTTTTGCCTCTGGGTATTTGCCCTTCCAGGGCATTTGTATATGCTTTTATACCTTTTGACTTTTCTTCTCTATTTTTAATTTAAATCACCTATTCAAAAATACGTACCAAAAATTATCTAATTGATCCTATTATTATTCCCTCTTCTCAAAAGGAGGAACTGCAGCATGAAAAAGTTAAAGTCTTTACTACTATAAGCAGATGAGAGGTGAGGCTAGAAATAAAGTCAGAATATTATAAACAAGATCCTAGTTTCTATTTTTATTGCATCAGTATTAGATCTCATTTTAGCTTCCCATACACTGAAATTTAGATTTAATCATTGTTCACATAAGTGTAAATCTTTGTAAAAGGTCAAAACATTTACTATGCAGAATGGAAAGAACAAATCATTATGCTGATAAAAGATATGTGTTTGAAAATAACACTGTATAGGCACTTTACTTTTTATTGCCTTATTTTGTTAGAAATTCATAAACATTAATGTAATCTTGTCATATATTACAAAGGTTGGCAATCTGCTAATGTTGAGATTAATAATCTAGCCCATGATTAACTCATAAACTCATACAAATTTAGATTTGGATGGGGACTTAGAAATTTATCTATGACATTTCCCCAGATTTATTCCACTAGACACCAGCCAATCTAATTACTTTACAGACATGTTTAACCTTTGTGAAAGCCTCTATATAGATTTATTCATAAGAATATTGTGGGTTGTTAAAAATCCAAGAGCCAAATTTGTGATCAATTCCTTTGCAAGTGAATAATAGTTAATAACAAAAATAATAAGGATGATGCTAGCACCCTTTATTGAGTATTTACGGTAGCCTGTCACTGAGCTAGGGAGATGCTTTACATACATTAAGGCATTTAGACCTCACAAACATCTATGCTAAAGGTCCAATTTTTAATCCCATTTTCACTGTAGTAAAAAAAATCCCATCATTTTCAGGAAACTTTTTCCTAGAGAGGGGATGAACGTGCCTAATGTCACACAGCTACTACATGAAACAGCTAAATTGGAAGGCAGTCTTTAATCAATATGTTTTTGTGATATACATTGTTGCATTAGCTTCATTCTTGACTGCATATTATATTCTGTCTGTTTCCTTCTTATTTCAGTTTATTTCAACTAGTACCTGTAAACAAGCTTAAATTTTTTCTAGAATGTGATGGGTTTAAAGAAGCAAGCCTATGACTATTGTTTGTAGTGTTGTGCTTTATTAGGTGAAAAAAAAAGAAAAGAAAAACATGTTTTTGTGAATACGAGAATTTCTTTTGCCACCTAAGAACAGGCTTCCCCTCATGGAACAGTTTGTCTTTGCCAAGATAAAGCAAGAGCCAATCAATCAATATTGATTGAGTCAGTGTGGGGAATACAGAGAATTATGCTCGAGTTCCTGCCCTTTGGGAGCTTCCATATTTAATAGTTGAGTAAAAATAACATGTACAAAACCACAAACATGGGAAAAGCGATTATTAATGGCACTGGTAATGGGTCCTTTATGTATTATAAGTCAATGGTTAAAGCAAAGGGAAGGCATTGCAGGAAATGATTTTTTTTTCCCAAGGATTGTCAGTTCCTGAGGCAAATCAGGAATTAATAGTTCAGTGCTTTAAAGAGTTCTAGAAAAAAAAAATATTTGGACAAGATGCTCTTTTAAGTTTTGTTCAACTTAAAAATAAGATAAATGAATTATACAGAAACTACCAGTTAGGACAGTGAAATTCCAATTAATAAAGAGTTAAGAGGTTTGCCTGAAGGAAAACCCAGAGTGGACACTGAGAATAGCTGGAGTGAGATAGGGACTATATTTCATCTCTCAGGATTAGAAGTGCATTTGTTTGTGTGTCGAGACTGGGGGTGAAGGGTGGAATGGGACGAAAAGGAACTGTTACCCACTGCTTTTCCAAAGTGGCTGCCTTTTCAAAGTTTGTGTAGAGCCTCTGATAAAACACATGAAAGGATCATGTCCAACATGCTATTAAAATGAAAACTGAGACGGTGAGACAAAGAGAAAACGAAATCAATTTGTGTAGTCCATTGTGATGCTTCTTTCCTCTTTAACCCATGGTCAAGATTAAGTAACCACTCACATCCCACGCTTTCCCTTTCGTTCTCCCAAATGGTACCTTTTAATCATTGGTAGCATTTTTCTTACCAACTCTTTTATGTATTTTTATTTTATTTTTTATTTTTTTGAGGGCAGTGTCCCTGGCCCTCCTATAGTGGGACCCGCACGGGGGCCGCAGGCTTCCCAAGACCAGCGCTTAACCACCGCGCCACTCTGGCGGCCCCTTACCAACTCTTTTAAAACATCTCACCTGTGCTCTTTGAAAACCAGGGTATTGTGACTATTTCCTACAGATGCCCATGAATCTTCAGCTGAGCGAGGTGAGCATCATGGTTTCCCCCACGTGGCAAGGAGCTACAGGTGTCTGGAAGCAAAGGCCTGGGCTTCCGTCTGATGAGATCTGCCTGCTTCGGAAAGGATTGCTTTCACTAGGCAGTGGTCTAGTTTCATGGGGCAAAGTGGTGTTGCTTTGCTTTAGAGGAGGGAGAGGGTCTGCAGATACAAGATGGCATAGGAGGCAAGTTATAACATCGCTTTTCCTTGGCTCACGTAGGTCGAGCTGGTAGCCAAGTTGGGATTGCAGGGGAAAAGTGGGGGCAGTCCAGCAGCCCAAGGCCCACCCTCCCGAAGTCGGGGCAGGAGGTCGTGGAGGGCTGCCACCCAGTGCGCCCCAGGAGCACCCCAGGGGCTTTCTCAGGTGACCGTGCAGAAGGAATGAGGCCCCGCAGGTGCAGGCCTGCCTGAGCCGTGCGGCCGAGGGCCCCCCCCCACGAGCCCACCGCGCAGAGGCCGGGGCGGAGGACGCGCCCACGCCCCCTGGCCCTCGCGCCCGCCCGCCGCGCGCCTCCCGCAGCCGCGCGCCCGCGCGCTCGGCTCTTTCCGCCGCGCGCAGCCCCGCGCGCCCCGGCACCTTCGGCAATTTCCGTCGAGCCCTGGCCGCCATTTTCTCGCCGCTGGTGTGGCTGGCTGGCTGGCTGCGTGGCTCGGTTCCTGTGAGCGAACCTTTGTCCGGTTCGGCCATGGACGGGTAGGTCACGGGGCTGGCGAGGAGGTGTGGGAGAGGGGAGCCGGCCCACGGCGCGGCCCGGGCCGGGGCTGAGCGGCCGTTCCCCCCGCGGCCCCTCCCAGGGCCGCTCTGCCGTTCCCCACCCCCGCCCCCCATCGCACACACCCCTCCTGCCGCTTCCCCGGCGCCCGTGGCGGCCACTCCGGGGAGAAAGGGGCTCGGAGGCTGGCGGAGGCGCTGGGGGGCGGCGGGCCGCGGGGGGGCGGCGGGCGCCCCGAGCGCCTCGCGGGCCCTGCCCCCTCCCGGAGCCATTTCGATCCGTCCCCTGGGACCCGGACCCGCCGGGGAGGGAGGCCTGCGGGGGGGGCCCTGGGGGCGCAGGGGACCGGCCTCCGGCGCCCACCGGCTGCCCGGAGCCGCCCGGCCCGGGACCGTGCGGGGGGCGGGCGCTGCCGCCGGAGCGAAGCGGGAGCCGCCGGGGAGGGGGCGGGGAGGCGGGCGGCGGGCGGCGCTCGCCTTTGTGTTCACTGGAGTCTGCGAGTGGGGGCGGCAGGCCGGGGAAATGCCTTTTTGTGGGGCCTGAGACCAGGCTTGGCCCGAGGGGCCCGACATTAAACGATCAGAAGCAGCACCAAGTGTTTGTGGTCGGCGGCAGTCACATGGGCCACCAGCCATGGCAGAAACCAGCAGGGTAGTCAGCACAGGACCATCTTCTGAGCTACTTGGACCCGTTTTTGCAGCAACCCGACAACAGCAGCTACCAAAAGCCAGAGCCCTAACTGCACCTTTGAAAGGCCGAGTGGCGATAGAGGGATGCTGAGGGAGGCGAGGCAGGCAGTGGGCCAGGGTCTCCCGGCTCCCGAGGCTGCACAGCTGAAGACGCCATGGGATGCAAGTGTCGGAAAGCAAGGCACGCGTGAGGGCCAAAAGCGAGCGTAGTCAGCCCGTTTGGGGTTAGTAGGTGTCATTTCAAAAAATACTTTTATGATAATCAGCCACAGTATGTGAAGGGGGGCAGAAGTAAAAAGGAGTTAATTTTGATTTAAGCATCTGGAGTTTGGTGTTATTTAAAAGATATGAAGGGAAGAGCATATAAAAGTTAGCAGTAAACAACACTTACAGATTTATCCTAGGGGCTATCTAGAAATGATTTTCCCGGTGAAACAAAAATCCAGAGAAGTTAAGCATTCCCCAGATGAACGTGGGAATATTGATGGCAAAACTTGCAGTGGGATTCGTAGTTCAAGATTGCTAGAGTTGGTTTATGTTTTAAATTATTCGCCTAAGTGTAAATTTATCCTAGAGGTTATCTAGAAATGATTTTCCCTATGAAACAAAAATCCAGACAAGTTAAGCGTTCCCCAGATCAACGTGGGGAATATTGATGGCAAAACTTGCAGTGGAACTCGTGGTTCAAGATTGCTAGAGTTGATGTATGTTTTCAATTATTCCCCCTAAGTGTTCTAGCTTTGTAGAAGGGCACGATAATGTTTGGGGTTCTGTTCTTTCTGCTATTTAAAGTGTTTGTCAGTTAGTGGATTTTGTTTCACCTCTGAAAGTCTAGAAAACTAAGTTGATAATATTACAAAGAAGTGTCACTGACCTGCTGGGTATTTGTTTTTGTTTTTTTTATCTGCATTGTGAGGGGAAGATTTATGAATGATAAACTACCCTAAAAAGTTTCAGTCAAACAATGACCATTAGAACAATAACAGGAGGTTGAAACTTGTTTTTTTCTTTTTCTTCACAGAATTGTCACTGAGGTTGCAGTTGGTGTGAAGGTAGGAAAAGATTGGAACATGGAAACTGGATTGCTGAATCTACTATTAACATCATTAATGGAACTTTTCACAAAGCTTTTGAAAACTAGAATACAGCTAACAAAACCCAAGTGTAAAAGTGTTTCATTTTTAGAACTGAAATAGACAACCTTACGTTTTTTCTAGAAAGGCATTCTGTGAGAAGAACATTTTAAAGTAGTGGTGAATAGTGTTCAGGGAATTAAAAATACTCTCAGATGTGGCTTCTTGTAAATGTAAAATGATACCCCAATTTTCTGAGGGGAAATGAAGGTTTTAAGTGGGCAGATAAGTGATTTGATGTAAATTATAAAATTTTATTAATCTAAGTGTTGTTTTATTCTTTTGTCTTATAAAAACTAAGATAGCCAATATTAAGCCACATTTGAAATCAATTATGCTGATCCTTAAAACAAAAATCTTGTTCAGTCAATTAGCTTCAAATTTTAGTCAGCAGAGCTGGTTTGTCTTTCTATTAAAGGAAGATAGGCCTTACAATAGAGAGCCTTGGAATCTTTCCTCAATCACTTTTTGGCCAGGAAAATTACCATTCTGTAAACCTTAGTTCAAATGAGTAGGCCTTTCATTTCCTTGAATTCTAGAACATTTTAACATCGTGATGTATTATAATTTTGTGTTGGTAAGCCTGTCTGCCCTGTTAGGGCATGGTCCCTGTCTTACATATTTTCTAAGCTTGGCACATCATCTTCTAAGCCTCGTACATTAGGTCCTCAAATAACGTTCTGTTACTCCTGTTTATGTCAGTTAGTCTGGCAAAATTTGTTTTGTTATATGTTGTTCTGCTTAAAGTTGCAGACATGTCAGTGATGTTAAGTGAGGACTTAACTTGACTCAAATACCTGTTGGATGCAATGAAACTTTTCCCCTTTCAAGTGTGTGAGTAGTTTTGAGAGGCTGTGTGCTTAGTCCAGTGGTGCTGACTATTCAAAACATATTTTAGAATTTTAAAATTTCATCCATAGCAGTGTGATAATCTTTACATTACTTTTGAAGCTATTTTGTGTTTCCTGTCCTCTCCCTTACAGTGAACTAGATTACTTGTCCATGCTTTAAGTTCATATTATGTAGATTGGGGGTAAATTAATATTATTTGGCAATGATACTTTCTAAGTTGAGATAGATACAGGATTTGAAATGAGGAATAGCTCAAGAGTGCAAGATGTAGATATTATAATTACCATCCAAACAAATATCCTCTGAAAGTGAATTTTGTAAAAGAATAAATGACACAAATCTGAGTTGTCCACTACTAGTGGATGAGGAGAGAAAGAACTAGACAAGACCCAGAATGAGAAGGCAGAGGGGAAATGAGACTCAGAATAGAATGTTCAGATAGGGTTTATTGGTTTTATCAGTTTTCTGTATTAGTAGTTTGAGGTGAAAATTGTATGAAAACAATTGCTAACCATTTTTACCCCATTGTTTAATATAAAAGAATAAAGTTATGTTTTATATAATTTTCTAGGATGGTGATTAAGAATTTTTGCTTTGGTGTCAGACCTATGTACAAGTAATAAAGCTTTCATACTTTTTAAAAAAAAATAAAAGTACTATGCATGGTTAAAAATTCAGAGTGCAAAGTATTTCTCACTGATTTCCAGTCCTGTAAGTGTAGGTAGGTAATTATGTTAAAATTTACTTCTGGTGCATTTATTCCTGAAATTATTAGTTTATTTTACCACCCATAAATTCCTTGTTTATTTACTCAAATGGATTCATGCCAAGATATGCTGGCCCATATCTTGCCTTGCTTTGAAAAAACAAACAGCTTAATTGAGATATTTGATATAAACTACACATATTTAAGTATACAATGTTTTGACATATGTATACACCTATGAAACCATTACCACAATCAATATAATGAACATCTATTACCCTCGAAAGTATCATTTTGTCCTTTTATAATTCCTCCCATCTGCCTTCTTTCTCCAAGCAACCACTGATCTGGTTTCTGTCACTATAGATTTTATTTTTTTTAGAGTTTTAAATAAATGGAATCATATAATATGTACCCTTTTTTGGTCTGGCTTTTTATTATTATTTTATTGGGGAACAGTGTTTTTTCCAGGACCCATCATTTCCAAGTCAAGTGGTTGTTTCAATTTAGTTGTGGAGGGCACAGTTCAGTGGCCCATGCAGGGAACTGAACCGGCAACCTTGGTGTTATGAGCACTGTGCTCTAACCACCTGAGCTAACCAGCCGCCCCTGGTCTGGTTTATTTCACTCAGCTTAATTATTTTGAGATTCACCCATATTGTATATCAATGGTCCATTTTTATTGCTTAATTATAGTACATTATATGGGTAAATAGCAACTTGTTTATTCATTCAACTCTTGATGGACATTTGGGATGTTTCCAATTTGGGGCTCTTACAAAGAAAGCTGTTATGAACATTCTTGTACAAGTCTTTGTGTGAACATATGCTTTCATTTCTCTTGGGGAAATACCTATGATTGGAATGGCTGGAACATATGGTAGGCATATCTTTAGCTTTTTAAGGAACTGCAAACTATTTTCCAAAGTGGTTGTACCATATTAGATAGCCACCAGCAGGGTATGAGATTTCCAGTCCACCCACATCCTCTCCAATGCATGTTGTTATCTGTCTTTTTTGATTACAGACATAGTGTGAATGAAGTGGTAATCTTACGGTTTTACATTTGGTGAATTGTCTGTTTAAATTTCTTGCCCACTTTTTAAATTGGGTTATTTATTACTGAATTTTGAGAAGTCTTCAGACTGGTTACAACTCTTTTATCAGAATATTTTCTGCCACTTGTGTTTTCATTCTCAACAGTGTCTTTTGAAGAGCTGCAGTTTTAAAATCTGATGAACTTCAGCTTACTAGTTTTCTTGAATGGATCACCCTTTTGGTGATCTATATAAGATGTAAGCCATCTTTTTCTCCTTTTTTTCTAATAGGAATTTAAAGTTTTTGGTTTTGCATTTAAGTCTTTTTGAGTTAATTTTTAAAATACGGTACAAAGTATGAATCGACTTTTTGGTTTTGGATATGGACATCTACTTTTCCAGTACCATGTTTTGAAAAGACTATTCCTTTCTCCATTGAATTGGCTTAGCACCTTTGTCAAAAACCAGTTATGTATATATGTATGATTCTATTTCTGTACTGTGTTCTTTTCCACTGATCCTCCCCCCCCTTTTTTTTTTTGTTTATGGCAAAGCCAAAAACATACTCTCTTAATCACTGAAGCTTTATATTAAGTCTTGAAATCAAGTAGAACTTCGTTCTTTTTTCGCAGTTGTTTTGGCTCTTCTTTGTTCTTTACATTTTTATGAATCAGTTTCTACCAAAAAAGCCTGCTGGGATTTTATTGGAATTAACTTGAATCTATAGCGCAATTTGGAGAAAATTGACAACTTAACAGTGTTTTCTCATCCATGAACACCTATCTCCCCATTTACTTAGATCTCTAATTGTTTTCAGCAATGTTTTGAGTTTCCAGTGTACAGATTTTGTATATTTTTTGTCAGATTTGCCCCTATTTAGTTATTTTTGGTGCTGTTAAATATTTTTAAAATGCAGTTTCCAGTTTCTAGTATATTAAAAATACAAATTATTTTTGCATATTGCTTTTGTATTGCACACCTTTGCCAAACTCACTTATTAGATCTAATAGCATTTTTTTTATAGACACCATCAGATTTTTACATAGAGCATTTATCTTTTCTTTTCTTACCTGTGTGTCACTTTTTCTTGCATATGATATCTGGTTAACACTGTTGAATAAAAATGATGAGAACAAGTATCCTTACTTTGTTCCTAATATTAGGAAATGATATTATTTCTTTCTTAAATGTTTGGTTACAATTCACCTGTGAAGCTATGTCTCCCTGGTGTTTGTTTTCTTGGTGAAGGTTTAAACTACATGTTTCAATTTATTTAATAGATACAGGACTATTCAGGTTATGTGTTTCTTCTTGAGTGAGCTTTGGTAGTTTTTCTTATAAGTCTAGTTCATCTAAGTGGTTGAATTTATTAGCATAGAGTTGTTCATGATACTACTTCTTAATACTTTTGATATGTGTAGAATTTGTAGTAATGTCACCTTTGTCGTTCTTAATATTGGTAATTTGTGTCTTTTCTCTATTTCCTTGTGTCTGGCTAGGGGTTTATTGATTTTATTAATATAAATAAACTAAAAATCAGCCTTTGGTTTTATTAAGTCTTTGTTTTTTGTTTCCTGTTTTATTGATTTCTGCTGGTTTTTCTTCTGCTTTGTATTTAGTTTGCTCTTCTTTTTGTACTTAGTTAACATTGAAGCTAATGTTGACATAATACCTGTTCTAATAGAGGTTTAGTGCTGTGTATTCCCATTTAAGTACTACTTTCATGGAATCCCTCAAATTTTGACATATATATTTCCATTCAGTTCAAAATACATTCTAGTAGTTTTTATTTCTTTGACTTACAGGTTATTCAGAAGTATGTTATTTTCAAATATTTGGATTTTCCCATATATCTTCCTATTATTTCTAATTTAATTCCATGTGAACATATTTGTAAGACTTGAATCTTTGTAAACTTGTTGAGACTTATGGTCCAATATATATTCTGTTAGTTTTAATTGCACTTAATAGAGATGCGAATTCTGCTGTTGAGTGGTGTATTCTATAAATGTCAATTAGGTTATGTTTACTGATAGTATTGTTCAAGTGACCTCTATTCTTCCTGAGTCTATCTCTTCTATCACTTATTGAGAAAAGGCTATTGAAATCTATACTCTGCATTTGTCTGTTTTTCCTTAGAGTTCTACCAGTTTTTGCTTTGTTTTCCAAGTTTTATAATTAGTACATAGATGTTTAGGATGTCCTCTTGATACATTCATTAGCCCTTTTATTCTTATACAATGACCATTTTTATCTCGTAATATTTTTTGCTTTAAAAGTTCTGTTTTTTCTGATATTAATACAGCTATCTCAGCTTTGTTTCAAATAGAGTTTACATGGTACCGTGTTTCCCCCAAAATAAGACCTAACCAGGAAATAAGCCCTAACGTGATTTTTCAGGATGCCCGTAGTATAAGCCGTGCCCCAAACATAAGCCCCAGTTAAGACCATCAACCAGACATGACTGTTTGAATAAATGTAGATTTTTGTACATGAATAAAAGAATAAATGTAGAGTGTTGGAGCAAAAATCAATATAAGACCTGGTCTTATTTTCGGGGAAACACAGTATATCTTTTTCCATTCTTTTACTTTCGACCTTTTTGTGGCCTTAAAATGTGTTATTTATAGACAGCATAAAGTAGGGAGTTTATTTTTAAATCCAATCTTGCACCCTCTTCTTTTGGTTAAGACTGTACACATTTAATATTATTACTGATACGGTTAATTTTAAAACTACCACTTTGCTGCTTGTCTTCTATTTGTCCCTTGTATTCTTTGTTCCCTTTTGGGGGGGGATTTTTTTAAATTTAATTTTGTCTCTTGTTCGCTGATTAGCTTTTAACTGTTTAGTTGTGTTGGTGGCTGTGTTAGGATTTATAGCATACAGTTCTAACTTACCTCAGCCTTCCCTCAAGGAGTATCTGTGTCTCTTTACATATAATATGTGAATATTAGAATACTTCTGCACTTTTGGCGTTTGTTCTATTGTTATCTTACATTTTACTCCTACATATCTTTTAAATTTTGCTACATTCTTTTTGTTTGTTTAAACCAATTATTTTTTAAAAAGATTAAAATAAAAATAAAATAAAAAATCTTCTCCCATATTATAGTTTATGTATGCGCATTGAATACTCAGGGGATTTTCTGCAGATTCTGAAGTTCTCGCTGCAGTTCTTTCTTCTCTGGTACTCTACCATACAAACTCCAGTTGCTTTGGTCTGTGGACTCAGGCTCTTTCTGAACTCAAGGAGTTTTTGAAATTTGGCTTGGTTTCCCCATCTGAGCTGTGTCATGGCCTGGGCTTTGTCTCAAGAGAGTAAGCTGGGGTGATCATGGACTCAGCCACATCTGTTTTCTGACTTTTGGGCACCCTTGTCCATCATTGTCTGGTGTCCAGCAGTCTTGAAAACCATTGTCTATATATTTTGTATGATTTTTTTTTCTTTCTGGTTCTTTTAACAGGGCAAACGTCCACATAATATCATCTTGACTAGAAGTAGAAGTCCACTTTTTTTTCTTTAAATTACATAATTTAAAGAAATATGGTCCTTGCAGTTACAGATTTACCTCATTCTTTGTTATATGGATGCACCACAATGTGGTTGCTTGACACACCTACACTGATGGACATTTTGGGTTGATTCTGTTTGCACTTAAAAAGTGTGGAAATATTTAATATAGAAGTAATAATGCTGTGTCATTGAAATTTACAGTTAAAAGGTTTATGAAAATCACAATGCCAAAAGAATACTTCTACTCACATGTTTTCTACAACTGTGTTTGGGCGTGTTGGTTTTTCCATACCCTTACCAATTTGGGTTTTATAAAAAATTTAGAATATCAGCTAATTTTATGCTTAAAGTGTTTTGTAATTTATATTTTGAAGGGTGAGATTTCAAAATTTTGAATTTATATTTTCCTGTGAACTGCTTCTTTGTATGTGCAACTTATTTTAATAATCATCTTAAGTTTGTTTGCTGCAACTTTGTATGAAAAAAATTGATTCAGATGCTTCGTAGCCACTTTTTTAGAGTTTATTTTTTGACTTTTGTATAGTTTTGTGCATGCAAATATATTTGAATTATTAAGCTCTGTAATTTCATTTTGTTCATAGGATATGTTTAAATCTCATTTTTCATTACCCTTATAAATTTGTTGCAGTTAATTCTCATTGATTTTACTCCTTTCTATATGTTAGCTCAGTAGGACTGTAAAGAAAGGAATTTTGCGAATTTTTAATTTTGAAGTTTGTTGCATTTCTTCTAAAAAATTTTTACATCCTTTGTAATTAACTTCTGGGTTTCATTTCCATACTCTTAAACATTTTGCCCTTGTAGCATCCTTGCAAAATAATGGGCCTATTGTTTGGGAAAACAAATGCATGAAATGATTACAGAATAATACAAAGTAGTACTCAATATGGTAAAATGTTAACTTTTTGAATGCAAATTTTAAGTATGGTGAAATTTGTAGCATTTCTCCTTTTAGTAAGTTAACTAAATGAAGCCTTTATATAACTGGACAGTTAATAACGGACCTATTTGTTAAAATAAGGTGTTAGCGTTTTACAAGTTGGGTTTCACTAGAATTGTGAAAGCACTAGTTATAAATTCCTAAATGCATAGTTTAAGTTGTAATATGGCTATTGAATTCACCATCATTGGCTTTCTTAGATAATTACAATGAAATAATGCTTAACCTAACTTATTTGTAATAGTTGAAGGTAACTAACTGGTTGTTCATAATAGATATGCTTGTTATTTAAAACTCTTGGGTTTTAGATTTTGATTTTTCTTAAAATGCTATATAATGCTTGTTATGGTATTTATATTAGGATTTCAAATTAATACACATTTATAGTTATCCACTTAATGACAGAACGTTTTAGAAACTGGTGATTCAAAAACGCTGACACAGTAGATGCTCCTTGAGAGCACAGACCTTATTTGTTTTATTGTTCCTCTATCAGCAACTGTGAGGTGAATGTTTAAATAAAAAAACATTTATTACAATAAAAGACACATTCCCACTAATCTTGCTCAAAATACTCCCCTTCACTTCGAACACACTTATGCCATCCTTCTTGCCACTTTTTGAAGCAGTTCTGGAAGTCCTGTTTTGTGAGTGTCTTTAGTTGAGCTTTCATGGCTGCCTCGATGTCCTGAATCAATTGAAAACGTTTATTTTTCCTGGTCATTTTGACTTTGGGGAAGAGCCAGAAGTCACACAGTGCCAGATCCAGTGATAAGGTGGATGAGAACACACTGTAATGTTTTTAATTTGACAGAAATTTCTGATGTGTGACACGGAGCTTTTCTGTTGTGATTACAAAATACGCTGAATGCTGCTGCCAAGTGCCATCCAACAGAAAGGCAGGGATCTTCGATATGGGAAGTGGTGGGTCAAACCTTAGGTGCAGCCTGTTGGGTGTGAGCTATCTTTGAGAGAAGGTGTGTTTAAAGTGTGCCATAAGTTATCCTCCATCATGGCAATGCTCCATGTCACACATCGCTTCTGGTATATGGCAATTTCTGTCCAGCAAAAACATTATGATGTGTCCTCATCCACCTTGTTCACAGGATCTGGCACTGTGCGACTTCTGGTTCACTAAATTCAAAATGACTCAGGACATCGAGGCAGCCACTACAACACAATTAAAGACACTCACGAAAGAGGACTTACAGAACTGTTTTAGAAAGTGGCAAGAACGATAGGATAAGTGTTTGATGTGAAAGGGAGTATTTTGAAGGGGATTAATGGCAATGTATCCTTTACTGTCATAAATTGTTTTTATTTAAACGTTCATATTGTTTGATCATACCTTGAATGTCAAGATTTGAGTTTAGAAGTAGAATTGCTGGATTATAGGCCGTGTCTATTTTAAAGTTGATAGAATATTGGCATGTTGCTTTCTTAATTGGTTTTCTAATTTATACTCTGTTCTTTGTGTATGAGAATTCCTGTTTCTCCATATCTTCTCTGATAATTGGAAGTGTTGGACTTTTTAATGGTTGTACACATGTTGTACGTGTGAATGGTATCTTGTTTTAATTTTAATTCCTTGAACAGGACGATATATTTTCTTAGTTAATTGGCCATTTATGTTTATTCTTTTAAATTCCTGTTCATAGAAAATTACTTTTTTTACTTAGTTTCAGTTGTCTCAAAATTAGTACAGCATTTTTTAATTCTATTTTTTATTACTAATATTGAACATTTGCATTTTCTTTCTCTTTTCAGAGACCTTATTTTACTGGTGTTTTTAAAGAAATAGAGTATTTTTTTGTTTCATAATTTACCAATTTCTGTTATCTTTTTCTGCCATTCTAGATTTATTTTTTCCTGTACACTTTTAAATTAGATTCTGAACTCATTTATTTTCTTGTTAAAAATGCATTCAAGGTGAAGAAAGACCAGTTGGTACCTTTGGTGATAAGTTTTTTAACTTTTAGAGTTCTCTTTATAAAAAGTTGAAATATAGTTGGCATACATTGTAATTAATTTTAGGTGCGCAGCATAATGATTTAATATGTACATATATAGAAATGATTACCAGAACAGGTTTAATTAACCTCCATCACTACTCATAGTTAGAATTTTTTTTGAACTTTTAAGATGTTCTCTCCTAACAACTTTCAAACACACAATACCGTATTATTAACTAATAGTCATTATGCTGTACATTACAATCCCCAACACTCATTTAACTTATAATGACAAGTTTGTACCTTTTGACTACCTTCACCCATTTTGCCCATCCTGCCTTCCCCTCTATCCCTGTCTCTGGCCACTACCAATGTGTTCTGTTTCTTTTTGTTCTATTTTTTAAATATCCACATAGAAGCGATATCATACAGTATTTGTCCTTTTTTGCCTGACTTCTTTTGCTTAGCATAATTCCCTCAAGGCCCATCCCTGTTGTCACAGTGTCAGGATTCCCTTTTTATGGCTGAATAATATTCTGTTGTATCTGTGTACCGCATTTTCTTTATCCATTCTTCTGTTGCAGGACAGAAGTTATTTTCATATCTTGGCTATTGTGACTAACAGCGCAATGAACCTGGAGATGCAGATATCTTTTTGAGACAGTGTTTTTATTTCCTTCAAATAAATACCCAGAAATGGGATTGCTGGATTGTAAAATTGTACTTAAAAGTTTTTTGGGTGTTTTTGTTTGTTTTTTATTTTTGGAGCAGCCAGCATACTGTTTTCCATAGTGGCTACACCAATTTACATTTCTACCAGCAGCACACAAGGCTTCCCTTTTCTCCACATCCTTACCAACACTTAATTTCTTCTCTTTTTGATAATAGCCGTTCTAACAGGTGTGAAATGATATCTCATTATGGTTTTGATTGGCATTTCTGTGATGAGTAGCTATGGTGAATACCTTTTATGGTACTTTTTGGCCATCTGTATGTCTTTGTAAAAATCTCTATTCGCTTCCTTTGTCCTTTTTATGAAAGTCGGATCATTTTTTTCCTGAGTTGTATGCGTTCTTTATATATTTTGGTTATTAATCTCTTATCAAATGTATGATTTGCAAATATTTTCTCTATTCCTTAGGTTGCCTTTTCATCTTATTGATTCATCTTATTGATGGTTTCCTTTGCCATACAGGAGCATTTTAGTTTGATGTAGTCCACATTATTTATATTTGCTTTTGTTGCCTTTGCTTTTGGTGTCAAATCCAGTAAATCATTACCAAGATCAATGCCAAGGAGCTTACCAACTACTTTTTTCTTCAGAGTTTTATGGATTCAGGTCTTAAATTTAAGTCTTTAATCCATTGTGAGTTGATTTTTGTTTATGTTATGATAGCAAGCTAGTTTTATTCTTTTGCATATGGCTGTCTAGTTTTCCTAACACCATTTATTGAAGGTACTGTCTCTCTTCATTGTATTTTCTTCTTGCCTCCTTTGTTGTAAATTAATTGACAATGTAGGCATGGTTTATTTCTGAACTCCCTATTCTGTTCCATTGATCCATGTGTCTGTTTTTATGCGGGTACCATACTGTTTTGATTATTGTCACTTTGCGCTGGATTTTAAACAGGAAGTGTATTGCCTCCGGCTTTGTTCTTTTCTCAAGATTACTTTGGCTATTTGGGGTCTTTTGTGGTTTCATACAAATTTTAGTATTGTTTTTTCTGTTTCTGTGAAAAATGCCATTCGAATTTTGATAGGGATTGCATTCAATCTGTCGATTGCTTTGGGTAGTATGGATGTTTTAACTATATTCTTCCACTCCATAAGCATGGACTATATTTACATATTTGTGTGTTCAATTTTTTTTTAATCAATGTCTTTCATTTTTAAAACTTTATTGTAAAACTTTCAAGATATACGGAAGTGTGTGAATGGTAATAATAATACAGTTGACCTTTGAACCAGTGGATTTGAACTGAGCAAGTTCAATTGTATGTGAAATTTTTTTCAGTAAATACCTGCACTGTTTTTGGTCCGTGGTTGGGAATCTGAGAATACAAAGGGCTGACTGTATGCATCTACACCATTTTATATAGGGAACTTGAGCATCTGCAGATGTTGGTATTGGTGGAGGGTTGTGGAACCAACCCCTCCCCCGTCCTGTGGATACCGTGGGACAACTTACATGTTTGAGGAGTCAGAAGTTATACTTGGATTTTTGGCTGCGCAAGTGATCGGTGTGTCAACCCCTGATTATTCAAGTGTCAACTGTATACTTCCTTCTCTTTACTGGTGGAGAATGCTAAAGGAAGTTTCAGAGATCATAATTATTCCCAAATACCTTAGTGTGTATCTCTAACAGGTAGTCTCTTGAAGATGACATATCATTATTATACCTAATAATATTTAAAATAATTTCTTAATGTTATCCAGTCTCCAACAATCAAAATTTCCCAGTCCCATCTGGGGAAAAAAATGGTGGGTTTTTTTCCCCCCCCTTTTGAATCAGGAACCAACAAAAGGCAATATGTTGATTTGATTAATGTCTTTTAAGTTTCTGTATCCGTAAATCAATTTACCTTCCCCCCTTTTCTTGATTTTCTTTGTTAGAGAAACTGAGTAATCTAGTTTTTACAATTTTCAGAAAAATTGTACTTTCTAGGTTTTGCTGATTATACCTCTATGTTGTCATTTCAAGTGTTCCTCATATCCTTGCATTTCCTGGAAATTTGTAGTTCGGTGAGGCTTGATCAGATTCTGGTTTAAATTTTAGCAAGAATGTTTTGTAGATGTAAGTTTTGTGTGAATATTAAAAACACAATTATGTGAATTTTTGGAAAGAATTGTATGAAATTTAGGAATAATAAATCTCGGAATGGGGAGAACTTTTACATATTCTATTTTGGGGCTTGAATTTTTTTTATTTTTTTAAAGATTTTATTGGGGAGTTGGGGAACAGCGTTGGGGAATCGGGGAAGGGGAACAGACAAGTTGCTGCCCTTTTTGTTCTTCAGTCTAGTTGTGGAGGACATCGCTTCGCTGACCCATGTTGGTATTACCATTACGCTCTTCCCTGCTGAGGCAGTCGCTCGTCTGCCATTGGATGGCCGCTCACAGCAACTCACGAAAGCTCACGCCCGCTGCTGGCCAGCCTCACTGCAGCTTATGCCGTTGCCGGCAACTCACGGCAGCCCAGCTCCAGGTGGAGCTGTTGTTCACCATCTTAGATGTAGAGGGTGCAGCATCACTGGCCAGCATGTGGGACCCAAACCAGGGCCCTGCTGCTCAGAGCTGGTGTCCCAAGCCAACTCCTAACCAACACGACACTCGGCTGGCCCTTGGCTTGAATTTTTTAAATTTATATTTGGAATTAATAATATTGAATGTTATCAATACTGTTGCATATGGCTTATATGCCCCATTTTATAGTCCTCTTACCCAGCTGTGGTAGTGACTGTCAAGAATTATGTTTTTTTCTATATGATTTTGTCATGTATGTGGCAAAAATATGTTGTTCTATATGTCATTTTTTTCGTTTTGTTTTATGAAAGTAGTATGCCCAAATGTTTGATGTGACTACTGTTTTAATTCAGTAATATTTCTAATAGCCATGTTTTTGTGTATAGTTGTATAATACTCAGTTGCTATGCATTATTCTTCCATAAAAAATCCTGATTTAATTCACTTCCTGTTGGTGGACATCTGGGTTGTTTAATTGTTTTGATTTAAAAAGTCCTTATTCAGATCATAAAGATGTTTCTTCTAAAAATGCTTAAGGTTTTGCCTATTACATTTATAATCCATGACAAAATTAGTTTTTGTATGTGCATTGTATTGGTAGGGATTCAGTTTCATTTTTTTGTTCTTCTAGAAATAATTAAAATTTGCAGTGCCATTTTTTCCATTTTACAGGTATGTAATTTAGGGTAAAGGTTAAGCTGTAACAAAATGCAGAACGTAGTGGCATAAATAGAAGTTTATTTTCATAGCAAAAAGTCCTACTGATGTAAGGAAGTGGTATCAGTCAGCCCCATGAGGTTTTTCACTGGACCAAGTTTCTTTCAACTGATGCTTCACTATTCCCTTAAGTTTTTGTATTTGTGTGGTCTGGTAATGTATATCAGTGCTGTCTTAATTCTTTCCTTGATTATTCTCACCTGAAGGTTGTCTATTTTGTTGCCTTGTTTATAAAAAAAATGAACTTTTGGGGCCGGCTGAGTGGCTCAGTTGGGTAAGAGCTCGCTCAAGAGTGCGAGCTGAGCTCTGAGCAACAACTGTTCGAGGCCAGCCTGAGCTGAGTTGCCGTTGAGCTGCCAATAGGTGGCAGGATGGCTCAGCTAAAAAAAAAAAAAAAAATGAACTTTTGGTTTTATTGATCCTCTTCAGTGTATCATTGCTACCTGTATTCTGTGTTTTTATCGGTTTCTGAATTAGTGCATCCACAACTTCTGGTTGGTAAGTAGCACTGGGTCCACCCATTTAGCTCCTTGGCAGCACCTCTGTGTTCAAGGACACCAGAAATACTCAACATGAGTATCTCCTTTCTCTAAGAATTTGGTTTCCCTCGGGAAGTTGATATTTGCATGCTTGATCTGTGTCTTTCTGTCATGGTTCCCTTTTCTCCAGAGGAGAGAATCTTTGGGTAGCCCTCGGTTTTGAATCATAGCACAGCCCAGCGATTCTGGTCAGTCTTAGCCTTCAGTTCTTGTTTGCCTTCCTGATACCTCCAGCAGCTCTTACACCTGGGTGATACATGGTAGTTGTATTGGACTAATGTACATTAGTGAGTAGAAAAAAGTAAGAAACTTTTTTCACTGGAATGAATGCCAAGTGTCATTTAAACTGTACCTTTGTACTTACCCTTTTTATTTTAAACCCCTCTTTCTGATTGACATAGATTGTATTTTCCTGTATTACCATTTTCCTGATTGTTTTTGTGGCATGCTAGTTTCTTGTGAAATGGTCATTGTTATTACACAGGAGGAAAGGTTTCTGTGGTCAGATTTACCCAGGGACATTAGCACCCATCGTAGCACTTAATTTCTTCTCTTAATTGAATCTAAGATCCGTTGACATTTATTTTAGGTGCATTAAATATAATAATACTTACTAGAAATTGTGATTCCAAATTTAAGTGCCACTAATTGAATTTGTTACAACAACCATTACTGTAGAATAGCCACCAATCATAACCGGTGAGTCATTTGATTTTATACTATTCCAAGTTAGGCAGCTGTGTTGAGGTAGTTCAAATAAAATGGTTCCATCAGTTAACATGGAAATATTAACATTACCAGTACTGCAAAATCACTTCTGGGCATAATAGAGGTAAGCTTTTTACTCAGTAGAAAGGCAAATATAATTGTTGTTTTATAAAAAATATATTCTATTCAGTAATTTTTGTGAAAATATCTCAGAATTGTAAATAACTTGATATTCTTCTGACTCAGTTATGAAGGCTGTTAAACGTACTCTCTTAGCAGCAGGTGTGAAATCATTTGAGGGGGGAAAAGACCATTGACACAAAATTAAAAGAATTAACAAAATTTTGCCATTCTTAAACATGGCATTGCAGGAAGGAGGAAGCAAGTGTCCTGCTTACCACACATCAAAATTAGAGGCTTTCTTTCATACTTTAGTAGGCCTAAGAATCCCCACCCCTCATCTCCAAGAGTTACTTTTGAATCACTGTGGTGGAAGGATTTTGATTCATTGATTCACAAGTAAGCAAACATCTGAAGAGTAAATGACAAATACATATTTGAAAAGTCAAATATACTTTTGAAAAGTAGAGAAGTCAAATAAGTTTTTCTGAGAACTAAGACACTTAATAGCTATCAGCATTTATTCACTTAGTCAACAATTACAGTTGGATTACAGTTGGGAATACGCCAGTGAACACTACTGATGTGAGCCAGGCTCTTTGCCTGGTAATCGCAGCCTATGTATAGCCGCACCTGGCATTATTGTGCTTTGCAGATATTGCATTTATTACAAATTAAATGTTTGTAGCAACTCTGCTTTGAGCAGTTATTTCAGCACCATTTCTGGAACACTTGTTCACTTCATGTCGCTGTGTCACATTTTGGTAGTTTCCCACAATCTTTCATACCTTTTTATTATTATATTTGTTACGGTGACCTGTGAACAGTGATTTTTGATGTTACTATTATAATTGTATTGGAGTGCCACTAACTGCGCCCATATGAGGTGGCGAACTTAATTGATAAATATTGTGTGTGTCCTGACAGCTCCACCAACCAGCTCTTCCCCCATCTTTTCCTCTTCTCTGGCCTCCCTATTCCCTGAGACACAGCAACATTGAAATTAGGCCAATAATCTTACAGGGGCTTCTAAGTGTTCTAGTGAAAGGAAGAGCCAATTGACGTGGCCAACTTCATTATCTTATATTAAGAAATTGCCACAGCACCCCAGCCTTCAGGAACCACCACCATGATCCATCAGCAGCCATGAACATTGAGGCAAGACCCTCCACCAGCAATAAGATTGACTTTTTCAAGGCTCAGATGATGGTTAGCATTTTTTAGCAATAAAATATTTTTAAATTAAAGGTATGTACATTGTTTTTTATTTTTAGATATAATGCTATTGCACATCTGATAGATTACAGTGTAGTGTGAACATAACTTTCATGTGCACTGGGAAATGAAGAAATTCTGTGTGACTCATTTTATTGCCATACTCGTTACTGTGGTGGTCTGGAACTGAACCCACAATGTCTGAGGGATGCCTGTATTACCACATTTAGTCCCAAGGACTGTGATGTAGATGTTACCCTATTTTACAAACAAGGAAGTTAAGGCGTAGAATAGAGAAATACTTTACCAGTTACGTAGTTAGTGGGTGGAAGCTGAGCCTTTTTTCTTAATTTTCTAATGCCATAACTCAGAAAAACAAAGAAATTCAGGCTAATCCATCACATCAACAAACTAAAAAAAAAAAATTCACATTATATTGCTAGATGGAGAAAAACAGCATTTGACAGAGTACAGCATCTATTCATGATAAAAACTCTTAGTAAACTAGAAATAGAGAGACTTGGTAAAGAACATCTACAATAAAAACTGTAGCTAAGATCATACTTAAGTTGAGAAGCTCAACAGTTTGTCACTAAGATTAGGTATAAGGCAAGGATGTCCCTTCTCACTGCTTCTTTTCAGCACCCTCCTGGAAGTCCTTGCTAATGCAGCAAGTCAAGAACAGGAAATAATGGGTGTGCAGATTGCGAAGGAAGGCATAAAGCTGTCATTCACAGATGACATGAGAGACTAGAAAATCCACAACAAGTGACAAAAAAATCTGGATTTAATAAGTGATTACTTCAAGGTTGCAGGATACAAGGTTAATGTACAATGACCAGTTAGTTGCTTTCCTATACACTGACGATGAGCAAGTTTGATTTGAAATTACAAACAAAATACCATTTACAGGGCCGGCCGAGTGGCACGGTGGTTAAGTGCTGGCCTGGGAAGCCAGCGGCCCCGGTTCGGGTCCCACATATGAGGGCCAGTGACACTGCCCTCAAAAAGAAAAAAAAATACCATTTACATTAGACCCAAAATATCGAAATACTTAGGTTTAAATCTCAGAAAATCTATACATCTACATGAGGAAAACTACAAAACCAAGATGAGTGAAAGTTCCCAGTTTGACCTGTAGATCCAGTGCAATCCCAATCAAAATTTCAGTTTTATTTTATGGATATCAACAAAGTGATTCTAAAGTTTATATGGATAGGCAAAAGAATCAGAATAGTCAACACAGGATGGAGAAGAACAAAACTGGAGGAGTACCCAACTTACTATGACTTACTATGAAGCTGTAGTAATCAAGACAATGTGCCTTGGTGAAAGAATACACAAATAGATCAACAGAACAGAATACAGAACCCAGATTAGTGCCTCCTGTAAATATAGTCAGCTTATCTTTCACAAAGGAGCAAAGACAATACAATGAAGCAAAGATAGTCTCTTTTTCCAGTTGTAAGAACAACTGGACATCCACATGCAAAAGAATGAATTGAGGCATAGACATTCCATGTGTCACACAAATTAACCTAAAATGGATCACAGATCTAAATAATTGCAAATGCAAAACTATAAAACTATTAGAAGATAATATAGGAGAAAGTGTAGATGACCTTGGGTGTGATAATGCCTTTCTAGATATGACAACAAACATACTATCTATGACAGAAATAATTGGTAAGCTGGATTTTATTAAAACCAAAATTTCTGTTCTGTGAAAGACAATATCTAGAGAATTGGAAGACTAGTCAGACCAGGAGATAACCAAAGTATACAAAGAACTCTCCCACTGAGTGGGACATTATCCAAAATATACAAAGAACTCCAAAAACGCATCAAGAGGCTGGCTGAATGGCTCAGTTGGTTAAGAGTTGGCTTAGAGCACGAGCTCTGAGCAACAGGGCTGCCAGTTTGATTCCCACATGGGCCAGTGATACTGTGCCCGAGCTGAGCTGTCGCTGAGCTGCCAACAGGTGGCAGAATGGCTCAGCTGGTGTAAAAACAAGATTGCCTGTTCGACTGTGGGCTACACCCACATGCAACTAAGACTGAACTCGGCACCTTGAGCTGAGCTGCCGCCCAGCTGGCTCAGTGGATACAGTGTGCAGTCTTAACGTGGCTGCTGGTTCCACTCCCACATGGGTTGGTGGCTGCGACCACCCGCAACTAGAATTGAGCACAGCACTTTGAGCTTAGAGGCCACGAGCTGCCGACAGGAAGCCAGATGGTGACTGGCGCCCTCCACAACGAAGATTGAAGAACAACTTGGCTGGCCCCCTCCCCCAATTCCCCAACACTGTTCCCCTCCCCCAAATCCCCAATAAAATCTTCAAAATAAATAAATAAAATTAAACCATAATGCATCAATAAGAAAACAACCTTATTTAAAAATGGGCCAAAGACTTTAACAGACTCCTCACCAAAGAAGATATACAGATGGCAAATAAGCATATATAAAGATGTTTCCTATCATGTGTTATCAAGAAAATGCAAATTAAAACAATGTGATACCACTACACACCTATCAAAACCAAAATCTAGGCAACCCTAAATGCTGGCAAGAATGTGGAGCAACAGGAACTCATATTACTGGTAGGAATTTTGAAAGATAGTTTAAGCAGTTCTTAAACAAAACTAAGTAACACTTCCATACTACCCATCATTTGTGTTCCTTGGTGTTTACCCAAAGGAGTTGAAAATTGAAATACACACAAAACCTGCATACAGATGATTTTATAACAGCTTTATTCACAATTGGCGAAAGCTAAAGAAATCAAGATGTCCTTTAGTAGGTGAGTGGATAAATACTGTGGTACATCCATACAATGGAATATTTTCCAGCATTGAAACAAAATGATCTATGCATGAGGGAATCTTAAATGCATAATTACTAAGTCTAAGAAGCCAATCCAAGAAGGCTACATGCTGTATGATTCCAGCTATGACATTCTTGAAAGGACGGAACTATTGAGACAATGAAAAGATCAGTGGTTTCCAGGAGTTTGGGTGGGGCAATGTATAGGCAGAGCACAGCAATTTTTTAGGGTAGTGGAAAACTATGATATTATAGTGATGGATGCACGTCATTGTACCATGTGGCCAGAACTATTGAATGTACGTCAAAAGTGAACCCTTAGGTAGACTGGATTTTTTGGGTAATTATGTGTCAATGTAGATTCATCTTCATAGTAAATATACCACTCTAGTGGGCGGTGTTGGTAATGAGGGAGGCTATGCATGTGTGGAGTATGGGGTTTATGGGAAATCTGTTCCTTTCAATTTTATTTTATTCATTTTAATTTTATTAGAGAACATCCATCCATGATCATTGGTTACACATTGCTTTCATGCTACAATGGCATAGTTGACTTTTTTTCTTTTAAGGAGGGTGCTGCTCACAGTGGCCCATGCTGAGATCGAACCAGCAACCTTGGTGTTATCAGCACCACACTCTAACCAACTGAGCTAACCAGTCACCTCCTTCCCCCTTTTCAATTTTATTGTAAACCTAAAATTGAGCTAAGAAAAGGAAAAACACTAGGAAATACGTTTGTTGATTGTAAACCAACAATGTATATCATTGGTTCTTAAACTTGAGCATGCATCAGAAGCATCTGGAGGGCTTGCTAAAACTCTGGATCCTACCCATAGTTTTTTACTCAGTAGGTCTGGGGTAGATCTGAGAACACAGATTGCTCACAAGTTTGCAGGTCTAATGCCAGTCTAAGGACCATACTTTGAGAATTTCAAAGTGTTCTGTTTTGTTCATCATGTTCTTATAAAATGGTACTATGCTGAATCTTCCATACCTTGATGAGAAATAAAACATGATGCATATGTAGTATTAATGTGGTTTGATACTGCATTTTAATTTTTCTCATGGGTGTATTTCTCTGAGCCTTTAATGAGTAGAAAGCTTGTAAAACAATTAGGGAGATGATTTATGAATATTTGTTTGCCATTTTGATATTTGTTATAATACAAGTTAATTATGAGTTTAATAAACACATTAGCATTAAGTTTGTGGTTAACTTGGATTGTTTTGGACTTTCTGAAATACTTTGATAAATTATCTCCTTTATACATTTTTTTATGATGGTTGCATTCAACTTCTTTGTACTTTTAGTTGTTTAAATCAGCTAGCATTGATTTAGCTATTTTAAATATTAATGCTCTCATATGTAAAAAGTGCCTACTTACAATAGGAAACAGTTGAATTAATCTACTCATGTATTTTTATAAATATATGCATTTTAAAAATACTAAAACATCACTGGCTTGTTTGAACAGCTGTGCAATTCTGAAAATATACAAATCAGTCTCTGTTTATATTGATGGGAAAAAATCTAATTACACAGATTTTGCTTTGCTTTCAGTATTCTAGCCACTAAAGTATGTACCTAATACATTTTAATGATAATGATGAAGATGAGTTGCCTGTGTCATCTTTATTGTGAAGTTCTCATTTTCCAAAGACCATCACAGAATGTGTGTGAGAAAGTCCAGCTTGCTGTGGCACTAGGGTGTTTATAAAAAATTGATGTAGTTCTCCAAAGGTTTTGATTATGGAACCAAGTCAGTTTTCCTGTTTATTGTGTCTTGGACTTGGGTGAAAGGAGGAAAGGAAACTGTTGGCTTTGTGGAAAGGCGAGTGAGATCCGTCCTAAAGTTTTTATTTTAGAGGTTAAAATTTTTAACTACTCCCAGTAGTGAAACACCTGACATAAATTTTGTTTTTCAGTGATTATTTGAAAAGTTACAGGTAAGTGACAGATTTTCAGATTAATATTTTGAAGTCAAAGATGTCTTATGTGAGTTTGTTTTTGTTTTTATAGAGAGGATCTGACGAGCTACTCTCAGGTAGTGTCCTCAGTAGTCCAAATTCTAATATGAGCAGCATGGTGGTTACAGGTAAGTGTTAACAGTCTGTCACTGTTTGCCATTTTAGGGGACAACATGTTAAAAACTGTAATTGAATCTCTTTTACCAGAACTGCCTTTATTTTTAAATGCTTTCTGTTGAAACATTTTATGTTGTGGCTACTCGCTCACGGGTCCTGAAGAAATTCACAAGGCAGGTAGAAATAGAGAAGGTAGATTTATTAAAGTAAGAGAAAGGTCAGCTGGAAACTGCTGCAAACTTTGGCGTCCAGTCTTTGGTCTCAAGTTTGTATTTTCTAACTGAGATGTAAATCACTTTGGTCCTTTTCTGTTGAGTTTGGCTTTGTTCCTTGGGGTGGAGGGAAGGTACAGTTAAGCTGGTTATCATAACTTTTGCATATGTTCTGTAGATTAAAGTCAGAGCTAGAAGTGGATCCTGTACAGATAGATGCAAAGCCTCTCCCAAGTCACAAGGCCAGCACTGGGCTAAAATAAATATTAATAGAAACATTGAAATTGGTATGCATAGTAAATGTACAGCAAGGAGAGTCATTAAGGCCTGGCGGAAAGGAAGCTGAGAAAGAAAAGCTTTATAAAAGTCATAAGCTAAAATACAGTTTTAAATCAAATTATACCAGAGATCCAAATCTCAAAATAGAAGATGTATAGTGCCACCATTATAATCCCTGTCTTCACATTTAAGGGGAAATTTAATAACTAAAGTATATTATGTCAAGTGAAAAAACCTAAAGATGGTGACTTCTGTGGCAAGTAACTAAGTCTGATTGCTTTTTTTAAATCACAAAAATAAAACCTTTTTTATCTCACCTTTTTTTGTAATTTTGATTTTAGTTTTTGTTTGTGTGTCATAAAACAGTTTTAATTCTCTATTGCACAAACCCCTAAAGCCCAAGCTGTAAATAAAAACCAAAAGATTCAACTACATAATTGTCTTTATTGTATGTTTTCAACCCTTTTTCTTTGCTGTAACGGTATTTTAAGTCTTTGAGTTGATTTCCTTTATGTTATCTACTTGGAAATTTAATGTGATTTATTTGAACTTCATAGTTATTTTTTTCTTAAATTATATACGTCTGAAATAATACTGTTGGTTGTAATATTTGTATACAAATATAGACTGTTTTAAGACCTTAGTTTTATGGCTGATGGACCAAAATTTGAATCTGATGGTGATTGAACGAGTTTGCCTTATAACCCTACATTTTATATTTTTAACCTAATAACTGAAGTTCTTCTTTTCTAAACTGCTGATTAAATTATTTGTTTGAGGAAGTAAATGTATTGACAATAAAAGGATTGTTAGAGACTGGAAGCATATTAATTTCTTTCAGGTAGCCATTGCTTATGTATGTAGGCATACCTCGTTTTATTGCACATTGGTTTATTGCGCTTCACAGATGTTGCGGGGTTTTTTGTTTTTATAAATTGAAGGCAAGACCCTCCACCAGCAAAAACATTATGATCCACTTTATTTGTAATACCTAACTTATTGTGATATTTGCTTTATTGTGTTGGTTTCTGACTAAACCCACATTTCTCTGAGATAAACCTGTACGTATACCTCACTGCACACATATGTACACATCCCTGACAGCACAGTTAAGTAAAAATTACAATGAAATACTTAACAGATATAGTCATAATGATGTAAAGATGAATTTGTACACAAAAATAACTTTTTTGTCCACACAATATAACTCTTCAAGTGTATATAGATATTCACCATGGTAAACCATATATCAGGATATAAAGTAATTCTCAATAAATTTCAAATAATTGAAGGCTCATACAGTTTCTGATCATAGTGGGATTTAATAGGAATTAAAAACAGTAAGAAATCTAGGAAATTACCAAATAGTTAGAAATTGAACATCACATAACTCAAGGTATAAAGGCATATTTCTGACTGACTGAAAATGAAAAATACATATCAAAATTTGTCAGATGCAGCCCAGGTAATACATAGGGGGAAAAATAGGTCTGTACCTATATTAGATAGCTACCTATATTAGAAAATACCTATATTAGAAAAAGAAAGGTTTAAAATCTTTTTTTTTTTTTTAAGATTTTATTGGGGAATTGGGGGAGGGGAACAGACAAGCTGCTGTCTTTTTGTTCTTCAGTCTAGTTGTGGAGGATATTGCTTTACTGGCCCATGTTGGTATTATCATTGCGCTCTTCTCAGGTGAGGCAGATCAGTCGCCGGCCTCTGGATGGCCGCTCACAGCGGCTCTTGGCAGCTCACACTGGCTGCCAGCCATTCATGCTGGCTGCCGGCCGCTCACTGTAGCCTATGGCAGCCCACTGCAGCAGGGGCTGCAGCCTATACCATTGCTGGGACTTGGCACAGCTCAGCTTCAGGTCGAGCTGTTGTTCACCATCTTAGCTGTAGAGGGCAATGTCACTGGCCCTCATATGTGGGATCCAAACGGGGGCCGCTGGCGTCCCAAGCCAACTCTTAACGCGCCACTCGGTCGGCCCAAGGTTTAAAACCTTACCGAAAAAAGAAAGAAACCATAAATTACCAACCTTTGGAATAAAAGAGGGGAGATATCACTACAGTGTAATAGGAAAATAAGGCAGTGTTATAAACAATGGTGATGTCAATAAATTCAACAAAATAAGATGAAATAGACAAATTTCTTTATGAATCTAATTTACGAAAACTGGCATAATCTGTTATTCCATAGTAGATACAGATTTGCTTTTTATTGATTATAAAAATTGAATTTTTAATAAACATTTCCAGAAAGATTAGGCATACATGTTTTCACTGTTGAATTTTATGAAACTTCGAAGTAAGAAGTAATTGCCATCTTCAGTATACTCTTAGAAAATAGAGGAGGGGATACTCCCTAATTTACTTTATGAAGCTACTATAACTGATAATGCCTAACATAAGAAATCAAGACTTCAGACTTTTTTTTTTTTTTTTTGAGGGCAGTGTCACTGGCCCTCATATGTGGACCCTAAACCAGGGCTGCTGGCTTCCGAAGCCAGCGCTTAACCACTGCGCCACTTGGCCGGCCCTGGACTAATATTTTTCATTAACACAAACTCACACATCCTTAACAAATGTTAGCAAATCACATCCAGAGTATATAAAAGATAATTTATGATGACTAATTGAGGCTTACCCCAGAATTATAATGGTAAAAATTAGAAAATGAATTCCATATTATTTATCACAATAATAGAATAAAGGAGGAAAAACCAAACCCATTATCTTAATAGAAGCAGAAAAAGCATTTGAGAAAAATATAGCAACCTTTCATGATGAAAATCAGAAAACTTATCAAGAGAAGGGAAGTTGCACAAGGTAGGTAAGGAGCATATTCTAAGAGTCTGCTACAAATTCCATTTTAATGGTAGAATACTGAATGTTTTCTTATTAAATTAATAACAAGAATGAAGTGAGGATGTCTGTTTTCATAATTTTTCCAGTTTTTTTGCTTTTATAGTAAGTCTCCGACGTACGAACGAGTTCTGTTCCAGGAGAACGTTCATAAGTCGGATTCGTTTGTAAGTCCGGCAAAGTGAGTCTTATACACCTTTGACACAAACATACAATGTAAAGCCAATGGTTGAACGATTCATGTTATAAGGAGTGACATCAACCATCTTTTCACCTCGGTCCAATCTCTCAATTATTTTCACTTTTATTTCCATGGTTATTGCTTTGCACTTCCTAGCTGTCCCCTCCACATCACCACTGCTTTTCCTCTTGCTTCCGGACATCCTGGGCTCTGATTGAGCCCTGTACTCCTGTCCACTATCGCACTGCATAGTAAGCACACAGCGGCACAGCTGTGACAATGTCCTGCAGACACGGGAGCTACTTCTGTGATTTGTTCGCATCTACAAATGATTGTAATGTGAGGTACGTTCTTACCTGTGAAAGTTTGCAACTCGAATGTTCATAAGTCGGAGACTTACTGTACTAAGACAAGTAAAATAAAAGCATAAAGATTGGAAAGGAAGAAGTAAAAATGCCTTATAGACAACCAATATGACTTAAAAATTTTTAATTTTTTCAATTACAGTTGACAGTCAATATTATATTACTTTTAGGTGTATAATATAGTGGTTAGACGTTTATTTATAACTTACACAGTCAACCCCTGATCAGCCATGCACCTACCTGACACTATATATAGTTATCGCAATATTATTGACTATGTTCCCTAAGCTGTAATTTACATCCCTGTGACTATTATTTTTTTAACTGACAATTTATACGTCTCAACCACTACATTTTTTTCACCCAGCTCCCCAGCCTACTTCCCATCGGGCAACCAGTTTGTTCTCTGTAGCTATGAGTGTGTTTCTGTTTTGTTAGTTAATTTTGTCTTTTAGATTCTAGATATAAAAGAAGTTGTATGGTATTGTTCTCTGATTGACTTATTTCGCTTAGCATTATACCCTCTAGGTCCATCTATGTTGTCACAAATAGCAAGATTTCATTCTTTTTTTATGGCTGAGTAATATTCCGTTGTATATATGTATATCTTTATCCATTGTCTTTTGATTGGAGTACATAAACTTTACATTTAAAGTAAGATTGACATGTAGTTATTGGCCATTTGGTTGTTTCCTGATTGTTTTTGTAGGTTTTTTCTGTTCTTTTCTTATTCCCTTGCTGTCTTCTCTTATATGTTGTGATGGCTTTCTGTAGTGTTGTATTTAGATCCTTTTCTCTTTTCTTGTATCTATCTCTCTCGTAGATTTTTGATTTGTGGTTACCGTGTGCTTCATATATACTGGACAATATTTATGGCAGTCTTATTTTCAGTTGATAGTTACCTAAGTTTGAACACATTCTAAAATCACTACCATTTTTACTTACCACCTCTTTGTTTTTTGTCATTTTTTACTTCTTTGTGCATATATCCCTCGATTAACTTGCACATGATCTCACTACTTTTACACATGATCTGTCTATTTTTGCCTTTTAATCTTTGTACAAGTTTTAATGTTGGTTTGATCTACTGCTTTTACTATTTGTTTGCCCTTGTCCTTGTCAATGAGAATTAGCTTTCTTTGCTATATTTTCTTATTTGTATTTTTGGTTTTTTTTCTTTCTTTTTGCTTTTGTTTTTAAAGATTTTATTGGGGAATTTGAGGAAGGGAACAGTGTTGGGGAATTGGGGAAGGGGAACATTGTGTTTTTCCAGGACTCATCAGCTCCAAGTCAAGTTGTTGTCCTTCAATCTTAGTTGTGGAGGGCGCAGTCTCAGCTCCAAGTCCAGTCTTCGCTTTCAGTCTAGTTGGGATGGGGGGCACCTTGTTGTTAAGAGCATGCGCTTTAACAAACTGGGTCACTGAGCTGGCCCTGATATTTTTTCTTAAATAAGTTCCTTTAACATTTTTTGTAATACTGATTCAGTGTTGATGAACTCCTTCAGCTTTGTCTTGGCTGGGAACAGTCAACAAGATTTTTACAATAGAAAACCCAAAGGAATCTACAAAATGTTTGCTAGAACTAATAAATAAATTTAGAACAGTTAGAGGATACAAGTTCAATATACAAAAATGAAATTTGTCCTGATACTATTAGCAAATTATTGGAAAATAAAAATTTTCAAGTCCTCTTTAAAAAACATCAGAAAGACAAAATATCCAGAAGTAAATTGAACAAAAAATGCGCAACCTATCTACACCAACAATTGCAAGAAACAGGTAAGATAAATTAAAGACCAAAATAAATAGGTAAATCACGTTCATGAATAGAAGGCTCAATATGTTAAGATGCCATTTTCCCACAAATAGGGATAGAATTGAATCTATGAATCAATTAAGCCAAACAGGCTTTTAATTTGAAAAGATGGGATCTTTTTCAATTAATGAGTTGAAATTGATGAAGTGATTTTAAAATTTAGTGGAAATAAAAAGGACCTAGAATAACAAACTAATTTGAAAAAGGTGCCTTGGTTATTTAGTGAGGAAAGAGAAGTCTTTTCAACAAATGGTGCTAGAACAGTTGAATACTGAACAGAAAAAAAATCAAACCTTCTACTATACAAAAATTGAGATAAATTATATAACAAAACCTAAAAATTAAATATATGAAGTTTTTCAGGAAAAAAAATCATAGAATATGTTCCCAACTTTGGGGTAAATTAAGATATCTTTTGAGAAGACAGAAAAAGACTACCAAAGTAATAGTTTTATAAACTAGAGTCCATCTAAATGAAAAACTTTGGGCCAGCCGAGTGGCGCATTGGTTAAGAGCTGGTTTTGGGATGCCAGCGGCCCTGGTTCAGATCCCACATATGAGGGCCAGTGACACTGCCCTCCACAGCTAATAACAGCTCCACCTGGAGCTGGGCTGTGCGAGCCCCGGCAACAGTGTAGGCTGCAGCCCCTGCTGCAGTGGGCTGCCATAGGCTACAGTGAGGGGCCGGCAGCCAGCGTGAGTGACTGGCAGCCAGCATGAGCTGCCAAGAGCTGCAGTGAGCGACATCCAGAGGCCGGCGACCGATCTGCCTCATCCGGGAAGAGCGCAGTGACGATACCAACATGGGCCAGTGAAGCAACGTCCTCCGCAACTAGACTGAAGAACAAAAAGACAGCAACTTGTCTGTTCCCCTTCCCCGATTCTCCAACGCTGTTTCCCTCCCCCAATTCCCCAATAGTCTTTTAAAAAATAAATAAATAAATAAATAAATAAATAAAAAACTTCTTATCAAAAGACATTATTTAGACCATGAAAATGCAAGCAGAGAAAATACTAATATTCACATATGATGTCTAACAATTAAGTTTGCGAACTTGCCACTGTGTGCTTACATTGGCAGCACTGTCCAAACAGCTTGGTAAGGTTTCATAACCTTGGTATATCAGTGGCTCACAGCTGTGTTCGTGTCCACGTGTGGCAGTGTCTTGCTGAGTGGCATTCATTCTTGTGTATTTTTGTGTGCCATCACGGGAGTGCCTGTGTTTGAATAATAACAAGCAAACACTAAATTTTTTCTTCAACTTGGCAAGAGTGGAAGTGAAATCAGGGACATGTTAGTCCAAGCTTATGGGGATATTGCCTTAAGAAAACAGCAATGTACCGTGGATTAAATTTTTTCTGGGGGGAGAAAAGGCATCACTGATGAGAGGTCAGGGCAGCCAGTAACGAGCAGAACTGATGAAAATCTTGCAGAAATTTGTGGAATTGTGTGTCAAAATCGTTGCTAACCTTTTTTTTTGATATCAGAGGGATTATTTATTAATTGGACAAACAGTTAACTGACTTTACTATTCGGAAGTGCTGAAAAGGCTGCGTGAAAAAGTTAGAAGACCTGAACTTTTCAACAACAATTCATGGCTCCTGCATCACGACAATGCACCAGCTCAAATGGCACTGTCCATGTGGAAGTTTTTAGCTAGTAAACAAATAATTCTAGGAACATCCTCCCTACTCACCTGATTTGGCTGGCCCTCAATGACTTATTTCTTTACTCGAAGATAAAGGAAATATTGAAAGGAAGACATTTTGATGACATTCAGGACCTCAAGGGTAATTACGACAACAGCTCTGATTGCCATTCCAGGAAAAGAGTCCCAAAATTGTTTTGAAGTGTGGACTAGGCACTGGCGTCAGTCAGTGCATAGCTTCCCATAGCTTCACCACTTTGAAGGTGACAGTAATGATGATATTCAGCAATGAGGTATGTATCACTTTTTCTAGGTTGAGTTCTCAAACTTAACTGTCAGACAACATATCAGTATATACTGGTATGTCTGACAAAGGCCTTGTGTTGGGTCATCGGGAAAGTCATGACGCATATTTGCATTGAAAAACAGAAAAATACGTCATGACTTTCCTGACAACCCAATATCTAGAGCAGGTAAAGAATTCATTCACATCAGTAAATACAAACAGCCTAATTAAATTAAGAGTAAATCTACCCTATTTCACTGGATAAAAACCTACGTCTAGGTTTGAAAACAAGAGTTCTTATAGTGAAAACAAATGCACTAAAAGACATGGCACGGGCGTATAAACATTTTTATTCATAATGGTCCTAAACTTGAAATAACCAAGTTATCTATCAACATTAAATTGGATCAATACAGGACTTTCTGGTGAAGGTGGTGGAGTAGGTAAGTGCTGACCTTGCCTCCTCTCACAATCATGTCAAAATTACAACTAACCTACATAACAAACATCACCAAGAACCACCAGAAGTCCTACAACTAAGGACAAACAAACAGAAGAAGCCATTTTGAGACAGGTAGGAGGGGTGAAGACAAGGAACAGGCTGGTCCCACACCTACGTGTGGCAGTTAAATCAGGAGGGATATCTCGCCTGCAGAGGTCCCCTCTAAGGAGCAAGGGGTCCCAGCCCAGGGTTCTAGAACCTGGAAGAGAGGTCCCCACAACATCTGGCTATGAAAACCAACAGACATTGGCTGAGTGAGACAGAGGGTGGCTGGCATCCGAGGCATTCTTAAAAGGGCCTGTGCACGGACATGCTGACAGACTTACCTGTTCTGAGCTCCAGTGCTGGAGCAGCAGCCTAAAAGATGCCAGGGACATACTGAATTGTCTTGTTTCAGGACAAGAGCTGAGGGGCATCTTTCTCCCAGACAGAAGTCCTGGCAAAAGCCTTTCTGTTCCTTTGTTGAACCCACAGTGCAGACAGAGGCAGGTGCCACATCTGAGTCTCGGTCTTCCTGGCTAACACAGCTGGCCTCCATCCTGGTGATTCCCTGAGAACTCTCCCCACCTTACTTGCTGGCCCATCCAAGTTGCTTCCAGTGTCATTTCAGTAAAAATAGCTTGTCTTGGCTTATGCTGTGGACTTTCTTAAAGTCTCTCAAAAGGTTCACAAACTCCAGATGAACAGCATCTGTCTTCAGCGTGCCCTGTACTCCTTGCTAAGGAGCCCCAAGCTCCATAGTAGTGGTAGCGGCAACTGGCCTCATTTCACAGTTTAGCCTCTCCCAGGTACCTCCAAGTCCAGCACAAGAGTAAACCATCGGCAGATCACTTGCTAACATACCAGGTGGCCTCGGGCAGGGCACTAGGCAGTGGTGGACCTTGGCCTGCAGCAGAGCCCCTCAAAAAAGACTCCAGACTGGTGGCCAGCTTCAGTCCATACCAGAGCAGCATTCAGCCATCTCCACAAATGATGCATTCAAAAGCCAGACTTGGCAAACAGCAGAGCCCAGCTAAAGTGAACGCTGCTCCCTACCGTTAATCTCTACACAACAGCTCCTCCATTGTAGTCACAGCCAGTCCTCAGCCAGTCAGCCTCATGGTTATTAGCCCTTTCCATTGTTGTACAAACAGCAACCGTGGCTCAACTACAAGAGGAGAGCAGAGAGAATCTAAACAAAGGGCACACCTGGAGCCACCCAGTTTAGGTCACCAGGGAGATTGCATCACTGGGCCCAACTAGGATACCTGCTGTATAAGGCTCCTTCACCAAAATAGGAATACATAGCAGATCTACCTAATACGTGGACACAAACATAGTGAGGCAGCCAAAATGACTCCTTATGGAGTCATTTGGAGACAAGCAATCTCCCAGGTGCACAGTTCAGAATACTTACTATAGGGGTGCTTAATGATCCCAGGGAAAACTTCAACAAAGAACTAGGAAACATAAAAATGGAGATAGGAAACGTAAAGAAGAACCAGTCAAATGAATACAATAACAAAAAATACATTACAGAGAATCAACAATAGATTAGATGAAGTAGAGGATCAAATCAGCAATTTGGAAAACAACATTCAATCAGAACAGCAAAAAGAAAAAAACCAAAAAAAGAAGAATAGTTTTAAGGTGTCTGGGACAACATCAAATGTACCAACTTTGCATCATCCAAGTACCAGAGGAAAAGAGAGAGAACAAGATATTGAAAACCTATTTGAAGAAATGATGGAAAACTTCCCTAACCGGGCAAAGGAAATAGATACACAAGCCTATGAAATGAAGAGTCCTAAACAAGATGAATCCAAAGAGGATACATCTTAAGTAAAATGCCAAAGGTTTAAGACAAAGAATCTTAAAAGCAGCAAGAGAAAGGCAACTAGTTACCTACAAGGGAGCTCTCATAAAACTGTCAGCTGATTTCTCAACAGAAACTTTGCAGGCCAGAAGACATTTGCATGAAATATTCAAAATCATGAAAAGCAAGAATTATTCTACCCAGCTAAACTATCATTTAGAATCAAAGGATAGATATAGAGCCACCCAGTCAAGAAAAGGCTAAAGGAGTTCATCAGTACCAAACTGGTATTACAAGAAATGTTTAATGGACTTCTTTAAGACGAAAAGGAACAAAAGTATGAATTGTAAAATGGCAATAAGTACATATCTATCAGCAGTTAAATGTAAATGGATTAAACGCTCCAATAAACGACTTAAGTTGGCTGAAGGGATGAGAAAACAAACCCTGTACATATGTGGCCTAAAAGAGACTCACTTCAGATGAAAAGACACACAGAATGAAAGTAAAGAACTGGAAAAGACATTTCATGAAATAACAAAAAAGGCTGGGGTAGCAATACATATACCAGACAATGTAGACTTTAAAACAAAAGCTAACGAGATAAAGAAGGATCCAGTAATTCCACTTCTAGGTATTTATCCAAAGAAACTCAGAACAGTGTTCATTGCAACATTGTTTATAATAGCCACGATACGGAAGCCACCTAAGTGTCCATTAGTAGATGAGTGGATAAAGTAGTGGTACATATACACAATGGAATATTACTCAGACATGAAATGAATGAAATCTTGCAATCTGCAAAAACGGGTGAAACCAGAGGATATTCTCTTGAATGAAATAAGTCAAAGACAAATGCTGAATGATTTTACTTATATGTGAAATCGAAAGAACAAAATAACGAGCAAACAAAATAGAAACAAACTCAAAGACACAGAGAACATTTTCAAGGTTGCCAGAAGGGAGGAGGACTGGGCAATGGCTGAAAAGAGGGAAGGAATAAGAAGTACTAATTGATAGTTACAAAATAGTCATGGGGATGTAAAGTGTAGCATAGGGAACATAGTCAATATTGTAATAACTATGTATGGTGTCAGATGGGTACAAGACTTATTGGGGTGATCACATCGTAAGTTATATAAATGTTTAATTACTATGTTGTGCGCGTGAAACTAACATTTCTGTGTCAACTATAATTGAAAAATAACATTAAGTTAAAAAATAAAATGGATCAATACATTGTGGTATAGTCTTACAGTGTATTACTTACTCATAAAAAAGGAATGACCTATTACATGCAACAACATGAATGAGTATTAATAAACATCATATGAAGCAAAGCAGCTAGACACAAAAGAGTACATGTTTTGTGGTTTTATTTCTCTACAGAGCAGATAAATAAATTTTAGTATAGAACCAAAACAGTGGTTGCTTGTGGGTGTTGGAGAGTAACAGAAAGGAAATACAAGGGGATTTTCTGGGGTGATGGATGTGTTCTATATCAATTGATGAAACTAAAAGAAATCCAAACTTTGTTTGAAATAGTAGGCTACTGCTAGGAACTTTCACCTTCTTATAGTTGTCTTGCTGGACTGTAAAGTATGCAAAGGGGAGTTAATAAGGTGAGTCCTCATAGGTTATGGTCTGAATATAACATTTGATAAAAACTAAGGAGCTTGAATTTTTCCAGATTTACATTTTATAAAGGACTTTGTTGCATTTGTATTTTGTAGGGGGTGTAGGGAAGTTAGTTACTATACATAGGGAGTTACTACTATATATAAGGAGGACAGTTAAAAACTTTATATCTACTCTAGTCATTGCTGTCTTGAATTTTAGGGTCTCAGAAGTAGAATATGGAGGAAATGATGTATCAGGAGATTATAACATTTTTAGTTATTTGGAACTAGACTGGTTTGGGAGAAACAAGTATTAAGAATTTTGTTATTTTGTTAGAATCACTGAGTTAATGGATGATAGTCCCATTAACAAAGGAAAAATGTAGAAAAGATTTCTTTTTGCTGAAAAGAAAATACGTTACTGTATGTTTAGAAGTATGTTTAGGAATGATACTTAATGTACTTCATGACTAAAGAAGGAATCCATTCTCTTTGTAGTGGTGGAATAAAATTCCTTAAAGTTTGGTTTTAACATAAGAAGTTTACATGCATTCCATTTATTTTACCTTTATGTACAGAAGAAATGTATTTAGTTTCAAGATTATTTTTTTTTCCTAATGGGTGAGTCTGTATATGTTCAAACTGACGCCAATTTGAATGCTGTTGCTTATAATACTATAAAAGATCTTTAAAAACAAGCGATTATACTTGCCTGGAAAAATATACCATTGCTGTCGAAATGTCTCAAAAAGAGACTTTTACAGATATAATTATAAAAACTTTTATGGTTAGCAGATAAGATCAGGATTTCATTCTTCTATTTTAACTTTATCCAAAATGTTTCTTCTGATTGACTTTACTAAAGAATTCTGTTTCCAACAGCATCTATCTAAACAGCCTTGTCCTGACCAGGAGTTTTTTTTCTATACCTCTTTTAAGTCAAAGGAAAAAATAATTTTAGAAGTGAGAAAGTTTAATGTTAATTAGAAACTTTGGGTTAAATATCTAATAAATCAGTGAATTCATACTTACTTTGTAATAAACTGTTTCCTTCTTTAGAAATAAGTTTAAACATTTCAAAATACAGGATTTTGAGTCATTTCTTTAGAGCTGTGGAAATGGAATATCCTTTTGAGTTAAGCATACATATTTCTACCTGTACTGCATATTGTCATAATAGCAGGATTTATTATTCCTAAAAGTGTGCTTTTGCCTTACTTGTGAAAGAACTGACATGATTCCGTAAATTCTGGTATATGTAATCTGAGCTCTTTGAGGTTTTCATTTTAATTTTCACATGCAGTTTTGATATGATGTCATTTAAATTTTTTTTTATAGTTTGAGACTATTTCAGCACATTGTTTTACTTTTGAATGTTTTTGGGGATTCTAACTTACCTTGCATATATGAGGTAATGAGCCTTCCTCTAATTTAGTCTAGCTTTCTATATTTTTCTAACTCTTGCGTTAGGTATTTATGGCAACTAGGCTATAGAACTTGTTGGAAATGCAGAGTTACGGCCAGATTTTACAATAAACTTAGTAAACTTTTTGTGTGGTGGCTGTTGGGAGTTAACTAAGCAACCAGCAGAATAACAGAAGTACTGTCTATCTGTTTACAACTGCATTTCTGGTCAGCACTTTGGAATTTGTTTTCCCACATAGGAATGCAAAGAGAATGAGCTTTCATTTTTCTTAGCTCCGATTCTTTTTTATTTATCTTTAGAGCCAGCTTCTAGAGCACTGCATTACCGTGATGTTTAAAACAGCTTGGAATTAAACTTTTGCCTCTCACTATCATATTTATAAAGGAAGTTACCAATACTTTTATAAATACTACTTGATTCTGAAAGACTTGAAGACTGAGAATTACATTTTTTTAAATAATAGTTTTCACTGGACAGGCAAAGTCTAAAGTTTTCAAATGTTGCACTTCAGGTTGGTATGCAGTTGAAAGGATAGAATTAAAATATTGGTGAGTGATTGGGACTAAAATAATAGATTTACCAATTAAGTGAGAAGATGTTTTTTAAAATCCAGGTACTGGAGTAAACGTAACATGAGCAAGTAAAGGTAGGAAAGACCTTGGCACCAAAACAGCTTGGGGAACTGCAACCATTTTGGCGATTGAATGAGTAAGCAGTGTTCAAAGCAGGTATCAAATGAGTCAGAAGAAAGACAACTAAAGAATAATTGTTGGGGTTCTGTGAGGATAGAGACTTAATAAAGGTGAGAGGCCTCACAGTTCTTCAGCCGTGGACGGGATTTAACAGATCACCCAGGATCTTGGTGAGACCGTTTTCTGTGAAAACTACAGGTTACAGCTGGTAGAGAACAAAGGTCAGTCAAGGAGAAAAGAGATGGATTGGGACTGGTCAAAGGTGAAGATATTCACTTTAAAATTGAGGTAGAAAACCTCTGAGTTTGCAAGAGACGTATTCTTCAAATAGAAACAGTTTTTACATTTTATTTGTTTTGAATTTGAGTGGAATATCCTCCCTAAGCAGAAGGCTTTAAGAAGGCTAAATAATATATGTAAAATGGTATAATTAAAGATTTCTACAATATATGTACAACTTACATGCATAAGCAAAAGCGTTATCAATCAATCTGTTGTTGCATAAATTCTTAAAAATGATCATTTTTGGTTTTACATACCGAAAACAAAAGTTTCTGCATTTACCTGAGGACTAGAAGGGAAGAAATCAGGGAAAGAAGTCCAAATTATTGTACTTTGTCTTCTGAAGAACTATAGATCTGTAACCCAGAGACACCCAGTCTTCCTTTTCTGATAGGGGAATAAATGGCCTATATACTTCATAAGCTAAGAGCCATACATTTTTTTTCTGCCCTCCTTTCCAGGGCTGGGGCTGGGGTCTTTTCATATATGAAAGTAGGCTTAGTTGTATGATTAAAAAAGTCATTTTCCAACTTCACATTCTCATAGTATCATTCTTTCAAATGAAGATTTTCATAATATTTAGCATTAAAATATGAAAATTTAGTAGCCACACTCTCTGAAGCTGTTACCTGAGGGAGTATCATAGTAGCATGAACAGAGTGTGAATTTTGTTCGTTACTTGGTCCTTGAAAGTAAAGGACAGATCTTCTCTTGGCAACCATATGAGGTTGGACATTTAAGTTCATGAACTCATCCTAGAAAAAGTGCTGCATACCTCATTGCTGAATATCACTAAGATCACCTTTGAAGTACTCCCTTTGGGAAGCTCTGCACCGATGCCAGCACCTAGTCCACCCCTTTAAGCAATTTTGGAACCTTTTTCTGGAAGGGCCATCAGAGCTGTCGTCATACTACGCTTGAGGTCCTGAATGTCTTCAAAATGTCTTCCTTTTCAATATTTCCTTTATCTTCAGGTAAAGGAAGTCATTGGGGGCTACATCAGGTGAGTAGGGAGGGTGTTCCTGTACAGTGATTTGTTTACTAGCTAAAAACTCCCTCACAGACAGTGCTGTGTGAGCTGGTGCATTGTCGTGATGCAAGAGCCATGAATGGTTGGTGAAAAGTTCAGGTTGTCTTAACTTTTTCACGCAGCCTTTTCAGCACTTCCAAATAGTGAACTTGGTTAACTGTCCAGTTGGTACAAATTCGTAATAAAGAATCCCTCTGATATCAAAAAATGTTAGCAACATTGTTAACAAAGGTTAGCAACAAGTCCGTGAACTTAATTGTCAGACCTGGTGTATAATGTGAAAGTTTGTCTTTGAGATCCTCCCACTGCAGTGGGTTAACAGCACAGGCTGTGGAGTCAGTCATACTCTTGAGTTTAATGCTTTTTCTACCATTTCCTGTCTTTACCACTAGTTAACTTGAATGTTAAATATAGATGTATTACAGAATTGTACACTTGAAACCTATGTAACTTTTGATGTAAAATAAAAGTACCATCTTGTTTATATTTCTTAAAAAAAACAAGAACAAAAAGCTAGGTTATTTATCTTCTTTGGCTGCCAAAAATATCACACCTTGCTATATTATTCAGCTGTTTTACTTCTGCTCACCATCCACTGTCTAGGATTTACTTATTCAACACAAATCTAAAACAAACTGTTCTTTTAATAATAGGTTTAGGTAACCTTTTGCTTTTGGGGGATCATATTCTTCAAATCATTTGAAAAGGGAAGGTTATTTTACCCCCCTATATGTACAGCGTTATATGGTATCGTCATTGTATTTATGTTGCTACATGATACTTCCTAAATTAGGAAAAACTTAAATTTGCTGTTTTGAGTTTCCTGATACCATAACCTCTAACTTCTGAGGCTTTAGGTTGGATTGTGAAGTGTTTGTCGTTGCTAGTCAAACAAATGAATGAACAAGAACACAAACTATCAGGATTCTATACTTCATATTGCTTTGCCAAGAAAAGTCTTACATAAGAAGAATATGCTTTGGTATGCCAATTACGTTTTAAGGTATATATTTATGTATATATGTAGGTAATATATATATATATATATATATATATTCCCTGCTTAACTCAGTGATATTTTTTAGTTAACAGACCAGTGATGATTTTGTTAAATAAGATGTCACAAAATAGAAAATTTAGCCTCTTTCTGATAAGTTCAAGTGCCTGTGCACACACAGATCTTCCTTAATTATGAAAGGATGAGTGGAGAGCGTCCTGTAGTTTTTCATGTTTGTGGAGTGGTGAGAGTTTGCTAACAAGACTTTTTTTTTAATTGAGGGAGAGAAACAGTGTTGGGGAATCGGGGAAGGGGAACAGACAAGTTGCTGTCCTTTTGTTCTTCAGTCTAGTTGTGGAGGACGTCGCTTCACTGACCCATGTTGGTATCATCATTGTGCTCTTCCCGACTGAGGCAGTCACTCGCCAGCCATTGGACGGCTGCTCACGGCAGCTCTCGCTGGCTGCCGGTCACTCACGGTAGCTCACAGCAGCCCACTGCAGCAGGGGCTGCAGCCTACACCATCTCTGGCAATTCACAGGAGTCCAGCTCCAGGTCGATCTGTTGTTCACCATCTTAGCTGTAGAGGACGCAGTGTCACTGGCCCTCATATGTGGGATCTGAGCCTGGGCCCTGCTGCTCAGAGCTGGCGTCCCAAGCCAACTCCTAACCAGCGCACCACTCAGCCGGCGCTGCTAGCAAGACTTTTTGGTAGTATATTCAGAAGCCACAGTACTACTCTTCATAAACTTGAGGGGAATTCTTAGAGTAAAATATGTTTTAAGTGTAGTTAACAGGTAAATTTTCAAGTGTGTTTACACATTATGTCTTAGAGATACCTTCTCTGATCATACAACCACACCACCCTCTTCCAGTCCTCTGCTAAGTCACTTTTAATCACATCACTGTTTTACTTTCTTCACAACACTTAATCACTGTAAAAAATTACCTGGTTCAGCGCCTGCCAAGTGGCTCAGTTGGTTATGCGAGCTGAGCTCTGAGCAACAGCAGTTTGATGCCCAGCCCGAGCTGAGCTGCCACTGAGCTGCCAACAGGTGGCAGGATGGCTCAGCTAAAAAAAAATAATAATGATCTGGTTCATGTATTAGTTAGCCTGCCTCTCCTACTAGACTATAGAAGAGCATCTGAGATCTTACTGGTCTTGTTTACTGCTGCACCCCAGAGCCCAAAACAGTGCGAGACACATTCTTAATACTACATAACTTTAAATTATCAATGTGTGAATGAATTTTGAAGACATTATAGATCAAGGTGATCCTAGAGTTTTATAGATATTATTGGGTATCTATACTATATATATATATATATATATATATATATATGTATGTATGTGTACATGTGTATATGTGTGTATATATATATTATAGTGTTGAATTTTGGGGGGACTACCATAAAGTACCTAAAATTATATGCAAAATAGAGTATACATGTATATTTCTCACTATGTAAGGATCCTTCATTTTAGTTAAGAGTCTTAAAAATATCCTTGAATCCTTAGAAGATAAAAACCCACCAATTTGGGTAGTGGATAGACTGTAAGTTCTACAAACAATTTTACATAAAACATGTAATAAAATCTATTTTATTATATCTTTAGTAAGATTCTTATTTTTGGTGAAGTTTTGGAATAAAGGCAGGTAACTTGTTGATTTAACTATATCAGTTTAATTTAAAGCTCTGTGTAACAGAATAAGATCATCAAGTCCATGAGTGATTTCTAGTATATAGATACTGGTAACAAGAAGATACTTAGGTAGATTAAGTAGAGTAGGTAATATTAAATCGGGAGAGGCACATTGTAGGTAAGCATAATGTAGATTGACCGTATAATCATTTTTACATGATTACCTGGTTTTTTATCTCACTTTTGAGTATGCTATTTCCCACAGTGAACAATTTATAATTTCTCAGGTAAAATTATAATCTCTATAATTTTTGGTAAATCAGACTTTTGACATTTTTAAGTTTCTGTTAGTCTGTATAATCTAAGACAGATTGCAAGATAAATACGTTCTTTAGCAATTGGACAATTTCTTTATGAAATAGCATTTTAATGTTTCTGTTTTATCACTTAATACTCTTTATATATACTGCTTAGAAACATTTACCCAGTGGTAATTTCAATTAATTGATAACTTAATTTCATATTTAATAATAATTGGTGGATAGGATTTTCTCTTTTCCTCTGAAACCTTAGTTTTTTAATTTCTGGAATTTATTCAAGTATATTTAGCTGTGTTTTTAATTAGTTTTTGCAGACACTGCTTTTTAATGCAGATAAGTAAAATTAATATAACAAAGACCATTTTTTAATGTCTTCCAGCTAATGGTAATGACAGTAAAAAATTTAAAGGAGAAGATAAAATGGATGGTGCTCCTTCTCGTGTACTTCATATTCGAAAATTACCTGGGGAAGTGACAGAAACTGAAGTTATTGCTTTAGGCTTACCTTTTGGAAAGGTGACCAACATCCTTATGCTGAAAGGAAAAAATCAGGTATGCGTCTTTCACGACTTAGAAAATATTAAGCCCCAAACTGACCAGCAGGTATGAATTAGTTGCCTTCTAATAAAAGGATAGACTGTAGCTCTTTTCTAAAAGAACATGACAGAAGTCTTATTCTGACTTTTCCTGGTAGTTGTGTGTGGGAAACTAATGCTGGACACCTAAAATGAATGCCTCACTATAGTTTTCAAATTTTGCCTGTTGAATTTACTTTAGGAGTCCAACTGAACAATTGTTGTAATGAGATTGTGGAAAATACAAATGAAGTGCTAAATTTCTTTTATGGTGGGTCTGCTCTTTGTAATATTGGTAATCAGTAGAGGCAATAGTAGCATCTTATCCTTTAAGAGTATTCCATGGAAATATTTATCTCATAATATTAAAAGAAAATAATCGTTAATCTGAGATATTCTTCATTCAGTAGCAGTAAGACCCAGGTATATTAAAAATCTAATTTTGTTTTAAAATTTCTAACCATTTGGAAGAATTTAACATTCTCTTAAATATAGTTAATGTTAATAATCTGACATTTTAAATTTTTAATAGTGAAATTATATTTAATTATACTGCTTTAAAAATGACTGAGATTTCATATTCTCTAGTTTAAAAGGGGTAAAATTCTGATGCTAGAAAGTGTTTAGATTTATTATAATTTCCCCTGGGTTTTGTTGGGGGAAATACATTTGTGGTGTATGGAAAATCAGAGGTAGAAGGCAGCAGAAGCACCATGTACTCAAGAGCTGTCTTCTCAGGTTAGCTCTAATTGTATGCCTAACTTCAGTAAAGGATTTCATTACTTATTAGAGCATCTGAGTGTAACTTGAAAGATTATATTCTGGATACTGATTTTTCTAATTAGCTGAATAGATTACATAGATATTAAAGTTTATTTGAATTTGATTCATAGTATTAAAATTTTTGCTATTTAAATTTTCAGGCATTTTTGGAACTAGCAACAGAAGAAGCAGCTATTACTATGGTTAATTACTATTCTGCTGTGACACCTCATCTTCGTAACCAACCAATTTATATCCAGTACTCCAATCACAAAGAACTAAAAACAGATAATACATTGAACCAAGTGAGTATAAGTGGGTACATAAATGATGTGGCCTAGGACATATTAAGAGTCTCATAAATATATTAACAGAAAATAAAACTTTTAACTATTCCAAGATGTTTCTATGGACATTTCCTTATTTTTAAGACATTTCCTTACAGTACATTCTTACCATGTTAAATATTATGTTAACTTACAAAAATTATGTGTGGTCTCTTCTTTTCATACTTTAAATTAGTACTAGATGAATTAAATATTATTTTTTCAGTGTTCTTAAGGTCCTGGCTAAATGTTCTTTTTTTTACTGCAAGTTAAAATTTTTGTATAGTAACTGTTTATGAGGTAGGCGTTATTATCAGTATAAACCATTTATACAACTCTGCTGCTTGGACTTTAAGGTATGAAGTTCAGTGCCTTTGATTATTTCACTTTTTATAAGACTTAATTTCTTATGGAAAAATTCATATTTAAGATGTGTTAATGGTTTTCAAGGGGGCAGAGGGGATGTAAGAATTGAGAATATATGAATATTGATGTTTTAAAAATTTAATGTAGAAGATATTAATTATTTGATTATATTTTTTTTAAAACAGTATAGGACTGGTTTTAGACCTAAATACATGAACTACAGTAATGGTCTAAAAACTGTAGCTCTTTTTATATAGTTTTATAGCTAATTACATCTTTCTGTTTCAGTAAAATCTAATCTATCTCTGGCACTTTGTATTATTGAAAATTTAATGAAAAATAATTCCTCATAGATTTTTAACCTTCATAAAAAGTGACTTAAGATCGTTTATTAAAACTATTAAAACAAGCATATAAAATTTCTTGTCTAAAAGATAAGACTAAAATTTTAGCTGTTTTTTGTTTTCTTTTAATTTGGTAATAATTTTCATTCCTTTTGAACCAGAAGTTGTATTTCTAAGAATTTTACATGACGAAAATACATCACAAGAAAATGTTCTCTAGTGTTTTTACTTAGATTTTAAAATAGCCTTTAATATCCCAGTTTCATATGTTAGTATTGTAAGTAATTTGTGAATACATTTTATTTTAAAAGATTCAAATGAAAGGAGCATGTAAAGAATAAAGATAAGGCAGCAACAGCTATCTATGTATGTAGGGGAGGGAGATTTGTCATTATAAATAGGATAACCTGTGAAAACCCCATCAAGAAGTGACATTTGAGTAACAAACTTCAAAGTGGTTGGGGAATAAGAGCTGAGTTTTTTCAGGTACGGGGTAACAGTATAAACTACTTCTGTTGAAAAAAAAAAATTGTGCAGCCATAGTTTTAATTTTCAAAAGCTCTTTAATCTTTGATCATCCTCTTTGCATTCCTACAGGTCATGTTTTATGACTTCAAGATTCTTTAAGGATACTAATTGATGGTATTTTAAAAATACTTCACTATAAATTATTTTCTTCAGTGTTGGCTGTTTTGTTTATCTTGTTTTCTCTTCCCATCACCCCCAGTTTGTTCAAATTTCAGAATGGACAATTAGGTTTTATTGCACGCTTTCCTGTAAAGTAATGAAGAGTTGGATACTAAGCTGGTATCCCCTCAGATGCCAAAGAGGTCTTTATTCTGGGCCAACAAAACTCGCTTTAGAATTTCTGGTTCCTTCAAGGGAGCATTTTGTTGTTGTTAAATTTTTTTACTTTTGTTTTTATGGTAAAGGAAAGAGATGGTGGGGGGAGGGGAGGAGGAGAAGTTTAGCTGTTTGACTTTCTGTTAACTCTTTTCACAGTCTTCCTCCTCCTGTGAACCTGCCAATTTCTAATCTGATTTCTGTGGCTGCTACCAGTCCAAACCCTGTTTGCTATGTATTCACTATGTCTTCTCCATTTGGTTCCATTCATTTTCTGTGTTCTAAGAAATTGATAAAAATTATTCTTAGCTAATGATGACCTCTTCTCCCTTTAGTGTTGTGTTTATTCCATTTTGTGTTCTTTTAATAGGGTTTCATAACAGAAGAGAAGCAAATGAATATGTACCATCCGAATGAATATGTATCATCCAGAACCCTTCCTCAAATTACTAAGTCTTATCAATTCCCTCTCCTTAATATCTGCTTAGTTTCCTTCATCTTTCTTGCTACTCTCATTAGCTTAAACACAGTCATCTCTTGGCTACGTTGATATAATAGCTCTTGTACTGATCTGCTTTCTTCCCTTTCCCTCTTGAAGTCTTTCCCTATGTCATTATAAAGTACATAATAAGTCTCTCCCTTGCAGCAAATCCTTTTCATGTGCAGGACAAAGATGGCTACTGTTTCTGTATTCTGTCTTATGGTTATTCCCACCTTATTTACCTGCATTTCTGTCCCAAGAGCAATTGTAGATCCTCCAAGCTGGCATGTTTTCTCTTTTTATTTTTGTCTCTGTGCTGTCACTTTTGCCTGAATTATTGTGGCTTTGCCTTCCATTGTCCCACCTTTCCACCCCATACTTTCCATGGCCAGTTGTTTGATATCTTTGGGTCTCCCCTTAGCTAAATTCCTCTAGAGAGCCATCCTCTGATCACAAAGAGTGGATTAGGTTTGAATTAAGAATCTTTAATACAAATTAAAATCACAGTGAGTTACTACCCTGTACTGCTAGATTGGCTAAAATTAAGACAGTTAATACCAAGCATTGATAACAATGTAGAGAATATTGATCTCTCACTTATAAGTGATAGGAATATAAATTAGTAGAATCACTTTTAAAAACTTGAAATATTAACTAAGGCTGAGTATATACATATTCTTCGACTTAATAAATCTGCAAGTTACATACCTGATAAAACACACATGTGCATCAAGATAACATATGAGAAAGTTCATGGCACACCATGTAATAACCGTAAGGTAGACACAATTCAAATGTTCAGCAGCAGTAGAATATGTTGTAGTATATTCATTTATTGTAATACTATCTAGTACAAAGAAGGGACAAGCTACTGGTGTCTGCAAAATATGGATTCTTCTCGTAAATATGTTTATTGAAAGGAACCAGAACAAATTAGAACACAATACTATACAGTTCCATTTACATAACTAGGAGAAAACACGAGTGTGGCTTCTGTAGTTTGGTATTCTGTTTTTTATCTAGATAAACATTTCACAGATATGTCCAGCGTAGGGTATTTTGTACTATATACACTTAGGATTTCTGTTCTTCTCTGTGTATATTTAGTGTTTCAATAAGGAGTTTAATTAAAATCTGTATTCCCATGCCAGCTCTGCTCCATGAATGAAAATTTATGAAGTTTTTTTGTTAATGATAAGGGAGAACATAATTAAGCTAAAAAAGGACAATGGAGAACAGTAAATAGTATTGGAAAAAAAATGTATGGAGTGAATATGCACTTAATGCTTGTATGGAATGGATATTCATATGTACTTGTATGTGTAGGTTGCATTTTTGGAAGGATACCCAAGATAATTGGTGAGGACTCGGTTGGGGAAAGTAGAGAGGGTGACAGGGTTGTAGAGGAAACTTAACCTTTTGTACCATTTGCATAGTGTACTATTCATTGATCATGTGATTCCCGTTCTAAAAAAGACATTCCATTATTTGAAATAGCAGATGTTAGTGTTTTCCTTAGTTATGATTTTCCATACTTATTTTAATTTCATACCTGTGAAAAGGGAATGTTCTCTAATGAAAACAGTAGTATTGCAATGAGCTATTTTAAAACTTGATTTAAATATGTATTGGGTTAAATGCAGCAGGTCCTTGAATAACATCGTAAGGATGAGATGTCATAGGAATTTAACTCTCTTTTATATCAGTTAGCTTATGGTAAAATTGGTTTCATTATGTCATTTTATAAAGTTGCAGAACATATTGATGGTGTTAAATAATAAGATGACCTACAAATTTGTTACCTAAAGTGACTAATTCAAATCCAACGTTTTGAAACACATAATATTTAATACAATAAAGATATTTACACTGTGTAGAAAATATAGTTATAAAGAAAAAGAGGGATAAAAAGATTTCTAGAGCAATGTTATTAATTTAAGTGTTTCAACATACAGTAAGTCCTCACTTAATTAGTATTTAAATGATGAGATTTGACTAGATGAATACTGGTCTCTGAGTCCCAAGTTATATATAACCCCTTGTTATATTTCAGTGAAATGCCCACTTTTTCCCTCAGCCTGTTGAGATATAATGGACATACACATTGTTTAAGGTGTACAGCTGTTGATTTGATATACTTATATATTGCACAGTGTTAGCTAGCACTTCCAAAATAAATGTAACACTTCACAAATTTGTGTGTCATCTTTGATGAAGGGTCATGCTAATCTCTCATTCCAATTTTAGTATATGTGCTGCCGAAATGAGCACTGACCATTCTTCTTTATTCTCTCTCATAACTGTCCTAATTCTTTTGTGTTCCTTTCATTCATCACTGTGCTGTTTATATTCCTATTCATCTGCCAATACAGCTTTTTGAAACGTTAAAACATGTAGAGGTATTTATCATTGTTACATTTAATAATTATTTCCTTTTATATAGATTTTTTTGATCTTGGAAAAGGTAGAAATTATTTCCTTACCAATGAATCTGTCACAGTATTAATAGGAACAGCATAATAGTAATGAAGGTGGTCTTTTTAAAGTATTTAACATGATTTAAGTGACAGATTTCCAAAAAATACTGTATTTCTTCAATTCTATATATTTTTTCACATTTTAAAATTTAAATCAAGATGTATGTCGCAATAGTTGATATCATTATTTAATTAACTATCTTATTAGTCATACCCATGCGTATTTCGGTGGTTTCCATGTCCTGGCTATTGTAAATAACGCTACAGTGAACATAGATAGGGTGCATATGTTGGGTTGTAAGAAAAGTCATGATGCATTTTTGCAACGAAAAACAGAAAAAATACGTCATGACTTTTCTGACACCCCAATATTTTTTCAAGTTAGCATTTTGGATTTCTCTGGATAGATACCTAAGAGTGGAATTGCTGGGTCATAAGGTAGTTTCATTTCCAGTTTTTTGAGATGCCTCCGTACTGATTTTTATAGGGGCTGCACCATTCTGCAGTCCCACCCGCAGTGCACCAGGGTTCCCTTTTCTCCACAACCTCGCCAGTACTTGTTTGTTGATGATAGCAATTCTGACTGGAGTGAGGTGATATCTCATTGTGGTTTTTATTTGCCATTCTCTGATGATTAGTGAGGTTGAGCATTTTTTCTTATGTCTGTTTGCCATCTGCATGTCCTCTTTTGAAAAATGTCTCTTCATATCCTCTACCCATTTTTTAATTGGGTCGTTTATTTGGTGTTGAGTTGAATGAGTTTTTTTTAATAAATGTTGGATATTAACCCCTTGTCAGATGTATCATTGACAGATATCTTCTCCCATTCAGTAGGATGCCTTTTTGTTTTATTGATGGTGTCCTTTGCTGTGAAGAAAGCTTTTTAGCTTGATATAATCCCATGTTTATTTTTTCTCTTACTTTCCTTCCCTGTGGGGATATATCAGTAAAAATATATTATTGAGGGTAATGTCTGCATATTTACTTCCTATATTTTCTTCTAGGAGTTTAATGGTTTCATATCTTACATTTAAATCTTTAGTCCATTTTGAATTTATTCTTGTATATGTCCCATGCCCTTTTTATAGACTGAATAATGTTAGATTGAAGTTTTATTATTCTCTTCAAATTCCTGTTTCAAATATTTTCTGATTATATGGTTCTGCCATATAATCAGAAAACGTAGTTACATCGTGTTCTTTTGAAAATAAATTATATTGCCTATCTTTGCTTGTTCAACATTGGTCCCGAACTCTGATAATTTTTTTTGGTAAATACTAGAATATTTGAATTACAAACAGACAATACCTGGTGGGTGCACAAAAGTATTTATTGAGTGTGTGTTAAATTTTGTTTAATTTGTATGTGTTTTAGAAAAGAAATGAGGTGATAGTGTAACATGTAGCAAAACATAAATGAAAATACTGGGTGTGTTTCTGAAGTGCTTATCTTTCGATTTTCAGCGTGCTCAAGCAGTTCTTCAAGCTGTGACAGCTGTCCAGACAGCAAATACTCCTCTTAGTGGCACCACAGTTAGTGAGAGCGCAGTGACTCCAGCCCAGAGTCCAGTACTTAGAATAATTATTGACAATATGTACTACCCTGTAACACTTGATGTTCTTCACCAAGTAAGTTTAATTTTATTTGCATGTTATCCTGTAAATTGGAGAAATAATAATAACAGTAGATAATGTTTTGATTTTGATGTTTTAACAGATATTTTCTAAGTTTGGTGCTGTATTGAAGATAATAACATTTACAAAAAATAACCAGTTTCAAGCTCTCCTCCAGTATGGTGATCCAGTAAATGCTCAACAAGCAAAACTAGTAAGTCTAGAGCTCTTTTTGAGATACACATACACAGCCAATGTTATTAATACTGATGTAACTTAGCAATACCTTGTAGCATTATACATGGCACAGATTGGTGTCACTAAGACAGTATTAGAAAAGCTTAGTATCTGTGATTTAAAAAGACATGTTTATTTTTAAGGGTAGTCATATCTGTAGTTATCTATATATATAGCCTTATATTATTTTGCATTTTTGTTTGATTTAGGTCCAAAAGTTTTGAGCTCTTGAGGATACAGCAGGATTGTATTGTGCATACACAACTGTATGACTTTTAAGTGTTTTCCAGTTGGAGTTTCAAAGTAATTAATTTAGCTGTCAAGATAGTTTCACTGAAATACATTAGTAAACATGTGGCTCAAATGCTGCTGTAGGCTTTCGGGTTATTTAAGACTATACCCAATAATCTCTTTAAAGAGTTTTTTTTTTTAAAGACAGGTTTTTTGAATCAGTATCTAGTCTACTTTTTATTCACATTTACATTTTTGTTGTTAAAAACTAATAGAAGTAAAGTCTTTCCTTGTCATGGCTATCAGAAAACTGCATACCATATTTTTGCTTTTAAATGCTTTAATCTTTTGTTTGTGAATCTTATTTAAATCTACTTTGCTCCATCTCTTTAACTTCTTGTGCCATATTATCTCATTGTTATTAAGTTGTTAAACCATTAAATCAACTGTCTTATCTTACCTTTGTCTTACCTCTTTTTGTCTCTTACACTCTTTTCCTTTCAGACTAATTATGGTCTGTAATAAATGCTTCCTCCAGACCAGGATAGCTTGAATGGAACCCAGACCATTCTTGATTATTGTTTCATTGCAATTTCATCCTCAGAACCTCATTTGGGAACCAAAAACAGCTTTGGGTAGCAGCAAGACTATACTAGTAATAATAGCATAATAGGAGTGGTTTACCAAGTGTTACTGCATTTTTTCTGACTACTATTCTATGTTATAAACAGAACAGGGATTTTTCCTGTATTATAAGGGGATGCTAAGATTTAAAGAGTTATTAGTAAGTTCCTTATGGTAGTACACACTGTCTGTAAAGTGGACATTTTTTCTGTCTACTTTTCTGTAGTATGTTGATGCTTAGTTGTTCCTAAGTTACACAGTCTCACCTGACTACGTTTTCCCTTCGAGGCATATATTAACCATTAGAATTTTTTTCTCCAAAAATTTTTTTTTTCTTAACATGTTCCAGCCCTCCAATTGTAAAGATATTTTGTATTTAAAGAGTTACCAAAAATAAATATATGAGATTTGATCAATAGCAGACAATCTAGAAGCCATGATTTGTATCGCATTTTCACAACCTGACATTTAAATATAGTGCAGTTTTCTTAACGTAGATTTTTTTTTTTTTTTTTTTTTTTTTTTTTTTGCTATTCCCTTCTGATCTATTAGATAAGAATATCTGGTAAAAGACCAATGAAATCAAATTCAATTAGGAATTATACTGTATGTGGGCTATAATTTAATGGGGAAAGGAGTTTATGTCTGTATCTTGTCCGGAGTTACCTATAGTTACATTTAATCTCATTATAAAATATTATACCTCAATTATGGTAAATATTTGAGGTTTTCATTTACCCAATTTTCTGTGCACAGATAGTAAGCATCAAATTATAGGTATTTGCTTATGGTCTATTTTCCCTGATCTCTTAGGTTTACAGCCTGCTATTCCTTTTGCTAATACTGTTTTCTCTTCATCTCTCTATGCCCAGCTTCTTATATTCTTCTTTGAAGTATCTGTAGAAATCTCTTCTCAGAGAGATCACCTATAATCATTCATCTCGATTAGATTCCTTCCTTCCTTTCTCAATACCATACATAATATTTGTAAATATTTTTAATTATTTAATTATATTTATACATAATTATAAATATGATCTATGGTATTTTTTCTGTTGGACTGTAAGTTATGTAAGAGTGTCTGCTTTGCACTCTTCTATGGTCCTAGAACCTAGCAAAATATATGGCATATTGTAGGTATTAGGATTTTTTCCTCCCATGTCACAACTTTCCCAGCACCTGATGTGCTACACGTCTCTTCCCACCTTTCTCAATATATTATAAAATGAATTGGTTCTAAACTTTGAAATTTCGTTGCTACATTTTTATGCTTGTTAAAGCAGTGGAGGTCATGTAAAAATTATAGGCAAAGAATGATAGTTTGGGAAGAGAATCTCAAGCCTACCTCTTCTAGTGATAATTTTTCAAATGAATGAGAGATGAAAATATATCTCTTAAGCACTGGGAATTCATTTAGCAGGCAAAGTGTACCTTCAGGTTTTCGGGGAAAGAGACTTTATGATGTTCTAAAAAGTATGGTCCGTAGACTACCTATGTTTTTTGTCATATAGATTGCTTATTAAAAAAGACTCTTAGGCCATCATGAACTAACAAATCATAATCTTTGGAGTTGGGAGCCCAGTACTCTGGGGCTGGTTGGTTGGTTGGTTGGTTGGTTGATTGGTTGGTTGGTTGGTTGGGTTTTTAGTTTTGTTTTTTTTTGTTTTTGAAAGCTGTGGGAACTTTTGCTAGTAAACACAGCTTGAGTGACAGAGCCAGCCAAACTCTTTCTGTATACTAGTTATTATCTTTGGCAATTACTTTCAGTAAATAGGAATTTTTTTCCCCCTAGCATTTTTCTACAGAATAACAATTCAGAAACAAGCAGATTAACAATGGAAATTTATTAGTGAGGGTTGGAGGGAAAAGTACTACAGCAATCTCATGAATTTGTATATGTTGCAGAACAGTCTTTTTTAAAATCTCTTTAGTCAACCACAAAAGGTAATGTTGTGTATATTGAGAGTTGACAGGTAAAGTGATAATCACTAGTGATAGTAACAATCATAATTATTAAATAAGAAATAAATGTTTTAAATGGTCCTCACATTTATTAAAGAAAACATCCTAATGCCTTTTTTGAAAATCTTGTTTATTGGTAAACAGTATATTGAGCAAAAAAATATGCCTTACCATGACTATTTAGTTCAGTTTCTATATTTTCAAGAAATAGAATTACTCGATACATCAGAAATATCCTAGTCTTTTTAATAGTGAGTCATATTATGATGTAATCAGCTTTGCACCTAGTCTTTAAAATTATTTGTATTATACAGTCCTAAAATTATAACACACATCAGTAGAAAATGGCTCTTTTTGTTTGTGTGTTACTAGAAACAGCTTTTCAGGAGCATTACCTATTTTTATTAGGAATTTCTATAGTTGCCACTGAATAGTGACAGTGTGTTTCGAAAGTCCTTTAAAATGGTCGTTTTATTTTAGCATACAAGTGGATTGTATTTGCCATTAATGATTCCTTCTAGGAAATTGTATTTCATTAGTTACTAATAGTAACAATAAACATGAGGTAAAATATTTGCAGCAGTAAGATCATGCCATTCATTTCTTGTTACATAATACTCATTGCTTTCTGCAGAGTCTGTGAGAGACCTAATGAAATTATCCTTTTCTACTTTCTCATGCAAAGATTCAATTCTCCTTGGCATCTGCCTAATTATACATCTTTTTAACGTTTACAATCTATGCATTCCATATGCATATGGTTAGAAGATTTATGATGAAACTAATGATTTCAGGATATTTTAGGAAAATCCTACATGATCTACTAGTCTGGGGTGTTTTTATATTGGTAACTAATTGGTCCGAAGTATTTTATTATATAATGAAACTTTATGTACTTGATTTTGATAATTTTTTATGACTAGCTGAAGGTAGATATTTAAAGAATTTGGAGCTTAAGATTTCTCTGAGCATCTGCTAAGTCAATGACGCCCAGCAATCTTCTCAGAAAAGTAACAGCCATAGATAAATAGTATACAGCATTGGAATAAAATGGAAATAGTTTTATTGTGACCTTTCCTGTATTTGATTCACATGCAGTGTTTCATTATGCTGTTTATGCATTCTCTGTCTAGTATCGTTCCTAAGTTTTACCATGTTTTAGGCATACCTCTTAACATTTACTATGAAAATGTTTTTCAAGATTGTTTTTGTTTGCTCTCAACTTTCCCTGTGAGTAAACACATTCGAGTGATCTTCCTGCATATTGACTTGAGCATTTACAGTCAGAAGTCTTTGCTCCAGCAAGATCACTTCAGTCCTGATTGCTGAACACAAGACTGATTTGTGTGCTATTATTATTTTCTTCGAGTTTTGCGAATACATGAGGTGCTCAAAGTGGTTACCATCAGTGGCCAGACACTTCAGATTACGGCGAACTACTTGCTTGAGCTTACGTTGACCAAAGTGTCCATTTGTATACTTTTTTGGAAATTCCGGTGTACAGTAAAGCTTTATTCTAATGAAAAATTAAGAATAAATTTCCGTAGTTTGTTCCACGTTTGTATCTAACTGGAATAGAAATGGAGCAGAAAAAAACATAATAATCATAACAGCAGCATAGCCCTTTATAATTCATGATGTACTTTCCATATATATGATCTCTTATTTAATCCTCATAATAACCTGTAAGGAAGTATGACAGTCATTATCATCTCTAGTTTTCAGATTAAGAAAGACTTTGAGATTCAGAGAGGTTAAATAATTTGCTCATGATGATCTAATTGAGTGTAGGCTTAAACTAGAGCTGGCACTGTTCTTACTCGGTTGAACACTTCAGATTAAAGGAAAATAATGGTTTTTGTCCATTTCATGGGAATTGCTTTTCATCATAGTGAAATTTATTTGGCTTGAAGTGCCTCATACTATGGGATATCAAACAAGTAACATTATAAAACTATACCAAATCTTATAAGTATTGCCACCCAGCAAAAAATATATAGTATCATGCAAGCTGTTATGGTACTATTTTGGAAGGACTACTAACCAGTGACTCCTGTTAGTCTTTTAAAATTAAATTATTTGCAGATTTTTTTAAATTAAAAGTATTAGCACATGTGCTGAACTGGTTGGTTGTATTTTAGATTTAAGGGGCACTTTGTATTTCAAGAAGATACTATTTTTGAAAACTAATACATGTACAGCTGGGATAGCAAAGAATGATGTATGACATTTGACCCCTTTCCTGGTGACTTATGTGTGGGTTTTCATTGTTGAGTTTTATTTTCAAAGTCATACCTTTTCAGATTTTTGTTCCTTAACATTGATGATATATTTTATTCACTTTTACAGGCCCTAGATGGTCAGAATATTTATAATGCTTGCTGTACTCTAAGGATTGATTTTTCCAAACTTGTGAATTTGAATGTAAAATACAACAATGATAAAAGTAGGGATTATACTCGACCTGACCTTCCATCTGGGGATGGACAGCCTGCATTGGACCCAGCTATTGCTGCAGCATTTGCCAAGGAGACATCCCTCTTAGGTATGACTTTTATTGTCTATACCACTTTTCTCCCGTGTTGCCAAGTGAGAAAGTTCCTGTTAAACACCAGTAAGTATGATTCCCTCATTTTGGAATTTAAGAATTTTTGTTATGTTTTATTTTTCTCAGGTAAGAAGTCTTATGAATACTGTTGGGGGAAACCTGAACTTTTCTTTCTCAGTTATATTAAAATTGAATCAGTTATGTTTTTCGCTACACTCACCTTCTTTCTCTCCCAAATAAAAAAAGAAAAGCTCTAATGAAATAGTGTTGAGTTCTTAATAAAATATTTACAATTTCAACTTGATGTCACACTGTCTACATCGAAGTCTAAGCCTAGGCCCTTTGTACATAATCTGTTTGTTTTAATTTAGCACTGCATAGAAACAGTGAAATGTTAACAGACAAAATATGTAATGGGAGTAAGGAGTATTATAGCCTCTCTTTTAAAAAACAATTTCAACTGGAGAGAATTCTCTCAAATTTATTTTGGAATTTATTTGATTTTGTCTTAATCATTTATATTTCACCGTGTACTACAATGAATTTGACCCACTTTAACAAAAAAAAAATGCAAAAATGTGCAACTAATAGTTGATGGAGTCAAGATGAAGAAAAAATGGGGAAAATGTTATTTTGTAAATAAAGTGAGTGGAATGATTTATAACATAAGATGAAATTTTGCAGTTTCTTTCATTGGATGTGTATGGGAAATTCTTGATTTTTGGCATTTGAAAGTTTATCTGTAAATTAATTTCTGTCCATATGGAACCCAAGATTGATGAGTCCCAAACTAGTTCTTACAGTTTAGTTTATATTCATCAATAAAAAAAGAAAAAAAATTATAATCAAGTAATTCTGAAATAGATATTTATTTACTGTGGATATATAACATTTGTGCTCTCCATTTGTAGTAAATATGTAGTAATGTAAGTGATACATCTGTGAACAGAGACACTAATGCACAAGAGAAGCAATTGATATTTAAAATTAAATCTGGTGACTTCAGACAAAACTAACTCTATTTTAATTTTATTTTTCATCCACACAAGCTGTAGCTGTTCATCATAACAATAATAGATGCTTTAGGTCGATGACATTCTTTCCTGACAGAATCTCTGTCACTTCATAGTTTAAACCTTAATTCTTAACTCACCTTATAAGTTAACGTTGACAGTTTCATAGTGTACTATATATTTTTTTTCATAGTGTACTATTTTTAAAGGTAAAGTCGAGGGGGACAGTATGAGTTATAGATGGGCTTTGCTTATAATTATTACTATAGGTTCTTAAATTCTTTACTGATAGAAATTGTATTATTTTATTGAAGAGCAAAAGAATCAACATTTATTAAATAGCTTCTAAGTCCTTCTGCTAGGTACTTGGCATATGCAGTATTTAATCCTTAAGATACCAAATGAAATAGAAGATAGCATGAAAATTTTATATATAGTTTCTGAGAAGTTTAAAAATTCAACTCATTAAACAATTTAATGGTAAAATACCAAGAAACTTCAGCTAGCATCAAACACAGGACCCTAAGGGACTTTGTGCCTTTGCCCATTGGGGTATATAGTTAGATTTGTTTCTATTTGATTTCTGGGTGGTGAAGGATCACAGTTAGAAGTCACTTGGTTTTTTTCTCCTAGGGAATTCATCATCATCTTCCTTACAATCTCATGATCTTGATGAATTTTTTTTTAAGTAATAATAAATTAAAAGTTTCATAAATATTTGTGAAACATTGGCATAACTAGTTTCTATCTTACTCTGTTCCTTTATTTTTTTTTTTAGTTCTACATTTTTGCATAAAAAGCATATGAGTAAAGTTGCTCAGTTCGTAATAAATTATCTAGTTTCAGTCCAGCTCTATGTTGAATGTTTTAATGTAATATATTTTTGTTTCTTTGCCTGATAGGAAAAAGGAAAACATTTTGTGACAGGTGAAAATATGTAAAATCACCTTCATTTACTAAATAACTTCATCATTTTACCTATTTTAATAAGTTTTACATCTTTTTATAACTGAGCTTTTTAAGTAAGATTTTTGAAAGTAGGTGAATTTATAATTATAGTTTTACAAATCAAGTAATGGACTCTAATAGTTTGGATAATTTACAAGAGATAACCACTGTTAGAGTTTGGTATATATTTTTTCCTATGTAAACACAAACGTTTGTACAAAATTAAAATCACCTTATTTACAGTTTTGTGTTATATTTGTAATTGTCATTTTACTAAGATTTTTTTTTGGAAAAAAATGGTTATTTTAATAGCCAAATAGCATGATAGTGGATATGTGATACTTGAGAGACTTTGTTGGACATTTAGTCTACTTCATACTTTTTATTCATATAAATGGCATATGAAAAACACCCTGTACATAACGTTTTTCTTTCTCAAACTATTTCCTTAGGCTAGATCCCTAGAATTGGAATTATTGGGTCAAAGAAAATGTTTAAGGCTTCTCATTCTTACTGCAAATTTCTTTCTAGAAGGTGGTATTAATTTAAACATGAATGGTAGGTAAATAAGGCTGACTATTCTACTTTTCACCCCTCTACCCTTATTGAATATTCTTTTTTAATTTGCTAGGACCTTCATTTGGTAAGAATATGTCAGATTATTATTTTAATTTTTATTTTATTATCTAGTTTATAATTTTTAAGTGCTTACTAGTATTTATAAGTCTCTGAATTGGTTGTCTAGATTCTTCTGTTGGGATGTGCAATATATGTAAAATGCATATTATGTTTATATTTGATATGGGCTGATCCTTCATCTTTATTTATTCACATATTTTAGACTGACCACTTTATGGAAAAGTATTTTTAAGTAAGTCATCTCAATGTAAAAGGATCCATTTATAGGACAGTACAGTAACTTTTTTTCACACGTTTGGTGGATATTGTGATCTTTATCAGGAACCACTTTCTGGTTTGCTTTCTTTTTATAGCTGTCATCCAATATTGCTTTAGAGAGGCTATGCCTTCTGGAATGGTAACTAAATAAATCTTTGTGTGTTTATTTGCTTCCAATGATATTTAATCAGTCAGGTGACTTCCAGGTACAACCAAACTAGTCTTGATCAAATCCATTTCCTGCTGTTCATTTCCATTGACGTAGTGTAGAAACCCAGTTGTTCTTTTATAAAGCCCCACAGTCTGGATTGGTCTCTCTGTTTCCTTGTAGTGTTATCTTATTTTGTTTCTCCATCCACTGCATCTTTTGTGTAAACTAGAATTTAGCTGCAAAGCTTGATTAGATTCAGATTCTGTTATTTGTATTTGTTTAAGCAGAATACTTTATAGGTGTTCCTTGTGCTTCGTATTGTATCTCAGTAGAAAGCATAAAACATCTGGTTTTCCCACTTTCAGTGATTTTAGTAATGCGTTAAGATTCATTGTGGTTTCAGGTAGTAACTAACATTCTGATTCTTCCATTATATTTCTATACTAATGGCTTTAATATCCACTAACGATTGCTGTCTTAATTTATTTCATTTGGAGGGTGCAGATGTTGCTTTTTGTACCCCCCTAACGTACACATTTCTTCTACATTAGTTGAAAATCTTTATAAAGTAGAATTTATTTTATCAACTAGGGCTGTTTACCTAGTAACACAGTTTTTGCAGGACAGTTAATTCCTGCATTTATTTGCTAATTTTCAGTGAAAGATGTTGCTATCCATCTTTTGTTTTTTAGTTAATTTTTTAAACTAGGTTATGAATGATGCAGCCTAGATTCTCCCCAACTTCTACTTTAAACTTTAGAGACTATTGGTTGCTTCTGGTTTCTGGCAGTCTGAGTGGTTTGAGATAGTGACCTTAGCTAGCGATGATGAGTTTTATTTATGTAATTATTGCGAGGGTTTTATTGTGGGGGTTTTTTTCCGGTCTTGCCCAATGGCCCCAAAAAAGGAAAGAGGTAGGTGGGTAAAGAACTAAACACAGCTAATTAAAATTTAGATATTGTTTTTTTCTCAAAAAAGAATTTATCCCCATAAAATAAGGAACCAGGAAGCGTTAGAATTTTCTCAGTACAAATAGACTATAAATCACTTCTCTCTTTTAGCTAGTTGTGAGAAAAAAAGTAACCTCCAGAAAATAATGTGAATTGTTGGGTTGTCGGAAAAGTCATGATGTATTTTTGCAACGAAAAACAAAAAATACGTCATGACTTTTCCGACAACCCAGTGTTTACTCAAAGGATTAACATCTCTCAGGTGTTCTTTTTCTTGTACCCATTTGTATGCTGTCTCTGCCTGTTTATATTTTTTGCATATGATCCTGTAAGATGTGCAGTAAAAACAAACATCTTTTGTGAAATACAGCTATTACAGTGGAGTGATGAGGGAGAAAGCTTTTACCAAGGCAGACTGATGGGAAATTAATAAGTATTGTAGCAGTGAGCTAATAGAGCAGTACTCGTATATTTTCTTAAAATATATTTAAATTATGTCTGTATTTTTCCTTTCGTGTGTAGGTGTATTTTTTGTTTTTAGAAAATAAGATATATTCTTTCATTGTTGTCTTTTAGATATTTTTAATAAATTTAGGCTATTCAAGCTTTCAGTAGCTTCAGAGGTCAAGGAGAACAAAATTATTACTTGAGATTTTCATGAGTTTCTAAGGCTACTTTCAGTTAATTACTGTTATGTAGGCCATTAAATAGACTTTTCTAAAAAGAAACGCTGGTTAGAAAAGAATCTTAAACATATATACCAGTTTCTAAGGAGTGGAGTCTTTTTGGATAGTTGGTATTGATTAAGAGGGATTAGCTGTTTTTTTATACCACCTTTTGCTCTCCCTTTAAAAATTTGGCTCCACTCTAAATGCTTAGATACATTTTTGGGGATAGTTTCTACCATAGGAGTTATTATTTAGAAAATGATTAGTTTTAAATGAGCTACTTAGATTCTGCTGCTTTGCTTAGAGTTCTTCATGTTATATATTTTGTGGCAAATACATTTGAAATACTATGGTTTAGAATGGAATTGTCTCAATCCCAAAAACCTGTTTGTCTGATACATATGGATACTAATAATAGCTAACCATTTATTGAGTGTGTGTTATGTGCTAGGCATGTTCTTAGCCCTTTACTTTGAGTTCTCACATTATTCCTAAACGAAGTTACTTTTATTGCCCCTGTTTTACAGATTTAGAAACTGGGACACAAAGAGATTAGCAGTTTGCTCGGAGATCCATAATTAGTGAGTGGCTGTGATTCGGAGACAGTACTGGCTCCTAAGTCCACACTCCAAACTAATAAACCATAGAATAAAATGTACTATAGATTTGGTGGGCCTTTTAGCCTGCCGCCTTTTTTCCTATGGAGTTAATATACAATAATGTCATACGTGCAGTAAATATATAAGTCCTGTACTTTTTTCCACATACTAAGATGTTTTCTATTGCCATGACGATTTTTTTGTTGCCAAGTCCAATTAGTGTTTAATCTGTTTATTTTATGATTGTAGAACCAAAAGTGAGTATTGTTCATATATCCATTCAAAATTGCATCCAAATAGAAATATATAAACGTGTGTGTGTGTGTGTGTGTGTGTGTGTGTGTGAGAGAGAGAGAGAGAGAGAGAGAGAGAGAGAGAGAGAGAGAGAGAGAGATATGCAAGCGAAAATATAGTAAACTGAATTTATATTTTTAGGTTTTTACAAAATATACATTAAAACTGAAGTACCAAAATCTTAATTTTGCAAAAAACTATAATATTCCATTAACAATACTAATTATAGCAAAAATATAATATGGTCATGAAGTCAAACCAAATAACTCATCTACTGCAGACTATCCTGCAAGTAAAAATAAAAGCTGTTCTCAAAGAAAGACCAAAATACTTATAAATACACAAACATCTTAGAAATATTTCTCAGAAATATTAAATACATAGATTTTCAAAGTGTATCACCAAATGCTGTAACACCAAAGTACAAAAAAAAAAAACATAATTAAAACAATATTTTATCATGTTCAACATAAACAAATCAGAAATTTTGGGTGAGAAGTCACAAGAACATACCTGTAGTAATTCACTGTCTTGTAACTTTGGTTTTCTCATTTTGTTTGTTTTAACGACTAAGCAGTAAGAAGTTACAGTTGGGAGATGCCTACTTCTTCATATGTGCGTTCTTTAAAAGTGATGTTGAGTACTTTGAATTATTGAACTATCTTCTATTTTGCTATGGCTGAATTTTAAAAAATAGTAATATTTAAGTCTTTAAAATATCCTTTATAGAAAAGAAGTTGCAAGAGCTGAGGTGGTTTCTGTCAGTGGATACAATTTTAAGTTCTGAATCACGACCTAACTTGAAGCAATAACCTTTAGAGTTTATTTAACTCCTTAGTCCCTTGTAATATTTGAGTATTTAAATCTGAAATTATTTGTATTCTGAGCAAAAGAAGTATGTCAGTGGTTGCATACTGTGGAGGTATGATAGGTCACAGATGTTATACAAACATTACTTAGGCACCAGCATTCTCAAATGGAATAAGCTTATTACTTAAACTAAAATGTTATTGTAGGTCACCTTTTAACTATTTAGGACAAAATTTTCATAGAAAGTTCTTCATGGATGATCACATTGTCTTTGCTTAAACTGATCTTTTACATTCACCCATTTTATTGTTTTCAGTATAGTCTTAAGAAATTTCATTTATTAATCCTATATTTACCTTCTTTTCCATGACAAATATTTGAAGACCTCTTCTATTCATCCAAATATTCATATTTTTAAAGCTAACCAGCTTGAATTCTGTGGTAATAATGACTCCAGCCTTTGGACACAGAACATAGGTTTAAATAAAATCATACTGTAGATTTTATTTTGGAAAAATTTGTGTTTTTTAAGACTTGACAGTTTTATATGTATGGTATGGCTAAAACAAAATCCTTGTAAAGTATATTACTGCTGCTTCTGCAATTAATAGAAGAAAAAGTATATATATATGTCTGTGACTATAGTATAACAGGTGCCTCTTATCTGAAGGAGGTAAAAATTATGCAGAAGATTTTCACTAGTTCCTTGAAAGATACATCAAGAAAGCAATAGATACATATAAGAAATTTAATTTAGATTATTTTCTTGGTTTTTTTTTCCCCCGAGTTTTTCCTAATTTCACATTTCTATTTCCTTTTAGTTTCTCTATATATTTTTCCTGTTGAATTTTAATTTAAAAGTGGCATTCCTCTCTGAATCTACTTTTCCTATTTAATTTTCCTATTTGCTCCACTTTCTAGATTTTTTATAACCTTCTTAAGTAATGGGCATGTACATTTCACATCCCTACCAGAATTCTTCCTCACCTCAGTGGTATGCTGGTTTACTCATTCATTACATTATTCAGTAGTCATTTTAGCCTTGCTAGGCACTACAGGGACTCAAGAATAATAAGGTAATTGTCTAAGATAATTGTGACTCTAAAGTAGAGACATGAAATGAGAATGAAAAGAAACATGAGAAAAATTGAACAAAGTAATGATGTGACATCTTATTGATAAGATTGCTTATGAAGAATTAAACTTGTGGAGGAGTCAACTAGACAGTAGGAAATCCAGCCATGACTTGGGGCAAGTGTTCTGTGGGGTTGTGAATTTGGAGGCCAGAGGTGTGATATTTAAAACTTTGGTTTAAGATTCCCAAGGTTAATGACTTGAAACTTTAAACAGTGCACGTTTATACTGTGGGTAAAATATGCAAGAAATTGAGGGATGACATAAATAGGATTAAAATTATAAGTGCCTATTTAGTTTAGTTGTTACCATAATAAGGTTGTTTACAAGAGTATGTATAAATCAAATTATAATGGGTTAAGGATGTAAATATGATAAAGTATCTACTCTTTCAAGAACTGTGCTATATATCAAAAGGAAGGAAAAATTGATTAGTAGTTTAGGAGTAAAGCTAGGGCCCAAGGGGAAATGTGTGTAGTGAGGAAGTATGCATAATCACTAAGGATGGTGTTCAAATCCAAACATGCTGAGTTCAAAACCTGGCTCACTTTCACTGTCTTAGTTTCCACATGTGTAATGGATACAATCACAGCAATCCCTGGTGGCCTGTGGCTATTGTTAAGATTAAATGTTAATGTTCAGTGAACTTTGCACAGTGCCTGGCATATAATGAATGCTCATTTCATATTAGCCAGTAATTGTTTTTAAGGCTGGCTTCAGTTCTCAAATTGGATCAACAGTATAGTGGAAATGTTGGTGTCTAGAAAATATAGAAACACATTTTAGGATTATTGTGAGAACTGGAAGGGATTTTTATCAAGCTCACATTGAAATATAGGGTCAGAGCTGGAGCCACAAATAAAGTCACTGGCTCTATAGTCCATATTCTTTTCACTGTTCTTGATCTTTATGAAGAAAAGGAAAAGGGGAGACAGATGAAAGAAGAGAGGACTTTTGAAATTGGTTGAAAAAACTGGGAATTCCAATTTCAGTCTTACAAGATGCTTGCTGAACATAATGAGGTTGAGAGTAGGATAGAGGACTTAAAATCAGTAGATACTTTTGGAAATTTTGATAACAGACTAGTAAATCTAGTGTTGGATAACAAAATGTGTGTGTGTGTATTTTCACTTTTAATACTTCACAAGCCCAGGTGAAAGCATAGCCAGAATGTAAGGCTGATTTATCCAAGCCTAGCATTGTAAAGCATTACTGGATTAAGAAGTAAGCTAAAACACTGGTTCCATAGTAAAGTCAAACCAACGGAGAATAGAAAGGGAATTCGTTACCATGAAGGCCAAAAGTGGTTCAGTGGTTGTGTGAGACTAGGAGAAGTAGGAAATTGGGAAAATTAAGTCAGAATGGGGGGATTTAAAAGTGAGAAATGAATGGCAGAGAGATGAGATGGGGGAGGGAGAAAAGAAAAATTCAAGGTGTATCAAGAGAACTTCAATGTAGGAAACAATTCAAGACGACTCTAGTAAATAAGTAAGAGGAGGTACCAAATATTTTAATAAATAGATGATCGTAAGGGTTAAATGCATTTAGAAAATGCTGAGGATTAGGAGCTTTGTGAGATTATTTTAATTTTGGTAACTTAATTATAATTAGTTCGTCAGTTAAGTCTTTATGACTAAGTAGGCCTTGAGAATTATTGCTCTTTGCCTGTTAGAATTGAAAATGAAACCAGAAATTAAAATATTTTTTTTTCATTGTGAAAAGCCGGTCAAATGGCTTTAATTGATTTTTTTAAAATAGCTTTTATTGCTGAAAAGGAATTTTAGGGTTGACAATGAAATTTTCTTTAAGGGTAGGTGTGTGTGTGTGTGCATGTTTGTGTGCGTACATGCGCCGTCGGCTGGACCGCACTAAGACCGAGGAACTTAACAGAATTTTAAGTTACTTTTTCTACTAAAATATCTTAAAGGCATGAAAATAAGGATGATTTGACAATGTAATGCCTACACCTAGAGTTTCTGCCACTGTTAAATAATTGTGTTGTTGTCAACTTTAGTTGGATGATATTCAGCCAAAGCTATGTGAAAAGATGGAAAAACAGTGTTTAACAAAAGAAGGGAGGGGGTCATTTTCTAAGAGTACACAAGAACAAAGGTGAGTCCATGCCTGGGAGTTCGGAGTGTATCTTTATACTTGACATTGGCATCAAATGAAGATATCCACTGAATGTTAAATGGCAACAACCTATAAAGTTAATGAGAGCTATGGTGTTTAACATGGAAAAGTTAGTAATGCCGTAGAACAGTTGGTTAAAAGGATCCACACTGGTAGAGCCAAAAAGGCATTAAAGACTACTGTTCATTAATAAATACTAGACATAAGCCTCTCTTTTAAAATTAGATCCTTATTTCTGGGATTTACTTTAAAAATAAAATGGGTGAATGGGTGAAACAAGATTGGCCATGAGCTAATAATTGTTTAACCGGTGTAATAGGTACATGGAGTTCATTGTTCTAGTCTCTTTATTTTTGTATGTCTTGGAAATTTTCCAAAACAAAAAATTCTAAAAAAGAAAAGTGGAGAAGAAAAAAAGGGGATTCCAAAACATGGTGTGGGCAAAAAGGTATAAAATAAAACTCATCCAGAGCAAGACAGTAAATGAGAAACATACTCTTTCACTGGAGCGCCCAGAGAGAAAAGATTTTAAAAAATTGATTGAAGAGAAAAATATGAAGTAAAAAACTAAAGAGTAAAGAGGTTAAGGAATTGTGAATTTTAAAGAACCTTCAGACTGAAAGATCATAGTAGTTTCTAAAGTAAAAAGATAAAAACTTGGCTAAAAGACAAAGTATCTGAAACCAAAGGTAACAGCACATCTCAGTGACATACACAAGAAGGCTGGAAAGAGAAACGAAGAAATAAAACATCAGCTTATGGGATGACAGTGCTAAGGGCCAGTTCTACTCAGGTATGTCATTTGTTTCCTTTATCTGAAAAGGAGAAAAAGAACACATGTATTTCTTTTGTTTGTTTGTTTGTTTGTTTAAAGATTTTATTGGGGAATTGGGGAAAGGGAACAGTGTTGGGGAAGGGGAACAACCAAGTTGTTGTCCTTTCATCTTAGTTGTGGAGGGTGCAGCCAGCTCAGCTCCATGTCCAGTCGCCATGGCTCGCGGTGCCATGTTCAACCTTAGTTGCAGGTGGGCATAGCCCACTATCCCATGCAGGAGTTGAACTGGCAGCCTTGTTAGGGGCATGTGCTCTCACCAGCTGACACATCCTGCCACCTGTTGGCAGCTCAGCTCGGGTGCAGCTCACTGGCCCTTGTGGGAATTGAACTGGCGACCCTGTTGCCCAGAGCTCGCGCTCTTAACCAACTGACTGAACCACTCGTCCGGCCCACATATTTGTTTCTTTAGTGAACTATTTATTGAGAAATAAGCTGGTATGTAAGAGTTTAAGAGATGAAAGGATTCTGAGTTCATTGGTAATTGAAAAGTAGATAAAAGATACTGAGACAAAGGGAATTCTCTCTAGAATAAATGAGGGAAGTATCTTAAAAGATTATAGAACAAGACTGAAAAGTAGAACATAGAAATAAGGAAATATAAATGGGAAGCAAAGGGTAGGAAAATACTGAACAAGCCTGTGATACAGTGATGTTTTCTCATTCTACTGGGGAGCTGTTGTATTTGAGGAACTTAGGTTCGTTGTAACTCCTTGAGTGTGGAATTAAGGTAAATTTTGGTAAGATTTCCTATAGGCCCTTTGAATGAAATAATGTTCAGGGTGATTTGTATATAGGAACTTTAGTTTCATAAGCTGTAATTGCTTGTTTGATTTCAAGTGTGAGTTTATGAAGAAGATAGCACTTGTATAAAAAAGTGAGTTACTCTTATTTTGAAGATGATTTTTTTAATGTATAGGCTTCTCGCTATAAACCAAGGAAGTGAATTTTTCAAGTCTCTTACTTGGAAATATATTCTTTATGCTTTTGTTTACTTTTTCATAGAAGATGGAATATTTTGTATTTAAATTTTTAACATAATACAGGTATGTACCTTAGTTCTAATATTTAATGATTTCTCGGAAACTACATATTTTTCTCTATCTACTACATACCAGCAAACATTTTCCTAAATGTTACAAAAATTAATTTTCAGGAACCATTTGGAATGGTCAGCCCTAAGCCATGCAGCCACCGTGCTTAAATTGGTTTTGTAAATGACTTGTGTGTATTTCGTAAAATATGCTTTATTTTAAAATTAGGGCTTCCTGTTGCAGCTGTTCCAGGAGCTCTGAGTCCTTTGGCTATTCCAAATGCGGCAGCGGCTGCGGCTGCGGCTGCTGCTGGCCGAGTGGGTATGCCTGGAGTCTCAGCTGGTGGCAATACAGTCCTGTTGGTTAGCAATTTAAATGAGGAGGTTAGTAAAGTAATTTTCTAATGTTTATTCTGAAATCCATTTCATTTGTGAAAGTTTTTCATGTTTATTTCATTTTGCACTTGCCTTTTTATGTACATTCATTAGTCAAAGAATTTTTTTGTATGTTTCTACTTCTGAATAAAATCTGTGTACTTGTTTAAGTAATACTTTATTTCCTTAGATGGTCATATCTATCTATCTATATATATATTTATAACCTAACTACCTATTTTTCCTAAGAAAAATATGGTGAAGTACCATAGTTTGGCTTTTTATCTTTTTGTTGTTCTCAAAGGCAAATATAATCTAATTTGCAGATTTAACTGTAAAACAATTTTGCTCTTTGCCTTTTCTAATTATTTGCTTGTTCATTTCATGCTTATGTGTCATTGCATTATTTTAAATCTTATTTTATGTGAACTACTCTAATACATTTTTCTTTGAAGGTTCTTCCAAAGATCTTGACGAGGCACTCTTCCAGTCTTTCTTAGTAATTTTTTCTTTGCAGTTATTAGTCATTGTCTTCTAAAAATATTTTTCAACCTTATACCCCCCCTTCTTGTTAAGTAAAATTTATTGTTGAGTTATTTTCTTTAGTTGTACATTTTATGTCTGGTAATTTTATTTTGATTGCTATGAAAGCTGGTATGAAATGTGGGAAGCTCAATGTATCAGTTTACGGTGTCTAATTTGAATATTTGTCTCATTTTTAATTGGCCTCTGTTAATACGAACATTAAGCTTATTTTATCATTTAATACTATTCATTCATAGTTCTGCATGCTAAAATGTTTGAATCAGAGTGCCTTTGTTTTTCTTTTAAGAATTTTGCCTGCATTTCATAACCAGCCATGCTTATGCAGTTAAAGTTCAAAGTTTAAAATTCCTATGCATGCTTTCCTTCCCCATGTTGAGATGAAATGCTGTAATTTACTCTTTGATATAGATGTACTTTACCCATATTTGTCTTGGATGACTACATTTTACTCAGTTTTTCTTGTACAGTACATAAACCAACCATTTTCTGACCAAATTCCTGCATTTCCTATGTACTGACCTATATTTTATTTTTTTTTTGTTCCCCAATTCCTTATTTTTTTCTTCTGCATTGCTGTTTCCCTTCCCCATTTCATCCTTTTCCCTGTGTGTTCACCTTCCCCTTCCTTGTCTTTTCCCCAAATGCCCTTTCCCTTCCCTGTCTTATCCTTTATTTTCCTTGTCCTTGTCTTCATTCCCTGTCTCCATTCCCTATGTTCATGCTTCTGTGCTTGAACAAATGTTCCTCGGACCAACTTGCCCCAATTAACCGCCTTGAACCATGATCCATGACCACCTCACCATTCTGCGGGAACCACCCTTCGTTATGGATGATCTGTTCATCTCCGCTCTTCCTCGACTCTTCTCTCTTCTTGTCTTACGCTGCTTGCTCTTCTCTCCTTCTAAAGATGGTTACGCCCCAAAGTCTGTTTACCCTCTTCGGTATGTTATTGTTAGCACTATACTTTTATTATTGATTTGATTTTTGTTTCACCTTAATTCTTATTTAGCTAGCACTTTGGCTTAAAGTTGAATAGTAAATCTTTTGCTATTTTTCTTTGCTATTTAAAACTCTCCATAGACACAAAATTTGTTTTAATGCATGCTGATTTATTTTGCATGGTCTTTAATTTAATGTCATTCACATAGCTTTGAGGGTTTATCAAAAATTATTCTTTTCAAAATTCACTGTTCAAAAATCTTGATCTTTCTTTATTCATTTGTGAGGATGTTGAGTTTGAATGAGTGATCATGTTGGTGTCTGGGTGTTTCATTAATATGTCAGAAAGATAATCTTTAGCTAACTTGCACATAAAATTAATTCCATTTTTGGATTACTCTCTGTGGCTCCAAAAAAGGTGTTTATGGAGATGTGCAGCGTGTGAAGATTTTGTACAATAAGAAAGACAGTGCTCTAATCCAGATGGCTGATGGAAACCAATCACAGCTTGGTAAGATTAAACAGTGTGTTACCTATACATCTTCAAGTCTGATTTCAAATATATAATGTAAAACATAAACCCCTTTATGTTAGTAATAAGCCATTTATTTTTTTTTAATAGGCAGGGTTCAAAATGTCATGTTAGTTTTCATATTTTAATGTAAATAGTTGTATATGATGGACATATTTGTATTTTTTCTGCTATCCTTTTGCAGTTTCTCATGTTCAATTTAATGGAAAGGGGTTTGGGCTTCAAAATTGCAATAATAATTTTACATAAGAATTATGGCACTGATATTATAAAAAATCCTTTGGTTGTTTCATTCCTGGTTACTCCCTGTAATGAAAGTTAACTGTTCATATAGTCCATGGAATCCTGATTAGTGCCATGTTGTTTTAATTCTAACGTGATTTATAAGTAGTTGGGCTAAATTTAGTAACAGAAAGAGTCCACATGAAAAATGTATTTTAAAGATACCAGGTTCACATGTGCCAAATACAGCATTAGTCCCTTTTTAATATCCCTTTTGGAATCTTAAAATGTACTTTAGTCAAGTTATACTTACATTATTATTTAGATAAACAGTTGGCGATTTAAATTGATACCTCTTTTGACTTCATACACAAAGTCGGATTACATAAATCTAGAATAGAACTGCACATTCGTAGAATGATTGACTGTAAATATCAATATGTTCTTAGCTTATAAATTCATTAATAGAGGTTCAGGAATGATGGTGCTTCAGACTGATGGTATTCACATCGTTAGTTTTGAAGTTTGTCGTTTTTGATGTAAGGACTAGTGTATTTTTGCTATCATAGCCACTGGACTCACAAACTAACAACATGATATATTGGACGTTTTGCCTTTGCAGTCATAAATTTGAATTTCAGTGTTTCTTACCAGCTATTGTGGTAGCTGAGACAGTGTATAAAACTTCATCTATCTGGTTTTCCATTTTTTTAAATGAAAATGCGTGTCTTTAAGGACAGACAAAAAGAGCTGATCATGTCATAGACGCTTAGAAAATCTTTTTTCTTCTGCCTGTATACATGCACTTCTGTAGTCTGGTGAAGGGTAGTCATTGCCATTGTTTCTGAGCCCATTGTGTAAGGAGCGTTTTATAGTGCTTCAGAGTTAAAGCATTCTCAAATACTTCTTATTTTCCCTCATCATCATGTGAGCTGTGGGTGGCATTACCCTCATAAATAAGATACACACTATCATTATGATTGAGAAGGACCTGAGGTAGAATTAAGCCAAATTTTTCTGAACAGTTTTTCATTTTGTTTTATGTAAGACTATTTTAAATAAGTGATATTTTAACTTTTATTATATTAATCTGCTTGAGCTGCCATAACAAAATACCATAGACTGAGTGGCCTAAACAACAGTTCTGGAGGCTGGAAAATCAAGGTGTCCGCAGATTTGGTTTCTGGTGAGGGCTCTCTCCCTGGGGTGCCGGCAGAGGTCTCGCCACATCCTCACTGGCCTTGCCTCTGCTCTGGGATCACGCCCTCTTTTTTTTTTTTTTTTTTTTGAGGGCAGTGTCACTGGCCCTCATATGTGGAACCCGAACCGGGGCCACTGGCTTCCCAAGCCAGCGCTTAACCACCACGCCACTTGGCCGGGCCCGCGTCCTCTTTTTTAAGGACACCCTCTTGCTGGGTTAGAGTCTCACCCTTATCACCTCATTTAGCTTCACCTTCTCAAAAGCTGGTCTCAAAATAGTCACAAGGGGGGTCGGTGGGGCGCTTGGGTAGAGCTTCAACACAGACTACAATTCAGTGCATAGCAATACTTACATCTGTAAAAAGCCCTAATTTTTATAAGATCTTTTCACAAAAACTTTGACTTACTAATAGTATGATTTATAATTTTGGGACTATATGTAGTGACAAATAAGTTATTATTTCTCATTGCTGCAAAGGTAGATTTTGTTATCAAAGAAGTTATTTTAATGGGAATTTAAAATCATTTTATCGCTAAATGATAAAGTACTATACAAATTAGATACGTTACCGTGAAAGTGGTTTTTTGACAGAAAGTTATAATTTTAAGAATAATGGTTATAAACCCAAGGGAGATAATAAAAACAGCACTAGAAATCCATACTTATAGATGGTTGAGAGGAAAAAAAAACAGAACTAGTTGGGGCCTTTGAAAAGACTAATAAAATAGACAAGTGGATGTCGAGATTAATTTTTTTTAAATGAGGGGTAACACAACTAATTTGAATTACAAAGGGTACTAAGTATTGATATACCTCCATCGTCCTATATCTGTAAATTTTTTGGTATCTTTTAACTTTTCATTATTCATTAATGTCTTCTTCAGAGGTGGATTAAGGAAAAGTTAAAAAATTGTATACAACCAAAAATGTAATTTCTACTGTGTAGCGTTGACTTTTCTCTCCTTTACCATTGATTGCTTTGTCCATTTATACCATTATTTTCTTGTAACAGTAGATTTCAAGATATGAGTCCCATTATTTAAATTTCATTCATTTTAAATTCAAAATTCAAAAAATCCGCTTTATTTTGTTTAATTATTATTCATACCTCAATTTTTTTTTTATTTTTTTTTTTTAAAGATTTTATTGAGGAATTGGCGGAGGGGAACAGCGTTGGGGAATCGGGGAAGGGGAACAGACAAGTTGCTGTCTTTTTGTTCTTCAGTTTAGTTGCGGAGGATGTTGCTTCACTGTTGGTATCGTCATTGCGCTCTTCCCGGATGAGGCAGATCGGTCGCTGGCCTCTGGCTGTCGCTCACTGCGGCTATTGGCAGCTCACGCTTGGCTTCGAGCCGCTCACGCTGGCTGCGGGCCGCTCACGCTGGCTGCGGGCCACTCACTGTAGCCTATGGCAGCCCACTGCAGCAGGGGCTGCAGCCCACACCATTACCGGGGCTCGCACAGCCCAGCTCCAGGTGGAGCTGTTGTTAGCTGTAGAGGGCAGTGTCACTGGCCTTCATGTGGGATCCGAACCAGGGCCGCTGGCATCCCAAAACCAGCGCTTAACCAATGCGCCACTCGGCTGGCCCATACCTCAATTTTTGACAATTTCTTTTTTCTTTAAAAACGCTGGTATTCTGAATACCCCACCCCAACCCTCCCCCCACCCCCCCCACCCCCGTTCCACTTCAGATCACTTCATACATATGCTTTTGTCAGCAGTTAGCTAACTAGAATCTCATTACCTGGCTACTTTCTCAGGTAGCTGTTTGGTTATTTTGCTCAGTTTTAATCCCACTTCTGTATCCATGTCCTGTTTATTACTATGCCTAGGACCTTTTATTGTTTTCTTATTCCTGCCCGTCAGTATCTCAAAGCTCTGCTCTTCGTTCAGTCTTTTCAAAACTGACATAACATAAGCTGCACTAAGACTGCTTTCTTATGACAGCCTCAGTCTACTTCTTAATAACACTTTACTCCCCAAATTCATCCCTTAAAACACATTTTGTGTGAGGTAATAGCACTTTAACATAAGCAAAGTACTGTTCACTTAAAACAATAGAATTATAGAACTTATAAAATATTTTTAAATTCAAATAAGTTTTAGTATGAAATAAGTATATGTATCATCACTATCAATAATTGAGTTAATTTTATAAGTGTAAGTATAAATTTATATATATGTGTGTGAAATGCAGTGCAAAACAATAGTGATAAAATTCAGGCCCGAGATGATTTTTTTTTTCTGTTAGTCCCAGTTGAAAATCTAAGAAAAAAACTTACAGATGTGTAAGACTATAGTAAAACAATCAGAAAAAGTAAACTTGTTTTAACGAATTAGGGAAGTGGAAAGTGAAAAAGAAATTTACTTTCGATTCTTTTTGAATGGTACCTTATACTTCTATAGCATTTTTCTTTTCAAACCTATTATTTTAACTGTTTTATTCCATACAAGTAAGTATGATTTAAATTCTTCATATCTCCTATATCAGATTGTGTATTCTAATCAAATTAAAAACATTTTGAGAGCAGGGATGCCGTTCTCAGTTACCCACTTTCCCACATTGCCTTTACCTCTCTGCTCTTAATGCTCTAATACTTCGAGTAGTGAAATCAGTCTTTCAATTTAGTTAGAAGTTCTGACTTATAAAATAGTCTTTTTAGTAGTTGTGATTAGTGAATAAAACAAAACGTATAACTGTTCTCTAACCTCAATCCAGTTCAATTCGTTTTAATGATAACCCAGTTGATATTTCAAGAAGTGGCTATATAATGTTCTGTGTTTAGGCACCGTGCTGTGTGTTGGGGAGAGACAGATGATTCCATGCATCTTACAGGCTGAAGGAGGATATAGATAATTAAAATAAATTGTGATGAATTTAAAAAGAAGTAAATGGTATTGCATGGGGAATATTTAGTGATGTTTTCAACCTTTCCAGAGAATGGAGAAAGGCCTTCCTGAGGAAGTAACAGTGAAGGATGAATAGATTAAAAAGAATAGTGAAATAGGGAATTGTTATAGATAGAAGAGCATGCACACAGGCTAAAGGTAAGAAAAACTAGCACTTAGTTTAAGGAAATAGGTTGTGTTTATTTAGCTGGAATAGAAAGTGCAAGGAGAACCATAAAGTGCTAAGGTACCATAAGTTCCATGAGGACTGGGATGGTTCCTGCCTTACCATTTGAGTCTTACTACTTGATTTTGTGCTCTCACAAAGATGGTGGTATTATACGTCATCAGTACACATCTATTCCAAGAGGTGGGAGAGATGTGTTAGGGCCATACTGGGAAAGGTATAAGCAGTGTTAAAGAATGAGTTTAGACTTTATCCCTATGGGATTTAAATAGGTAATGACATGATCAGATTTGCAATATACAGAGGTCATCCAACTGCTGTGTATAAGAATGGATTGGAGAAAAGTAGAGAAAAACCCAACAGGAAGACAAATTAGAAAATGGATTGAATTAATCTAGATAAAAAATAATGGCAATCAAAAGTGTAGAAATGGAGAAAAGATGAATTTGAGAGAAGATTAGGATGACGACTATCACTGGACTTGGCAATTAAGATGTGGAGCAGAAGGAAGAAAAGGTAATAGATGAGTATACTAAGTTTCTGCTTTAGGCATCTAAGTATCTGATTTATCAGAACTGTGAAGAAAGAGAGAGATTCATAATCTAGATTTTCATGCTATGAAAGAAGCTTTTTTGCCAGAATGCTTCGTCTCGTACAAATGAATTAAGTCTTGTTCGGCACCAGTATTTGTTAAAAACTGATGACTGACTTTAAAATCAGAGAAGTCAGATTTTAAACTATTCTAAAATAAGTATTTTTACTTTGAACTTTGTTAAACCTTTTTAAATAGGCACTCTTTTTAATTTTTTTTATAGCCATGAACCATCTTAATGGACAGAAAATGTATGGAAAAATTATTCGTGTTACTCTATCTAAACATCAGACTGTACAACTACCTCGAGAAGGACTTGATGATCAAGGGCTCACAAAGGATTTTGGTAATTCCCCACTGCATCGTTTTAAAAAACCTGGATCCAAAAATTTTCAGAACATTTTTCCTCCTTCTGCAACCCTTCACCTATCCAATATCCCGTAAGTATTAAAAGCTGTAGTTTATTAAGGATGTACATTTTAGGACTAAACTATGAAATTTATTATTAATCTTGACTCTTTGTTTCCATCCAATTTTCCTAGTCCTTCAGTAGCAGAAGAGGATCTACGAACACTGTTTGCTAACACTGGGGGCACTGTGAAAGCATTTAAGTTTTTTCAGTAAGCAAGCTTTCTTGTCTTTAAATTAGTGACTGGGTAGAAATAAAAGTTCTCTTCAAGTAGTTTTTATTCTTTTTGTTTATAGAAATTTTTGATTCTGGAATGGGCAAAATTCAAATATTGGGTTGTCGGAAAAGTCATGACGTATTTTTTCTGTTTTTCATTGCAAAAATGCATCATGACTTTTCTGACAACCCAATGTTTAAGCCTTTCCTAATTTTTATGAAGTTTCTAATTTTATAATTTTGTTTCAGAAGAGATCACAAAATGGCTCTTCTTCAAATGGCAACAGTGGAAGAAGCTATCCAGGCCTTGATTGATCTTCATAATTATAACCTTGGTGAAAACCATCATCTGAGAGTGTCTTTCTCCAAGTCAACAATTTAAAAATGGGGATGAAGATAGGAGGTGAATCACATTGTTTGGTGTCATCACCTATTGACTGTTCAGAATCGTCGGGACCAGAGTTTCATTTTTTTCTTGTTTCTTTGTTTTGTTTTTTTCATGCTGTTATCATTCCTTGGTTCTAAAATGAAATGGCATATGTAAAGGCAGAGTTATTAACTGCTGTATTTCATCTGTTCTATAGGGAAGCCATTTTTATTGTCTGTTTAAATTTCAGTTTGATTTTCTTTTTCAACTTAGTTGACATACGTGCCTTAAAAGGAAAACTAGTGTTGCTATTGTGCATTTACTAGAAAAAAGAAATTGGTTGTCTAGGGCACATTGTTACGTGGGATTTCCAATATGTTTAGGCAGGGGTGTGTAAAAAGGTTAAGTTTTTGTTTCTCCTGCTTGGAACTTATTTTGAATTATTGGCTTGTCGCATTTCTTTCTATTTAATCAAAGATACCGGATATTGAAAGAATAAAGCAGCATTTTTTAGTTTTTACTACCTTAGGCTTTATTGCTTTAAAAAACATTGGCCTTTTGTATCTCACAATTCTGGTCTAGATTCAGTTATGAATGTAGGCATTAGTTAAAATTAACAAGATGCAGAGTATTAATTTCTTAAGACAACAAAGTGATTTCTGTAAGTTTGAGCCCTATGTGGAAAGCATTGTGGAATCTTAACCTTTTTGTACACACTCTTGTGGGACGTATCATATAAATGTCAGCACTAAGTAACGTCTTGTTTGTGGCTGAATATTTTTCGTAGATGTTTTTGAAGTTGACATGACTTATGTGCATTTCAATATATATTGCCATCCTTAGTTTGTAATTAAGATTTGGAATATGGTTGTGGATTTCTGAGCATGTGAAGACTGGTCTAGCTAGTTCAGGAACTGGTGCATGTATTTTTCAAAGATAAAGAAAGTGTACTGCAAAAATTTGCAGGAAGATTAATTTTGTGGCAGTTTTCTAAAACTGACAACCAGGTGGGACCAAAGTTTATGTGCCTTTAGTCTTAATTTACCTTGCATTGTAATATTCAGTTTTAATAAATCTTCAAAATATTTTGTATTTAGGAATAGATCTGACTTTAATAAAAACATGGCTCAGAATCTACAGGTCAAATTAATTTGAACAGTTCTTGTCAATCTGAATTGTTGATTCTGTTTAAATGACCAATACTTTTTTGAAATTGATGTACTTAGTTTCAAGATTCATAGATTCTGTTATCTATGTAGACAGAATGGTCATGTATATTTTCTATTAGTTGAGTTTTTACATCTTTAGAAATGTAAAATTCAGTATAGTTTGAAAGCGGCACAATTAAAAATTAATTTTCTAACAAAGTTGGGAGGTTTGATGGTTGTTTAATTTCCTTTTGTGTGTACTCTGCTTACCTCTGTAGCATGCTCAATAAACACTTCTGTAGCTCTGTATTCACCTTCTGTCTTTCTCTGCTGCCTTTTCTCTCTTCTCTTTGTTTTCACTCCACTGTGCTTCTGAATTCATGTTTATTCTCTGCCAGGGTGGGAAAGGAGTAATAATATTACAGTTCCATGGCTTTATTCCATAAATAAACCGAGATGCTGTGAAAATATACCAGCGGGTTTTTTTTTTTTTAATTTAAAAGATGGTGACTGCTTCCCAAGGAGGACACAGAATTAACATTTCCCACCCTGTATAATCTGCTTTAAAGATAGAACTTTTATTGTAGCTCGTTAATTCTCTCTATCTCTTTTGTTATTGTTGTTGTTGTTGTTCTTTTTCCAGTAGATTTATGCAGTAATAGATCTTTTGGATTTGCCATGCTCTCTTGCTGCAGTTTCATCTTTCATCTTTTGTGTCTGCTAAAGATCTACTAATCTTAGACAACCAAGTTTTAACAAAGATGATGTTACTGAAAGAAACAGTAACATGTCCTCTGCTTTGCCTTGGGTGGGAAGACATACATATAGGTATTTAAAAACTTAGGAGTAATCTGTGATGTTATGATGACGTTTTAAAGGATTCTGATTAGTGTGCTCTTCGTATTACTCACAATATTTTAGGTCACTTTTTTCAAACAGATGTATGCTGACAGGTTCTGTTCCTTAGGTTTGTTCTGTTATAAAATGACTGACAATGCAAACTGAGTGAGTATGGATTCAGAGGGAGTAGAGGTCCCTACCTCCTTAAGCCAGGATCAGAGAAGTGGGTACAGAATTATTTAGTGAAACTGAGATGACATAGGTGTTTCTGTTTCAGCTAACTGTAGGAAATTTGATTGTAGAAATTCTTAATTCTTCTAGTTATTCTTCACTGTCCTAAATACATTTATTCCCTTTAAGTTAATCTCTTCTTTTCAGTTTTGCAAATAAACGAATAAAGATTGAAGAGTGTCAGATTACTCACATTACGGACAAAGGGACTCAAATATGCAGAAAAATAAAAAAACATAATGAACACCTATGCACTTAACTACAATTTCACCACCTAACACTTTTTGTACTCATGACATATAACCAGTTTTAAGGGGGTTTTTTAATCAGTTTCTTTTCAGTTAATAGTTGTTCCTGAGTCTCAGGTTTCTCCTGAGGTAAAGACATAAAAGGGTAAAAAAGGAGCTATTGTTAGTATTTCAGAATTATGTAAATACAAACACATCCTTTCTAATTTCGCATTATACCTACCCTACTTGCAACTTCCTCCCATTTCAATGGACAGAAAATACTTGACATCTTTGTTTTCATCCCCTTATTTGGTGTTAGTGTTGTGTAGGATATTTTAGTCAAGGAATTTTAACTTTTTATTATGAAAGGTTTCAAACATGCAATAAATACAAGACTAACAGACCCCCACATTCAGCTTGAGTTACCAATTTATAGCCTTTCTTGTTTCCTCCTCCCACTTCTCATCTCCCATATTACTGCAAATCCCATACATATGTCATCATCGGACTCCTGGCATATTTTTCCTTACAGTGTTTTATTCATGATTGTAGTCACTCCTCTGGGCAGGCCTAGATTATCAGCAGCAAATTTTCTTCAAATCCTAGAACCTTGCAATGCAAAATGTAGTCCCGAGACTAGTGGCAGTTAGTATCACCTGGGAGCTTATTAAAAACTCAGCCTCTGGCCCCATTTCTGACCTGTTGAAATCTACGTTTTGACAGAATTGGCAGGTGAGATCCATTTGGACAGTTCAGTTTGAGAAGCACACTAGTAAACCTTATTCATTTCTATGAAAATCAGCTTAAAAGTTATTTTTTTCCTGAGTGAAAATTACTTTATTGGTAATTTTAAGTTCAACATACATATTGTCTATAACACTAAAATAATTGTAAAACTGAGGAGGATCATATATATAAACTATACATATATATATAGTTTCTAAGATCTTGTTTTAAATATAAATAATTTTAGATCAAATGAATTGCTTAGCAACATATTTATAATGATTTACCTGTAATTAAAATATAGCTCTCTGGGTCTCTAGTCCAGTCCTCCAACGTCTTACACAAAATATTGTAAATAGAGGCTTGCTGTTATTCATAAAACTGTAATATACAAGTTAACAGGTAGTAACAAATCAATATGATTTTTTAATTTAGTATTAAACATCAAATTTAGCCTGACAGGGAAAGACCTTACAAGCAAATTGATTTTTTTTAAATGACTATAAATGAACACTCTTAAGCCCTGACTATATCATATAATAAAACGATGCCCTTGGGTCATTTTAGTAAATGGACAGCTATGCTCTGAACATGTCTTTAATCCCTTTGCCCACTTGGATAGCACAGTTAATATAGTCGAAATACTTGATCCTTGCTGAGTGATGACATGCTCTCTCAGAGTTAGCTGCAGTGTAAGTACACACTGAGCTGTGCCATAGTATGCCTTCAGGGGCTATGACCCATATCCTTACTGTAGATTTTAATGTTCTTGTGTCTAGCGGTTTTCTCTATTATGCTGCTTAACACCCCCATTGCTGTCTCTCAACTTGTTGCTGCTTAAGCTATCCATCACTTATGCTGTTTATTTCTCTCTTCATTTTTCTTCCGTCTTCAAATAAGTTCCTTGCTACTGTGACATTTTTATAACCATAACCAATTAGGTTTTTCTTTTACTTCTGGTTAATGAACGGACAAATGATAGTGCATTGTAGTTAATATTCAGATGTTTTGCTATTTTTGTCTGGTTCAGCTTAAAATCCTTTTAACTCTTTTGTCTTTTAATTTTTTGTTTTTTAACTTTTGGGATCGTAACAATTCTAGGTGGTTGAAATCTAGTAAAACTCTTCAGAAATCTGAAGCATTTATGTGTTTACCATCAGTGTGTTCAACTGTAGTGGAAGGGGGGTCTGACAAACAGTTGGGTGTCCAAGAGCTCCTTTAAGGAGGCTTATAAAATTCTAAAAGGTGAGTCTAGTTCATTGAGTCATGATGATTCCTAGAAATTAAAGTGCATATGTTCAAAGGAATAATTACTAATATTTTTAAGAAATGTAAGTAAAAGAGCTCTAAGGGGAGTACAATATGCTGTAGTTGTTTCTTTACGAAATTTGGAATTTCTAGTGTATAAATATAGTATATTATAAATATCTTTTATTCTGGAAGAAGCATAGGCGTTAACATTAGACTAAACTGTATTGAAACCCAGTAAGTTACCTAGTAGCTTCCCTTACCTGTAGGACCTTTAAAGGCTTCCATTTTCTTATCTGTAGAATAGAAATAACCATCTACCTCATCTTCACTCGGAGGATTATGTGAAACACAGTACCGTTCCATTAATACATTTTCTTTTCCCTTGCTTGGGGAAGAACATCGGCATTCCATTTATGGAAGTTCCTTCCCCTAAATAGGAATTTAGACCTCCTATTCAAAAGATACTTATTGGATACTTTTTGTGTGCATTGTGGGGAATACTAAGATAAACAGTACAGTCAGCCCTTGTAACACTTAATATGAACATGCAGATTTGTTCCAACATGTTTGATACATTAGGGAACAATTTAAACATTACATGAATTTTACATTTATATGCAGTGTCATTATGAGAAACTGATGAAAGCAGAAAATGGCACCCTGCTGAAGTGGGCTGTGTAGAAACATACAAAGTACACCCCTGAACACACATCAAACATCTATTAGCTATTTCATTCCTCCACATTGTGTAGCCATACTTATCTGGAGTTAACTTCCTGTCCAATTTCAGATACCCAAATACTCCACAGTGACTCACAAGCTGCAATACTTCCAACAAGCAAACATCAGGTCTTTTGCAAGATACTTGATGGCAGTATTCTAACTATTTTACATGTAATACTATGCTGACACTTTTTTTGTTAGTTTGTTTCTGTGTCACTGGTGAAGTTTTTGAGTGCCCTGCCCCAACCCCATTTTTTCCCATAGGCCCAATGAGCTTTATTGTGTATTTTGCATAGTGTGGCAGTTTTTAGAAATGCTTATGTTGTGTTAATAGAACTGACTGTATCTACTTTCAAGGAACATCTAGTCTAATTCACATTATGACAAACTGTGTAGCAAAATAATGTGACATTGGACATCAGAAAACAGTCTGAGTTTGGGCACCACCATTTACTGATGAGGATAGCGTGAGCAAGGCACGTTAATTATCTGATCCTATATTCTCATCGGTGTCCTTTGTGTCTTAACAGGGTCATTTTCAGTTTCAATGTAATTTATGTAAGCACTTTATAAACCGCTGTACTTACATAGCTTTGGGTATGCGTGTAGTGGTACAAATTCACCTTTTAAACCAATTTTAAGGTGAGATCATTACAAAATTTTTGCAAGTGAATGGAGATAGTTTTCAGCCTCAAAGCCTATGTTCTTTTTTCTCTACACCACAATGAATAACACAGTGTACATAAGTTATTCAGGTTAATTTACTCTCAATTTTTTAAATAAGTTATTTGCAGATATTTATAAAATTACAAGATAAATGAAGATGTAGATTTGTTTTCAAGATTGTCACTATAAAACATCCAGTATTAATGCTTTCAAATGAAATACTAAACCCTAAAACTGAATTTCTATCAACTGAAATCTTAATTTTTATAAGGTTTATACTTTATTTGCTACACTTTATTTGCTGTCTACTTTTAAACTCTTGGGAATTCATTCATTCTTTCATCTAACAAATATCACAGGCTAACTGCCAGTTTAGATACTGCAAAATAGCAAATAAAACACAGTTCCTGTCATGGGGTTTTCTGTCTGGTGTGAGATCCGTAATGAAGCAATTCTGATAAGTTTTATGGAGAAACTACTGGTTGCTATTGTAGGATACTCAACCTTTATCAGTTAGGAAAGGATTCTTGGAGCTAAAGTTAGCCGGATTAGAGGGAAGGATGAGGAAGGGATTTGTAGACAGAATGTTTAAAAAAAAAATGAGATGTGACTCAAAATTATGGCACCTTGGAGAAACTAAAAGTTCCGCGTGGCTAGGCCATAGATGACGAGACAAGGAAAGGCTAGAGAAATGTGTTTCAATAGAAAGAAGCCAGATCATTGGCCATGCTAATGCATTTGGACTGTATTCTAATATAATCCGTGTTTTTTAAATACAACTATTGGTAAAATGGATTTAAGAGAGGAGGGAACGGGGTTGACATGACAAACACTAGTAATTGCCCCTGTTCATTAAAATAATCAAATATAAAGTTTTTTTTCTAATTCTAAAAGAAGAAAAATTTTAAGTTTATTTAAACTTCTCTGAGATCTAAGAACCTAAAACAAAACTTGAGGTAAAAGTAACTTGGGTTGAATGCCATTAAAAGGAAGACACATAACAGCCATTGGAACAAACATACTGCATGGTTTTGGATTGTCTTTTTTTATAGTAATTAAAAAATATTTTCCTGTTAAAACAAACACGTACATATTATTAGAAGAGCACAAACTTTGTAAGTTACGTGATTTAAAATGAAATTTCAAAGCCATTTTAGCCACTGTGCTTTTAGGGCCATTTCAGGGTATGGTTCAAAACCCCTTAGGAATACAAATTCACCCTCCTGTGCTGTGAAGACTGCTGTCTTGGCTTAAGAATTCTGAGAATCCCTACTTTTAAGTAATAGAGAAATTTTAAATCTGAAATGTCAATTTTGTTGAGTCAAAATCAATGTAGATGAACAAAGACCTCTTTATAAAAATGTAATAACCATGTTTTTTAAATCAAAGCTTCACAGTAATTTTAAATATTAATTGCTAGTAAGAAAAAAGTGTTACCATAGTTTACCTTCTAGCTACTTCCAGTAGAATTACACTTGCAATGCATTCATGAGTTTACAACCACATACAAAACTAGTTTAATAATTGAAAATTCAACGTACTTGACTACCTGTGCCTCTAAATTTGCTACTTCAGCTCATTTTGTATACAAAAGCCATACGAAATGAATTTAATGAGAAGTCCTTGACATCAAGTAGACAAGATGTCTATACGAATATTGAGCTTTATTATAAATGGAATTTACAAAAAATATGTGTTCCTCTCTTATCACTGAATCACTGTGTTTAACCTAGAAATCTAGAGGTGCCTTACCTATGTGTTCTGTCTCCCTCAAGTATATTCTTTTTCTGTGCCTCTTCATTTTCTATTAATCATTCTTAACCAGGGTGATGTATGGAGTTGATCTCCAGGTCATATCCCTATTTAGAAACTCCAGAACTGTCACATTTTTTGACACTTTAAATAAATTGTTACTGAGCAGATGTGATTTGGTTGTAATTAGTTTAATAGTGTTTGACCTAAGGAGATTAAAGAACTCTCATCTTTTTCATTTTATGTGTAATTACTACTTAAGTTTCAGACCATCTTTGCCTAACACATGGTCTAATAAATGCAAAATAATTTGCAAAGTTAATCCAAATTTTGTTTTGATTTGTCATCTCACTTTTTTTTACTAAATTCTAAATCTGACCGTGATACACAGTAGTATACTAGTACAGAAGAGTTTCTGTTTTTTTTAAGACTAGTTGGAATGTCTACTTGTTGGGGTTGGAGAGCTGAAGTATGGTGGTTCCTTATAGATTAGTTGAAGCAGTGGTAGGAAATGTTACAGTTGATAAACCGAGACAGAAGCAGCAAAGTAACAGGATTCCTGAAAGAACACAAACGTGGTTAGATGTGTCTGTTTCCGCTTCTGTGTCTATACTCAACAATCAGCACTCTGCAGAGAGATCTTGGAACTACAGGTGAACCCTTTTCTTTCCCTGTCTGCCTGCCTTTGGCGGGGAGGGGAGGGAGCATGTATTCTCTAAAAACCTAAATCTATAATTTTATTTGCTGTGATAAAGACATGATCAAAATCAAACATGGGCCTAATTTAGCTTTGTTAGATTTGCAGTACCAGAAGAAGACGTACTCCTTTAATTTGTTCAACCCCCACTAAAAGCCAGCGATCCATGTTGTGTCCCTTTGTCAAAGATGAAGAAAAGATCTTTTTTGAATATTATCCTTCTTGGTCCTGGTCACTTACCTATATAACTCATCCCTGACACTATTTTATGTTACTTAACATTTCTTCTGTCCTTTATATAAATCTTGTACATTTTTATCATAAGATCTAAATGCATTTTTGCATTAGAGAACCAGACCTTTCTCTCAGCTGTCCTCTATCTTTCCCCTACAGGGTGAGCAGGAGAACACGTTTTCTTTTTTCAGATAATGGGGCGTTCAGAAAAGCTTCAGGAAACGTTATACATGTTGGACCAGGGTAACAGGAAACATATCTGATGCCAGCAAATCCGGATTTACAGTTGTGTTCCTGTAGCATGTAACAGAATTTAAAGAATATTGGCTAGGAATGCTCACATATGTTGAACTCGGTATACATTTGTACATTCAATTCCTGTGGCAACAGTGTGAGGCAAATGTTTTTGATATTAGGGCAAATGAGGCTCAGTAGATGTTACAACCAAGGTCATGTTGTAAAAACGAACCCTCCCACTACCATCTAGCCTGCAGACTTAGTGATAACACTGTTACATGCCTCCATGGATATGTAGTTTTCTTTTGACACATTTATTCTTATCCTGTCATTGCCCTGTCTACCTCAGGCTCAAGGGTTCAGAGCCAAGTGATGGAACAAACACAAAACGGCCCGTTTTCCAGTGAGAATGTGTTATCAGAGAGACCAGGTGAGGGTACTCTTTGCTATTGAGTCTCTTAAGTTGGGTATTTGTTTTTATTGACATCAGCATACTAAGGTCTCATCCACTCAGTTCCTGAGTAGGCTGGCCTCCATTTCCACTAAAGACTTATTCTGGGACTGCCACACCTACAGATCAGACCTCATTTTCCAGGGCCTTTGCCAACACTAGCTTATAGAACAACTATTCAACTATTGTCACTTTCCTGGGTTTCAGCACATTAATAATAGCTAGTAATTAACAATTGCTGTGTGCAGCCTCTGCAAAAAAAGATGTACTTTATGTCTCCAAAGTCACGCAGTCGGTAAGAGGGGAAGCTGGAAGTGCAGCTTAGGAAATCTCTCTAGAACCTGGGCTCTTACCTGCTGCACTTATGCGTTTTGTAACATTTGAGTCAAGTCCACTCCTTGATCACTGCCCAAAAGGTAAGTTTCCCTTCCTTCCTCATCCACTGTACACTCGGCCTCCTAGCTTCTCTGCTTTCACTTCGGAGCCAGCTGCCCACTGCCACTCTCCTTGCCCTTTGTGCTGGGTTTACGCCTCACTCCGTGGGAAACAAAGCCCATAAGGTGTTCCTAGAATGTGTTTTCCTTAACGAAACCTGATTCTTCTCATTCCATATGCCCCACGTGGTCAGAAAATAGGGCATTCTCTTTTCTCTGAACAGCTATTCTGTATCCCCTACTTCCAGTAAACGTTACTACAATGAAACTTTTGGCATGGAGTCTGCCTCCTGCCCACTTTCATCTCTACAATATAACAATCTCCTGCTCACTCTTTCAGATTTATTGAAGACTTTTCACACCTGTCTTCTTTTTCTCTTATCACCCAAGTACTGACATGTCCTGATTGATTTCCTGTCCATGCTTACAACATATGGAATATATTCTTTAGGAGAGTTTTTCTCTCTTCCCATGGCAATATCTGATCTTTGTATCTTCCAGAAATGCTTCACTTCTGAAAATTTGAACTTCTTGGTAATTTGAACAACCAATATCTTGGGAATTTTTGGCTTGTCCTCTGCTGTATCCCCAGTACTTACAACATTATTTGGCATATAAGTGCTTAATACCTATTAGATGCATGTAACAACTTTAAATTTCTCAATCTCATAGTATATCTGGTTTTTGAAAACAGAGCCTGTGTTCCTTGATTCTTCCCAATTCTACCTATTCTAAAACCCAAAACTGGCATCTGAACCACTCTCTCTGAAATCTTTATTTCCTTTATACCTGTATACTTAAGCCACATCTGCCCAACAAATCCCACCCCAAATCAATATCAAAAATCTATTATATATTTGCTTCAATTGCTAAGTACAGATGATCAAAATCGTACACTTGCAGATTAGCTCAATTCATCTGAGTCATTTTTAAATCATTTTTATGATCAAGGTCAATTCCCTTTTCCTATTTTCTGTAGCCTATATATATGTATTTCCAACATTACCACTAGCAGACAGAGACCACAGAACGTTTTGTACGCTTTTGTCCTACCTTCCGGAGTGTTCTTAATTGCTTCTTTCCTAGCCTGCTGATGGGCACTTAAATTACTGAACTGGGTTCCTGGAACCCTTCCCTGATTTCTCAGCCTAGACTTGGTCATTTGTCTCCACTAACGAACTGTAAATCTGTATCACTGCACTTGCCAAATCTGTTCAAGCAAAAATTGCTAAAATGACCCACAATCTAGGGAAGAAACCAAAACAACTATATTGCCATGATGCATAATACAACTGTGCTAGGAGAGCACATGGGAAGGATTAACTAATGCCACAGAGGAAGTGGTATTTAATTAGAGTATTGAAGGGTAACTAAGCATTTGCCAGGAGAAATGGATATGGTGGGCATCTTAGATACAGATTAATGGAAAGACATTACGTTCATGAGTAACTCAGTATTGATGAAATATAGTATGGGAGATGGGGAGTGGCAAGAAATAAAGACTAGAAAAGTTGGTAAGTTGTTTGTCATGCTGAGTATTTTAGTCTTCCCGATGAATAGAAAGTGGAATATTTAAACAAGGGCTTCATGTGATCATATGTGTATTAGATAACGTAGGAATGATGATGGATTGCCATGAAGAGAACCTGGAGGACCTGCGATCAGGAGGGACTCATGAAACAATGCGAGCCAAACGTCACACTCACTCTGAACTCGGGCAGTGGAAATGGAGGGAATTTGAGAAATATTTTTCAGATATGGGCTGGGGAACTCAATAGACACGAAGGAAAAGAAAGTTCATGACCAGAGGGTTACGCTATTTGTATTAAAAATGTAGGAAAAGAAATAGCACTTTGGAGTATGGTTTTAGAGCACCAATTCCTTAAAGAACCATTGGAATATCCACTTAGGTTGTAAAAACATGTATGGAGCCCAGGAAAGAGGTGGGAGTGGAGGTAATATCCAGGGAACCTGTGGCCATACCATATAGAAAATAGTTTATTACACAATAGGACTGGGTAGAAATTTTTAACAACCTTCTATCCAAATAGACTGTGCTCATCGAGACTGGGATTGAGTCAAATTTTGTATCCTTCAAAGCCCAAAAGAGGAAAATGATACTTTCAACAGGAATGGATATTAAGAGCTTTTTTCCTTTCTTTGTTGTTTTATCTTTAAAGCATTTTTCTGTCTTTGCTTACACACTGTTCAGCACGGAGAGTAGTTTAGGAAGCTATTTCTTGGAAGGTGTATAATATAATGAAATTCCACCGCAGGGAAAAGCTTGTTCTGTGGAACTTAACAATATAAATCCAGACAAAGTTCCCTTCTAGAAGTGTCTCAAGGACAGAAACTTTTTTTTTTTTGTAATGTTAATGCTGTCTTGTTACTTCTTTATATTGTTCAGCTTTGAAGCTTAAACATTTGCTACTCAGTAAGGCTATAACATACAAATAGTCCTGTATATTGTATGATTTTCACCAAATGTACAAAAAAAGGCTTTGAAATCAATACTTATTCTTTAATTATATAAATTACTTATAGATACAATATCAGAAGAATTACACAATTCTACATTGACACACATACTCAGTGTAGATAGGCTAAATCTATATGTATTGATACTTATTAAAATTTTATTCCTTTAGCTATGGCACTTTTTTTTTTTTCTTTGTATTTCCTCTACCTGGCTTAGTAGAGTTTTCTTCTCCCTCCCTCCCCTTGTTCCATTAGAATCTCAGAGTTAAATAAGCAATTTTCTAAGATGTCCTTGTCAAGTAACATTATGGAAATTATTTGAATATCATTGCTAAGCCAGGTGAGCCATTTAAAAATGTAAATAATTTGCGATACCATGAATTTAGCTGATGAAGAGCAACTGAAATGCTGATTGATTTATTAGAATCTTTTCCTGATTAGTAATTGCTTCAAAATCTCTTTTCTATGGTTCAGCTTATCATTTTTGTGCTAGTTCTTAATCTATATCTGTATAACTATCAAGTCTAATAAGCATTTCACATCATTAGTTTCTCCATACTTTTCAAACCATTAAAGGGGGCCAGTAGCTATATATTTCTTACAGCTATTGACTATTCACAGTGCTTAGTTGATACTATTGATCTGATTTATAAAATACTTGAAAGTTTTGCATTGGTCCTCAGCACTATGTTTTTCCCAGAGTATCATATTTTAAAATATATATTATGGCACCAAAACAACATTCAGTTCCAGATTTTTAGATTTTTCACCCATTCTTTAAAATTAAAGGAAAATATGTAATCATGACCTTGAGGAGGAATAGGAACTTGAGCTTTATTTGAAATTCACAAATATGATTATAATTTCAAGAAGCACTGTCTTAAAGTTGTCTTATTGCTATAATGAGGCTGCTAGAAATTTTATTTCAGGTTAAATCTCAGGAAACCTATTTTATCATAGGAAATCAGTGCTAAAGTACTGCTTTGACTGGGTTCAAATTTATTCATGTAACCCTTGAGAAATGTCAATCAGTCAATCACAGAAGTTTCATTGCCTATTATATTTATTTTTAGTATAAATTTCAATTTAGTGTTCTTTGAGGCTAATACTCTATATATTGCTACTTTCATCATGTGTATATCTTCATTTATTTAACTATAGATACACCAGGAAGTTTGCCAAATCTTACATATCAGATTTTGGTTGTGTGGTATTAATAAAAGGATTTGGGTACAATACGTATTAACTCAAAGATATGTGATTATGGCTGAAAGTCAGCCATCTTTTACATATAAGAGGTAGTACTATGTGCTATGTAAGTCTGTTTTCCGTTTTGGAATTAATTTGACTATGAAGTTACTTTGACTGTTGTGATTATCACAACAACCATGATTTACTAATGCCTAATACTTACATAAAGTCTAATACTTGATGGATCCATGAAAATGTTAGGACACATCAGTCACCAAAATAAGAACAAAAGCATATCTCTTAAAACTGTTACTGGTAGCTCAAAATCTTAGGTACTGTTTTATTTCAAATAAAACACAAACCCCTTTGTGATAACAAAAACTCTTCATTTCTATTAATTTCTCATACTGTAGTACTTTTTTTAAAAAGACAGCATAATTATCTAAACAATTTATGTGCTGGTATCTGTTACTATTAAAGTACATAATTTGTAAATGGATGAAACTAACATGTTTCAAAAATCAGAGGAAATATACCAAAATCGCAAACAAAATAAGATTCCTCTTTGTGTATTGATCTAAATGTTAAGTTGCACCTAGAAGCATGTATACTTTATTTGTTAAATTCTAAACCTTTCCTGATGACCTTATGAAGTATAGGTTAGTTGCATTCCATTTGTATTTTGATCTGCAAGAATTTGTGAGGCCTAAAAGACCATTTGTTTGAAATAATGCAGTAAAAGAGCCTACCTAGAGTAAAATTTCATGGCACCTTTCCCCCCTAGATACTTGTATTAAATGAAGCTTTCTTTCTTTCAATTTATTAGACAAGATATAGTTCAAAAATGATTAAACATTAAATAAACACTTTCTTAATAAAAATTATTTAGACTCTTAATTTGTTTATATTGAAGTCTATAGAAACTGAAAAGGCTTCGTAGCCTCTGATTTACTACGTTTATTTAGTTCAATTGTTGTTTGTTTTCATCTAGAGAATGTTTATCATGAAAAATTCTTGGATTTAAAACTGAAGCTTAATATATAAGGAAAAACATTAAAAAGTCTAAGAGAGTTACCACTGATTTAAATCTGATTTTGAATAAATTAACCATTTAGGAGATAAATTTTCTCATGAACAGAATTACTATAATTATTTGATGCAATTGCAGAGAAACTAAAATATTCCTTCTTGGAAAAATAGGAAAGGCTGCACATTTCAAAAAATATTGATACCGAATAATGCTTTTAATGGTAAAGTAATTGACTATATGATCTCTAGGAAGAAAAAGAACTAAAAAGATTAAGTGGAAGAAGAAAATAACAGTATAGTGGGGAAAACACTGATCCAGATTAGAAGAGCTGAGTTCCTAAGATAAGGAACTCTGAGCATCAGTGCTTTTATCTTGAAAATCATGGTTGGCCTAAAAGATCTCTACAGGACTTTTAAGATCTAACTTCTATGATTTAAGATCCTAGGCTTAGAGTATGTTAAATATAAAATGATGATGGAGAGCTCCTTGGAATACTACTGCAGTTGCTTTAAAGAGCGCATTAGATGGGACTCAAATGGCAAGTCTGTCCAAAACGTACTGCAAATATCAGTTGTTGAGTGGTGTTTTGCCTATTCTGTTAATGTAGTCTTATAGTCAGACTTCCCCATTCACACCTGGGCTTAGGCTCACAACTATCAGATTGAGGCCATCATAAGTATGGGATGTCTAGTCTCACTTGTCTTCAGTGCCTCCTATCAGTCATTTTAATTTGCCTTGATGAACTGCTCCCCTTCTTAGCATATGTTACTGAAGCCCCTACCTAATAAACATGCACACACAAACATATGGCCTTAACACATACATGCACACATATGCTGTTTCACATAGTAAAATAATACCACTCCCCTCTCCCTATCCCAACTTTATAATAAAAATAGAAATTATCAGATAAAAACTCTCAACTTCTCTCTGCCAATATAACCAACACATAAGCTCTTTGCAGTCTCAGAAAACATGTTCATCCTATTCAAGGGTAATTTCTCTCCGTGGTCTTCCTGCCCTATGAAGAAGAGAAAATGCCCTATGAAGAACCACCGCTCCCCTCTATCTCTAAATTGTCCCTTTGGATTTCAAACTCTTCTTAAAAACAGAAGATGGGGAACAGTTCCAAACTCATTTTACAAGGCCAACATTACCCTGATACCAAAACTAGAAATGGACACTACAAAAAAAGGAAAAATTACAGACCAATATTCCTCATGAACATAAATGCAAAAATCCTCAACAGAATATTAGCAAACCAAATTCAACAATATATTAAAAGGATCATACACCATGATCAAGTGAGATTTATTTCAGGGATGCAAGCATGTTTCAACATCAACAAATCAATGTGTTACATCCATTAACAAAATGAAGGGTAAAAGTCATGATCTTGGGCCGGCTGAGTGGTGCAGTGGTTAAGCGCTGGCTTGGGAAGCCAGCGGCCCCGGTTCAGTCCCACATATGAGGGCCAGTGACACTGCCCTCAAAAAAAAAAAATAAAGTCATATGATCTTAAGAAATGTAGAAAAAGCATTTGACAAAATTCAACACCTAATCATGATTTAAAAAAATTGGGTATAGAGGGAATGTACCTCAACATATATGGCAAACCCACAGCTAACATCATGCTCAATGTTGAAAAGCTGAAAGCTTTTCCTTTAAGATGAGGAACAAGACAAGGATGCCCTGTTCTTCACAGTAATGGAAGTCTTAGCCAGACAAAGAGGCAAGAAAAAGAAATTAAAGGCATCCAAATCAGAAAGGAAGGAGTAAAACTGTTTTTCTATTTACACGTGACATGATATTATATATATAGAAAACCGTAAAGAATCTACCAAAAAAACTTAGAAAAGCAAATTCAGTGAAAAATACAAAATCAAAATATTAAAATCAGTTGCATTTTTGTATCCTAAAAACTAACCATCAGAAACAGGAATTAAGAAAATTTGACCCCACTTACAATTGTTTCCAAAGAATAAAGTACCTAGGAATAAGTTTAGCCAAGGAGGTGAAAGATTTGACACTGAAAACTATTATATAAGATACTGATGAAAGTAATTGAAGACACAAATAAATGTTAAGATATTTTGTACTCATAGGTTGGAATAAATTATTTTATTGAAATGTTTCTATTACCTAAATCAATCTATAGATTCAATACAATCCCTATCAAAATTCCAATAGCATTTTTTTCACAGAAAGAAAACAATCCTGCAATTTGTATGAAACCACAAAGGAACCTGCTAGCCCAAGCAATCTTTAGAAAGAAAAAACTGCAAGTATCACACTTCCTGATTTCAAACCATATTATAAATCTAGAGTAATAAAAACAGTGGTATTGGCATAAAAACTCACACATAGATCAGTGAAACAGAATGTAGAGCACAGAAACAAACCCACGCCTGTATAGTCAATTAATTTATGACAAAGGAGTCAAGAATATACAATGGGGAAAGATAGTCTTCAATAAATGGTGTTGGGAAAACATGCAAAAGAATAAAACGATCCTATCTTGCACTATACACAAAAATCAGCTCAGTGTATTAAAGACTTACATTTAAGACCTAAAACCATAAAACTAGAAGGGGGTGGCTCTTTGACATTGGTCTTGGCAATGGAAAACAAAAACAAACAGGACTACATCCTATTAAAAAGCTCTGCACAGCAAAGGAAAGCATCAACAAGAAGAACAGGGAACCTACAGAATTGGAGAACGAATTGGCAAATCTATCTGATAAGGAGTATAAACGTATAAAGAACTTATATAACTCAATAGTAAAAAAAAAAATTTATGGACGGGGACTGAATAGACATTTTTCAGAGGACGTATACAAAAGACCAACAGACACGTGAAAAGGTGCTCAATATCACTAATCATTAAGGAAATGGAAGTCAAAACCACAATGAAATATCACCTCACACTGGTTAGAATAACTATTATCAAAAAGAAAAGTGTTGACTTCTGGTAAAATGGTGCAATAGACAGACGCTGTGCTAACTACCTCCCAGGATCACACCAAAATTACAAACAAATTATACAGCATTCAAACCTGGAGGTCCCCAAAACACTAGATGAACAGAACCACTAAATGAAGAACTTAAAGAGGAGGTCGTGTCGGGTCTGGTAGGACGGGCGGAGACAAGAGAGGGCGAGCCCCGTGAGGGAAGCCCCAGCCATGGGGAGGCTTCTCCGGTTGGGGGAGAGACCCTCCGGCTGCACACCAAGCTCACCAGCCCAGAGCTCCTTTGCCAGGAAGAGGAGTTCTAATATAGCCGTCAGTAAATTAGTGAGGACCCTCTTTGCTCAGCTCGGTGAGGCTGAGAGCAGCTGGAGAATCAGTGGGGTCGGCGCCCGGGCTTGCTCGCCGGTGAGCACTTACCTGGTTACTGGTGGAGGGAGTGGCTGTGTGAACCAGACCCGGGAACCTGCGGGGACGGACTGAACTGAGCACCTTTAGTGCAAGGGCTGGAGGTTTTTGGACTGTTGTTCCCGTGGTGCGGAGCCTGCACGCGAGTGGTGTAGGGAGGACGCCATTTTGTCGGGCTTCGGCCCGCCCACGGAGGATCAGGTCTGAGATCTCATTGGTCTGATGGAATTGGTGCAGAAGTGCGTGTGTGCGTGCACGCACGCTTGCAGCCTTGGATCCCCACCCTCCACCCGGCTTGTGCTGCGTTGCCAGGGAAACTCCTGGTGGGCATGCTCTGGCTCCAACAGGCTGCTCACTGAGACGCGGGAGCGCGCAAGCCGCCTCGGGTCCCGCTCTCCGCACTGCGCTTGCAGAGTTGCCAGGCTGGTGATTGGTTGTCGGGCTGCTCAGCCTGATCTGCCAGCGGCTGATTGGGACAGGCTGAGACTGGGAGTTTTCCTGGGAGTGTTGGGCCGTGAGCTGTGTGCCTGCGTGATCCAGCCAGGGCTCTCCTGGTGATCTATCTAATACATCAAAGCAATCCCAGAGCGACAGCCAGAATGGGGAAACAAAGAAACATGTCACAAGTAAAAGATCAGAAGAAACCTCTAGAAATGGAACTAAATGAAACAGAGGGAGCCAACCTTTCAGAGACAGAGTTTAGTACACTGATGATAAGAATGTTTAAGGAACTTAGCGAGGACATAAAGAAGGATAGGGAAACCATAAAAAACAACCTGTTAGAACTAAAGAATACAATAACTGAAATGAAGAACACACTCGAAGGAATCGCCAGTAGAATAGATGAAGCAGAGGAGCGGATCAGCGATTTGGAAGATAAAATAGCAGAAATCACCCAGTTGGCACAGCAAAAAGACCAAAGAATAAAAAACAATGAAAATAGTTTAAGAGCCCTATGGGACAAGGTGAAACGCAACCATCTTCGACTCATAGGAATACCAGAAGGAGAAGAGAAGAAGCAAGGGGTCGAAAATGTATTTGAAAAAATAATGACTGAAAACTTCCCTACCCAGGTGAAGGAAATCAACATACATGCCCAGGAAGTGCAGAGGGTTCCAAACAAGCTGAACGCAAAGAGGTCCACACCAAGACACATCATAGTTAAAATGGCAAATGTTAAAGACAGAGACAGAATCCTAGAGGTTGCAAGAGAAAGACAGCAGGTTACATACAAAGGAACTCCTGTTAGACTAACAGCTGACTTGTCTACAGAAACTCTGCAGGCCAGAAGGGAGTGGCAGGAGATATTCAAAGTGACACAAAATAAAGGCCTACAACCAAGATTGCTCTACTTAGCAGGGCTATCACTTAAAATTAAAGGAGAAATAAAGAGCTTCTCAGAAAAGAATAAGCTTAAGGAATTCATTACCACCAAGCTAGCATTGCAAGAAATGTTAAAAGGGCTGTTTTAAACAAAAGAAAGGGGGTAAACAAGCTAACCCAGGAAGACCAGGAATACAAATAACAAAATGGCAATACATATGCACCTATCAATAATCATTTTAAATGTGAATGGGCTAAATGCTCCAATCAGAAGACAGACAGTGGCTGAGTTGATAAGAAAATAGGACACATGTATATGCTGTTTACAGATGGAATAAGATATTTCATGCAAATGGAAATGAGAAAAGAAAAAGCTGGAGTACTTATTTTGGACAAAATAGACTTTAAAATGACTGCAATAAAAGACAAAGAAGGGCACTATAACCCTAATAAACATCTATGCACCCAACATAGGAACTCCTAATTACATATAACAGATTTTGACAGACATAAAGACAGAGATCAACAGTAACTCTATCATAGTAGGGGACTTCAACACCATTGTCACCAATGGACAGACCCTTTAGACAGAAAATCAACACAGAAAGAGGGGCCTTAAATGATACTTTAGACCAGCTGGACTTTGTTGATATTTTTAGAGCATTTCACCCTGAAAAAACAGAATATACATTCTTCTCAAGTACACATGGGACATTTTCCAAGATAGACCATGTTAGGCCACAAAACAAGGCTCAGTAAATTTAAGAAGATTGAAGTCTTATCAAGCAGATATAAAGGAAAAACTTATGGTTGCTGGCTGGAATGGAGTGGGGAAGAGAGAGAGGGGGAAGGTTTTGGACAGTGTAGGTGGGACTACAGTGTTGTCTCAGGGATATGGGGGCAGTTCTGGGAAAGTAATTGATAATGTTGTGAAGAAACTATTATGTTGAGTGAAATAAGTCAGTCGGAGAAGGACAGGTACCATGTGATCTCACTTGTGTGTGGAGTCTAAAGAGCTGAGTGAACGATCAAAGTAAACAGACTCATAGATATAGAGGAAAAACTGAGGGTTGCTAGTGGGGAGTGGGGTGGGGATGTGGGGGAAGGGGAAGGGATTAGACAGCATAAATAGACAACTACAATATTGCCACAGGGATATGAAACACAGTTCGGGGAATATAATAATGTTGTAAAAATTTTGTGGCTTGTCAGATAGTCACATGTCTTGTTAGGGAGACCACTTCATGGATGGAGTAGAGGCTTGATCACTGCACTGTACACCTGAAGCTGATGTTGTATAGTATTGTATGCCAACTGTAACTGAATATGTGGATGGTCATGGGATGTGGAGTATACTATGGAGGGGAGTCAGGGGAGTTGTGATAGATATGTATGATATGGGGGAGGGAGTAGGGTGGCGAACTGGGGGACAGGGGTTGTCACTTTGGGGGGTAAAGAGTATAACTATTGCATTGTGTTGTACACCTGAAACTAATTAAAAAAAAAAGAATAGTGTTGATGAGAATGTGGAGGAAAGGGAAAACGAGCATTGTTGGTGGCAGTGTAAATTGGTGCAACGACTATGAAAAAAAAATATATGGAGGTTCCTCAAAAAAATAAAAAATAAAACTTTACAACCCAGTAATCCCACTACTGGATATACAAAGGAAATGAAAACAGGTTGTTGAAAAGATATTTGCACTCCCATGTTCACTGAAGCATTATTCACAACAGCCAAGATATGGAAATAACCATCATATCTGTCAACAGATAAATAAAACATGTTGAGATTATATATATATATATATATGTATATATATATATATAATGTATATATATATGCATATTATTTATGTAATATACATGTATATATGAAAGAATGAAATGGAATATTATTCAGCCATGAGAAAAAAGGAAATCCTGCCATCTGTGAGAACCTGAGTGGACCTTGAGGGCATTAACTAAGTGAAATAGGTCTAAGAAAGACAAATACTGCATAGTATCACTATATATAGAATCAAAAAGATTTAAATTCAGAAACAGTAAAAGTGGTTGTCAGGTTGTCAAGGGCTGGGGATGGGGAAAATAGAAAAGTCTAATGGGATACAAACTTTCAACTATAAGATGAATAAGGTCTGAGGACCCAATATGAAACATGGTGACATACTGATAATACTTGCATAATTAATTTTATTTTTTTTTTGCAAAAAAAAAAAAGACAAAAATGTGAAGTGATGGATCTGTTAACTAGATTTGGCAGATTCTGTCACAATGTATAAATATATATCAAATCATGACATACACTTCAAAATTTTGTCAATTATACCTCAATAAAGCTGAAATTAAAAAAATTAAAAACCTTCATTGAATTGAATTAGAGGGGGGAAATGAGCTTGTGACACCCCTCCCCACTCATAACTCAAGCTTATAATCAAAATAGAAACTCAATCTCTCCCTGCCAACATGTGTCCTTCTCTTCAGCCTTAGAGAATGAGCCTATTCAAAATTTCTCTTAATGCCCCTCTTCCTGCCCTTTCAGAAACTCCTCCATGAATTACTGTGTCTTCTCTATCTGTAAATTGTCTCAGGATCCTGTCTCAGCCTATAAACATATTCAAATTGCATAAAATAATCTCACACACAAACATACATGCCTCTTTGGTATATGCCCCTTTCTAACTATAATGAAATCTTACCTTCCCTTGACATTCACACTTTTTACAGGTGTAATCTACACTCCGTATTTCATGACTTATCACTTTTGTAGTCAACTGAAGCCTGACTTCTATCACCAACATCCCACAGAAACTTCTCTCACCAAATCATTGACGGTCATCATTAATGACGTAACTGCCAAATTTGCTAGGCAAGTAGTTTACAGATGTCACTGCATTTAATCCTCTAATATCCTATCAAGTGTATACTCTTATCCCAGTTTTGCAGTTGAAGAACTTCACTTCCTGGTAATTCCTCCAGCCTCAGAAGTTAGCCAGATGGGATCAGTTTGGATCACATGCCAAGGCTGAGATAATCACTATAGTATAGAATGTCTCTGACTGGATAAGTTGCCATCATGTGCCTTCCTCTGAACCAATCCCAGTAGCCAGGATGTTGATTCTTTGGCCAAGATTGAATCACTTGCTTCAGCTACTGAAGTTCTAAACACATACAAAATAAATAGAGAAATGGTACTTTCCCAAAGGACATTCTACCACCTTTACATCTGTTGTAATTTTTTTAATGCTATAATTGTTTTTTGCTATCAAAAAGCTGTTTTCTTCCCCCTTTTATAATAGATTTTCTACAAAAACAATCTTCCTTAATTCCAAAAATGTATGAAATTTGTACTGTGTCTTAAGCATTGCACTAGATTCTATGTATGACAAACAAGTCATACATAGCCTTTACTATAATAAGTCAGAAAAAGTTGAGAGCAATATGAGTTCACTGATACGTGGGATATAAAACTGAAAGCAACAAAGGAACAAGACAAACAAAGAAACAAAAACCTACAGACATAGACAATAGTTTAGTGGTTACCAGAGGGTACAGGGTAGGGGGCGGGTGTAGATGAGGGTAAAAGGGATCAAAATATGGTGATGGAAGGAGAACTGACTCTGGGTGGTGAATACACAGTGTGCTATATAGATGATGTATTACAGAATTGTACACCTGAAACCTATGTAACTCTACTAACCATTGTCACCCCAATAAACTTTAATTTTAAATAAAGAGCTTATAGTGATTTATATATATATAACTGTGGTCTTCAGTATTTTTTGTTCATGTACCTCTTGAAAGAATTTTGAAAATGTACCCCTTAATGTATCTTCAGTTGACACTAAAAATTTGTTACAAATTTGAATAATTACAAAGGATTTAATTTCCAAAAATTATGTTATTTTTATAATTAAACTGTATGTTGCTTTTAAATAAAACTAATGGAACTCAAAACCCATAATTATTTGATACCCACCATCTAATATCTAATATCTATTTGTAAAAGCTTTTCTTTGACATTCAAAATTTTACACATGTATTTCTACTGCTTCACTTTGAATTTTCATTCCTCTTTTTTCAAATATTTGTATACCACTGATTGCTTCAAATTAGTTTTTCCTTTGCCTTTGCACTTACAATCCCTCTCGTTCGTTACCTCTTTCTCAAGTTTCTTTTTTCACCTTTCTCTTCTTGCAGTGTCCCCCACCCTCCAAAGTGGCTTCTTTCCTTTAGAAAAATACTACTCAGTTTAATATATTTTTCTTTTCTTAATCCTAGATCTTTGACTCATTTTATGTGTCTCTCTCTTATGAGACACACATGTCAATGGGCATAGATAAAGAAGCATACTGGAAATCATAAGATACTATATAAATGCAAGTGGGAAGCCATAATTTTTAGAGGAGGCACTACTGTACCCATTTCCAAATGGCTACTCTCTATGATATGTATTAAAACTCACATGGGGTAGCTTCAGTTACATGTATAATATCCCTTTGGTTATACCTGTTTGGGAAGATTCCCTTGCCATTGTTCAATTCACACTCATTTTCTCCAGGCCAAACCACACTCTGCTGATTTTACTAAACTATTTGTTCATCATTATCTAGTTTTCAAACCTGAAGAAAATGAGCAGCGTGCCTAGGTGACATCATCTTAGAATTCTCACCTGCCTCCTTTCTTCTGATTCCACCCCAGAAAGGGTGAAATTTCTCTTTCTAAAAGTCACACCAAAATTCTTTCCTCAGTTTGAATGGCAGGGAACCTACCTTTTGGCATCCACATATTGAGTTAGTGAGAGAGAGCCTGCCACATCATGGCTTCCAGCAGCTTTCATCCCCTGTGAGGCAGGCCCCTCGTGGACCTCTCGCTGTTACAATGCACTCCCCCAGTTATCCCAATGATGGACTGCATGAGTTTTCTTCCCATCTCCATTTGCCGTCCTCCCTAGTAACCATGTTATAATACAATGCCAATGATATTCTGAAACATTAGCTGATATTTCCTCCTGGACTATCTTATTATATTTTTACTCTCTACTCTCCCACTTGGACAAATAATGCATCTTTTCCTCGAGAAGAATAGAAAACATTGTCAAATACTTGGCATTTCTTAAAACTGAGGTTCAAAGATAAAACAATAGATTTGGAAGAAATAGTTATTTGTCAAAGCCAGCTTTTTCTTGTCCCTGTGATTTTACCTTGGGAGAGAGAAATGATTAAAGGGAAAACAAAGAGATTAGAACCTTCGGAAGGGCTAAGGAGGAATTATATATTCTGCCCCCCAAAGTTCATGTAGTACTCAAACCTTAACAAATGTGTAGATCCAAGAGTAGAGAAGGCCTGTCCTCTATTCCCTAGGAAAGCCTGGGAACAGGGGCCAGTGAACTCTGACTGTCGCATGATCCAGTTGCATGTTTTTGTAAATACCTGTTCGGTTATAGCTGCTTTTATGTTAAAATGACTGAGTCGAATAGTTGCAACAGGGACTTTATGGCTTGCATAGCTTAAAATATTTCCTATCTAGCCCTTTACAGAAAACATTTGCCGACACTTGGCCTAGGGCACTGGTAAATTCCAGTACCCCAGGTAGTAATAGAATATTGTGTGGATAGAAGAAATGCCTAGTGTGCTTAGGTGGATGGGCTTAAAACAACCAGCATGGCATATAACAGTTAAATTACTTCCTGTAAACTCAAAATGGCAAAAAGCTGGAGAAAAGCCTACGTAGGTCCTAATGACTTTTTTGCAGTTCATGTGGCATGATAGCAGCAGAATGATGACTAAACAGAAATAACCAAGAATGCCATCAGGGCTTGAAATAGCCAGCACAGACAAGAACAAAGGAATGACCCATCAGAATCCTTCAGGATCTAATGGCCAAGGACCATCAAAGGATGACACATGTCAAAACACATGCCAATCTGGATGGAGAAGCTGTACCACAGACCTGGTGCCAATGAATAAACGCCCTTCAATGAACTGTGGGAACTAGAGAGTGGAGACCCTGTGCTCATCTCTTTGTTCATTCATCCATTCAACAAATACTTGTAAAGCACCTATTATCTGTCTAGAATTGGCCAACACAGAATTAAAACAATTGCTATTTCCCAAAATATCACCAAGCAAGCTGTCGTCAGCTCTATCACCAAATTTATTAGAACTTGCTGCAGTGAGAGAGAACACAACCTTGATGGAGTTTTAGGTATGAGGTCTGACAATTAGGTTTGTGAATTTGCAACAATGTTGCTAACCTTTTTTTTTTTTTTTTAACTGAGCCATCCTGCCACCTGTTGGCAGCTCAGCGGCAGCTCAGCTCGGGCTGGGCATCGAACTGCTGTTGCTCAAAGCTCAGCTCACACTCTTGAGCGAGCTCTTAACCAACCGAACCACTCGGCCGGCCCCGGTAAACTTTTTTTGATATCAGAGGAATTATTCATCATAAATTTGTGCCAACTGGACAAATAGTTAATCAAGTTTACTATTTGGAAGTGCTGAAAGGCTGTGTGAAAAAGTTAGATGAAAAGGACCTAAACTTTTCACCCACAATTCATGGCTCTTGCATCACGACAATGCACCAACTCACATGACACTGTCTGTGAGGAAGTTTTTAAATGAGTCAACAAATAACTGTATTGGAACACCCTCCCTATTCAACTGATCTGGCCCCCAATGACTTCTTTTTTTACCTGAAGACAAAGGAAATATTGAAAGGCAGACATTTTTATGACTTTCAAGACATCAGTAATATGATGACAGTTCTGATGACCAGAAAAAGAGTTCCAAAATTGCTTTGAAGGGTGGACTAGGCTGGCGTTGGTGCATAACTTCCCAAGGGGAGTACTTCAAAGGTGACCATAGTGATATTCAGCAATGAGGTATGTTGCACTTTTACAAGAATGAATTCAAGAACTTAATTGACAGACCTCATACATCTCAGAAAGGAGAACTTAAAAGAAATATGTTATAGGACTTTGGGGGTCTGAGCTCAAGTAGCTTAAGGTGGGCTTTTCAAAATGAATACCTGAATGGAACTGAACAGAGATTGTGATATAATCTTTCAGAAATGGCCAACACAGAGGAGTGAGCTTGGAAGTGAGTCTTGCTAAGTAAACTGGGGTTGGTAAGTGAACTGTTTGTTCAGGTGAGCTGGTCATTGTCTTTGATAAATTGTTCTGAGGGAATCTCCTGAAGTAAACAGTGGTATTATCTATTAGCTTATAGCTTTGCCTTTTCTGGGAATAGGTTTTCTGTAACAAACAACTAAGTTATGCTGATGTAGGTGGTCTACAGTTGTCTAGGTCAGCTTTCCAGAGGTGGTCTTAATGGTCAATAAAGTCTCATGAAGCTTTCATTCTAGTGGGGAAAGACAGACAATATATATATATATATATATATATATATATATATATATATATATATATATATATTCTCCAAACAAATTTTTATATATGCAGATCACTGAGCGAGGCAGCTGAAACCATGGCACACTGGAGAGAAGAGGAAACTGGGGCACAGATTGGTGAAAGAATTTCGCTAGCATACAACATTAGGGCTGTAATAAGAGTGAGGTTTCTTGACACCTAGCTTCAATCTGCTGAACAAAGAAGACTCTTTCATGCCATGCATGGAATGTGCTATCTCACTCTGAGAGCTGCTTATTATGACTTTTACATTGTCTGGGATATCTCAGATTCTCAGGTATGGACTTTTTATTTAAAATGTTTATAGCTTACACTCATGTAGTTTATTGCAATGTGTAATGAATTTCTACATTCACTTGGGCCTTACAAAAAACACTCTGAGGCAGTCTAGAGGAAGGGAATGATGACAAAGATGATGACGATAGTAGCTAACTTTAATGGACCACTAACTATGGGTCCTTGTCAGTTCTAGTAATTTATATATGTTATCATTTCAGTCTCAAAAAATCCCCTATGATTATTACATTCCTGCTTAACTGGTTAGGAAATTAAGAGAGAAGTAATTCATCCCAGATGTGTTAGCTGCATGAAATTGAGTATGGAATTAAACCCAGAAGGTTTGATCTGAAACCTGCACATTCATCACTCCACTGTAAGTCTCTATAGTGTCTCTACTTTACAGGTATGGAAACAAAGGTTCCACCACTGCTGTGCAATGGTGAAGCTATAAATAGAACCCTTCATTTAATAATTTTTCCACCTCCTAAAATATCATTTTTTAAAAATAAAAACATAGCACTTTTTTGGCTAAGTTCAAAATGGAAGCCCTAGGAACCTGCTTTGTTTAACTTAGGGACTAGGATAAAATTGGGCTTAGAATGAAGGTAATTTTTCACTATTAAAGACAGTATAAGATGTTCCTGACTTCACTTTCCAGCCTCTTTCATCTTTCTACAGCCTTTGGTAATGTTTCCCTGCTCATGGAAACCACTGTATTATATGAGCTTGCCTGGAAATCCACTGAAGATGGATCAATATCCATGCAGTCTTGCAAGATATTTAAAAGCTCCCTTGTCACAGGCTGAAAACGAATGATAATGTTTCTCCTTCAAGACTGCCTGCTCTATAACTCTTAAAATCCTTATTTTTTGCAGTTTCTGTTGTCCTAACTTGTAAACAGCTTGAATCTAGAAATTTAAGCAAAAAACGCTGTGATTGGATCTATTTAATGGATTCATCTGGGCATTAGCTACAGTTGGAAATCAACAGCTTCTCAGTGAACAACCATATTTTTTAGGATTATCTAGTCTATTCTCTTGAATATTCTGTTGCTCACCATGCCCTGTGAGCACATATAGGCATGTCTCATTTTATTGTGCTTCACAGATGTTGTGTTTTTTTAGCAAATTGGTTTGGTTCCCACATGGGCTAGTGATGCTGAGCCCTCACAGCTAAGATTGTGAACAACAGCTCGACTTGGAGCTGGGCTGCTGTGAGTGGCTAGCAATGGCGTAGGCTGTGGCACCTGCTGCAGTGGGCTGCCATGAGCTACCATGAGTGGCTGGCAGCCAGCGTGAGCAGCTGGCGAGAGTGGCCGTCCAATGCTGGTGACCGGCTGCCTCAGCCGGGAAGAGCACAATGACCATAATATCAACATGGGCCCGTGAAGCGACGTCCTCCACAACTAGACTGAAGAATGAAAGGATAGCAACTTGTCTGTTCCTCTTCCCCGATTCACTAACACTGTTCCCCTCCCCCAATTCCCCAATAAAATCTTTAAAAAAAAAAAAAAAAAAGGAAACAATCCTACTTACAATTGCATAAATAAAATAAAAAGAAAAGTACTTAGGAATAAATTTAACCAAGGAAGTAAAAGGCCTGTGTTCAGAAAATTATGACATTGAAAAGAGAAAATAAAGAACACAAATAAACGGAAAGATATACCAGGTTCATGGATAGGAAGAATTAATATAGTTAAAATGTCCATACTACCCAAAGCAATCTATAGATTCAGTGCAATCTCTATCAAAATACCAATGGCATTTTTTCACAAAACTAAAACAAATAATCTTAACATTTATATAGAACTATAAAGACCACAAATAGCCACAGCAATCAAAGAAAGAAGAGGAAAATGGAGGTATGATGCTACCTGATATCAAACCATACTGCCAGGACATAGTAATCAAAACAACATGGTATTTGCATAAAAACAGACAATACAAGAGCCCAGAAATAAATCCATCCATATATGGTCATTTAATCTATGACAAAGGAAGCAAGAATTTACACTGGGTAGAGACATTACTGGGAAAACTGGAGAGATGTATGCAAAAAAGTAAAGTTGGACCACTTTCTTACACGATGTACAAGAATAAACTCAAAATGGATGAAAGACCCAAAACCATAAAACTCCTAGAAGAAAATATAGGAGGTAAACTCTCAGACATTATCCTTAATAATACTTTTACTGATATACCTCCTTGGGTAAGGGAAACAAATAGAAAGAATAAGCAAATGGGACTATATCAACCTAAAAGTTTTTTTTCACAGTAAAGGAAACCATCAATAAAACAAAAAGACATCCTACTCAATGGGAGAAAATATTTGCCAATGATACATTTGATAATGGATGAATATCCAGAATTTATAAAAATCTCATACAACTCAACACACACACACACACACACACACACACACACACACACACACAGACAACAATCCAATTAAAGATGGGTGGAGGACCTGAACAGACATTTCTCCAAAGAGGACATACAGATGGCCAATAGACATATGAAAAGATGCTCAGTGTCACTAAGCACCAGAGAAATGCAAATAAGAACCACAATGAGACACCACCTCACTCCTGTCAGAATGGCTATCATCAATAAATCAACAAACAGCAAGTGTTGAAGTGAATGTTGAGAAAAGGGAAATCTTGTGCACTGTCAGTGAGATGGCAAATTAGTGCAGCTACTGGAGGTTCCTCAAAAAATTAAAAATAGAACTACCTTATGACCCAGCAATTCCCCTCCTGGGTATTTATCTGAAGAAATATAAACACTAATTCAAAAAAATATATGCTCCCCATGTTTATTGCAGCACTATTCACAATAGCCAAGATATGAAAATAACTGAAATGTCCATCAATAGACAACCGGATAAAGAAAGTGTGGTACATATATACAACGGAATATTACTCTGCCATAAATAAGGATGAAGTCTTACCATTTCCAGCAACATGGATAGACCTAGAAGATAAGCTAAGTGGAATAAGACAGACTAAGAAAGACAAATGCCATATGATCTCATTCGTATGATGTCTGACAATTAAGTTCGCGAACTCATCCTAGAAAAATTGCTATATATCTCATTGCTGAATATCACTACAGTTCACCTCCGAAGTACTTCCCTTGGTACAAAAGCCAGGCCTCTTCCACCCTTCAAAGCAATTTTGAACTCTTTCTCTGGAATGGCCATCAGAGTTGTATTACCCCTAGGGTCCTGAATGTCATCAAAATGGTATTACTCTTAGGGTCCTGAATGTCATCAAAATGTCTTCCTTTCAATATTTCCTTTATCTTTGCATAAAGAAAGAAGACACTGGGGGTCAGATCAGGTGAGTTGGGAGGGTGTTCCAATACAGTTATTTGTTTACCGACTAAAAATTCCCTCATGGACAGTGCTGTATGAGCTAGTACATTGTCATGATGCAAAAGCCATAAATCGTTGACAAAAAATCAGGTTGTTTTCATCTAACTTTTTCATGCAGCCTTTACAGCAATTCCAAATAGTAATACTTGGTTAACTGTCCAGTTGGTACATTTTCATAATGAAAAATTCCTCTGATATAAAAAAAGGTTAGCAAAATCGATTTGACTCTTGATTTGGACTGGCAGAACTTTTTTGGTCATGGAGAATTGGCTGACTTCCATTGTGCACTTTGATGCTTTGTTTCAGGGTTGTATTAGTACCCTGTGTTTCATCACCAGTGATAACACGACCCGAAACATCATCTTGCCTCTCCAAAAAGTCTTGGCAAACTTCTCCCCTTTTTTACTTTTGTTCATCAGTGAGCTCCTTCGGGACCATTTTTGCACACACCTTTCTCATGCCAAGATCTTCAGTTAAGATTTTCCTAACTGTTTCTCTATCAGTGTTTACGTGGTCTGCTATGTTTCTCACAGTCAGCTGATGATTTTGACACACAATTCGCTGAATCTTTGCAATGTTTTCTGATGAGACAAATAAAGCTGGCAGGATGGGACAGGCAAAGAGTTAACAGGAGCAAGTTCAAACATTAACCATTTGGCTCTGACTCCCCTAGCTGGCACCTAAAAGCTAACAAGTACCTTACATCCATCATAGGTGAGAACAGAACAGTTCCCAATCACAACAGCAACTCCCTGCAAGCTGACATCCATTATAGATGGAAACAGGACAGTTATCAGGAGAAGACAGTTGTAATGGCAGCCCCCTAGGAACTGACAAGCACCCTACGTCCTGCTTAGAAAAATATAAAACCCCAGCACTCCATCTCATCAGTGCAGCTGTTCCCCATAGGACTCTGCCCTGGCCAAACTCCTGCCACTGTCTCCACAGCGCTCCCTTTCAGATTGCCCCGACAAAACTTCTGCTAGTTCCAAACAGAACTCTCTCTCCCTTTTTAACTTTCAATAAATCTTTCCCCTGAATATTTTTTAGAGTCTTGTAAATTCTTTTACATTCTGCAAACGACCAGGGGTCAATTCTACACCAAGACATTTTCATCAGTTCTGCTTGTCGCTGGCTACCCTGACCTCTCTTCATCAGTGACACATTCTCTCCCCTCAGAGAAACATTTAATCCATTTGTACACTGCCATTTTCTTCAAGGCATTATCCCCATAAACTTAGACTAACATGTTCCTGATTTCACTTCCAGTCTTGCCAAGTTGAACAAGAAATTTAATGTTTGTTCATTGCTCTAACTCAAGCTCAGACATCCTCGCGATGTCACACAAAAACACACAACAACAATAATAAACACCACTCAGCAAGCCACCGCCACACGTGGACACGAACACAGCTGTGAGGCACTGATATACCAAGGTTATGAAACCTTACCGAACTGTTTGTACAGTGCTGCCAGTGTAAGCACACGGTGGAAAGTTCGCAAGCTTAAATGTCTGACCCCATATGTGGAATCTAAAGAACAAACTACACGAATAAATAGAACAGAAATAGACTCATAGATACAGAGAACAAACTGATGGTTGATAGATGGGAGGCAGGTTGGGGGACTGGGTGAGAAAAGAGGAGATTAGGAAGTACAAATTGGTAGACACAAAATAGTCGCAGGGATGTAAAATACAGTGTGGGGAATATAGTCAATAATGTTGTAAAAACTATGTAATGTGTCAGATGTGTACTAGACTTATCAAGGGGATCACTTCATAGATTATATAAAGGCCTAACCACTGTGTTATACACCCAAAACTAATATAAAATAATACTGAATGTCAACTATAATTAAATAGATATGTTCACAGGATGTAAACTACAGCTTAGGGAATACAGTCAGTGGTGTTGTAATGTCAGATGAGTAGTAGACTTGTTGGGGTTATCACTTTGTGACGTGTGTAAATGTCTAATTATTATGTTGTTTTGTACACTGAAACTAATAAAGAAAAATAAAAATAAGTAAAAATCCACCTAAATAATGTTCACACACAGAAAAAAAGATGATGACTTCCTTTATTGTGATCTTCACTTTGTTATGCTGATCTGGCACCAAATCCACAATATCTCTGAGTTCTGCCTGTATAGTTAAATGCATCACTCTGAACAACTAAATGGAATGAATACAAAGTAGGTAGAATAATTTCTGTATATAATTCCAGTCCCTTCATGTTCTTTCTCTGCTGAGTGCTGCTTACAGGTGGAAGTGCTACATTTGCCCATTTTCATCTTCAAAGATTTTTTTCCAGACAGTTGGTGATTAATCTTTATAACCCCCTTTAGAGCTGTTTGCATTATCTCTCTTTTATGGGAGAAGAAATCGAGGTAGAAAAGTCAGGAAGTTAAGACATTTGCCAAAAGCTAAGAGGGTGTTTTAATGGAAGCTGAGATGAAGATGAGGCCAGATCTTTACCTCAAATTCTGTGCTCACAGTTCTGCTCCATGAAAAATACATGCCATTTAAATATTTACATTTTGCTAACAGTAGCAGAAATAATGCCAACAAATGTTAATTAAGCAGCCACAAGATGATTAAACCACTGGTACTCCTCCCCAGTGAGAGAAAATCCATTAACATTTTCTTATTGACTCTCAGAAGCCTCACTGTGATCTGTCTCCATGAGCTGAAACAAAACAAAATTTCTGATCAAAGGAATTTGTCCCAGGGGGGCTCAACTGAGTCAGGAGATACTCTTCACAAGGAAAGTAGGGAGTGGATGTTTATTAAATGGCAGCTAGAAATGGCAGCATGACTCTCAGAAAGGGATTTGTTGTCAAAATCAATAACCCTCTGGGGGTCAGTTGCCAACTGGGGCCACCTCTTATCTGCATCTACTGTTTATGGAACAAAGGGCCATCTCTGCTTTCTGCTGCAATAGATGAGGTCTCTACAGCTCCAAGCAGTCTTGCATTTCTTGCCTGTCGTCACAAGATGCCAGATGAGCTTTGTGTGTTTGCTGGGGGATTGGGGCACATGATGGTAAGGTCAGCTTTATCTTCCTCCCCTCAACGAGCAAATTCTTTTTCTGCAAAGCTGGGAATGGCTTCATTGCCTCCGCACTGAGACCGCCTGGGCACACTCAGATTCCTGTCCAGAGATGGTTTCTCCAGACCTTTTCTTTGTATTCCCACAGGTTAATACTGGCATCTTCGCTTTTCTGCTCCCTCCTGCCCTCCCTGGCAAAGGAGCTACAGTACCTCTTCATGTGTCCTTCGTGACAACTTATGAACCTGGCTGGGTGAGGACCCTCTTTCCCCCAACCCTCCGTGCGCCCTCTCTCTTTTTATTCACTAGGGTCTCTTCTTTATGGTCTTGCACCCTCCTGAGAATTCAAGTATGTGCTTGGTAGGTGGGTGGCCCCCAGTTTTCAGGTTAGAAGTTGACTCACAGGCTGGCTTTCTAACAACGCCTGAAGCCGCAGATCTGTCATTAAAGGCAGGGTTTTGTTTGTTTGTTTTGTTTTGTTTTTAACAAAGAATTTCAGTTACAAGCAAGAATCTATAGGAAGAAGAATCTCAAAAAAATAAAAACCACCTTGTTCATTGAGCCTGAAAACATTCTCTTGGATGTTAGGGCTAAGAAAGCACTAGAAGAATTCAGGAGGTAATGGAGGAGACAATAGGTAGTCAGTGCTCATGATAAAGACGGTAAGTGCCTGACAGATGTATCTATAAGAGGCATCCAAATCAGAGTGTTGGGTTCAGGAAGCCTGCCTGGAGGAAGCGATGCTTGTCGATGTAAGAAATGTCCAAACCTATAGGGAACTTGAATGAGTATATTTGAGCCAAACTGATGACAATTGGTAGGAAGCAAAATCTCAACGGATTAAGAAAATGTTCTGGAGAATGGCAGTTTGCAGTTTATTTTATACATTAGAATCAAAGGAGGAGACTTAAGGAGGGTTATATGAAATTCACTGGTGGTAGATTAAGCGGGTGGGAGAAAGTAAAGCAGGGAAATCTCTGGGATTGGATAAAAGGTAGAAAGGAGAGACACATACTTTTTTTACATTGGTGGGTACATGATAGTTAATAATTAACATTTACAGCACATAGAGATGGTATGTGGGGAACGATTTCATAATAATGAATTCTGTCCTTGCTCTGGTGTGGTGGGTGTGCCCTGAGGGATCTGGAAAAATGGATGACTCTGACATTTCAAGGGTATGTTATCTTAGATGCAAAAAGACAATAGACAGGCTCCCTAAGGTAAAGATTGACCTTTGTCAAAGAAGCTACATGCCAAGGATGTGACTACTGGCCATGATTCCCTTTAAGGAATTTTTTATGTTCAGACCATCCTATATGGTTACTTTTGGTCTCTGAGTTTGTAGGGCCTGCCAAGCTGGCCTCCCCTGAGCTTGTCAAGTTTAGTGTGTGGCCCCTTTTTTGTCCACATGCTCAAGTTGAGTTTTAAGGATAAATGATGACTGTCTAGATAAGATTGTACTTAGGAGGTAATTACATATATCAGGTGAGACAGTAAATACAGGTGGACAGCTTACAGCCATTAAGTAGAAATAATATACAGGACTCTGGTGCCTTGGAAAGGAAGTGGGGTTGGTAGTGAAAGAGATGGAAATATTAGGAGCAGCTGTCAGATTTCTCCTGTGATTGTGTCGATGGATGAAGGTGCCAGTCATTGAGATAGATTGGGCTTGTTGAGGAGGAAATGAGTTTTTAGACATGTTGCCTTTGAGGTGCTTGTACATTGTCCAAGCAAAGAGGACATCCTACTTGCCTGCATGTGTCACAGAGCCCTTTGCCGATTCAAAGCAATGCACAAACTGCCAAGGCCTTAGCACAAACAGGGAGTCTCAGTATCTTCTGAGAAGCAAGTTCCTTTTGGGTGTGTACATTTTTAGAAATAGAAGTTCCCTTAGAGAATAACACATAGCCATTTTGCAGATTTGTCTAACCTTAGCAGCAACTTTTGGGCACCATAGGACAATGACTGCTGTAGGAAGGATGAAAAAGGCCAAACGAGTATTCCTGTGGTCCCTAACACAGAAGGCTAGGGATGATGAGGTCCTTCTCTGCACTAAATCTGAGCCCAATTTATTCATATACTGTATTTTGCCGTGTATAATGTGTTCCCGTTTCGGGACAAAAAAATCTTTTGTTTTAATTTTTAAATTCACATTTGTTACATTTAGGTACTTTTTTTTATTCTAAAGGAATTTTAGCATTTATTTTTTAATATACATGGTACAAGAAATTTTATGTAACAAATAATTTCAAAACACAAGAACAGCTACAAGGTACAAGAAATTTTATGTACCGGTAACAAATTTACAATATTTATGCATCATAGAAGGCCAAGAATTCTTTGTTGGTGCAAGTTCCTTGGTAGTTAATTCCAGGATATGATTTTGCATACAGACATCGTTATTGATTTCTAGAGTTACACTTTTCACTCATAAGCATAAATAAAAGAATTAAAAACATTTATATAGATACAAAATTAGTACTACCCATGTAGAATGCTCATCCTTATTTTTCCTTCACAAATTTGGGCAAAAAAGTGTGCATTCTACACGGCAAAATATGGTATTAATAAGAATCTTAAAAGCGTATACTTACTGAACCATGTCATGAATAGATAACTTTATCTGGGAAAAGAGACCATTCTTCCCCTCAGTGCTGTGAGTCAGAAATCCTCAGTAGCCTAGCATCTTCTTTATCCTCATGGACAAGGTCAGGGAGAAATGGAATCAGAATCTGAATAACTAGGACAATCTCCCTTGACATTTCCCCTTACACTCAACTCTATCAAATAGAGCAATTCAGTCTTTATGGAGGATCTCTTCTGCGCCAGGCACTCTGTTAAGTATTATGACTCAGACATAGGAAGGGAAATTACCAAGTATGGTCTCAACCTTCAGGTAGCTTATGGCCTAGAAGAAGAAATCCATCTTTAAAGGAAACATTATGACATAAATTCTTGACTTGTTCTACTGACAGTTTTATCTCTCAGGAGGTTAAGAAAGCAATGAGAGGAACCAATGCTTTGGGATTACCTGTGAGAAACATACAGAAGAGTCATTAAAGTCACATGTTACTTTCCTCTCAAAGAAAATTATCTTTAGCAGAAAATTTTATGTTAGACATAAGGCCTGAGAGAGGGAAAAGTTCAAGAGTTCTAGTGTGAGGGCCTTCCTCCCAGATTACTCTCAGAACTTACAGGTACAACCTTCAAATGCTACTTAGTGATTTGGAGGATATGAGAAGTCCTGGAGAGATACCCTCAAATTGAAGACATTAGTCTTGATTTCTCAAACAAAAAAAAAACTTGAGGAGAAGAAGCATAAGTTTTTCAAACAAGCAGATGAATTGCCGGCTGGATTTACTTTTTAAAAAATATTTACAGAAGTCAGCGGCCCTGGTTTGGTCCCACATATGAGGGCCAGTGACACTGCCCTCAAAAAAAAAATAAATAAATTTACAAATATTTAGAAAAGGAAGCACCATTAACACGAATTAACCTTATTAATTAGAGTAAATCATGCCAAACTCAGCCCACTTCCCTTTGTGGTATAGCCACTACACTGACGTATCATGAAAACACAGTAAACATTTTGTATCCAATTTATGTGGGAATGCCACATGTGGTTTTAGAGCCGCAATTGGAAAGATATTGCAAGAACATTAAACATTCTCAGAACATAGCCTTTTAGAGCCCTTCCTTTAGATGTAATTAAATTCCCATGTATTTGCAGTGTCCTATTGCCCAATCAACCAAGAGCCATCGTGCAGCCCAGGAGGCTATTAGAGAGAGCCCAGCGGTTACATTTTAGTTATTTATTCACTTTATCTCATGCTATACTCTCTCTCAACTTTTCAACCTTTCCATTAATCTATTAGCCTGTCTTCAGAATGTTTGCTTTAAGTTGCCTTTCTCAGACCCAGGGACTTGATTAAGGAAAATATCTATGCAATTCATCAAAGCCAGAGGAAAAGCAGTCTTTCAAGTTTCAAGTATAATTTCACCTTTTGCTTTGCCTCCATATTTATTAACTGGGTCAAGTAGTGGACATGGGCCCCTGAAGGCACCTGTTTGACCTTGATTTGGGCCTGGTTGCCTTGAGAAAACCACCCGGATTCTAAGTATAGATTACTTTTGATTTTGGTGACACCAGATCAATGGCCTTCCATTTTTTTCTGCCGTGACTCATATTACAGATAGCCTTTATATATGCTCCACACTCATGGGTATACCCAGGTCCTAGGGTATAGCAAAGACCAGGTGGGGTGCAGTTTAGAAGCAAATTCTGGCAGCCTAGTTCTTAGCCTGCTTTTTCCTTTTTCACTCGAGAGAACATATTGAGCTGTGAGTGAAATTTGTATTACAGTGATATAATCTTGATTATGGTCTAATACAATTGTCTCTATACCTTGGTACTATTAAAGGTGACAAATTACTTACAACATCTCATAACTGACTGTACCACACAAATGGATTGTAACTCCAGTACTAGAACTGGACTAGGTATACTGATGCAGCCAACTACTTAAAACTTCAGCATAAATTGCTTATTCTGCTGGGGGAGAATATAGTTCCTGAGGACACTTTTGCTTCTAATAAGTGAGTATGTTTCCAGCAGACTGGTGACAAGGTAAGTCTTTGTCCTCTGTGTTTCAATGAATTGTTTTTGATTTGAAACAACAAAAACCCTTTATTGATGGATTTTCTCTATTTTAACTACCCAATCCCTTTGCTCTCTCATTTCCCTATCGAAATCTGCACTCATCAAAAAGTCTGACATATTCATCAACACCATAGTATAAACTAAGTGGACTTTGTTTCACCAGGAAAGGCATACTGTTTGCATTTTTTGCATTACTTCAATTGTAGAGTTAAAAGTATTTTCACAGGTTGTATAATAATTTCAGTACCGGCCCCCAAATCAAACAGTCTGAGGCTTCAGTCTGAAGGTAAGATGAGGTATCCCTTTTTGAAATCATAGAAAATAAGAGCTGCCAAGGAAGGTAAAACCAATTCACAGCCTGGTCGTGGGTGCTTTCTGTTTTGCTGGCCTGGATCAGTTATTCTTTTCCACACCTGGAACAATCTCTCAATAACAGGTCCATTTCACTGAAATCAGAAAATTGCCCCTTTTTATAGGAATAACAGTCTGGTTCAGCTCATTTTCACAGACTATCTCTTTCAGACAAGAAAAATTAGATAATAAAGCCAAAAGAAAGAAAGAAAGAAAGAAAGAAAGAAAGAAAGAAAGAGAGAGAGAGAGAGAGAGAGAGAGAGAGAGAGAGAGAGAGAGAGAAAGAGAGAGAGAAAGAGAAAGAAAGAAAGAAAGAAAGAAAGAAAGAAAGAAAGAAAGAAAGAAAGAAAGAAAGAAAGAAAGAAAGAGAAAGAAAGCCAAGGTTTTATATAAATGATAACCCATATATAGACATAGGATCCCTCCTCAGTAATTTTTTTATAATTCTATCTACACTCTTCCTGAGTTACTTAAGTACATGTGGTAAGCAACTAATCAGGGTTTTGTTTTTTAATTAAAAATGAGGGCTTGATACTGGGGAAAATCTCCTATTGATTAATCTAAGCACTTAGGTACTTAAATTCAGTTTAAAACAAACCTATACTCTGATTAGTATTTGCTACATTTCAGTTTCTTTAATTTGAAAAGTCAAATTAGGGTTAATAACCACAATTTAAAATAAAAGAGTCTAAGAAACATCACAGACATTTGTGAAGAAGATAAACACGACATGAAATTTAGGGGAGTAAGTATCAAAGTTTCCTCTCTGGTGTCACACCCTCTCAAATCTGCGTCACTTTTGAGGAGTCAAGTTTACATAAATAATGGGACTGTTTTACTGGCGGCGTTTTTAATGTGTGCTTTGCTACTCTCTCTTTGATGTACGTATGGACACCTTCTCTGTGCTTCAGCATTGCAATTGTGGAGAACCCAAGGAGGCCTGGTGTCTGTTCTCATGGTGCCAGGACAAGCTTCCAAAAACACAAACTCATTCATTACCTCTGTCTTGCTGCTCTAGCTGCTCTATAACAAACACCGCAGACTGTGGGGCTGAAACAACGGACATTTACTTCTCATAGTTCTGGAGGCTGGAAGGCTGGGATAGCTTGGTTTGAGATTTGGTGAGAGCCCACTTCCTGTTTTGCAGATGCTATCTTATTGCTGTGTCTTCACATGTCAGAGAGAGGAAGGTCTGGTGTCTCTTCCTCTTCTTATAAAAATAAGAATCCCATTATAGGGACTCCATCCTCATGCCCTCATTCAAACCTGATCACCTCCCAAAGGCTCCTCCTCCTAACACCATCACTCTGGGGCGTACAGCTTCAACATGTGAATTCGATGGGCGGGTCACACACATTCAGTCCATCTCCCACCTTGAATTAGGAAACTTTTCACACACTGCTTCCTGACTCCCTACTGCCTCCCAACCCCTCTGTCATTCCTCACCTTACAAGATGCCCCTCCCTCATCTAATCCAAAGCACCTGCTGTGTGTTTTTTGATGACTTTATACATTAAGTTCCATCGACATGGAACCCCTTCCTTAACTTGCCTACCTGAATAATTCTTACTCTTTTGAAATAGCAAAGATAGCCTCTCTCCTCTGCCCCCTTTTACCCATTGACTTTTCCTCTCACTGTCAGCTACAGCATTTATTCTCAGGAATAAATTCTGTTGGGTGTTATTGTCTCAGGAAAAGCAGAAAACAAATGACAAGAAAGTCCATCCTTGCTTTCAGATTTTTAAAAGCCTGAGTTTGGCCCTCAGGGGAAGAGAGGGCATAGATTTGAGAAAATCATAAAGTATAAAAGCAGTTTTTCCCCCAGCACCAGAAATGAATTCTCTCCTATGTGGGGAGGAAGGAGTTGGAGTAGAAATGAGAAATGAGTAAGCAGCACGGAAGGGTCCTGGAAGAGAAGATGGACAGGAGAGGCAACTTTCTCAGAGAGGTGTGTGATTGATAGCACAAGAGGCTGCATTCTTGAGGGGAATAGCCCAGATAGGGAGTGGCATGTGGTCCACCTCAGCAGACGGGTCTAAAGCTCTCCGCTGGAGCCCCGAGTCCAGGAGACTATGGCATCTCAGAATGATCTCATGAAGGAAAGTGCCACAGGATTTTAGTGCCTTGGTTTCCCAGAATGCAGCAACAGCAGCCGGAGGGATTTGCCACCTTGGGAGTGGCCTTTTACTGGGTGTGAGGGATGACCTGGGTGTGACTTGCATGGACCATCCCTTTGGAGCAGGTAGGAGGATGGCTGTCACGGTAGATGCCAGCCACCCTTCCTCTCCACACACATAACACCTTGGTACTACAAACATCCCAGAAGATGACTGCAACCCCAAACTGACTGAGATGAATATTCTACCATCTGGCAGAATGGGTACATAAGACAGAAATTTAGTTGAATTAAAGAAAAAAAAAGTTATGCATTGCACATCAGAATTCGTAGACAGATTCCAACCCATACAAATCTTTAAGAAAGATCTTTGACATCATCTTATAAATCTTCTGATAACCCTCCTTGGGAAAGTGAAGGGCTCTTTCTTTTTAAAAAAGAAGAAAAAATTCCTTCTTCATAAGGTTATTGTAAGGATTAATGATAACCTGTTTGTAAAACACACAGCACAGCACCTGACTTGCTTACAGCCCTCAATAATCAGTGGACTGTACTGACTCAACTTCGTTTTCACTGTGCCTGTGCAATGGGGACAGTCACATATGCTTGCTGAATTGAACTATGTTCTATGATGTAGTTAATAGAAAAGGTTGATTCATATAAAATACGCATATTTATGATTTGATTATGTACCTTTCCCTATATTTATAGAGTGGCATGTAACCTATAAATACAGTTATACTACAGAACAGAGGAAGAGATCTATTTTATTAACCATCTAATAGAAAGTTGCTTGGCAAAGAAATCAGATGCTCTTATCTGAATATGATGAGATCAATTAGCTCCTATCTTTTGGACCAGTGCAAATTTGGGCTCTGATTCCATCTTACAGAATACATGGATCAAAACACTGTCAACATTCTTTATCTTTATGACATTTGGCTAAATTTGCAAATAATACTTATACCACTGAGAAATGCAGGGCTGCATTGCAGTGGGAGATGTCAATGGCTGTTATAAATGACAGGAAGCAAAGTTTTCTCTCCCCAGAAGAAAAAAAAAGGTTTCACAGGAGGAAGGAAAAGGAAAACACCTCCCTGATGATACCAGCCAACCTTCTGGCTCCAATCGCTGCTCACCCCACGTTCTGGGTGCACTGGGACATCAGACTACAGCACAGGACACTGGACTCCTTGGAGAGTCTGTAGCTGTGACTGCTTGGTATGATTAAGGAAAGTGACATCAGCATCACTACTCAGATACCTGGTAAGTGTCTATCTGCATGAGGTAGAAAATTAATTGGAGAACAGACCCACCATGAAGGTGTGAGGCAACCAAGAAGGTGACTTGATATATGTTGCACTTGGCTAGAAAAAAAGAAATTCTGTAAATTAATTGCCAGATAAGAATGGAATGAAATGTTCTGTCTGATTCAGCTGTCATTCTCTTTCCTTTCTCTCCACCCCTTCCCCTCTCCTCCTCTTTCTCATCAACCAGCACCCTCCACACCCCTATGAGATACCCATTAGTTGAACAGCCTTGGGTCAGCCACAGGTTAGGGAGTTTTTGTCCAATGACGACATAAAAACCCAAAACCTTCAATAAGTCCTAGAAGGGAGAAAGGGAAAAGGCATGTTTTTGTCAGAGGTCCCACATCTAGAGAAATGGAAATTGAAGGACTCTTGAAGAGGCTTTAGTGCTAAGAAAGGATTATGATTATGTAGAGTGGTAAAGTGTCCCCCCCCCCCCCCCCCCCCCCGCTGAGGTCAGAATTGTGATTAGTAGACAAACTAGAGTTGAATGGAGAGGAAAGTATTGGGGGAAAATATCTCAAGTTTACTGAGACACAGGGAGCAGAGATATGTAGGTTCATGTCAATTATTCTACTGTATTTTTTTTTTGAGAAGTTTAATGTTGTAAAGACATTAAACCAGGGTTTCTCATCCCTGACATTGTTGACATTTAGAGATCAATAATGTCCTGTGTATTATAGGATGATTGGCAGCATCCCTGGTCTATTACCTGCCAGATACATGTAGCACTCTCCCAAGTTGTGACAACCCAGAACACCTCCAGGTATTGCCAACTATTCCCTGGGGGTGAAGTCACCCCAGATTGAGAACCACTGCAGGAGAGGGTCTACTATCTGCACATTCACTTATGTTTTTAGCCCTGTCATTTCTGGAATCTAAGGTAGAGCAGAAAACTTCTTGATACTGAATTGATCCTTATTCTACAGTTGTTCCAAATGTTAGAGTAGAATGCATGAAATTTTATACCACCTGTTGAGAAATTATTACTAAGTTTCTCTGGGTATAATAAGCACACTGATAGCGTTCACTTGGGGATGCGTTTCTATGTAAAACAGTTCTATAAAAAATGTAAGGGAAAAAAAAACTGTGGAGATGCCTGAGAGGTGAATGTTAAAAGGGGAAAAAAGATGGAAATAAGGGCCATTTTACTTCTTTTGTCAAAAATTACAGATAAGCGATATTAAAATCCATAAAGATTAAAAGTACTACAAAATACTGAAAAGACAATAAAATCACAACTCAATAGCAAAAACCAAATAATGCAATTAAAAAATAGGCAAAGGAACTAAATAGCTATTTTTCTGAAGAAGACATTCAAATGGCCAGCAGGTTTATGAAAAAGTGTTCAAAATCATTCATCATTTAGGAAATGCAAATCAAAACCACAATATATTACCTCACACCTGTTAGAATAGCTATTATGAAAAAGACATGAGATAACAAATGTAAACGAGGATACAGAGAAAGGAAACCCTTGTAAATTGTTGACAGGATTGTAAATTAGTACAGCCTCTTTGGAAAACAGTATGGAAACTCCTCAAAAAAATTAAAAATAAAACTACTGCATGATCTAGCAATTTCACTTCTGAGTAATTATCTGAAGAAAATGGAAATACTAATTCAAAAATATATTTGCGGGCCGGCCGAGTGGCGCATTGGTTAAGCGCTGGTTTTGGGATGCCAGCGGCCCTGGTTCGGATCCCACATGAGGGCCAGTGACACTGCCCTCTACAGCTAACAACAGCTCCACCTGGAGCTGGGCTGTGCGAGCCCCGGTGATGGTGTGAGCTGCAGCCCCTGCTGCAGTGGGCTGCCATAGGCTACAGTGAGTGGCCCGCAGCCAGCGTGAGCGGCTGGCAGCCAAGAGTGAGCTGCCAATAGCCGCGGTGAGCGACATCCAGAGGCCAGCGACCGATCTGCCTCATCCGGGAAGAGCGCAATGACGATACCAACAGTGAGGCAACATCCTCCGCAACTAAACTGAAGAACAAAAAGACAGCAACTTGTCTGTTCCCCTTCCCCGATTCCCCAATAAAATCTTTAAAAAAAAAAACAAACATATATATATATATATTTGCACCCCCATGTTCATTGCAGCATTTTTTACCATAGCTAAGGCATGGAAACAATCTAAGTCTTCACTGACAAATAAATGGATAAAAATGTGGCGCGTGCACACACACACACACACACACACACACACACACACACACACTGTATTGGAATACCCTCCCTACTCACCTGATCTTGCCCCCAATGACTTCTTTCTTTACCCGAAGATAAAGGAAATATTGAAAGGAAGACATTTTGATGACATTCAGGACACCAAGGGTATCCTGATAACAGCTCTAATGCCCATTCCAAAAAAAGAGTTCCAAAATTGCTTTGAAGGGTGGACTAGGCACAGGCATTGGTGCATAGCTTCCCAAGGGGATTACTTTAAAGGTGACTGTAGTGATATTCAACAATGAGGTATGTAGCACTTTTTCTAGGATGAGTTTGTGAACTTAATTGTCAGACCTCATGTATAAGTCAAGTAATTCATTAAGGTGTGTGCCTTAAACTTATACAGTGCTGTATGTTAATCATATTTCAATAAAATTGAAAGAAAAAATAAAATTTAAATAAAAATCTAAAAATACCATAAAATTCACCTTCAAGATAAATAATATTAGTGTCCCCATGGCAGAGGAAAAATAAGAATGAAGATAATGAATTGAATCGAGGCTGCAGAAATACATAACCACAGTCCTTTGTCTTTAATTTCTTCATCTACTGACCCCAAACCAGAACTCTGCTTCCCACTCAAGGAATTCCAAATTGCACATTAGCTGCTACCCATTTTAGAATCCAAACACACAGGGGAAGAACCTTTGAACTTGTTTTGAAAATTTAATAAACAGTTTGAAAAAACCTGAGATAAAGTGATGAATACAGTTGGAGAGTGACACATAAGCATTCAGCTGCAAATAAATCCTCTGATGGACTCTACAAGAACAAAGTGCAGATGTTGGGTTTAAAAATCAGAGGAGTGGGGTTAAAACATCCAACACATGAAATGATGGATAAAGCAGCTGACAGCTCTTAACTAAATGGTGTTCATCTTTATAATTCCCGAATTGGAGAGGTTAAACAAAGTTTGGACATTATATTTCATTTTGCCCTTTCCACCTTGGCACTTAACAATAGTCATGATGCTTTTCTGTTTTTCCCAGGGCACTTGACCTCAAATCATACACAACTGGCTGAGAGATTAGATAAGTATTGTCTGGAGAACAATGAGAGTTGGTGATACACTGGAATGGCTTACAAAGAAGACACAAAGAATGGTTATCAGGACGGAGATGCTGGTCCTATGTACTCCATCAGGGCATGAGCCTGAGCCTACCATTACCATCCAATCCTTTTTACAACTGACCTTGAATAGAAGGTCAAAGTGATATTGACCAAATTTGCAAATAGCACAAAGCTTGCAGGTAGACGAGATAAAGATGATGACATATTACCAAACCAGCAGGATATAGATAATTCAGGGCATGGGTTGAACAAAAGTGAGATGAGGTTTAATATAAAGACATGCAAAATAATATATGCAGCTGAGAGAAAATAACTCTCAGCACAGATTCAAATTGTGGGGGTATTACTCAGGAAACTGTCATGCTGAATGAGATTTGGGGAGTGTGGTAGATGACAAATTGAATAGGAGTTTACAGCGCAATGCCAGGACACAGAAGGGCAATGCTGTTTGAAGCTGTGAAGACAATATAAAGCTAGCTTAGAAAACACAAGATGGGATAGCGTACTGCTTGACACCATGTCGGTAAAATCTCACCCTGAACTCCCTGGTGCCCTGACTTTAACAAAGACGGCAATAAGAGGGGAGATCTAGCAAAGATAGTCATTTGAATGCCACTCAAACCAGTGTTTTTCTAGGAAAAGTACAATTCTATTCTTATTCCAGACAACCACACATTTATAAAAAAGTTTTCTCACAGGCAAGGTCCTCCTGCTATTATATTTCCTCATTGATTCTCAAGTATAGAAAAAGCTATTTAGAACAAAAGAATGAAAGAAACAGCCAAATAAATTATTTTAGGAACAGAAAAATTAGGGTTTTTTTTATATGTTCAGCAATATTTGAGTATAAACTCCTGTCTGTAAAATCTGCAACTGTAGTAGGAAAAGAGATGAAAAAATTATCTTACAATGATAAATTAGTCCTTATATTCAACTAATATTATTAAACTAATATTAGAACAATGAAGGTTCACAGGAAGAGATCTGTGAGTCAATTAGGGAAATTTTCCAAGATCTCTACTCCATTCATAGGAAGGTTGGTAATAATGGGAGGGGGGATGTGATTGAATGGGGAGAAACTGGAACCTGTGAATCTGGTAAGAGAGAAATTGGCACTTGAGCTAGCTAATGGGGTTGCAGAAACAGAAAGGAACAGAAGGGTAGGAGAGTTTGTGTAAGGAAAAATCAGTAATACTTTGGAAGATAAAAGCTTTGCAATCAGACACAATGGATTTTAATCTAGACAAGTACTTAGAAGATACATACATGCAGTGTATTTAATGTCTCTGAGACTAAGATTTTTTTAATCAATTCAATTATAAAATCCACTTTGCAAGATTATTACAATTAGAAATAACATATATGTGAAGTACTTAGATGTTAAAAAGCCTGTATATAGTAGATCCATGATAAATGTTTACAATTTTAGTGACTAGTTGTTGAAACCATAGGAAAAAAAAAAAAGAAATAAAAGACAATGAGGACAATGAGATTTTATTCTTGAGTGGATTTTGGTACTATTTTTAGAAACAGAGCAGACAGGAGGAGACTTCATAAGTTTGGCAAGGTGCTAGAACTGAGTTTCACCCATGTTGAGTTTGAAGAGATGATAAAACACCCAGGCTTTTAATTTTGCCAAAATTTGCCTCTTGAGGTGTTTGATGCATTATTAACATGGTGAAAATAGAGTCACTAATATAGTATAATTGTATAAAAAATCCAAACCCAGTTTTCAACACTTAAAGAAATATCGATATGTCAGCATTTCTGTGGAACACATTTTGAACAATTTGGCCTATGTCAAACTGAAAAAGAATTCAGGGCTAAAACTTCTCAGCACATGTATTTAAAAAAAAAAAAAAAAACTAAGTAACTAGATAAAGTTGTAGTAATTACTTGCATTAGTTTCTAATTCACATTTAATTTCACTCAAATAATGGTAATGTTTTTATGAAAATCAACAGTTTGTGTAGTGGGAAAGTAAATAAATAAGCACAACAATAAATTAACAACCATCCAAATAGAGGATGTAACGAGCATGTCTACCTTGGGTCTGGGGCATCTTGCACTAAGATTTATTTGTCTTTACCTTTTGTCTACAGAATGCTATCACTTGTCATTACATGGCCTGTGGCCACAGGAACAAAATATGCATATCTGGTTAAAACAGTCACTGTTTGATGCTTCTTTGCACACTCATTCATTCTGTTTTGTCTTCTTTCAAAAGGTGTTTTTATTTCTGTTATTCAAACAATAGTCACTTCTTCAACTTAAAATGATATATTAAAATTTAAACCTAATTAGCATCATGATGGCTGAAGTGTACCTAACTTTACTGACAACTTTCTAATAAAGGAGAGAAAGGTTAATACTAATGGTTACAATCATCTTTCCAATCACCCAAATTTATTTTCACACTTTAATATTCTAGAGCAGAGGTCAGCAAACTTTTTCTGTAAAGGAACAGATAGTAAATATTCTAGGTTTTGTGGGCCAAGAGCCAAAATCTAGGGTATTATGCAGTTATTTATTTAAAAGAGAAAATAAATTTGACAAAGTTTTAGAATAATAATTGAATATTATTATGAATCAATACAATAATTATTGAATACTTTTTTTGGTACTATAGATCTATTCATGAGCAGCCTGGAATTGTTTGGGGGATAACATGTTGCTTACTTGGGATTCAGAGTTAGGGTTCCCTGTCATCCTGGTAGAAATGTGTCCTCATTTTTCTACCAAGCCTTTTCTTGCTTCTCTACAGCATAGCAGTCTTTTTCCCAAGGAACACTGAAATGTGTTGCCAGCACCTCTCTTTGGCCCTTAGGTCGGGCCTCAGGTAGTCCCTAGGTATTGTTCGCACAGTGCTAGACCATTTTCAACATGGGGAGGCAGGTTTAGAGCACAGGCCCTGGGGTAAAACTCCCTGAGTGTAAATTCCAATTGAAAAAAAGCCCAATTGAAACCCACTAGTTGTGTGATCTTTGATTACTTACTTCAGATTGTTCATTTATAAAATAAATAATAGTACTTAACTTCGCAGGGTTGTTATAAAAATTAAATAATAAACGCAAAGAGAACAATGTATGACATATTATAAAGTACTTGCTACAAACATTATCATTCTTTTGATTTAAAAAAAACATTTAAATATGTAAAAATCACCCTTAGTTCATGGTTGTGCAGAAAGAGGCAATTGGCTGGATTTGGATTGTGGGTCATATTTTGCTAAAACTTTTTTTCTTTCCCTAAGTGATCAAAATTTAAGAGGCAGAATGCACTGTAAGCTGATGTCAAAATCATGTCACTCATTGTAAAGCTAAAGAAACTGAGGCCCAATAGTAAATGGGCCTGCCCTCACAATCTAGCTCATTAGTGACAGGTCCCATATTAGAACCTACATCTCTGGGACTTCCTACAATTGCAAGTCAAAAAGTGCAGCCTGAGTTGGATGTTGAGGATAGAAAGGCAGAAGTTTACTAGAGTTAGAATTGGTGAGTTCAGACATTTAAGTCTTGCTTACTTCCAAAAAGGAGATCCAATATGCTGGCTTCCTGCCTTAGTAATAGCAGTTGTGAGGACTTAACAATTACTCCTTCAGTCTGTAAGAATCCAGGTAGAAGGTGGGATTTCCAGTATATAACCCTCCCTGTTATAGGATCCAAACTTCCATAGGATCTGTATTAGTGAGCTCAGGTTGCCATAAAATGGTACCACAGACCAGATGGTTTAAACAACAGAAATTTATTCCCTCATGGTTCTGGAGGCTGGCAGTCTGAGATAAAGGCCTCTCCCCTGGGCTTGTAGATGGCTGTCTTCTTCCTGTGTTTTCACATGGTCTTCCCTCTGTAAGTGTCTGTGTCCTCATCTCCTCTTCTTATGAGAACACCAGACATATTGGATTAAGGCCCAGACTTGCGACCTCATGAAATGAGGTTAATAACAAAATTACCTCTTTAAAGACCTTCAAATAGGGTCACATTCTGAGATATTGGTAGTTAGGATTTCAGAATGAATTTTAGGGGGACACATTTAACCCATAACAGGAACTCAACTCTGATACTTTAGAAAGGTATCTTTTTCATGCCTGTATAATTCTGTAACACTCACACCAAGCACAGGATGGTAGATAGAAAAGAAATGGATGTAAGTAACTTTATATAATCTTCTCCCTTTCAGTGTTGGAAGTATGATGAACTATCATGACCAAGTCTTCCAAATACTCCATAGGTCTTCATTTTCTCATCCATAAAACAAATCCCTGACCTGACTTACAGAGACTGAGCAGCAGTGAATAAATGTTTGCCAAGTACCTTGAGGTCCTAGAGGAAAGTAATTCCATCTGCCCAAAGCATTCAGGTTATATATTACAGTTTCAGAATTATATTTTTAACCAAGTAATATTTCACAGTGATAACATAATCACCTAATGAAGTTCCCTTGAATGTTAATTATAGAGAAGTATTGAAATGCACCAACATGATTTATTTAGTCTGAAATAGCCTTTACTTTTTCATATAATCTAATTTAGAGAACATTGTGCCTACAGCACTCCATTCAAAGTCACTGTGTCCCTTCACAAAATACTATATTGCTAGAAATATATTTAATTTGTTGCAGGGTGTACAGGTTTTTTACTTTATAATAGAACTTTTTGGGCATTTCTGACTGGAATATAGGTAGAGGTGACTGTTTCTAGGGAGGGCATTAAAAAGGCAAAATTTGTCTACATTGCTCTGCACTTCTCCTTTAATAAGAATCCCTTATTTTGGGTTACGCATATTTATCTTCACTTGAAATAAAAAGGATAGATATCTTATTGATGAGGAAACTGATATTTAGAGGTTTTTAGTAATATGCCCGAGGTCACAGAGTTTATAAATGGTGGAGTTTAGACTAACATCAAATTTTATTTATGCATTAAATAAATAGACTAACATCAAATTTAATACTTGCATTATATTACTTTTTCTTTCAGAATCCCTTTCAACATAAGAACCTAGTAGCCTGAACTATAAAGAGATTTGTGTAACATACTTTGTATATGTTAGTCTACTTTTGTCTGTAATATAAAATTAACTCAAATTGATTTAGTAGAAATGAATGAAATAGAGAACAGAAAACAATAAAAAAGATTAACCAAACTAAGAGTTGATTCTTTTAAAAGATAAATAAAATTAATAAAGCTAGCAAGAAAACTTCTAATCAACAAAAACTTCTAATAAGTGAAAAAGGAGACATTATAACGGATACCATAGAAACACAAAGGATCACAGAAGCTACTATGAACAACTATATACCAAAAAATTGGACAACCTATAAGAAATGTAAAAATTGTTAGAAAAATACAACCTACCAAGACTGAAACAGGAAGGAATAGAAAGTCTGAATAGACCAATTACTAGTAAGAAGATTGAATCAGTAGTCAAAAATCTACCAATGAAGAAAAAGCCCAGGAACAACTCATTTTACCAACACTTAAAGAAGAATTAATAATAATTCTTCTTAAACTCTTATCAAAAATTGAAGATAAAGAGACTCTCCCAAACTCATTATATCAGGACATAATTACGCTCATACCAAAGACAGAAAAGGACACTATAAGAAAAGAAAACTAAGGCCAATATCCCTGGTAAATGTAAATGCAAAAATTCTCTGTAAAATACTAGTAAACTGAATTCAGCAGCACATTCAAAGGATCATTCACTATGATAAGTGGGATTTATCCTAGGGATGCAGAGATGGTTCAAAATATGCAAATCAATCATTGTGATATATCATATTAATAGAATGAAAGAAAAAATTATATGATCATCTCAATAGATGCAGAAAAAGCATTTGACAAAATTTGATATCCATTCATGATAAAAACTCTTAAATTAGGTACAGAAGGAATATACTTCAACATAATAAAGTGCATATAGGATAAGCCCTCTGCTAACATCATACTCAATGGTGAAAGGTTGAAAGATTTTCCTCTAACATCAGGAACAAGACAAGGATGCCCATTCTCACCCCTTTTATACAACACACTGGAAGTCCTAGCCAGAGCATTCAGGCAAGAAAAATAAATGAAATGAAAGGCATTGGAATCGGAAAGGAAGAAGTTAAATTGTCGCTATTTGCATAGGATATGATTTTATATGTAAAAAGTCCTAAGGATGCCACCAGAAAACTGTTAGATTTCACGAACAAATTTAGTAAAGTTGCAGAGTACAAAATTAACATAAAGAGTCGGTGGTGTTTCTATATACCAACAATTAATTATCTGAAAAAGAAATAAAGAAAATGATTCCATTTACAATAACATTAAAAGCAATAAAATATTTAGGAACAAATTTAACCAAGGAGATGAAAGATCTCTACTCTGAAAAATACAACATATTGATGAATGAAATCTAGAAGTCACAAATGTCAAGGTATCTGGTATTCATTACCATAGATGAATAGAACAGAATAAAGAGCCCAGAAATAAACCCAAGCATGTATGGTCAACTAATATTTGACAAAGGAGTCAAGAATACTCAATGGAGAAAAAACAGTCTCTTCAATAAATGGTGCTGAGAAAATTGGATATCCACAGGAAAAAGAATGAAACTAGGCTCCTATCTTATTGCACTGACAAAAATTAACTCAAAAATGGATTAAAGACTTAACTATCAGACTTTAAACCATAAAACTCCTAGAAGAAACAAGCTCCTTTTCATGTGTCTTGGCAATAACTTTTTGGCAATGACACCTAAAGCAAAAGCAACAAAATAAAAAATAAATAAGTGGACTACACAAACTAAAAAGAACATCAACAAAATGAAAAGGCAGAGGGCCGGACGAGTGGCACGGTGGTTAAGAGCTGACTTAGGATGCCAGCAGTTCCGGTTCGGATCCCACATATGAGGGCCAGTGACACTGCCCTCAAAAAAAAACAAAAACAAAACAAAACAAAACAAAACAAAAGAAAAGGCAAACTATGAAATGGGAAAAAAATATTTATAAGTCAAACCTCTGATAAGGGGTTAATATTCAAAATATATAGGAAGGTCATCCAACTCAATAGCAACCCCTCCTTCCCAAATAATTCAATTAAAAATGGGCAAAGGACATGAATAGACCTTTTTCCAAAGAAGATATTCAAATGGCCAATAGGTACATACATGAAAAGGTGCTCAACATTACTAGCAGGGTAATAATGCAAATCAAAACTACCATGAGATATCACCTCACACCTGTTAAAATGGCGATTATATAGGCAAGAGATCACAAATGCTGAAGAGGTTGTGGAGAAAGGGAACCTTTGTAAATTGTGGGAATGTAGATTATTAGAGCCTCTATTAAAACAGCATGGACGTTCCTCAAAATTTAAAAATAGAACTACCGTATGCTCCAGCAATTCCACTTGTGAATATTTATCTAAAGAAAATGAAATCAGTATTTCGAACAGAGATCTGCACCCTCATGTTCATTGCATCATTATTTATAATAGCCAAGACATGGAAACAACCTAAGTGTCCATCAACAAACGAATGGATAAAGAAAATGTGGGGTGTGTGTGTGTGTGTGTGTGTGTGTGTGTGTGTGTAGTGGAAAAATGGAATTTTAGTCAGCCATAAAAAGAGGAAATCCTGTCATTTGAGAAACATGGACGGACTTTGAGAGTATTATTCTAAGTGACGTAAGTCAGTCAGAGAAAAACAAATACTGTATGATATCATTAATATTTGGAATCTTAAAAAAAAAAACTCAAAGGAATAGAGATCAGATTTGTGGATATCAGAAGCATGGAGTGGGGGAGGGGTGGGGAATTAAATGAAGGGGGCTGAAATGTACAAAATCCCATTTATAAGATAAATATGGGGAATGTAATGTAAAACATGATGACTGTAATTAACACTACTGTATGGCATACGTGAAAGTGTTAAGAGAGAAACCCTTTATCACAAGGAAAATCTCTTTTTCTTTTTTATGTTGTATTTATTGGGTTGTCAGAAAAGTCATGACACATTTTTTCTATGTTTTTCATTGCAAAAATGTGTCATGACTTTTCCGACAACCCAATATATAAGATGATGGATTTTAAGTAAACTTATAATCATTTCACAATATATGTAGGTTAAGTCATTCATTATGCTGTATATATTAAACCTATACAATGCTGTATGTTAACTATATCTCAATAAAACTAGGAAAATTAAACTAAAGGGAAAAACGTTTTGCATTCAGGATCTTTCAACTAAAAAGAGGAAGAGACAAAGCTATACTCAACTTTTCTATATTTTTTCTATCATGTGATAATGCCTTTCTTAGAGGAAGAAATTGTCCTCCTCTGGGCTATCTTGATTGAAAGGTATGGAGTGGAGCAAATGTCACAGAAACCTGAAATCAGAGGAAGCTATAACTGAACAGAGATTCATATAATCTTGTGGTTCTATACTCTTCTCTTGGGAGCCCTGGGCTGCCTTTTGGTACCCTCAGGGGCCAATAGGAGAGGAGGAGGAGATACAGAACTTTAAGCATTTCCATCCATCAGGAAAGATTCACTTTCATCTATCTCTTTTACACATTGCACTTTCACAAAATATTATTTTAGACACAGTTTTCTGCAGCTTAAAAACCACTGGCAAAACAAACAGCAAAAGAAAACCAGAATGAAAAAACTCCTGTTCTATTCCAAACCTCAGACAAGGTAAATAATTTTCCCCCAATCGCACAGCTCATAGAAGTAGAGAACCAGCAAGGCCATAACCCAGCTCCCCCAAGTCCCATCCCAGGGCTCTTTCTACCACCATGATAAATGCTACCTTCCTGAAGAAAAAGTCATTTAAAAGCCCATTACAGAAATGACAAACTGGGAGCCAGAAACAAAATCTTAAGAAAAAAAGTAGGCCAAGTGCTGTATTGAGGGCGGAGAAGGCCATTTTAGCCTACTCAGGCACTGATTCAATTTTTCATTTTGGCATGATTTGAGCTTTCTTCTTTCTAGTGTCCAGGTACAACTCTTTTTCAAGAAACTCACTATGGACAATTATCTACTTGGGGAAATAAATGAGACTCTTTTTTTTATGGTGTTCCTTTCCCTGCTATGCAGAAAGATAAATCAGAATTTGTCCCCAAAACAATTTATCAAAGACATGAAAAAATATACTTTAATATTCACACACAGCCGTGAGTAAATGAAAAATAAAACATATACATGTAAGCATGAAAAACATAAATGATAAATATGTTAATAACAATATACTATAATAAAACACTTATTTTACCAGAATACTCAGGTAACAGAAATGGCATATAAAGTAATTTCTAGCCAACTTAACCAAAAAGTGATTGTTTTAGCCCTCAAAAAGTGTCTTTTATGTAATCTTACTCACTCTGAAAAAATAGCCCTAATATTTTTAATGTAGATTATTTGATACTTTAGAATATTGCAATGTTTTTGGATCATTATTCTGAATATGAATTCTCATTGAGTTCTGTAAAGTGAATTAAAGGACGTTTACTCTCAAAGGTTTGTTTATTTTATTTTAAAAATACCTAAAATTTCTCTTTAAAAATTCCAATTACTTCCATGCCTTACCATAATAGAATAAAAAGTATTTGAAATGTCTGCCCACTGTAAACTAGACAATTGGACCAATATGTATTGAACAGTGGCTTTCAGACATTCGGTTATTTGCAGAGCAGGGCTGTGACTCTTAAGAAAAGAAAAACAGATAAGGTTATCCTGCAGTTGTCCTGGATTTCTGCCTAGAGATCCATTCCACATGGTAGCAAAAGGAAGGTGAACCCACACAGAGCACAGAGATGCCACTGACTAGTGGAGTCAGATCAGAGTCCAGGGAGGCTGGGCAGTTAGGGTGTGGTCACAGCACTGGAGAGGAGACAGTGAGCTAGAGAAAGCTTTCCAGAAATCTGCACAGGAATCCACAGCATATTTGCCTGATGACTAAACTGTGTGTGCACATCACAAAACTCTACTAGAACAAGCAAAGGACTACAGGCATGATAAGACAAATAATTTTCAGACCTCAAACAGGGCTGGAAAGGGTGTCTGCCTGCTCTGACTAATTTAGTAGACAGATCTCTTTGGACACCTGATGCATTTAGCAGTAAATAGTAAGGAATACAATTTAGGGCATTAGAAATGTACAAAATTGTTGGAAAAGTTGGAGAAGTTTGAGTGAAAGATGAATGATTAACTTAACTAATGAATTCAAGGATGCACCACCATAGCTGCAATCCAGGAGTCAGGAAGATGCTTCTGTCTCCCATTTCCTAGCCCCCAACCACTGCCACAACTGTTACTTGACCAAAGTAAAACCAATAATGGACACCAGGAAGCAGAGTCCAGCCACCACAACTGCCACTGTCTCCTTGACAATTTTTGCCAGCACGAGTTAGCAGGAATTGCTTTCTATTTCTCTTCCACTGTCCAAATTTCATGAGAGTGCATCTAATTGACAGAAATTAATTTGCATTTATAGCTCTAGCTACAGGGATGTCTGAAGAATGAAGATTATAGTTTTTCCATCACCCAAGGGAAAGCTCATAAGAAGGAAAACGGGAAAGAATAGAAATGGATGCCAAGTACCTATTTGGAATTGGCAACATAGCTTTTTTAATCTTAGAATTTGGTCTCATTAGAGTTTTATCTCATGAGAAAATGAGACAATTTAACTGCAATAAAACATACCATAAAGAAGTATGGTGTTAGAAACTGATGATTCATACAGGGAACTAGCAAGTAAGCTCCTTGAAGGTAGGATTAACATTTATTTTTATATTTTCAGTCTAGCATACCTGATATATGATGGACACTCAGTACAATTTATTTTTATTTTTATTTATTTATTTATTTTAAAATTTTTATTGGGGAATTGGGGAAGGGAACACTTTGGGGAATTGGGGAAGGGGAGCATTGTTTTTCCAGGACCCATCAGGTCCAAGTCAAGTTGTTGTCCTTCAATCTTAGTTGTGGAGGGTGCAAGCTCAGCTCCAAGTGCAGTCGCCACTTTCAATCTAGTTGCAGGGGGTCAGTGCCCACCATCCAATGCGGGAGTGGAACTGGCAACCTTGTTAACAGCATGTGCTCTCAATAGCTGAGCCATCAGGCTGCCCTCAGCAGCAGCTCAGTTTGGGTGCAGCTCACTGGCCCATGTGGGAATCGAACCAGCAGCCCTGTTGATCAGAGCTCACGCTCTAATAAACTGAGCCACTCGACGGGCCCCTCAATACAATTTATTGAGTTAATGAGTTAAATGAAGTAGTTTACTCCAAATGATGAAGGTTTCCCATTTATCCATTAACATTAGAATTGAAGCTACCCCAGTTAAAGTAAATAAATTTATTTTTTGCCACTTTTCCCTCAAATATATACATCTCCTAGGACTAGTAAAATCTCCTACATAAATAGATTTGAGTTATCACATTCAGGAAATAGTTATCTAATATACAGTGCATATTCAGATTTCACCTTCAGTTAAAAAAAAAATCTAAGATCCAATCAAGAATCACATATTGTACTTAGTTTTCATTTCTCTTTGGTATCTTTTAATCTAGAGGAGTCCCCTAGTCATTATTTATTTATTTTCATCTTTCATAATATTGCCTTTTTTTTTTTGAGTCCAGCCCAGTTTTTTGCAAAATGTCCTTCAGTTTGCATTGGGCTGGCTTTCTTCATAATGAGAGTCGGGCTTATATTTTGTTTATGTTTTGGTCAGCAGTACTACATGGGTGATGGTTGACATCACAAACACCAGATTTTAGAGTGTCAATTATTGCTGATTTATATTTGATCTTTTAGTTAATTCACTTATCACTAAATTTTCTTTGAGGTGTGCATGCTGTACTCTCCTGGACTGAATATCTCCCAATGTCTGTATACTTTGTGTGTACAAAGGCATACGTTTTTAATTATTATACTTCCCAACAATCTCGGGAGGTAAAGGAAGAATTTTCCTCTTCAGCTATTTTCTCTAGGGACTTATCACCCAGTAATAGCATGAGTATAGCTATTATAAACTCAGTACATAGGAGATGGAGAAAAGCAGAAAACACTGCTGGCTCTGAGTTAAAGTCTGGGCAACGCCAGGGAAATCCTCACTTTAACACTTTTAAGTAGATGGAGGCCTTCTTGGTGCCTTGTTTCTTGATTTTGGATCATGCTTCTTACCTCGGTATTTAACATGAAGCGGTGGTCTGCACATAATTTTTACACCCAGATCAGAAAATAGCCAAGTTCTGCAGCACTTCCCACTTATGGGATTTTTCTCTAGCTACTCTGATTGCCTTAATCCAGAATTGTTTGGACGCCTATGTTTTTTTTGTTTGTTTTTTTAAAAATCCTTGGAAAAATAGAAGGATTTTTTAATAATAGGAAAAAAGATGGTTCTTTGAGATTAACCATCAGACATGTAACTCAGTGAACTAGAAACATTTGAGGACACTAGTTCTACCACAACAGGAAGTCTCACTTAGAAGAGAGGGATAGAGATTGTTCTGTTTCACAGAAACTTTAGTCAGATTTTCCTGGCTGTGTTCACAGGATAACTTTGGTTAAGAACATCATTTGTGACCAGTAGACTACGTAACTACTTGTGAGCCTGAACTTTTTCATCTGTACAATGGAGGTAATATGCACTTTCCTCATGGATTAGGACGATTAATTAGAGAGTATCCTTAAAGTGTGAAGAGCACTTCTATACTCACTGCCAGGCATGTGGATACCAAGAGTACAGTTAGCATTTTATTATAGAATCACCATCAATTTAGACTCGATTTCACAAAAATGGGGATGCGGGCATATCCAAACTTTGATAACTCAAGCTTCTTCAAATTTGAAGATGCTGCTAATGACATTAAGTATTAGAAAATCCCATGATTTTAGGGGAGAAGAATGTGATTGGGAAAGAGAGTGGGTTTGGAATCCGAAAATTTTAGGAATAATCATTACCCAGATGTGTTTGGTCATATTAATTTACTCTCAGCCCCAGTTTCCTAATCTCTACCATTTGCAGGGTTACTCTGAAGATTTGAACTACTGTACTGAAAGATCAAGAGAAAAGGCAACTGTTGGGGACTGGGTTTTCTTCTTCACAAGGTCATAGTACTTCAGACCCTCAAGTCTCCTGACGGTGGGATAGAATCAGGCAGTGCACCCCCCTCCCACATGCAGTTCTGTCCCAGCTTTGGAAAGACAAAATAACTCCAATTGGATAGTACCTAACAGTATCTTTATGTCCCATCTCATCTCCTATGAAATTATTGTTTTCTATCATAACCTTTCAATGATGGAATAAAGTCCTCTAAAATATATTGTCTTTCCCAGTGGATAAAGATTAATTCAAGTAGTACTTATAAGAAGTTTTCAAGCAGGGTTGCTGGTTTGATTCCCAGCCTGAGCTGAGCTGCCACTGAGCTGCCAACAGGTGGCAAGATGGCTCAGCTTAAAAAAAAAAAAGAAATAGTCAAGAGGAAAATAATATTTAATGCTATTTTTTGAATTTCTGGGCTGTTGTCAGTTCCTAGTAGTTCAATGATCTGATACACACACACACACACACACACACACACACACACACAAAACTTGTTATTAGTTTTGTGGAATTTAATTATATTACAGATCTGAATATTTGAATAATATTTTAAGATGTTCAAGAGTCTTTATATATAGCAAATTATATATGAGCAGTTTAGTAATAAAGTCTTTCTTTGGATTTTTACAGATGACTTAGATAGATAGATAGATATCCTGTAAATGACTGCAGGCATGTATGTATTGCAAAGGAATATTTTAGGTACTAAGGTGTAAGAAGGCAGCTATGAGACATGGCATCATTCCTCAAAGAACTTGTTAATCCAATGGAAAAGAGAAACAAAGAAAGGCAAATAGAATGATAACTGAAAATTTCAAGTAGTAAAATGACAGGTAAGTGGACCAGACCATATTGCTTAAAATAACAAAAATGATGAGGTAACTTCCAAATAGGTGATTAAAGTAGGCTTCATGGTTAGTGAAAGCTAGCATTTATTACATTTATTGGAAGTGAGGCACTGTTCTAAATGCTTTACTCATTTTATCTCATATAAGCCTTACAATGACCCTAAGAGGAAGGTGCTATTACTCTCATCTTACAGATGAAGAAACTGAAGCACAGGGACATTAAACATCTTGATGAAGGTCATGCATGTGTATAAGCAGTGGACCAGGGGGGAAGCCAGTTAGTCAGGCTGCAAAGTTCATATGTTCTTAGGTTTTATGCCAGAAATTTCTTAAAGGAGCTGAGTTAAAGACAGACCTTAGAAGAAGGGTGGAGTTGGAATGGACGACATTTTGAACAGGTCAGCGAAATCACAGGCTTAGAGGCAGAAAAGCACAAGTTACTTTTTTTAAAAGTGAGTCCCTTTAGGATGCAGTCAAGACTTCCTGTAAGAGTAAATAAAGGTCATACTGAGAAGTGAGACATTGGGATCCCATTGTAAAGATGGTGAACAGCTCCACCTGGAGCTGGGCTGCTGTGAGTCCCCAAGATGGCATAGCTGCAGCCTGCTGCAGTGGACTGCCATAGGCTACAGTGAGTGGCCGGCAGCCAGCATGAGCAGCTGGCAGCTGGTGTGTGAGCTGCCAAGAGCCGCTGTAAGAGGCCGTCCAGAGGCCGGTGACTGATCTGCCTCACCTGAGAAGAGCGCAATGATGATACCAACATGGGCCAGTGAAGCAACGTCCTCCACAACTAGACTGAAGAACAAAAGGACAGCAACTTGTCTGTTCCCCTTCCCTAATTCCCCAATGCTGTTCTCCTCCCCCAATTCCCCAATAAAAAATCTTTAAGAAAAAAAAATTTTTTTACAATTTAAGTGTTGTAGTTCATGGTTTATAATCCTGATTCCTTTACTAAGGTGGTAGCTTCTGGAAGTTGGACCCTCTTCTCTTTCTACTTCCCTTTACCAACCATACCATGCATCCATCATGAAGCACTTAGTATTTAACTCAGAGCCCACACATTCCTATTCTTCTGCCTTTACACCTACTTGCACTGTACCTCCTTCTAAAATTCCTAGGTAGCCAAAACACTGTTTCCTAATGCCTATTACATTCTGAGTACTGTACCAGATGAAGGTTATAGATGTATTAGTTCCACTTCCTCATAGAATGTATGGTACTCTTTTAAAATTGTGTATGTGTTTTCTTTATGTGTGTGTTGCATTATGTGTATAACAGTTTATTTACTCCTGTTCCCTCAACTATGATGAAGGAAGTGGGTCACATAATAACAATATGCCTTCCCAGGGCCTTCTTCTGTGGGTTCAAAATACAGTAGTTCCCCCCCGCCCCATCCATGCTTTCACTTTCCTCTGTTTCAGTTACCCGTGGTCAGCATTGGTACAAAAATATTAAATGAAAAATTCCAGAAATAAACAATTCATGTTTTAAATTACATGTCATTCTGAGTAGCATGAATAAATTGGGTGCTGACCTGCTCTGTCCCAACCAGGATGTGAATCATTCCTTTGTCCAGCATATCTATGCTGTATACACTGCTTACCATTAGTCACTAAGTAGCCATTTAGGTTATCAGATCGACTGTCAAAGCATCATAGTGCTTTTGTTCAAGTAACTATTATTTTATTTAATAATGCCACATTTATATAACTTTTATTGGAGTATTTTGTTGTAATTGCTCTATTTCATCATTAGTTGTTAATCTCTTACTGTTCTTAATTTATAAATTAAACTTATAATAGATATGTATGTAGAGGAAAAAAAGCTAGTATACATAGGGTTTGGCACTATGTGTGGTTTCAGGTATCTACTGGGGTCTTGAAATGTATCCTGTATGGATAAGGGGGACTATTGTATATATTTTAAAGAGGTCTTGGAAGATACCTCAATAGATATCTACTACATTTTATTACCTGGCTGCCCATTCAGACATCCTCTTCTTCCCACATATACAATTCCAAATACATGCTTCAACATACCATGATCCCCATGGTGACACAATTTATAGACTAAATTTAAAAAAATCACTCAAAACTAACCAAGCTAAAACTCAGGAGTAAAAGAAAAAGACAAGACAGTTACAACAAAAATTCCACTTATGGGAGAAATTTAAGAAAATTGTAGGTCTACACCACATACTGGATCATATCATGCATCCTCTGAATAGGATGATAAAATATATTTGGGAGCAGAGACATCCTTGGGAAATAATTTGTCACATACCTTTCTTGGCATTAGAGCCTTTTCCTTGGCCAAGAATTTTGACTCCCTGCCCAGGCTGGCTAGGTGTTTTTCTCCAGTCCAGTATTCTCTATAGGTCTTCTTTAATAGAGCACTAAGAATAATTGATACGTGTGTGTATGAGTCTGCATTTTCATAGCAGTTCAGTTCTTGGTGGCACAGATATTCATTACACTTTGTCTTGGTTTTAGCTTGGGTGACACTCTCCATCAGTTTGAATCAAATATAAGCCATTACTCTCTAAGCTTGGGGTTTTCCCCAGATGCTTCAGCCCTTTTGAAACCTTTCCAATTCACTTTAGAAACTCCATTTAATTTGTTAAAAGCCTATTCTAGGGATATCTTCCTCTAAAGCCATCCTCCCTAAATCTGTTTACCAATCTAATTTGTTTATTTTGAGGATCAAGCCCACTTGCATTGGATCAATCTCGGGTATTTGGGACCTGTTCACATTCCATGTTGTTCTGTGTTTAGTGGCCCTTGTCTCCCGGCAGGGATAAAGAAAAATGGATTGTGAGAAGCAGATGGGGCTTTGTCTTACCTAATTTGCCTTTGTCATATCGCCAGTTACTTCACTAGAAATTCCAAATCTAGAAATAGAATAAGGTAGTAGAAGATTACTCTTTCCTGTAGGTGGGGCACATTGGATAGAAGGGGAAAGATATGTTTAATTCGGATGGTTTCAATTTGATCCAGTAAGCAAATTTCCAAGAGGAAATTTTTTTTTTTTTTTTTTGAGGGCAGTGTCACTGGCCCTCATATGTGGGACCGAACCAGGGCTGCCTGCTTCCCAAGATAGCACTTAACCACCCTGCCACTCAGCCGGCGCCCCCAGAGGAAATGTTTTGACAATGGTTTGAAACAGGAAACTAGAATAGAGGTAGGAGATTGGGACTAAAAAGGTAATTTTGGCATCTAACCTCAACAGTTTTATGATTGAAATGTTAAGTATACTCAAGCTCAGTGAGAAGTAAATCAATAAGGCGAGTATTGGAGACACAAATAAGGCAAGTAAAGAAGCATTTAATGTATACATTAAAATACCATAAAATATTGGTTTTAATTTATAATAATCATAATAACTATTGCTATTAAGAGGAGAAAAAAATACAGAGAAGGGTTGTAGGAGAATAATGAAAGTTTAAAAAGGGAGGAAGATGTTTCCCTAGAGTCTCTAGCATCAAATATGCTCCAGAAATGTCAATAATACTGACTAACAGAAAGTCATGGGATGTGGTAAGCAGGAGAGGTCACTGGTGATGATGGTAAGGACGAGAGTCAGACTATGGGACATTATGATGAAAATGAAGGTCAGGAATTGTGGACACTTGTTTAGGTTGTTGGCATAAAAAGGAGAGGGTGCTATTAATTGGTAAGTAGAAAGGGTATTAAAATGAAATTAAAAAAGTATTAACCAGGGGAAATGAAATCTTTCAAATTGGAAGGGAAGGGAAAGAATGGGATAGAGCATGTTGTGAGGGGGAAAAAAATTGAACATTTGAAGGGTGGTGAGGACGGAAGGTAAACCTAAAGAAAAAAGAAGGAGTGTGAGAGTTTTCCAAGAATTGTTGTTTATCCGAACTCAGCCAGAGATGGTGTGGAGCCCTCCACATTACACAAGAACTTGCCCTCTTCCACCTGTTACTAGCTAATAGACATTTTCTCTCAATTTCATAGATTTTGTCTTCTTTCAAACATCAGTTGAGACTCTCCACCTTGCTTTGGCTTTCTGTTTTGATTCTATTTCCCTAGACATCTCATAGTAGGGTTTATCACCACACAGAATTGTGTCATATGCACATGAACGGGTTGAAGCAACGTGAGCTTCACGACCAGTAATGCAAGTGATCACTCTTACCCAATCCTTAAATATATATAAGACAATTGTTTTCAATGCTGTCCATAAAGCCTGTGTGATGAATTACACCAGAGATACAAGTGGATAAAAAAGAAAAATAATCTTTTATTCTTTTTAAGGTAGGGTTTTAAAAACAAGATGATTTTTTTGAATTGTATTATGTGAAGTGTTTTTTGTTTTGTTTCTTTGGCTCAGGTTCAATAAGCTTCACAAAATCAACTTCAAATTCAATTATTGTCATCTCTCCCCATGTCTTACTGACTGCCAGTGTCAAAAGATGTGATGAGAACAGAAATTTTGGGTTAAAAATGCAGAATGTATGATTAAAGCATCTATAGAGATTATCACAGAAGTGTCTATTTTAATAACCCTGATTTTTGTGTGTACAGTGTAGGCATAGGGGATTTAAATTCAGTGCAAATACCTTTCCAATCCTAATTAGAATTGAACAAAAACACTGATCAATATAGTTTATTTTTTTTCTCCTTGGGGCTATGAGAAGTCTGCAACAGAAACTATATTTTGGAATAGGGGTACATGGAAGTGATTTGGAAAAAAAAAGGAATTAATCATAACCGTTATGATGATTTGATCTGAGCAATAGATGGTCTTTAAAATGAACTTTGTATTTAATCCACCTGAATTCAGGCTTTTTTTGTGTGCAGTCCCCACAGGTATGTTTTGATGTGGTTTGTGTTATTTTCTTGTGTTTGTTGCTTCAGAACTGCAATATTTACATCAGTGCCAATGATCAGAGAGAAGTATTTGTTCGCTCTATTTTTTCACACTCTGGATGGATTCATACAACTTGAGGCAGCATGTGGAAAAGGTTTCATTAATTTCAACAGGTCATGGGATTGAAAAAACATATAGGGTGTTAATTGAAAATATCAGGTTTTGCGCTGAGTCTCCTTCTTAATTTTCCAGGCTAAAAGCTTGCTGGGGTTTTCTCTTTTGTCACATATACATGTCTAGTGTATATTTTAAAAATTAGCTTTGGGTTGCTGAGTAGTTGAAACATCATTTTGAAACTTGTCTTAAGCCAAATTATTATTAAGCATTTCATTGTACGAATGTTTCATTTCTTTGCCACATCTTTGTGTCTAGATTAATTAGGTTGAAAGATTAATTCAGGTTGCCCTGGATGTTAGATAATTCTGGGCTAAAATAGTTAACAGAATGTCATTATCTGTTACACAAATCTCTTGTTGAACAATTTCATGAGGAAAGATGTCTGTGATTCTCCACTTTATAGAACTATGTTCTATAGTCCTCAAATATAAGGTTGAAAAAGATAATACTTTTTAACCAAGTGTCTGTCATATGCATGGAGCTTGGTTCTGATGAATCATCTTTGAAAAGATGAATCTGCGTAGGGTAACTTTCAAGCTATCCATGGAAATGTCTATGAATGTAGAATTTTAAAAACCCAACTATTTTACTTTGTTTGTCTTTGATGGTTTTTCTGTGGGTATATTACATATTTTCCAGAAAGCAGAAATTTTGGTAAGCTTTGTAACTATTTTAACTGTAAAATGTACAGTAACTATTTAGTTTATTTATTTTTCATCTTCTGAAAGGAAATAACAGTGCTACATATTTAAGACAATTTCAATTGAATTAAAACCCTTAGAGAATTTGGGAGTTAGGACCCCTGTTTGCTTGTGGAACTTCAGCCATGTCAACCAAATAGAAATGACGAGTTCTTAGAAGCCTGATATAATCCTGTAACTCTACAGTCATTTGTCTCATTCAGGGAAGTGCACTTTCAGAAACTATGTTTTTCCATCATCTCCTCTGTTAATGCAAGTAGACCAAGAATTAGTCTGTCTTCTTTTATTGTTCTTTCCCTCACCTGCCTCTTCGCCTCTAAATCTCTTCTATTTTTGTTAAACTAGTAGAAAGAGTTGTAGTTTCTCATTTCCCTTTTAAATTCTGATTTAAACCTAAATTGTTCCTAAAGCTTTCTGTAGGAAATAAAAAGAGCTACAGAGATGGCCTATTACCTACTTGCACAATTTGCCTCATCAAGGACTGCTCGGGGGCTGTCAGTTTACTAATTTATTTTTTAAATAATCACAGCTTTATGATTTGTTATAATTATTAAGATTATATATGATCATGACAAAAAGCCACACAGAAAAATTAAATAGCAAAATAAAACAAAAATATTTACAATTTAAGTTATCAGCTTAAAACAGATTGTTATAAATATGTTTTATGTAAGCCCATGTTAATCACAAAGAAAATACCTATGGAAGATATACACATACAGAGAGAGAGAGAGAGAGAGAGAGAGAGAGAGAGAGAGAGAGAGAACAATCAAAGCATTTCACTACAAAATCAATGAAACACAAAGGAAGACAGTAAGAGAGGAAAAGAGGGGGGAAAAAAGTGACAGAATGCAAGAAAAACTTAACAACATGGCAATAGGAAGTTCATCCTTATCAATAATTACTTTAAATGTACATGGATTAAACTTCTCAATCAAAAGACATACAAAGGCATAATGAACAATTCAATGCTCTTTATAAGACAGTCACTTTAAATTTAAGGAAACACATAGGCTAAATGTGAAAGAATAGAAAAAGGAATTTTAGTGACAGTTTTTCTCTTTAACTCCCCTGGTGTCTCCACTGTCTCTCTTCTTTATTTTCTTCCCCCGCCGACGCCATCTCCACCTGAGGGAAACCCTGGACTTCGGAGGCTGGTCCTCCTGCAGAAGACCCTACTACCTGGGTAGTGTCTATAATGGTTACAGTCTACTGCATATTTACTGCCTTGCACTGGTGGAACTTCACCAGGGCGTGTAACATTTGCTGCCCCATACGCTTTTCTCCTCAAAAAAAAAAAAAAAAAAAGAAAAAGGAATTTTATGCAAATGGCAATCAAAAGAGAGCAGGGACAGTGATATTCATAACAGACAAAATAGACTTTAAGTTGAAAAGTGTCGCAAGAGACAATGAAGGACATTATATAATTATAATGGGTCAAATTCACAGGAAGATATAACAATCATAAATATATATGCACCCAGCATGAAAGCACACCCAAATATATGAAGCAAACACTGACAGAACTAAAGGCAGAAATAGAGAGCAACACAATAATAATACATTTCAATACCCTACTTTCAATAATGGATAGCACATCCAGTCAGAAAATCAATAGAGAGTTCATTTGAATTACACTTTTGATCAAATTGACCTAAGACACAGATACAGAATATTCCACTTAACAGAAGCAGAATACACATTTTTTCCAAGTACGCATGGAACATTCTCCAGGATAGATCACATGTTAACAAGTGTTAACAAAACAAGTGTTAACAAACTTAAGAAGATTGAAGTCAATGCCAAGTATCTTTTCTGACCACAATGGAATAAAGCTAGAAATCAATAGCAGAAGGAAAACTTGAAAATACACAAAAAAGTGGAAATTAACACACTTCTTCATAGAAGAAATCAAAAGGGAAATTATAAAATATCTTGAGACAAATAAAAATGAAAACAAAGTGTACCAAAACTTAAGGGATACATCAAAAACAATAGCAAGAAAACCCCAGCGGCAGTCCCTCCAGAAACGTAGCAGGAGAACTGCGCGCGTGCGCAGGCTTGGAGGCAGAAGCCTTAAACCCGGGAGCAGGGGAAAAAAACAAAACTCGCACACCCAGACGCGTGCCGGGCGGAGACGCAGGTTCCCGAGAGACGGAGCGGGGATCTAAGCCGCGCGCGCGGCAAGGGTTGGGAAGTCCCCTAAATCCTGGCAGACCCCTTGGGAGAGCAGCAGGAACTCCGCTGGAGCATAAGAGGCAAAGGCCTTAGCTTAAAACAGTGTTGGAACTGTGTCTTTTTTTATTTTTTTATTTTTTTATTTTTTCCTTTTTCTACTCTTGAACAGAAAGCAAAAAAAAAAAAAAACAAAAAAAAACAATAACCCACCCACTCCCACAAACTTTGGCCCCCGCCAGGACAGAGTCTTAAACTGACTCCTGAATGGAGCAGTAGGGGCAGACTACAAAGGTATTCCTACCTGCAGGGGGTTGAGAATTTCTGCCCCAGTAAAGGCTGCAGAGTGAGACTACCTACCCCGCCCCCACCTTTATGCAAGGCTTGGGAGGCAGGGCAGGTTCACCTGCTGAGGCACTAATTAACAGATTCTTAGCAGCTGGCTTTTGGTAGTGAGGAATTCTTTAATTCTCCATAGCTGTCAACTGAAAGGGTGCCAAAGACACTCATTGAGCCTTCAGGGGTGCAGCCTGCCTTGGGACAGGCAAAAGCAAAAAGGCAATGACTTTGTAAAAACCACCAATCACACGTCACAACCACACTCAAGTACAGCAAACCTGCAGTGCCAGGATCACGCTAGGCATCAGGTGGCCTTCTCTGTTCCCACAAGATGCACAAGAATTTTTGTACCGCAGACAAACTGAAGAGAGCTTGGTGGACTTTAGCCAAGACTGGCACAGGTATTTTTGGTTTGTTTTATTTTGTTTTGTTTTCCCTTTATTGGTTGCTTATCTTGGTTGTTTTTGGTTTTTATTTCTATTTCATTCTTATCATTTTGTAGTTTTTAATATAGGCATATATAGGTGTATATAGGTGAATATATGTCCATATATATGGGTGTGTAGACAAATATATATATTTTATTTATTTATTTATTTTCTTTCTTCTTTTTTTCTTTTTTTCCTCACCCTCACTTTCTCCCTTTTATTCATTCTTCTCACTGCTATACTTTTCCTCCTTTCCTTTTGTCTGCAAATTTTATTTTTTTAATTTTTATTCTTACTTGTTTTTTGTTTGTTTTTAATAATTTTTTTTTAAATTTTTTAATTTTTAATTTTTATTTTTTGGTTTAGCTATTCAGTTTCTCATGTTTATTCTATTTTTTATTTTATGATATTGTATTTTATTTTGTTTCCTCTTCTATTATTGTGTGTGTGGTTATTGTTTTGTTTCTGTTTGTTTTCTTCTTTTGTATGTTTGATATTTCTGTACAAGTTGACTGTAGATTGATGGTTATTTTTTTTTTACATGTGAGAGCATTTGGTTTCCTTTGGTGGCTGCAGAGGTTGTTCTTGTTGATCTGTTATGCTCTAAAATCACTCTGCAGCACTGGGTCCAAACAAAAAGATACAAGAATCATCATAACTGGAGGCCAATTTTAGATAAAACCAGAGCATTTCTGGGTTTCACATACAAGAGTCACACCCAAAAGGAAGTTGCTACAGGTACTAGGGCCCAAAGTGTCCAAGTCTCATCAGAGGGGACAATCCTCTCACAGCAGCTCATAAACTGCAGATGCTGCTGATCCTCACAGCTAATCAATCTGGGAGTCAATCCCACCTACTGACAAGCCAAAAGTAATCAAAACTAAAACTTCAACAAGTGAGGATACACAACACAAGGAACACCTCAGATATAAGCACAGGAGAATAGGGAGACTGAGTAATTCAAATATAAAGGACACACACCATATAAGTTTACACAGAGAAGACTGAGAAACCTAGGGGATCTATCTGTTATATCGAAGCAAACACAAAGAGCAAGCCAGAATAGGGAGACAAAGAAACACAACACAAATAAAAGAACAGAAGAAACTTCCTGAATCAGTGGAACTAGAGGAAATAGAGGTAAACAACCTATCAGAGACAGAGTTCAGTACACTGATTATTAGAATGTTCAAGGAAATTAAGGAAAATATAAAGAAGGATAGAGAAATCATGAAAAGCAACCAGCTAGAACTTTAGAACACAATTACTGAATTAAATAACAAACTTGATGGAATGACTAGCAGATTGGATGGAGCAGAAAATCGAATCAGTGACTTAGAAGACAAGATAGCAGAGAACACCCAAGTGGAACAACAAAAAGAAAAAAGAATGAAAAACATGGAAAATAGTTTAAGAGAGCTGGGGGACAACATCAAACGAAATAACCTTTGAATCATTGGAATACCAGAAGGAGAAGAGAAGGAGCAAGGGATTGAGAACATATTTGAAGTAATGTCTAAAAACTTCCCTAACCTGGGAAAGGACATTGAAATACAAGCCCAGGAAGTGCAGAGAGTTCCAACCAGGATGATCCCAAACAGGCCCACACCAAGACACATTATAGTGAAAATGACAACGGTTAAGGACAAAGACAGAATCCTTAAAGCATCAAGGGAAAGGCAGCAAGTTACTTACAAGGGTACCCCCATAAGATTATCAGCTGACTTTTCTACAGAAACTTTGCAGGCCAGAAGGGAGTGGCAGGAGGTTTTCAAAGTGATGAAAAATAAAGGCCTACAACCGAGATTGCTGTATCCAGCAAGGTTATCATTTAAAATTGAAGATGAGATAAGGAGCTTTCCAGAAAAGAATAAGTTAAGGGAATTCATTACCACCAAGCCAGCTTTGCAGGAAATGTTAAAAGGGCTTCTTTAAGTAGAAGAGAAAAACAACCTAACTAAGAAAGACTATGAACACAAATAACAAAATGGCAATAAATACACACACCTATCAATAATTACATTAAATGTAAATGGATTAAATGCTTCAATAAAAGACATAGGGCGGCTGAATGGATAAGAAAGCAAGACCCCAGCATATGCTGTATACAAACGACTCACCTCAAATCCAAAGACTCATTCAGGCTGAAAGTAAAGAGATGGAGTAAAATATTTCATGCAAATGGAACTGAGAAAAAAGCTGGAGTAGCGATATTTATATCAGATAAAATGGACTTCAAATTGAAGAATATAACAAAGGACAAAGAAGGACACTTCATAGTAATGAAGGGATCGATCCAACAAGAGGACATAACCCTAGTAAACATCTATGCATCTAACATAGGAGCTCCTACATATATAAAACAGATATTGTTAGACATAAAGACAGAGATCAACAGTAACACTATCATAGTAGGGGACTTCAACACCCCGCTGTCACCAATGGACAGATCCTCCAGACAGAAAATCAATGCAGAAACAGCGACCTTAAATGACACATTAGAACAGCTGGATTTAATTGATATATTCAGAGCATTTCACCCCAAAACTACAGAATATACATTCTTTTCAAGTGCACATGGAACATTTTCTAAGATAGACCACATGTTAGGCCACAAAACAAATCTCAATAAATTTAAGAAGACTGAAATCATTTCAACTGTATTCTCTGACCACAATGCTATGAAACTAGAAATCAATTATAGGAAGAAATCCGGGAAGCTGACAAATAAATGGAGGCTAAACAATATGCTATTAAATAGTGAGTGGGTCACAAATGAGATCAAGGAGGAAATCAAAAGATACCTCGAGACAAACGAAAATGAAAACACCACAACCCCAAAGCTCTGGGATGCTGCGAAAGCGGTCCTAAGAAGGAAGTTTATAGCAGTGCAGGCCTACCTAAAGAAGGAAGAAAAATCTCAAATCAACAGGTTATCCTTACACCTAAGGGAACTGGAAAAAGAACAGTGAAAGAAGCCTAAGGGGAGTACAAGAAAGGAGATAATAAAGACCAGAGCAGAAATAAACAATATAGAGAACAGAAAAACAATTCAAAAGATCAGTGAAACCAAGAGCTGGTTTTTTGAGAAGATAAACAAAATTGACAAACCTCTAGCCAGGCTCATCAAAAAAAAAAAAAAGAGAGAGGACTCAAATTAGTAAAATCAGGAATGAAAGAGGGGAAATGACTACAGATATCACAGAAATACAAAAAATTATAAGAAATTACTATGAGCAACTATATGCCAAAAAAATTGACAATCTGGAAGAAATGGATAATTTTCTAGAAGCATACAATCTTCCAAAGCTAACTCAAGAAGAAACAGAAAATCTGAATAGCCTGATTACAACCAAGGAAATTGAATCAGTAATTGACAAGCTCCCAAAAAACAAAAGCCCTGGACCAGACGGCTTCACAAGTGAATTTTATCAAACATTCAAAAAAGAACTATCACCTATTCTTCTCAAACTATTCCAAAAAATCCAGGAAGAGGGAAGCCTCCCAAACTCTTTTTATGAAGCCACTATCACCCTGATTCCAAAACCAGATAAAGACAGCACAAAAAAGGAAAACTACAGGCCAATCTCCCTGATGAATATAGATGCAAAAATTCTCAATAAAATAGTAGCAAACAGAATACGCCAATATATTAAGAAGATCATACATCATGATCAAGTGGGTTTCATCCCTAGTATGCAAGGCTGGTTCAACATCCATAAATCAATTAATGTGATACACCACATCAACAAAATGAAGAATAAAAATCACATGGTCTTATCAATAGATGCAGAAAAGGCATTTGACAAAATCCAACAGCCATTTATGTTAAAAACACTTGACAAAGTGGGAATACAGTGATCATATTTCAACATAATAAAGGCCATATATGACAAACCTACAGCTAACATCATACTCAATGGGGAAAAGCTAAAACCATTCCCCTTAAGATCAGGAACAAGACAAGGCTGTCCACTTTCTCCTCTTTTATTCAACATAGTTCTAGAAGTTCTAGCCATGGCAATCAGACAAGAAAAAGGAATAAAAGGCACCCAAATTGGCAAGCAAGAAGTAAAATTGTCATTATATGCAGATAACATGATACTGTACATAGAGAACTCCAAAGACTCCATCAAAAAACTATTGGAACTGATAGATGAATTCAGTAAAGTAGCAGGATATAAAATCAATGTTCAGAAATCAGTGGCATTTGTATATACCAATAATAAACTAACGGAAGGAGAAATTAAGAAAACTGGCCCATTTGCAATTGCTACAAGAACTATAAAATACCTAGGAATAAATTTAACCAAAGAAGTAAAAGATCTGTACTCAGAAAATTATAAGACACTGAAGAAAGAAATCAAAGAAGATACAAATAAATGGAAACACCTACCATGCTCATGGATAGGAAGAATTAATATAGTTAAAATGTCCATACTGCCTAAAGCAATATATAGATTCAATGCAATTCCTATCAAACTACCAAGGGCATTTTCCACAGAAATAGAAAATATAATCCTAAAATTTATATGAAACCATAAAAGACCCCGAATAGCCTCGGCAATTCTGAGAAATAAGAACAAAGTCGGGGGGATCATGCTACCAGACATCAAAACATACTACAAGGCTACAGTAATCAAAACAGTATGGTATTAGCATAAAAACAGGCACATAGATCAGTGGAACAGAACAGAGAGCCCAGAAATAAATCCAGACATTTACAGTTAATCTATGACAAGGGAAGCAAGAATTTACACTGGAGTAAAGATAGTCTATTCAATAAATTGTGCTGGGAAAATTGGACTGAAATATGCAAAAAAATGAAACTGGACCACCTCCTTACGCCATATACAAGAACAAATTCAAAATGGATTAAAGACTTAAATGTAAGAACTGAAACCATAAAACTCCTAAAAGAAAATATAGGGAGTACATTTGCAGACATTACCCCGAGCAATATTTTTACTGATACATCCCTGCGGGAAAGGGAAGTAAAAGAAAAAAGAACATATGGGATTATATCAGACTTAAAAATTTTGTCACAATAAAGGAAACCATCAATAAAACAAAAAGCCTACTGATTGGGAGAATATATTTGCCAACGATATATCTGATAAGGGGTTAATATCCAAAATTTATAAAATATTCATGCAACTCAACACCAAAAAAACAAACAGCTCAATTAGAAAATGGGCAGAAGATATGAACAGACATTTCTCTAAAGAGGACATACAGATGGCCAACAGGCATATGAAAAAATGTTCAACCTCACTGGTCATTAGGGAAATGAAAATAAAAACCACAATGAGATACCACCTCACTCCAGTCAGAATGGCTATCATCAATAAATCAACAAACAACAAGTGCTGGCGGGGCTGTGGGGAAAAGGGAACTCTGCTGCACTGTTGGTAGGATTGCAGATTGGTGCAGCCACTATGGAAGTCAGTATGGAGGTAACTCAAAAAACTGGAAATGGAACTACCTTTTGACCCAGCAATTCCACTCCTAGGTATTTATCCCAAAAAACCCAAGACACTGATTCAAAAAAATATATGCACCCCTATGTTCATTGCAGCGCTATTTACAACAGCCAAGACTTGGAAACAATCGGAATGTCCATCGGTAGATGACTGGATTAAGAAACTGTGGTACATTTATACAATGGAGTATTACACCACTATAAAAAAGAATGAAATCGTACCATTTGCAATGATATGGGTGGATCTAGAGCCTATTATGTTAAGTGGAATAAGTCAGTCAGAGAAAGATAAATACCATATGATCTCACTTATAAGTGGAATCTGAAAAACTGAATGAATGAGCAGTGTAAACAGAAACTGTCTCATAGATACAGAGGAAAAACAGGGTTGCTAGTTGGGAGGGGGGTGGGAATGAGGGAGAAGGGGAAGGGATTAGACAGCAAAAATAGGCAACTACAACATTGCCACAGAGATATGAAAGACAGTTCGGGGAATATAATTAATAATGTTGTAAATATTTTGTGGGCTGTGAGATGGTCACATGTCTTGTTGGGGAGACCATTTCATGGATGGAGTAGAGGCTTGATCACTGCACTGTACACGTGAAGCGAAGGTTGTATACCAACTGTAATTGAATATATATAGATAGTCACGGGATGTGGACTATACTGTGGAAGGGAGTCAGAGGAAGAGTAATAGATATATATGATATGGGGGGGAGGAGTGGGGTGGCGAATTGGGGGAGGGGGATTGTCACTTTGAGGGGTAAAAAGTATAACTATTGCACCGTGTTGTACACCTGAAACTAATTAAAAATAAATAAATTAAAAAACAAAACAAAAAACAAAACAAAACAGAAAAACAATACCAAGAGACAAGTTTATAATTATAAATGCCTATATAAAAAAAGAATAAACAACCTAACTTTATGCTTCAATACACTTGAAAAAAAAAGAATAAACTAAGCTCAAAATTATCAGAAGGAAAAAAGATAATAAAAGTGAGAGAAGATGGGGGAGGGGAGTTGTCACTTTGAGGGGTAAAAAGTGTAACTATTGCACTGTGTTGTACACCTGACACTAATTAAAAATAAAAATAAAAAATAGTGAGAGAGGAATTAAATAAAATAGAGAATAGAAAGACAATAGAAAAAAATCAACAAAATTAAGGCTTGGTTTTTTAAAAAAGATCAATAAAATTGACAAACTTAGCTAGACTAAGAGGAAAAGAGAATAGTCAAATAAAATCAGAAATGAAAGAGATGACATGCCTACTGATAACACAGAAATAAAAAAGTATTGTAAAAGACTACTATGAACAATTACATGCCAACGAATTGGATAATACAGAAGAAATGGATAAATTCTTAGAAACATACAACTTCCCAAGCCTGAATCGTGAAGAAATAGAAAATCTGAGCAGATCCACAACTAGTATGGAGACTGAATCAGTAATCAAAAATATCCCAACAAAGATAAACTCAGGGTCAGTTGTCTTTACTGAAGAAATCTACCAACATTTAAAGAAGAGTTAATACCAATCCTGAAACCCTTCCAAAAATTGAAGAAGAGGGAACACTTCTAAATTCATTTTATGAGGCCAGCATTACTCTCATACAAAAGCCAAACAGAGACATGTCAAGAAAATAAAGCAATAGACCAATATCCCTGATGAATATAGATGTAAAAATTCTCAACAAAATAGTAGCAAGTTGAATTCAACAGCACATTTTAAAAAATCATATATCATGAACAAGTGGGATTAATCCCCTGAATGCAAAGATGGTTCAACGTATGGAAATCAATCAATGTGATACACATTAACAGAATGAAGAATGAAAATCATAATGGCCTTAAAAGATTCAGAATAAGAATTTGACAAAATTCAACATCCTTTCATGATAAAAACCCTCAACAAACTAGGAATAGAAGGATATTGTCTCAACATAAAAAGACTGTATATGAAGAGCCCACAGCTAACATCATGCTCAACAATAAAAAGCTGAAAGCTTTTCCTCTAAGATCAATAACAAGACAGCTCACTCTTATTTCTATTCAATATATACTGAAACTATTAGCTAAGGCAATTAGTCAAGAAAAAAAAACACAAGGCATCCAAATCAAAAAGTAGGAAGTAAAATTATCTCTGTTCACAGATGATTTCATTTGTATAAAGCCCTAAGATTACACACACACAAACACACACACATACACACACACACACACCCCAAAAAAACCCCAAAAACCTGTTAGAACTAACAATGAATACAGTAAAGCTGCAGGATACAAAATTAACATACAAATATCAATTGCATTTCTATACACTAAAAATGAACAATCCAAAAAGAAAATTTAGAAAACAATCCTATTTACAAAAGCATCAAGAATTAAATACTTAGGGATAAACTTAACCAAAGTGGTGAAAGACTTGTACATTGAAACTACAAAAAAATCACTGAAAAACATTAAAGAAGACAAAAATACATAGAAAGACATGTATTCATGAATTAAAAGACTTAAGACTGTGAAAATGTTTATACTACCCAAAGTGATGTACAGATTTAGTGCAATCACTATCAAAATCTCAATGGTATTTTTTGCAGAAATAGAAAAAAAAAATTCTAAAATTCATTACAGAACCTCAAAGGACCCTGAATAGCCAAAACAATCTTGAGAAAGAACAAAGGTGGAGGCCTCACACTTCTTGATTTCAAAACATGTACAAAGCTATAATAATCAAAACAGTATGGTACTGGCATCAAGACAGACATATAAACCAATGGAAGAGAAAAGGGAGCCTAGAAATAAATCCATGCATATATGATCATATGGTCTTTGACAAGGCTGCCAAGACTAGACAAGGGTGAAAGGATACACTCCTAAACAAATGATAGAGGGAAAACTAGATATCCAAGTACAAAGGGATGAAATTGGACCTTTTTTTCTTTACAGTATACACAAAATCAACTCACAATTTATTAAATGCTTAAGCATAAGACCTATAGCTATAAAACTCTTAATAGAAAACATAAGGGAAAAGTTTCATGACATTGGAGATGGCAATGATTCCTGGGTATGATACCAAAAGTACAGGCAACAAAAGCAAAAATAGAAAAGTGGGATTATATCAAACTAAGAAGCTTCTGCACAGCAAAAGAAACAATCAACACAGTAAAAAGGAAATATATGGAATGGGAGATACATTTGTAAACTATATATATGATAAAGCTAATATCCAAAATATGTAAGGAACTCCTACAACTCAATAGTCAAAATACAAATATTTTAAAATGGGCAACAGACTGGAATAGACATTTCTCCAAAGAAGACACACAAATAATAGCCAATGGGTACAGGAAAAGATACTCAACATCACTAACCATCAGGGAAATGCAAATCAAAATCACAAAGAGATACCACCTCACACCTGTTAGAATAGCTGTCATCAAAAAGAAAAGATAACAAATGTTGATGAGGATGTGGAGAAAAGGGACCCCTTGTGAGTTGTTGGTGGGAATGTAAATTGGTGCAGCCACTATGGAAAACAGTATGGAGGTTCCTCAAAAAATTAAAAATAGAACTACGATATGATATAGCAATTCTACTCCTGAGTATACATCCAGAAGAATTAAAAATAAAACAAAGAAAATAAATCTGCACTTCCATATTCACTGTAGCATTATTTACAAAAGCTAAGAGGTGGAAACAACCTAAGTGTCCATTGATGCATGAAGAAAATGTAATATAAACATACAGCAGAATATTACCCAGACTTAAAAAGAAGGAAATCCTCTCATATGCTACAACATGGATGAAACTTGAGGACACTATGATAAATGGAATAAGCCAGTTAGAGAACCACAAATAGTGCATGATTCTGCTTGTATGAGATATCTAAAATAGTCAAACCCCGAGAATAAGAAGGAGGATGGCGGTTGCCAAGGTCTGGGGAAGTGGGAAATGGGGAGTTGCTATGTAATGGGTATAGAGTTTCAGTCAGACAAGACAAAAAAATTCTTGAGATCTGCTGTACAACAATGCATGTACAGTGAACAACACTGTACTATACTTAACACTTGTTAATAGCATAGATTTCATCTTATGTGTTTTTACCACAATAAAAGAAAGACTTCCATATTTGAATCTTATTGAGTTTTTTTCATAGTTTAATATGTATTCAGTGTTCTATGGAAATGTTCTGTAAATGTTTGAAAAACTATATTTTATTTTTAGTTAGTCAATGAATGTTACTTAATAAATCCTATTAATTATATTATTTAAACCATCTATATCATCATCCTGACAAATGCAGCTTTACAGATTGACAGTGGCTTGTGAAGTTCTACAATTACATTCCTGTCAATTCTTCCTTAAATTTAAAAAAAGCTTTTCTTTATATTTATATATCTGTCCAATTTGATACTTTGTTTTGCCTTAACCATCTCTTTTGTTTCATTTATACTGCTGCACCAGCTTCTTCCCTCCTCCTCTCCCTTCCCTCCCTCCCTCCCTCTCTCCCTCCCTCCTTCCCTCCCTTCCTTCTGCCCTTGTTTGGCATTTTTCAATACATTTTTAATTATTTTACTTCCTTTTACATTTTAATTTTTCTGTAATAATCTATCGCCTATTTTCACTTATTGTCAAATTTATTACTTTAACTTTTCCATCATGTTTTATGCTTTCTAGTTTCTGTTTTTCTGTCTTTTGATAAACATATTTTCTTTAAGATTGTGGTAAGTGCGTATCCTGCTCAAAATTCTACCTCTGATTACTTATAGTTTATCAAGTAAATACATAATCCTCTTTTTTCCATTGTTTAATATCAAGACCAAGCATAGATGACACTCCCCTCTACTTGCTGAGGAATTTATCATCTGCATGATCTTTGAAGGCTGGAGAATACAGAATTATTGTGTGTGTGTTTGTGTATAATATTTGTCCATATAAATATTGTAAATGTATTTGCAGAAGTTGTACTAATTGGTTTTAACACTACAACTTTCTCATTCTTGATTTCTTGATTTTGATAATCTCTTAGTAAGCAATAACATGTTTGAGTAATTTTTTTCTAGAGAGATTTGTAAATGGCATAACTCGAGAATGTTATTCTCTTTCATTGTTTTTAGGTGTTTAATGTTGTAGGAAAAGTTGGAGGCTAGCCTGATTTTTGTCCTGATTCAGAAACTTTGGTATTTGTAGGATTTTTTATTTGTTTTGTTTGTTTGTTTTGCTACCTTATAATGACATGAATAGCCTGGCTACAGCCAGATGTGCTCCTTTTTTATTCAGTATGAGTGGAACCAGTGAGCTCTTTCAATTTACACACTGCAGGTTTTCTTTTGACCTCAGGAAAAATTTCTTTGGACACCTCTTGATTATTGTGTTTAATGATGATGGTGTTGATAACAGTTATTCACTGAATGCTTAAAGTACCTATAAACAATTTACATCCATTATCTAATCTAATTAATACAATAGCTACTATTATCCTCATCTTAAAGATAAGCAAACTGAGCTCAGATGCTAATCTACTTTCTTAAACTCTAGGCCTCACAGCTAGTAAATAAAAGGGAGTCTGCTCCCCAAATGCCTCCCTCCAAATCTTAAACACTCAGTTCCTAATTGACACCGCCTTCTCAAGGGCTCTAAGTTTCAGATTCTTTTCTTTAGGTTGTCTATATGTTTTAGTTTGTATCTCAGCCCTATATCTTGTATCTTTATCATATTCATATCTTGAACTCTAGGTGAGCATTTTCAGGTGGAACATCTCTTCAAAGATTTGATGCTATGCAATGTCAACTTTGCTTTTTATTACCTAATTTAAAAATTTTGAATTATATTTTAGAACTCAATAAAAATCTTTTTTTATTTCATCTAGCTACATTTTTGTCTTTGTCGTTATCTGATTGTATTTTTTCGTTATGCTTTTGGCCCCTGTGTCATGAGGCTCTTGTTGTACTGACACTATTTGAGGACACCTAAAAGATGCTTTTCTAAAATGGTCTTGTGTTTTCTGAATGCATTTTTCTGAGTTTTGAACACACTCCTCCTATTCATAGGTGTTGTTTTTGTTGTCCACTTTTCCTCGGATGGGGAGAAAACTGTCTAGATCTCATGTATGTCTATAGACATGGGGAATATGTTTCTAGCAACCCTCCCTGTCTCCTGATTGGGAAATTCCACTTCTCAGATTTAGGTCCTAAGGGCAGAGTGATATGTACAGTCCCTAGATTCAGTTTCTAGTAACTGTGTCATCTAGGATGGGTCTGCTGGGCTGAAATGGATATTTTTCTGTGGTCAGGCTCTCTGCCTGTGCTCTTGAGAAAGAGCAATCTGCTGTAATTCTCGACACAAGTTTTTAATAGGAAAGACTGCTTCCTGCCAGTATACATATCTTCATCAGACTTCATATCCCTTCACAGCAAACATTTTTATCCATGCATAATAAGATGCCATACACCATTTAGTGTTCTCACGTCTTTCTGGCAATGTTGTTAACTTTTACAGTCTCTCAATATATAGAAAGCGACAAGTGTATCGAAGAAGGGAGAGAAACATTATTTCGGTCAGTTGCTTTTGGGAAGGCTACTATGCATCCCATAGCTGAGGGCAAAAATTAGAGCTGAACCAAGTTGGGTTTTTTTTTCCCTTCTCCATCGTGCTTTTGGTTTGCTGTATTATTCTTGGTTGGCCCATGAGATATACGTAATCTAAGAATATGTTTATTAATGCATAAATCTCAGTGATAGATTTAGTGGAAAATCTCCCTAGAACTTAGCATATGTTCTTTTAGAAGTTTTCTTTTATACTTCTGTTGCTAGTTATTGACTTTCCCTATCCATGGACTATTTTTATTGCAATTTGCAAGTATTGCTGTTTTCCCCTGGGCTCCCTAGAAAGTAGAGCCTCGAACTTAGCACCCCAGAACAGTTTCCTACAGTAAAGCCAGCAACCCCAGCACAGGAGACCAGGACATGTGGCACAGGTCTGAAACCAGGTGCTATTGAAGTGCTCCTACTTAAAATTGGTCAGTGTCCATATAGAACCAAGCACTGAGCAGTGGCTAGAGAAATATACAACCAAGCCTCAGAGGATGTGGAATGGCAGGTAAGAGGGGCCTAGTGGGGACATGCCAGGCTCTTAGGAAAGGTTTGAAGAAGTATCAGATGCAGTAATCTGGGGGCAGGGACCATTGTTTTCAATTAGACTTAGCATCACCCTGGATTCTAATAAAATTGAAATAGTTAACATTTCTCAGAAGTTTACTGATGTGCTGAGATTTTTCATTTCTTGTTTTCGTGAGAATTGGAGAATCAACACTGTGTCTATTAAACTCCCCTGGTGTGAGCCCATACACCCCACCAATTCTCCTACAACTTTGACTGGAGGCCCTCATCTTAGTTCCTATGTGAAACACATTCTGTCTTCATGAAATCCATTAAACGGATAGAGGGGACAAAGAGACTCTATACAAGGAAATGTGAGTGTAACTCAAGCAAAAGCCTGACAGGTAAGAAGTGAGGACACTGGGCTCTTGGGAAAGAGAAGCAGGAAGACTGGCGATTCATGGATGCCCACTTCAGGAGTTTATACAACTCTGCTGCCTACCTTTTCACAATAATAAATGAATTCCAAAGATAAAAGATCTGTTTTAAATCTGACATTCAGAGTCATGCAAGGAGACAGAGCAGTTAGTGACAATGAACTAAATGAGATTGTTGCCAGGAATGGGGAAAAAGACCAAATAATATATGTCCTATTATAAAACACAATATCACAGGAATATAAAAGGAGACCATTCTTCTCTCCCTAATTCCTATCTTTACTAAAACTAGAAGGAATGTCTTCTAACACGTAAGGGCTCTTGAAGTTGTGGGGAGGGATTTTCCGGCCTCTCCCTCCCCTTAACTGAGTTAACACATTGGTAAAATTGTCAAGAGTCTGACATTCCTTGGGGCTCACTATTTTTATTGTTTTGTTTATGGATGATCCAGGCACTGGATTTCTAGGGCTGTTGTCTTTGGATGCAACAGGCTTTGTGTTCAGTTCTCATAAGGACCAAGCTGTGGGCAAGGGTGAGGGAGCTGAGTCTTCTCTATTTATCGGTGTGTATGCTTTAGTGTGTTTGTGTAGTGGGTGGTTATGCTCTCCTGAACTCTCCAATCCAGTTTTACCATTAATAACATGGATATTTTGATCATTATGTTGACTCATGTATCTAATATCTATTGATCTGAAATCAAAGGAACAAAGATACATAATTAGCACTCCTAAACTCTAATATCTTTGATTTTCTAAAGAAGGAGAGCTAGTTGGGTGAAGTTTGGAAGGTAAGACAGAGAACATCAAGGGTGGAAGGCAGGCAGGTACACATTTTTAGGCAACAGTAGTATTGGAGTATTTGGAAAAGTGGCCAGTCATCGCATCTTTCTTCTCTACCTGAGGATTGGAACAAATTGTCAAGTAAGACAATGGAATAGCATGTGGAGAACCACATATCCAAAAATTAGTATAGTTTTATTACTGATATATGCTAAGTTGAAGTATATAGCTTAGTGTAGGCCTGCTGGGTGTGAAAGTATTTCAAACTAAAATGAAACCAGAGGATATGAAATGGAAAATCTCACACATGGACCCTCAGTGTGAACAAAACTTAATAATTGAGAGAATGATTTCCCAGAAAATGCCTAATTTAAGGAAGACCAAGACTTATCTCCTGACCAGTGAATATCTGCCAAGAATCCCTCCCTATCCCCAAGCCAATGCACTTACTGCTTAGACTCTGGCAGGACTGACCCTCTCTACATGCCTTCCCATAAATACAGCCCTATACCCCCAAGAGACTCCTGTAGTTTGCTATAGCATGCATTTGTCAAATTGCAATTCTTCTGCTATTCCTGAATAAACTAAATTTCTCATAATTTGAGCTTGCCTCAGTTTCCAACTTTATTTAAGGTGACATGAGCAATTCCCAGAATTAGCCTGAATTACTCCAATGCTCATGGGCAGTGATGAACTGGGACAAGTATCCTGTCATGGGATGCATGCATGTGAACAGTGTCATGTGTGTGTGCTTGTGTGTGTGTGTGTGTGTGTGTGTGTGTGTGTGTGTATTTGTGTGTGCATGCACATGCATGTATTAGGATGGTGGGAAGTAATGGAACATGAGACTAGAAAGAAAAATGGGAATAGACTTAGCTTTTTGGTAAAGGGATATAGCTTCTATCATATATTCTAGTTTCACTATGAAGGATGCATTGGCAGAAGAAAAGATAGAGGCAGGCAGTAAGATCAGGTCACCATTTCTTGAACTATTCTAGGAGTGAAATGATTAGTTTATGAACCAAGACAATGGAAGTGTGGGTAGAATGAACAGTATATATTCAAGATAAATCAGTACAGTAGAGTAGGCCTGCTTGGTGAACACTTAGATGTGGAATTGAGGGAGAGGAAGAAGATTACAAAGTAAACCAAGTCTCTAGTTTGAGGATCTGAAATGGGGAATATGGGCAGCAGCAGATGATTTTTGAGTTCCTGGTGTTTGCCTGAATGAGCCGGGCATCTTTCATTATTGTAGGGATTTGGGGTGCGAAGAAATAACAATCTTTTTTCTCTCACAAATTTGGAAACCATTAAAAGATAAGAGACAGGAGTTAGTCATATGGAGGTCAGAATCTCTGGCAAGGTGAAATTGCCCATATTTTTCACCTGAATCAAACAGATTTATTCACTGGTGCAACAGGACAATTGTAGGCATTTATCACATGGCTAGAACAGATCAAGAACAAACCCTTTTTAAAGACAGGCAGTTATAAAACAGAAAGAACCTAGAAAGGACTGACTTGGGCAGAGTGCTCCTCGTCTTTTGTGGGAAGAAATGAGTGAAGGGTAGAAACATGAAGGAAATGATCTTCATTTTTCTTTTTCATTTCAGGAAGAAGTGTGAATTATTCACCTCTATGGAAATAAGAGTAGAAAATGACATTTGTTCTAGTTTCTAGTACTGACAGTACTCATTTCAATATTTCCAACAATACTGTCAGATAGCCATATTTATCTCCATTTTATAATGAGGCCCAGAGAAGTTAAATAACTTGGTTCACATAGCTATTGAGAGGTGGGGGTGAGATTTAAATTTAGGTTTGCTTGAATTGAAATACTGCATCTTTTGCTATGTTTATACCACATTGCTAGAGGGGCTGAGTTTGGAAATGTTATGTTTTAGATGCTGAGAAGGGCATCCAGGTGGAGACGTACAGTGGAAACACATACCTGGGATCCAGAAGGTATCTTGGGCTGGAGTTATAAATTTTGGAGGCAGAGGAAAACATATGAAAGTTGAGATTTTCAAGCAAGATAAAATTCTACCAAAGGTATTATTTGATAAGGAGAAATACATGAAGGAGAACATTGTGGAGAAAATACTTGGAATAATCAACAAACCTGCGAGAGGTATATATATATATATATATATATTGAATATATATAATGAATTTTAATTGAAATTTTTCCTTTGGGAGATTTTCTGGTCAACTATGTGCTCACCTCCTCTCATGACCACATCAAAATTACAATTAAAGTACAGAACAACCATGATTGAGAATCACCGAAGTCTAGCTGAACCGAAGCCCTATAACTAAGGACATACAGAAGAAATCACCTTGAGATTGGTAAGAGATGCAGAGACATAGAACAGCTGGTCCCACACCCATGTGTGACTATTAAAAACTGGGAGGGGTTCCCACCACCCAAAGAAGCAAGGGGTCCCAGCCCCACACCAGATTTTCTAACCCAGAGTTTCAATGTCAGGGAGAGAACTCCCTTTAATTGGCTATAAAAACCAGCAGCGATTGTGGTTGATGGAGGGTTACTGCAATCCCAGGCACTTCTCTTAAAGGGCCCATGCATGGACTTACTTGCTGACAGACTCACTTGCTCTGTGCTCCATTGCTGGGGTAGCAGCTTGAAAGGTGCCAGAGATCTATGGTGAGAAACTGAGTTGTCTGGCTTCAGTATGAGGGCTGGAGGGACAGTTTTCTCCCAGAAAGATGAGCTGGAAGAAACCATTGTTTCTTTGTTGAACGCTCCCCCTTCCCTGCATGCAGACACACTCAGCCACCATACATGTGTCTCCACTAACCTGGCTAACATAGGTTATTCATCCCACCCTGATGATTCCCTTATTCCTCACCCCACCAAACTTAAGGGCCCACCCAGTCAGCTTCCAGTGGCTTTTACATACAAATGGTCTATCTTGACTCATGCTGCAGACTTTCCTAACATCTCTCAAAGGTTCACAAAACCCAAACAAGCAGCATCAGGCTTCAGCGTTTCCTGTACCTCTTGCTGAACAGCTCCAAATCTGAGATTAGCAACAGCTGGCCTCAATTTGCAGTTCCAAGCCCAAAAGGGGTGGTTTCCATTAGCAGATCATTTTGTAGCTTATGCCAGGTGGCCCCAGGCAGGGAAAAGGCTGTGGCTGTATTAGGCCTGCAGTGGGTCTTCTCCTAGGCCCTGGGCTGGCGTGTCCAGTAGCTGGCTTTGGACCAAGCTAGAGCAACACCCAGCCACCTTCAAGGATGACACATCCAAAGGGTAGACTAGGAAGGAATCAGAGCCCTGCTAAAGTGGATCCTTGTCTTTAGGATCAGCCCCTGCACTCAGCTCCTCCACTATAGTCATGGCCAGTCTTTACAACCAAGCAGCTTGAAAATCAATCCCTCCTATTGATGTAAAAACAGCAACCAAGGCTTAACTACAACAGGAGGGCACACACAGCTCACTTAAGGGACACACCTGGAGCACCCAGCTCTAGTGACCAGGAAGACTGCACACCTGGGCCCCACAGGATATCTACTACTAAGGCTACTCTACTAAGACTGGGAGGCGTAGCAGCCCTACTTGCTACATAGAAATGAACACATGGAGACAGCCAAAATGGGTCGACAAAAATTTCCCAAATAACAGAACAGAACAAAGCTCCAGAAAAAGAAAATAGTCGGGAGACAAGAATTTACGAGATGCAGAGTTCAAAACATTGATTATTGACACTCAGTGATCTCAGGGAGAACTTCAACAAAAACATAGGAAACCTAAAAAAACTAGTCAGAAATAAAGACTACAATAACTAAAATGAAGAATACATTAGAGGGAATCAGCAGTAGATTAGATGAAGTTGAGGACTGAATAAGTGATTTAGAAGATAAGACAGCAGAAAACACCCAAACAGAACAGCAAAAAGGATCTAAAAAATTAGAATACTTTAGGGGCCTCTGGGACAACATCAAAGATACCAACATTTGCATCATAGGGGACAAGAACGAGAAGGAGGAGGAGAAAGAGGAAGAGGAGGAGGAGGAGGAGGAAGAGGAGGAGGAGGAGGAGGCAGAGGAGGAGAGAGGAATTGAAAACCTATTTGAAAAAGTAACTATGGAGAACTTCCCTAACCTGTGGAAGGAAATAGATATACAAGCCCAGGAAGCACAAAGAGGCCCACACCAAGACATCATAATTAAAAATGTCAATGGTTAAAGACAAAGAAAGAATCTTAAAAGCAGCAAGAGAAAAACAGTTACTTACAAGGGAGCTCCCATAAGGCTGTGAGCTGATTTCTCAACAGAAACTTTGCCCATCAGAACGGATTGACAGGAAATACAACCTGGAAGGACCTACAACCAAGATTACTCTACCCAGCAAAACTATCATTTACAATAGAATCAAAAGACTGATAAGGAGCTTTCCAGACAAGAAAAAGCTAAAAATGTTCATCAACACCAAACCAATATTACAAACAATACTGGAGGGACTTTTTAAAGAAATGATAAAAAACATGAATAATAAAATGGCAATAACTACATATCCATCAACAGTTACTTTTAATGTAAATGGATTAAATATTTCAAAGATAAGACATAGGGTGGCTGAATGGATAAAAAAACAAAACCCTTACAAATGCTGCCCACAAGAGACTCACTTCAGATTGAAAGACACAAGCAGACTGAAAATAGAGGAGTGGAAAAAAATATTTCATGAAAATGGAAATGACAAAAAAAAAAAAAAAGTCTGGGGTAGCAATACTTATAGCAGATAAAATAGACTTTAAATCAAAGACTATAACAAGAGGCAAAGAAGGACCCCGTAATTCCACTTTTGGGTATTTATCTGGAGAAACTTAAAATGCTATTTGGAGGGGATATGGGCATCCAAACATTCATTGGAGCATTGTTTGCAATGGCCAAGATGAATGGATAAAGAGGAGGTGGTACATATATACAATGAAATATTGCTTAGCCATAGAAGGGAATGGGTTCTTGCCATCTATGGTGGCATGGATGGACCTGGACGGTATTGTGGTGAATGGAGTATGTCAGACAGAGAAAGTTGGATGCAAAGTGATTTTGTTTATGTGTAGAATCTAAAGAATAAAATGATCAAAAACCAGAAACAAAGCTCATAGATACAGAGAAGAAACTGAGGGTTGCCAGGAGGGGGTTGAGGGATGGGTGAAAAAGGGGAAGGGATTAAGAAGTACAAATTGGCAGTTACAAAATAGTCATGGGGGTGTCAAGTACAGCATAGGAAATATAAGCAATAATATAGTAATAACTATGTGTGGAGCCAGGTGGGTACTAGACTTGTCCAGAGAATCACTGTGTAAGTTATATAAATGTCTAACCACTCTGCTGTACACCTGAAACTAATATTGAATGTCAATGGTAACTGAAAACTTCTTTAAAAAGTTTTAAATATGGTGTATTCTAAATTTTTACGAAGTGAATATTTTTCCAGTTATTTATGTAATGTATCATAAAAATCACATTAAAAGAAAATAAACCATCAGACTCTAAAACAAAACAAAACAAAAACCAGAAACAAGCTCATAGATACAGAGAACATTTTGCTTGTTGCCAGATGGGAAGAGGTGGGTGAAATGGGGAAAAGGATAAGGGATTAAGAAGTACAAATTGGTTGTTACAGAGTATTCATAGGGATGTAAGGTATAACATAAGGAATATAGTTAATAATATTGTAATAACCATGTACAGTGTCAGATGGGTACTAGGTTTATCAGGGTGACAGATGGAAGAAGGTGAAGGGATTAAGAAGTATAAATTGGTAGTTACAAAATAGTCATGGGGATGTAAAGCACAGTATATGGAATATAGTCAACATTGTGACTATATTAGCATGGTACAGTGTCAGATGGTTGCTGGACTTATCATGGTGATCACTTCTTAAGGTATACAAATGTTGAGTAACTATGGTGTACACCTGAAACTAATATAATATTGTATGTTAGCTATATTTTAATAAAAATCCTAACAAAAGAAAGCTTTTCTGTGGAATTTGACATATTTCCAAAGAAAGATCATTGTTTTCATAATTATGTTTATTAGCCTCCTACTACAGGAGCAATTCTGGTCTGTAATTGCTATGCCCTCTGTGTTTGACATCAGCTTTGATCTTGGGTTTGGGATTGATAGTTAAACTAAAAAGACACTGTAGGCTTCTCTCAGCATTGTTTAGCATTAGGAAAGGCTACACGATACAAGAGCAGCATGAATTCACCATTAGAGTAAAGGTTTCATGACTCCCAGGCACAGCTTTGTAAGGTCTCCTCACTCTGCACTTGGAACACAATGGAAGTGAGTAGGTGTAGACAACCTCAGCTTAGGGAAGCCATAAGCTCTGGGTTTTTGTAAGTGTTTATGACTAGTCACATAGACACCTCAAAATTATAATTCTAAGTCTTATTCTGTAGTGTAGCTGCTTCTCACTAATAAAAGTTATTCATTATTTGATAAATAACATTAACAATGAGGTAAAGGATCTTGGTCCAGTACACAGTCCTTTGTTGGATTCTCATTTCTCTGGATCTTGTATAAGCACACTCCTAAAATTTCTTTCATTAGTGTTATAGGAAGATTTGCAGGATCATGTCCCCAGGTGTCTCTGAGACTAGAGAAAATGCCACAGAACAATTTCCTTTCAGTATTAGACAAAATCAAGGGAAATCTATAAATATTTATTATGTCAACTATGTAACCTACTTATAAAAATAATTGTTAGTGCATTAGAATAATCAATGATCAATTACAAGTGACAAAAATAACCCCAACAAACCCATAAAACCCAAAACAAAACTTCGAGACTATTTAAGTCAAAAATAGAAATAATTGATTACAAATCTAAAAGCAGGATACAGATTCTGCTACAGGTTGATTCAGCATCGAAGATCTCAAATGATACATTAGAACTTTTACTCTTTGTCCATTTCTCTATTTCTGATTTATCAATTTCATAATTAGGCCCAGGATGGTAGTCCCTGTAAAGTCAAGGCTCGATTTCTCCAATGTTCAAATCCAATGGAAAAAATATTCTCTCTCTTTTCCAAAATTCTCATTCTGCCTCATTGGCTCTGATTGTGGCACTTTTACCATTCCTGAACAAATCAGTGTGGTCAAGGGAATTTGATGCTGTGGGTAGCCATGATTGTAGCTGAAGGTAGAGACCACCCAAAGCACTGTGACTTAGAGTTGGAAACAGGGTTCTTCCCCAGAGGAATCCGAGCTGGGTCTATTGGGAAAATGGTGAGTAGATGCTGAATAACTGATAAAAGCCATTTATCTTTAGTATTTTTTTTCTATCTTTCAACTTATAGGAACCCAGCTCAAAACAACTTAAAGATAAAAGAACATTCACTAACTCACATCCATAGGAAGCCGAGAGAAGCAGCTGACTTAATTCAAGGCAGTGGCCAGGAGCTCAAGTGATGTTGGCATGAGTCTTTCACTTGTATTTTCTCACTCCTATCTGGTGTTATTTTAGTCATTAGACCTCTGCACATGATGAGCAAAATGACAACTGGACACCTCATAATTGATATGAAGCTGGAAACATCTGCCTACTTTAGCATTTCCAGTGGGTAATGGTTGTCTTTCCTCTTAGTTCCAGACCTCTTGGAGAAGGCTTTCAGGCACTGCCTGAGTCAGGTTCCTATGCCTACATTAGTGATTAAGCCCCAGGGGCAAGGCCATTTTGGCAAGGTTTGGACCTACGATTGAGCAGGTGAAGGCGGGACACTGGGTTTAATAACCTCAAGTGGGATGAGGAATAAATGGTTCCCAAAGGCAAGTGAGAATAGACCAGAAGGGGCAGACAGAATCGCGGCCACCACAGTCTGGTGGCTAACTGTAGCTGCTTAGTGACCTCTACAGGATTCTAGTATTTTGTCCCTATTAACATTGTTCATATATTTTCTCACTCCTCTGAAAACCAACCACCAAGCACAAATGTTTTAAAAATGAAAAAAAAAAACAAACAGAGATCACATATGATTTCCACTTTATCAGAACTTAAGACCTCATATCTACTCATTGGAAATTCATATTTTTTTGTAACCAGATTTGGAAGAAATTTGGGGGGGAATCCTGAGAGTGCTGATAACAGGTCTGGTATTTTTTTCTGCAACACTCACCAGGTCAGAGGAAATAAAGCTACTGAAATGACTGAGATGACTTCTACTGATGGGGTTTTTTTTTTTACGGTTATTGCTAATATTACATCTTAAATTAAGTAACAGAATAACAATAAAGATCACTCCTTTGCACTTTGAAAATAACTTTGACAACATTCTTATTTAGTTGTAATTATATTATATAAAAATCCTTTGTAGATTAGCTTTCAGAAGGGGAGATCAATTAGTGCATCCTTTCTAAATTCATACAACTCTATAATTAAGGCCTGAAGTCAGCAGGGTGTCTTTAGTGAGGTAGATTACAGATGATTCATTTTATTTGTTCACACTGTACCACACATATCTCTACATGTGAACCAACTCTTTGTCATTTTCATCTAGGAATGAGTCCACCCAAGCCGATTAACTCACACCAAGGGTTTAAGTGGAATAAAATAAAGACAGCTTACTTAAATCACGTATTTTGAGGATCATTAGAGCTCTGTGTCCTATGAATAGGACAATTAAAATTCAGCAGAGTTTTGTGTATTCTTAATGTGCATTTAGTTTACCAAGCATCTCCTATAATATGTCATTATGCTGTGTGCCATGACTGCTATTCGTAACAGCACACACTTGGTAATATGCATGATGATACAAAATAACTTTAAGTGTCTTTACATTATTCTTAATATAATAATGGCTCCTAGGGCTGCACGCAGCTGTGAGTGCATATTAACAGCAGTAGCCCACTGTGAATTATGAATCTATAACACAAAATTTTCAGAAAAAGTGCTTACAGTGTATGTAAAATAGCTGCCTTTTAAAGCTTGAAAGTTGGGCTGGTTAAAATTGCTCCTAGTAATATTTTTAAAAGAAAATATTCGAGAAGTAATATGTGAACTGAATGGATTTATGAATTATTGCTCTAAAGTCTTTTTAAGGTAATAACTCACAAAACTGCAAAAGCAATAGAAAATTATCTTTTTATGCATATGTAATCTGGAGTCAATTCAAATGAATTTCAGTAACAAATGTTCTTGATATTTTTGCCCTTTTATAGATCTCACTATTTATCTTTTATTCTTGTTGATTGAATGACACCAAGACATAAAGGATCCTATCTCTTTAATTTGAACTAAATATCCATAAATGTAGGCATTCCTAAGAGTTAATTTTTTTTAATTGCCATGTTGACCTTGTTTTGGTAATATCCATACCCACATCCACTCCTCCCTAAAAGTCTTCTCAGTTTCTATCATCCTTATGAACCAATCCAAACACTTAAACCACACAGACTCTTTGGGAACCATCTACCACACTCTCCAGACTCATTTTTCCTTTACAGTCTCTGGCGGTAGACACCAGCATTTTGCAAACATTCATTACCTCCTTGCTCTGCACATACTTTTTTCACCCTGGAATCTTTGCCTTGCCCCTTCAGACACTTTCCAGTTTCAAGGCATAGTTAAAGACCCCTCCCCTGTAACTCGGCCCTTGACCATTGAGTTGTATCCTTGCCCAGCCTACCCAAATTTCTCCCTTTGCCTGCTATTGCTGGACTGTTTAGATTGACCTCCATCAGAATACTTACTGGGCAGCATGGTAGTAAAATAGGAAAAGCACTACTAATCCCATGTGATTGACATAAGTCTGGAAAGATGTGTAAATTCACAGCATCAAGTACACTATGAATCAGGCATATTAGTTACATTCTTATTTCTTACCAAACTGAATTTTAATTGTTTTAAATTATGAACCTCTCTTACTAGACTATGAACTCCATGAGGACAGGGACTGTCTTATTCTCTGACCACACATAACGCTAAGCATCAGAGAAGTGACTAATGAATACATGTTGTAAAAATGGGTTGAATATTTCATTAAAGCACTTCATGAATTGTAGAATTATTGTGAAGTATTGTTACGGTATTTCATTGATTCTAAGATTTACTCGTATGCCTAACTTAACTCCTTTGAAATTGAGATGGGTTGTCATATCTCAATGGATAGCATTCATTATTTCTTAATGGAACATAAAATAATGGTGTATCATACATTCAATGGTTTCTTAAATTGAAAGAAGTTATGGCATTACTCATTCTAGCTCAAGTTAATAAAGTCAGTTAAAAAGTATCTGTTAATAGTCTGTTTAGGCCAGGGTAAGCTGAGTGCCATAATAAATAACCACAAATCTCAGTGGCTTATCAAAGGTTTAGTCCTCACTCATGTTCCAGTCTAATGTGGGTCGGAGAAAGGATGAGGGAAGCTTATTGTCTACAGTCTCTCAGGGAACCTATGCTTGTTCCATTTGGTGGCTTCCACATCCACTGTGGTGGTGTCATCCTCCACTGGACTTTCTAAAGAAAGGGAAAAGTGAGAGTACAGAAGGCTCTGCTGCAGGCTTAGGAACCAGTCCTAGAAATGACACACACATCATTTGATTGACATTCCACCAGCAAAACTCAGTCATATAGCCCAACCTAACTGTAAGGAAGATGTGCCAGGAGGGAGAGAAAATGAGGTTTGGTAAGCACATAAAAATCTCTGCTACTTGTCTAATGCTGTACAAGGCAACGTGGAGAGCACATACAAAACCTTCCACAATTCCTATCTACCAAGCTTACAATTCAGTCTCAGCTTATTTAGCCAATAAATATGTGTTGCATATCTACTATAAGCTATTCCATATGTTAAATGGCATGAGGCATATTAGGATCAATCAGATTTAGAGCCTTCTGTTGAGGATTTTAAGAGAAGAGATAAAATAGGAACATAAATAGCTATAATGGCTGTTGTGAATAATGCCTCAGTGAACATAGGGATACATATATAAAAAATGAAGTATTTAAGAATAGTTATAAGATAGAAAGTTAAAAGTACTGGAAAACAGGAGACTGTATCTAGCTGGAGGAATTGAAGGTTTGGAAAAGAGACGTGTAAACCTAGACTAAAACAAGGAAGACTTTGTGAATTAAAGCAAAAAGAATGCCAGGAAGAGGGATAGACTTGAATTCAAACTGTGGAAGAAGAGAAGGGTACACGCTTGATCTGAGGGTTCCAGAAATTTACCCAGAACAAACATATGGCCTCAGAGCAGAAGAAAATCTTAACTGAATAAAAGCAGCCTAGAAAGAGGGATTTGAGCAATGTATTGGTATAAGTTATTTTGTTAGGTAAAGCCCAGGAAAAAAGAGTGCAAAAAGGAAATGCACAGAGGAAGGGCTCCGTATTGCCCACTTTAATTCTCTCATTTTAGTAGCTGTGTGAACGAACACCTCTCCCCTTCTGTCTCTTCCCTCTGCCTGTCTCCAAGCTAAGTAAGATGTAGTAGGTCATGTTCCATGGTGAAGGGAGGATGCAAAGCACTCATTATCCTTTCCATCTGGACATAAGTATAGCATATCCTTGGTATTAACCCTTTAACCCCACCGTGTAGGGTACTGTAGTAAATATCTTTGGCACCTGGTGTCACATCCTCTCTTGAACCTCTGATTTCAGCCATAACTGGGATGAACGGAGCTCACTCACCTTGCACTGGCAGCTTCCTTTCTATCTCAATGCACTCTGCAGAAGCTGTCAGTTTAAAATGTCGGGGTTAGTTAACAACTTTGGTGGCAACCCTCAGCCAGTGAAGGAGGGTATCCAGTGGATAAATGCACACATATATTTCAACTGATATGTTTTTAAAACTTTTGAGAAAATTGTAAGTTTTCCTTGTTGATTGCTGGCCAAAGGAGAGAGATACTCAAAGTGTTCCAGAGACTAAGGAAACATCCTCCAGGATCACAGGATAAGAAACCTGTTGTTATAGAACTTGTATCCTTTTGGAGCTCTGGAGAGGTCACGTATCTTCCAGGGCGTATCACATTTGGCTACTGTTCTATACCTTAATAAGTGCTGGCTCTGTAAATAGAAAAGATGTCCTCTCTTTGTCTAACAGCTATAAAAGCTTATCAGCACCTTACTAACGTTTACAGGTTTATTTCTATTTAAATCACTTAATCTGATTTACATTAGTCTTTTTAAAAGAAGCAATATTTTCTTGCTCTAGACATACTTTGAAATTGATATGGTTTAAATCTTCTGACACAGGCATCTCTGAGCAGTGACTTACTGTTTTCCTTAGCTGTCAGCAGACTGAAGAGGTACCAGTAACAACAAAAGGAAACACTAAGCTACCTTAAAATTCCAGAACACAGACTGGCTAAAATAAGAAAATATGATAGGGACGCCATCTAGGCTTTCATTACAGCAGTTAACTGCAGAAAAGAAATGTCTGAGATGTGTACACCTCCGCACTGACTTCAGCTTAGAGGTGTCTTCATAGCTCTCATGCTGGTTGAGAGAATTATTCCTCAAATCAAACCGATGAGACAAGTACTATTATCCCAAATTTTAAAAATGAGAAATTAAGACTCAGAGAGGTTACGTGTTTTTGCTCAGAGTTACATATTAGTAAATGCATTTCCACTCAAGGCAGATCTGACTTTAGGTCATACTGATCCAACTTGGTTGAAATGATAAACAGGGTCCTTCTCACCCCTCTTAATTTCTCCCTTCCTTCAGTCTATCCATCCGTATGATTTCACGTATTCTTTGTACAGAGGTATATAGAATACCTTTTCTGCCTAGATTCTGGCTTGCAGGCTTTCATGGGCTTATAGAATGCAGTCATTGGCCAAAGCCACAAAGCTACAAGGAACCTGAAAGGTTATCTAAGTAGTTCAATATTCCTCCAGATACAAGGTGGGATGGGGGTGGGGATTTAGAGTAGTCCAATCAATTTTAGTCCCACCTGAAAACTTCCTGGGATCTGGAATTTACATTCTTTCAAAACAGTCCGTTATTCAAATCTCAGCTTTAATCCCCTTCACCCACCCCCACCCTGCTTTTTTTTAAGTGTCTGTTGTAACAAGATTTTATCACCTGTGCTCTGCTAGAGGATGTTGCAGAGGGGAAAGCCAACTTTTCTCCAGAGGACAGACAGCTGCTGGGCTTCTGTGGCTCCTACCCAAGTGAACAGAATGGTTTGGGAAGGTCAATTCTGGTTGCCTTGATCAATTTCCAAATAAAGACAGTGTGACTGTCATGTCTCCTTTTTCAAATTGAGAACTAATATTTAAAAATTCTGCTCTTGCAGCAGATACCCCAGATTAATTGGGAGGATATTTCTCTCCCTCCCTTTTCCCTTTGCTCTTGGTTATCCTCAGAAATCAACACAAATTTCCTTTCTAACTATTTGCCTTTCTATTTAATCCGTTGTTTCTTTTAGGGATTTTTTTTTTTTTAATCTGAAGATTCCTTTGTCAGCTGCTCTTGGAGTCTGTGTTCCAGCGCCACTTCCACTCTGATTTATTCACACACTATCAGCAAGAATTAATGAATTCCTAAGGGCAAGAGATCAATTATGTTCTATTTATATTTAATTAATTTCATGTTGCCTCACTTATTTTTTTATAACTACTTTAAAGCATTTGAGGAAAGCATATTTGTGATACATTTTTATCTTAGAATACTTTTTCTTATTTTTAGTGGCTGTTACCATCCCAAATTCACAAAAATCTTAGTTTCCTCAGGATTTTTAGGACACACACACAATAATATTTTTGTTAGCAAAAGAGGCCTCCTCACAGATTTTCTCATTTCCTCCAGGTAGAAGTAATCTCATATTCTTTCTTGGTCCCAAATGAAACTCAACTGTACCAGTTTATTGCTGTGCCTATTCATCTGTTTGCCTCTCTTTCTGGACCTTGTGCTGCTTTTCTCCCTGTGCTCCGCAGTATCATGGCATGTACAGCCAATGCTGCTGCACAAATATGTTGCTTTGTTTGAAAGAATGGATGAATGAATGAATGAATGAATGAATGAATTTAAGAAGCTGTGAGGGCTGACCGAGTGACGCAGTGGTTAAGCGCTGGCTTGGGAAGCCAGCGGCCCCGGTTCAGGTCCCACATATGAGGGCCAGTGACACTGGCCTCAAAAAAACAACAACAAAAAAACCCCCCCAAAAAAACAAAAACAAAAAAAAGAAGCTGTGAAACTATGGAAATATAGTATGTATGAGACATAGAAGAGGGAGACTGGCTGGTTATATATTAAGCAAAGGCATGTGGCAGATGAAAGATGTTATGGCACAAGATAATGAAATGTTGAGTACAGTGAAAGCATGATGCAATGAATGCAGCTGGACTCTGTGATTTTGGTATTGAGGGAAAGAGGGGCTGGGCTGCAAGAAGAAACAGAGTTTGACAGGGAAGTGGATGTGCATGTTTATAGAGGAAATATTGGGGGACCAGAATTAGGGCCCCCAGGGGAGACCCATAGCTTTCAGCAGCTGGCATATAATGGCCATAGGTTCTTCTTTTATGGAAGACTCTCAGACCTCCCTTTGGTGGCCAGGCCAGTAACTAATTTTTCTTCTCAACAAAGTAGGCAGACCATCTAGGGCAGGGGTCAGCAAACTTTTTCTATAAAGGGCCATATAGTAATTATACTATCAGCTTTGCAGGCCATACAGTCTCTGCAGAAAATTTTCAACTCTGCTGTTGTGGAAACAGTCATAGACTACACAGGTAATTGTCTAATTAAATTTTATATATAAAATTAGGTATTGGGCATAATTTTATGACTCCTGCCTAATTTGGGGTACACAGATCATAGTCTGTACCTCTGGTCCTCTCTCTACCCCATTATATTTTCATGGCTTATTCAATAAATTGGTCTAACGTGAAGTGAAGACTTTCTGCTCAGAATGAACAAACTACAATTTCACTTGCTTTATGTTAACTCCTTAACATAAGACAGAATCTTAGCTACAAACTATTCCCTATTCAAATGAGTTAACACAATGTCTGGATTTCACTCATTAAAATATCCTATCATGTCAAAAAGTTCAAATTACTGATATTAAATCTTCTCCAGTTTTCTAAAGGGGAAGAGACAAAGAGAATGATGAGGCAGAAAAGAGTTAACAAAAAGTGAGCCCAAGATAGATTAGCACAATGTGATTTGATCAGTACTTTGCACTGCCCACATCTTCTCCTCAGGGACCGCCCAGGCTTAGCCCCTAGAGATAAATTTTTCTGTTGAAACACCCCTAGAAAAAGAAGATAAGACCCCGACTGGAAGTGTCTGGTTTTTAGCGCCTGTAAAGACTGCTGGAGTCTACCCTTAGCCTGAACTCTGACCTCATTATAATATAATTAGAATAAAATGAACTGTATGGCTTGGACCGCCATAGGTTTTTCTGCATACATTTTGGGTAAAAGCCTGTGCAGAAAGAAACCAGTTATTTAACCTGCACATGTCAATCAAATGACCTCAGTCTATACATCAAATATCCTGAGTTTGTGCATTACATCCTCAGCTGTAAGAAAATTACCTATGCTTTTATATACAAGAAAAGCTAACCTCAAGATTGGGGCAGTTGTCTGCTCTGGACTCTCCCCTCAACAGCTTCTCTGCCAGTGCTTTTCTTGTTGAATAAACTTTCTAACTTCTATTCCTTTGTGGTTTGTGAATCCTTTCACAACCCGCGATTGGTCACAACAGGGAAGAGAACAGTTTGGGATATCTGAACTGGGGGAAGTAGGGAACATTGAGGTAGTAGATGAAGAAAGGGGCAGAAAAGGCTAATTGGAGAAGAAAACCAGTTTTGCTTTCCTCATCATTTGATTCAATGTTGGTCCAGTTTACCTCATACTAGTCATAGACAAACTGTTGCTGCGTCAGAAGCACTTCTGTCACAAATGATTCAACAGTCTGTGTCTTTGTTGAAATTTCTGAAAAACAATTTTTTTTTTTTTCTTTTTGAAGGCAGTGTTACTGGCCCTCATATGTGGGACCTGAACCAGGGTCGCTGGCTTCCCAAGCCAGCGCTTAACCACCGCGCCACTTGGCTGGTCCCGAAAAACAATTTTTTGTTTAAACATTGTTGACCACATGAAAAAGGGGATTAATTCTCAAAGGATTTTAATTGTACTGCCACTCCATTCCTTGGGATAAAAACTCAGGCTACTAGAGAGGTAGTATTTGGATCAAAATGGGGTTGTAAGTTTATATATAAAACTGTCTTCTCCCAAATATAAACATATAGCAATAATATCTATAAATAATGTTTATAGATTCATTTTTGCTCTGAAAGAAAGACAAACTTATCTTACGGACCAAAAGTTGAAAAGAAATGAGCTGTAGTCAGGGAGGCTGAAGCCATAGATAGACCACAATATAGGATGAAAACATAAAGAGGCTGCTAAGAGCTCAATCTCTGTGGAAACAGAACCTGAGCTTTCCATATTTAAGTCAGGGGCTAGAGTGAGAAAAAAGCCAAAGTCATTTTCAGGATCATAGTTTGTAGTATACTACAGGTAGTAATGGAAGGAGGAAGCAGAGACAGCTGGATGTGGCTCGAACTATATATTCACTTAAATACTTGACTAGTAACTCCCAGAATGGTAATTCTGAGTTACCAATACAAGGCTGGTTTCTGATTCGGGACTTGGTTAACTTAAATGGAGGCAAAGTATAAAAAGACTAGACATGGAACAGTGAGTGCAGAGAGTGGAATAGAAAGGAAAATGACAAAAGAAAACACAAGAAAATTGTTTATTTGATCTTGCAATTAAAATTCCATGAATGAAAACTAAAATCATAATGGTTAGTCAGCAAATTCAGTAAATGATAAAATTCATTACCAAGATTATAATGTTCTTAATAGAACATTAAAAGGTATATGACCCAAATCCTTAAAGGCATAAAGGAAAAATACATTCATAAATCAAGAACAGATATTATGAACAAAAATAGAGGAGTCCAGGACAGGAGATTATAATTATTTTTTTAATGTATGGATTTTTGAAATAAAAAATGTATTCGCTGAAATAAGCTCAATAGATTGAACATAGCCATAAAAGAATTATTGAACTGGAGGAAAGATCTGAAAGCCGGACCTAGAATTCAGGAGAGAAAAAGAGATGGAGAATATAAGAGTAATGTTAAAAGACAGAGAATAGAATAAGAAGCCCAACTTATCTATAATAGGAGTTCCAGAAGTGAAAAAAGAAAATGAGAGAGAGAGAGAGAGAGAGAGAGAGAGAGAGAGAGAGAGAGAGAGAGAGACTGACTAGCAGAGGTAATACTTGAAGAGACAATGGCTTAGTGTTTTACTGAAGATAAAAATTTATCACAAGAAAGGCCTAAAACAAAATGAAACACAAAAATAAAAATAAATTCACAGTTAGGCCTAGAATAACAAAAATGTAGACAATAAAGAAGAAACAGGAAATCTCAACTGCCAACATAGGAAAAAAAGACATACTGCTACAAAGGACTGAAAATTAAGTTGACAGCAGACTTCTCAGAAGCAACAACAGGGAAAATAGCTCTTAACATGTAAATTGATACAGGGAAAATAGCTCTTAACATGTAATTCTATAAGTAGCTAAACTATCATTCATAGTAAAGGCAAAATACCATTTTTAGATACTAGGATTAAGGTGATCTATCCCCCATATATGAATGAAGAACTAATGAACTAATGAACTAGTGAACTAGGGAAGATGTCATGAAAATATGAATGTAACTTAATTACTGACTCTAAAATTAGTATAATAAACACCAATTATCTTAAAATTAGTGTAATTTTTATTGTTAAATAAGTGGAAGTAATACCCTCGAAAAAGGGAGGGGCAGTGCCTGGTGGGTAAATTATGTGAAGATATTTTAGGAGAAAGAGAAATAGTAAAAATTTCAGGCTTTGTTAGAAAAATATGAAATTAAGTCAGACTGTTAAAACAATACTGACACTAAAAGAATAGAAATACTATATATAAAATCTGAAGTAGCAGAGAGACAGAGAGAGGAAATAAATGTTATCAATCAAATGACAGGCTGCAAATAAAGGAACAAAGGAAAAGTTATGGAAAAAAGAAAACACAAAAGAAGGTGGCATAAACAAGTCTAAATAATCAGTAATCACAATACATGTAAATAGATTAAACATACAAATTAAAAAAAGAGCTGACCCAATTCTATATTAAAAAATTTGCAACATCTAGATTTACCAATGCATCATCAGAAAGGGTAGTTTGGAGGAAGGCAAACTAGATATGTAATTTTGGTGTCCTTTATATTATTTAGGACTTAGATGACTTAACTATGAGTTACACAGGAAACCTGAATTAATAAAAGCAGTTAATACCACTGAAGGCATCAGCACATTACTAATCAACTCTGCTTTTCTGGGAATTTGGAAGGAGGTATTTAAGCTTAAATCCTGGCTATGCCACTTGATTTTGTAACCCAGAATAAGTTACCTAAGACTTCAGTTTCCTCATCTAATATATTTCATAGAATCCACTTCATAGGGTTGTTGGCAGGATTAAATTGGATGATAAATTTAAAGCGGTTCTTAAAGTTCAATATACTAGGGGCACCAAAAATATGTATACAAGTGGACACCTCAGTCAACGTTGCTTCAGCAGTAGTTCACTATAATCAGAAGTATCTGGATGCTGATGGTAACCACCTTGAGTACCTCTTGTAATTGCAGAAGTCAAACATGACTTGTACTTATCTTTTGTTATCGGTATAGATTATTACAATTTTAATATGGTTTGCTATGGAAAGTCATATGACAACTCTATGTATATAAATTCAAATTGAATTGATCAAAACATTTGTTAGTGAGAATTCCGAATGAAGCCACCTCAAAGTTCTTTCTTAATGTCTTTCTGCCAACTTCCCTGCTAAATTTGAAAACCCCTCTCTAAATGTTTCAATTAAAAAATTAATGGATTTCAAAGCACCTCCCCCTTGCCATGACTATTACTGGAATTTTAGAATACATATAAGTCCAAAATCCAAACCTAAATGCCTGAAACAAAAGGTATTTGATAGTTGGGTTTGAATTCAGAGATTTTAGTCAATTTCATTTAGGCAATATTCTTCCCTCAAATGCTTCTTGCTTCTAGGATTTGCATAAGGCTCTTATACCCTTGGGCTCAATTGCTGGGTCTGTTCTTACACTAATTATTAAACAAACAAACAAACAAAAAAACACTTAAAATTATTCAAGTGCTAAGTTGTTAGATTTATGGATTCAATAAAAAAAATATCAGTGCCTCTTAAATTTTTCAGGGGTTATGCTGATTTATATGGGCTTTGCTGGCACAAAAATCAGATTAAAATTTTTTTATTGAATCTTGTCTGAAATGCTTAAACTTGAAGGGAGACTTCAAGAGAGAAAATTCATTCTCCCAATTTTCTCATTGAATTTGGCTTTGAGAAAACAAAATGTGTAAGCACTGACTAGGTTTTACTGGTTTATTCCTGAGATCCCCAGTCAACCCAGCCCATCAGGGGAAGAGATTTCTTTGTTTATAATCTCACTAGAATTAAGTGTTCTACTTGGCATTTCAAGGTGTTGCAGTCGCATTACCATCTATGAAAACAGGGGTTTGAATTTCTCAGGATCCGAGCAGTTGAGCTGAACTCTTTCTGACTTATTCATCAATGAAAGAATTATTGGGAGGCTTCTTTAGTGAATTTGGAAGAACTTGTTTGTCAAAGCTCAAAATTCAAATTTCTGGCTTGCAGCTTCCTGCAGCTCTAATCATAGCCTTTCTCTACTTGGTCATGATTTTCTTCATTTGAGCTCAGTTTGATCTCCAGATGTCCAGTAGTGCTCCATGCACCTGGATGAACACTGAATCAGAAGGACAATTAAATAGCTGAGAACAATGAACTCAAGGAACTCTGTCTTTCTTTTTTAAATTCAGGAATTCTTCTAAGATTTACTTTGAGGATGATCAAAACTCTTTGGCTTCACCCTCCAGGTGCAGGCTCCCAGCAAGTATGGAACTGGTTTCATTACTTTGTGAAATTGCTGGTGACATGACTCAAGCAGGGATGGATATTGCTTCCTGTGATTTTCCTGCCATGCAAGTGGTTGGATATATATATATATATATATATATATATATATATATATATATATATATATATGCATTTTTTTAAAGAAAGTTATTTTCAGATATGCCCTGAAATAATATCACCTCTGTTGAGTTGCCTAAGGCAATAGGATGAGGAGTAGGGGGCTTGACCTTGCATCAGGGGCAGTGGAAAGGTGCAAAAATGGCAATGCATGTTAGAATAGCTATATATAAAATGTAATACTGTACTTGCTTGTGGCTAAAAAAATTAAGAAACATTGGAACAACATAATTACCTAGTTGGATGAATTGGTAGACTGTGGTAGTTTTATTAGTGTGATTTTGAGTAATATTTTAATAGGAAGAAAATGTTTACCATGAAATTATTAAGTAGAAATTTTGATACCTATTCTTTGCTTTTTCTGTGGTAACAACTCTGTGTTTCTATTGTCTCATCCAGAAAAGACTGGATTTTTTTTTAATTTATTTATTTTTTATTTTTTTAAAAGATTTTATTGGGGAACTGGGGAAGGGGAACAGCGTTGGGGAACCGGGGAGGGGGAATAGACAAGTTGCTGTCCTTTTGTTCTTCAGTCTAGTTGTGGAGGACATTGTTTCACTGGCCCATGTTGGTATCATCATTGTGCTCTTCTCAGGTGAGGCAGATGGGTCGCTGGCCTCTGAAAAGCCACTCACAGTGGCTCTTGGCAGCTCACACTGGCTGTCAGCCACTCACGTTGGCTGCTGGCTACTCACTGTAGCCTATGGCAGCCCACTGCAGCAGAGGCTGCAGCCATGCGGTCCAGGGGAATCACAGCAGCTCAGCTCCAGGTGGAACTGTTGTTCACCATCTTAGCTGTAGAGGGCAGTGTCACTGGCCCTTATATGTGGGATCTGAACCAGGGCTGCTGGCCTCTCAAGCCAGCTCTTAACCAACTGCCACTCGGCCGGCCCTGGACATTTATTTTTGACAGGTAAATTGTATACAGCACTTTTGAGATATAGGTGTTAAATGGATTTTGAGTATTGAAACATTACCAGAGCATTTGTGTATCCATATTACTGAGTCAGAAATATTTTTAAATAAAGTAAAAATAAATATCCATTCCTGTCTGTCAAATGCATAGATTTTTCATCCTGACACAAGTTAAATGCCTCCCTTTTTAATTTCTGAACTTGTTAATTTAGTAAACACATACTGAGTCACTGTCTCTGTAAATTTAATTAATCAACAAGTGCTCCTCGGGGTTGTGTTTCCTCATATTTACCAGTGTGGCACCATGGGGATGCTGGCTGCTGGAGGTGACAGCAAGCTCTTTAGATCCTGTTTTGCTAAGATCTCTCTCTCCAAACAGCCTGGAAGCCTTGGCAGCCACTGCCACTTTTATGTGTGGGGCTGAGAAGCAGCAGCTTATGCCATTATGAGTCAGGCAGGAGAGTCCTCACTGGCATGGTACTGGAGGAGGTCTTCTGAGGAACAATGAAGGAATGATCCTGCCCACTACCCACACCTGTCTACTGCCCTGGACTTGCTGTTTTTCAAAGCTGATCTTTCTCAGTTCATTTTCATACTGAGATTTTATTACCATGTAAAAGTACAAATATCAGAAGATGCATGGATTTACTCTGAGAGGATATTACTGAGTTAATCTCATGAGATATCACAACTCTTATACACTTATTTTTAGCTGTTATCAATTGGATATTTCATATTAATCACAGAGGATATGATTTTGCTGGAGAATCAATTGGTGCCACTGTCAGTTTTTCCCGTGTATGGTTCTATCATCTTTTTAATTTGATGGTAGGAGAATTTCTTCAGACTCTGACTCAGAATAAGATATAGAAAAAGGTGACATGATCTACATTCTTAATTTAAGAACCTGTTTCTAGTGATCAATATCTGCATCAAAGGTGTAGTAGTTTTTATGCTTTCATTTTAAAAATAGATCAAGCAGCACTATTAACTCTTATCTTTTCCATTAAACATTTAATTTATTATGCTTTTTATTTAAAGTTTGAGACATGGGACCTATTAGTTTATAAAAGAAAATGGATACTTTTTTTTTTTTTGGCTGAGTTTGAATGCTGTTACAGTTGGCAGCAAATTAGAGCTGAAATTTGGATATTTCAGTGGATTTTAGGTAAATGTGGTCATTTAAATAATCGATGGATCAGATTTCCAAAGAACATCTTACCTATAATGAGGTAAGTGAGTTTTAGCCCTCAGTGGAAGTTTCTGTCTTAGGGGATCCCTAAGACAGCAATTGAGAGGAAAATCCAGAATAAATTTCCAACAGATTTTACTAAGCTTATGTCCGAGCACAAGGGAGGCAGCACAGAGGAAAGGAAGGTCCGCGTGGCTGCTTTTATAAAGTGGAGACAAGCGAACTTGCAGAAAGGGGGCACTTTTTGAAAGTGGTGGACTTTCTTCATTGGTTATGTTGACACACGCACTGTGGGGCAAAGTGGAGGACTGCTCGTTATGGCCACCTGAGGAAGGTCGTTTAGCAGGTCAACCTTGATCAACTGCGCATGTGGAGCAATGGTTTTGATATCCATATGGAAGTAAATGGTTAGAAGGGAGATGAAATCAGCTACTTCTGCATTTTTGTGTAAGGGGTGATGAGGTGGTGACATTTTTTGTGGTAAGCTTATCCAGCGTTACTCCTGGCCATCCTGCATTCCTTCCACCCAGACCCAAGTCCCTATGCTGGCTCAGTATGCTGGTGTTTGGAGATCGATAAGAGTCAGCCTAGAGACTAAGACAGATGTTCTGTGTTCATTTTGCTTTTATGAATTTAAACAAGGTTGCCACATACCATACAATTGGTACTTAAAAAGAGAAAGAAAGACACGCATGAATTTAATTCCTCAATTGGTATTAAACCCTTTCTGCCCTCCACGCACTGTGCGAAGAGAGCATGCCCAGGTCATTTTGGTTACTGCCCAGTATCATCTAACATTATCCGGCTCCCCTCCCAACTGCTGTTCTACAACCACCAAGTCCCAGATCCTGGAAAATATCTCTTGGATTAGTTCAGTTTTCCTTATTTTGACCATCTGGGAGATTTTTGTATGTGCTAGTCTTTTCAGTCTTCCTGCTGCCCTTTCTAGTTCACCATCCCTGGGACCAGATTGTTACCTGCATGAATGCTGCTCTGTTAATGGGTGTGCCTATTCCCTTTTAGAGGGTATTGCATATTTCTTGTGGGGTTGCTGGGCTGCCCCAGAACATGATGGGACCTGTGATTTATCCGAACTCTCCCCCACCAACCCCTCCCCGCCATCCTGAACTAATGATGGATTCCCTCTAGCCCTCTATACTTCTTAAACAAATGAAACTATTTTCTGAAACAAGTACTTTACACTTGTTGATGAGAATTTTAGTATAACTAACCTGTCTAAATGAAATGCAATAAAGATGAAGACTTACTTCTTCATGGCATTTATTAGGGGAAGAAGGAAGATGTTTTTCCTGGTGCAACTTGAATCTTTGCCTTAGAATGCCCTGAGTAAAAGTGGCCACTAAGCAGAAAAGAATTCACTCAAAGATTTATTCCATATTCCTAATTCCGTGACCATTTTGTTGGCAGTGCTCAGAGCAGTATGAGCTCTCCAAACAGCTAAAATGAACACTTTTTTTTTAGCAAGTGGTGTTTTTTTATTTTTTTTTTTAGGATTCCTGGAAATTGTTACAGTCTTTGGTTAGATTAAAAAACAACATTATAATCAAGGGATTTTCAAATTTTCACTCTGATCTATGAACATTGAAGAGAATTTGGAATCTGACTATAATATCTCAATTATTTGTATCTGATAACTGACATCAAAGCAAAAGTGGAAAATATTGAGAATAATTTTCACTCTCTAATAAGCTAAAGTATTGTGTGTTGGAGAAATATAATTAAAACAAAATCTCCTCCCAACCCAGAAAACTTCTCCCCAAAAGGAATGTTGTTGAATAATGCTTATTGTTGAATAATCATTAAACCACAATGTGATGCACATCACAGGCTACCTGATAAGAGATTGAAAAGACAGAAAGAGCTCTCATCCCCTCATATAGCCAAGCACATATAACCCATTACATGTATTTTTCAAAATAAAAAAATAACTATCCTCAAGTAAAGGACTCCAATACAACCATTTGTCAGCAGAGTTCCTAACTTTAGCTGGTAATTGGATTGATCATATGTGTTAGCTATTTGGCTTTATCTGGAGGAAAACCAAGCTTCTCATCTCTTCATTATATAGGTTTTGCAACTTGGAGCAAGGTGCCCACTGAAGTTGGACTCCTACCCTCCCGCGGACACTGGAAGATAGGGGTGCTAGCTCCCTTGATGTCTGCAGTTCAAAGAAATGGCTCCCAGGTCCTTCAGAAAGACATTCCTAGGTCAAAAGGCCAGCTGATAAAAGGTCTATCTAGTCTTCAAAGGGATTATATACATTTCAAAGAGATGGGAAAGTACTTACAATGATAAGTTTTCTGAATACTTCTAGAAAAGGGAGGTGAGGGAAATCTTTTGTCCCATTTTCAAAAGGGATAATTAAATTATGCCTCTTATTTTAAAATTTATATTTGTTCTTAAATGTGCATCTCCAAAAAACATAATTGTTTGGTCTCACAATTGTCTGCTAATAAAATCTGGTGTGCAAATATTTATCGCTAGGGATGAGACCATGTGCAATATTTATTACTTTAATTCTGGTGAATGTATCCTGTGAATTGAGTTGCCTGGAAATTTCTTTCTGTAGCATTGTCTTCCGCTGAATGTGCTAAGAGAATGGAGTTCCTTGGGAGACCATGGATCTGGCTTATGTAATTTTGTAGGTGCCATTGACCCTTAGGCATAATTCAGTGGCATGCCCAACTTTTGATCTTCATTAATTAATGTAGCTAATTTCTCCTTTGGCTTTCCTCTCAATATAGTCACTATTGATGTAGATATTCTTACTACACCCAGAAAACTCCCTTCTTACTCCTCTCTACAACAATGGCTCTCAACACTAGCTACACACTGCATTCACCAATGGACCTTTTATAAAATAACAATGCCAAGGCCCCATCTTCAGAGTCCCATTCAGTTAACTTGCGAGAACCCAGGCATTAATATTTTAGAAGATCTCTGTTGTGCAGTTGGAGTTTAGAACCACTGATGTAGATCACATGATTGATCCAATAAGGCACTCACTGAGAATACTTTGAAAGGACATGTGCATCCATATGTTCATTACAGCATTGTTTACAATTGCCAAGATATAGAGACAGCCTGGGTGCTCATCAATTTATGAATGTATAAAGAAGAAGTGGCACATATACACAATAGAACATAACTCAGCCATGAAAAAGAATGAAATTTTGCCATCTGCAAGAACATGGGTGGACATACAGGGTATTATGCTGAGTTGAGTAAGTCAGACAGAGAAAGACAAATGCCACATGATTTCACTTATATATGGAATCTAAAGAACAAAATAAATAAACAAAACAGAAAGGAATACATAGATACAGAGAACATTTTGATGATTGCCAAATGGGAGTAGGGTTGGGGGTGGGTGGGTGAAAAAGGGGCAGGGATTAAGAAGTATGAATTGGTAGTTACAAAATAGTCATTGGAATGTAAAGTGTAACATAAGGAACAGTCAGCAATATTGTAATAACTATGTATGATGTCAGATGGGTACTAGATTTATTGAGGGGATCACTTCATAATTTATTTAAATGTCTAATCACTATGTTGTGCACCTGAAACTAATATAATGTTGTATGTCAACTGTAATTTAAAAAAAAGCTGTGATTAAAGAAAAAAGAATGATATCTATAAACAGCAGCAGTAAAGTAGGAGTAAGGATGGGAGGGTGGGTGAAAAAGGGGCAGGGATTAAGAAGTATAGTATGGGCCAGCCAAGTGAGCTCTGAGCAACACGGTTGACAGTTTGATTCCCACATGGTCCAGTGATCTGCGCCTGAGCTGAGCTGCCAACAGGTGGCAGGATGGCTCAGCTGGTGAGAACACGTGCCCCTAACAACAAGGTTGCCTGTTCGACTCCCACATGGGACGGTGGGCTACGCCCACCTTGAGCTGAGTGGCAGCGAGCTGCTGATGGGTGGCTGGATGGCAACTGGACTTGGAGCTGAGCTAGCTGTGCCCTCCACAACTAAGATTGAAGGGCAACATCTTGGCTCTTCCCCTTCCCAAATTCCCCAACAATGTTCCCCAATTCCCCAGTAAAAAAAAAATCTTTAAAAAAAGTACAGAAGTGGGCGGGGGGAATCATGTGTCAACAAATGTTTTTATTTGAAATGGAAGAAATTGCAACATATTTGTAAGCTGATAGGAAAGAACTAATCGGAGAAATTGGTGCTCCAGGAGACAGGACAATTACTGGAGGAATATTCTTGAGTAGGGGATGCAGCTCAGAGAAGCATTGGTCTTATATAGAATCATGGAAAGTGACAAGAAGGAAGGCAGAGGATGTGGCCCAGATACAGATTGATTGGTAATTGTAGTGGGGACATGTTCGAACTTCTAATGTCAGTGAAGTAAAATGCAAGGTCATCAGGTGAGAGTGAAAAAAGGGGAAATGGGAAAAGTTCGAGGAAAGAGAAGAAGGTATTATCTAAGAGAATAACAAGGTGAGTCTACTAGGAAAATGTGGTAGATTTGCTGGTTGTGAATTTCAGCAAGGTTCTGTGTTTTTCTCTAGCTCCCCAGGTATAGGAGATTGAAAACCAATCATAATAATTGGAGCTGTAATATTTTAAAGTTTGTAAAAAATACTGTCTCTTTCTGGATCATAATAAAGATTTATCAGTGAAGCCTTTTATGTGGTCCACACTGTGGAAACATTTACATTTTCTACAATAGGAGAAACTCTGACCCAAAACCTGGTGATTTAAAAGTGGAGTTTCAGACTTCCATAATAAGGTTGGTGAGGAAATGTTTAAGGAGAGTGGATATGATTGCTGTTCCTCAAATAACAGCATGTTGTTATCAACTGATGCATGCATTTTGACCTTGATAAAGAAGGAGTTGTAATTTTAGATATTTATTTCTGACAGGCTATTCATTAATGTCAGGGTAAACATGTCACTTAACTGCTCTGGAACAGGAAAAAAAAATAAAAATAAAAGGAACAAAGAAAAGTTTAAGGGGGTGGAATGGTTCTAAATCCTCTTTGTTACTATTCTGTGGTTGTCATTTAAAGTTGTGATTCATTTCCAGGGTTTTTCACAAGAGTAAGTGATCAGCGTCACCAAGATTCCCAGTAGTCCTTTGGCCCATCATTAGGGTGCTAAATTTAAATGCCTTTGGAAAATGTGAGCATAGTGGTATCCTCATAACACAAGATTCTAACTCTACTCACCTCTTCCATTTAATAAAGACAAGGAAGATGTCTTTTTCTCTCCTAAGTGGCAGAGCTAACCTTATAATCTGTCATACCTCTGCTAAAGCAAGAAAATTCTGACAAAAAAGTCTACTGACACATTTTTCTAAACTTCTGGAAAAACAGTATATAAAGAACCAAGAGAGCCTGATGTAAAATGAATACAGCTTACTGTTCTGCCTTTTTCCTTAATTGGAAATGCTGTTTTATATGAAGTTCTGTTTTATTTTCATGTACTTCAAAGAAGACCAGAATAGTTTGATTAAACAAGGATATTCTTCATTGGTGTTTTAAATTGTAGTGTTATTTCAGAGCTCATGGTGTGGAATTAGAGGTCCAAAGAGAAGTTTAGGGAATTGATAGTGCTTTTTGATCCATCTTAAAATGGGAATTTTGAATTTTGATTGGACTATTCCCAAACAGAAACACAAAGATAAACAGCAGAAAATATAATGCAATGCAAAGGTACCATTTACTTATATATTGTATTTGCAATTTATTGGTTTCTTATCACTAAGAGTCATTATCTAGTTTGTTATTTACTCATCCATCTTCCCTATTAAGCCAACATTTATTAAGCATCTACATAGTACTAAGGCTGACAATATAGAGATTAGTCAATATAGTCCTTGACCTCATGCAGCACATAATCTAATCTTCCACCTACCCAACAGTACTGGGTTGAATTGTGTTTCCCTAAAATTTATGTTCACCTCAGTGTGGTTTATAAACCTCAGAGTGTGACCTTATTTGGAAATGGGGTCTTTGCAAATGTAATAAAGTCAAGATGAAGTCACACTGCAGTAGGGTAGGCCCTAATCCAATGACTAGTGTTCTTATAAAAAGAGGGAAATTTGGACATAAACACACGTAGAGTGAAGGCAGCCATGTGAAGGCAGGCATTAGATTGGGGTTATGCAGCTATAAACCAAGAACACCAAGGACTGCAGGCAACCATCAGAAGTGAGGAGGAAATAAGGCAGGATTCTCCTCTGGAGACTTCAGAGAGAGTGTGGCAAAGCTCACACTCTGCTTTCAGACTGCTAGCCACCTGAACTCTTAGACAGTAATTTCTGTTGTTTTAAGCTACCAAGTATTTTTTAAATTTATTTTTATTTTTATTTTTTTTAGCTGAGCCATCCTGCCACCTGTTGGCAGCTCAACAGCAACTCAGCTCAGGCTGGCATCAAACCGCTGTTGCTCAGAGCTCAGCTCATACTCTTGAGCGAACTCCTAACCAATTGAGCAACTCAACCAGCCCTAAGCTACCAAGTTTTAATAACTTGTTAATGTCCGTCCTTGCAAACTAATATAGATATTTACTCTTTTTGATATATCTACACTAACCACCAAATAATATCTTCTTCTCTCACTTTTTTCTTTGCAAAATCATTCCATTCAAATGGGAAAAGTTTTCAGACAAGTGATCTGTTGCCTATTGATTTGAAATGCTCTATTGTAGATCCGTTTCCTTTTATCACTCATCAAGTGCTTTTGTCTTCATTCCAGGTCCATGTTTTCTTTTTAAGGGACATCTATGAGATAGTTTGCTTTCACAGTAAAAGAATTTTGTAGTATAAATAAAGGCTAGTGGTAGAAGACTTACTAGAGGCTGAAGGCTTTTTTTTTTTTTTTTACCAAACTGTAGGTGAATGGTTTATACGTAATTCTTCTCTGAATTTCAAATACTTTTTGTGAGAAATAAAGATGGAAGGAAAATGATATCAGGGCTTCTTAAAGTTAAATGAAATTTCTACTTGGCCACATCTTAATACACAGAAGCCATCTAAGCCACATTTCTTTTATTTGCACTAAAATGATGGCGTTTCAATCAGTAGATCCAATGGCAAAGAGCAAGCCTTGGCAGTGCAGCTGCCAATGTCAAGTATAGTAAGTACTCGGGAATACATTGGCAGGGACAAGTTTTGTGCAAATGTTGTTTCATGAAAAGCAAATTCTCATGGTAATTGTTGGTGACCATGGAGACCATGTTCTAAATTAACATTGTACTTTTATTGATTTGGAGGTAGGAAATGCATTTATTCTAAAATCTCATTACCCAGCAACCACTGAGGCAGAGATAGTCTCTCTCATGGAACTACGGAGGTCAAATTACATGTACTGTTTTGTGTAGTTTTTTTCTTGTATTCAAAAATAGGTCTGTATAGAATAGAATATTCATAGCCACTACTTTTCAAATCTGTTCAAACAAGACTGTTTCTTAAAGGGTAGGATAGAAAATAAAAGAACCTATTAGGGTGCTTGGGTAATAGAAAAAAAATACAAATTACTTGCATAGGTTAGATGCAAGGGCAAGCCTTCTTTCTTCCCTCTCTATGTTTTCCCTCATTCTCTTACTTGCTTTCTTTTCTCTTAGGAGTAATCATGTATAAAATTTTAGAACATATATGTACAGAACTATCTAACCGATGCAACATATTCTAATGGCTATTTCTTATAAAATATTTTTTCTGATATATTTTCCTAAGATAATAATGTTTAAGATTAATCAGAACAATCTCAAGTGCTCAATAGCCACATGTTGCTATTCGCTTTCATATTGAACAGTGCAAATCTAGAGGATAAAAAACAAGTATATAGACAAATAACTTGTAGTTGAATAACTATATTTTTGTCCTGTAAATTCATGGAAGCTAATAACTCTGAAAATTTACTTTTTAAGGCACATATTAAAATATGCAGCACACTTTTGCTTATAAGTAATATTTTAAGAAGATGATGTGAATGGTTAAGAGCCCAAACTCTGAAGCCTGACTGCCTGTTTTCCTGTCCTGACTCTATCACTTACTGTGTGACCTTGGACAAGGTTGTTATTCTCTGTCTTCATCTGCATATTGAGGCCAATAATATTACCCATCACATAGGATTGTTGAGAGTTAGATAAGACAACATTAGAGGGATAAGTTAAATGAAATCAAACAGAGCCAGGCACACAGGAAGCACTCAAGGGATTTTGGCTATTAAGATTTCTCTCTCTCTCTCTCTCTCTCTCTCTCTCTCTCTCTCTCTCTCTCTCACTCTTTGTGTGTGTGTCTGGAAACACTGTATATGTAATCTGGATAAAAAAATGCATCCAGTCTTTTGGTTAGTCTTATGGTTAAACTGAACCACATATATCAAGTTAATATATTAAAGTGCAATAATTCAGAAGCATGATGCTTAATGAAGAAAAACCATAAAGCAAGTGTCTGTGGAACTAACCAAAGAAACAGCTGGTCAGCCAAGAGAGGTTCAATTTAGAGATCTCAAAATCACCCTGTATTTGGAGCTGAATGAACTTTCAGACATTTTCTATAGATATATTTTTTCTAATTTCTATTTCTGGTCCCAAGCTGCCAGTAACCTCTGCTGACTCTGTTGACATTTGGCAGCTCTATGGCTGAGTAACTTAAGTAAAATTATGTTTTATTTTTCTCTTTGTTTTAATAAATATTCTTGTCTATTTTTCCCCCTGGAAGCCAGCGAAAGCATGGAGAAGAAAAAGAAAAACCATCTGAGGTGAAGATTTTTGCAAGAATCTATTTTGGACTCCCTTTAAAAATCCCTTCACTTTGGTGAGTATGATTTGGTGTGCATCTGGAGCCAGCCCAGTAAATTTGTGAAGACTCCCAACTTCATCTCAGGACTCTCAGAGAGACAGTAGTTCTCCACTTTGGCAGTGTAATAATGAGATTTATTTGCACAACTTCCATGAGTGTGTCTATAGAATGTACTTGTGGTGGGGAAGGGTTATTCAAGTGCTATCATCTGACTTTTTGCTTTCAGTAAATGTTTGTTATTTGAGATATTTTTCTATGTATGTGTCTCATAGAGTTTCTTTGCTTTGTGATGTGTTCTCCTCTTGGGAGGCTGGCAGTGTAAGTGGTTGACAAAAAAGCTAATAAATCTGAGGTTAATAGGGCTCTAGACAGCAGAGTGCATAGAATAAGGAGTCTCAGTAGCTGCAGAGTATTGTTGAAGAAGGAACTGTCAACAGGAAGTCTTATTATTGCAAAGGGCAGGATGAAGCTCAGAAAAATTCCAGATTAGTTTTCAATTCACTGAAGCAATATCTCACATCAGCATATGCCTTTCCCCTGGGAGTTGAAGTTGGAGAGAAAGGAGTCAAGGAAGGATACGACTGTATGTGGGGTTTCAGTTTAGCTTGGATTTGGAGGTAGTTCAGGTAAAGTACCTTGATGGGCAAAACATGCAGTCATGAAGGGTACAGACTCCATATATAATGCAACTTAAATGTTTGTAGTAAAAACTAGTGTGGTTGAACCTAGTGCTTTTAAAAAATAATTTGCCATTCATGTTGCTTTTGAAGCTCAATGGTACAGAGTCACTCCCTACCTGCTGGGAAATCATATGCATTTAAATATTAGCTGCTTGTGGTTGCATAGTGTAAGTAAGGTGGGCCTGTGAGAAGGGATTCCGCTCCTGCAGATCTTTAGGCAAGAGCATGGCTGGGTGTGGGGAAGTGACTGCTGATATGTGAGTGTCACAGCAGCCACCGCTTTGTATTTCTTCAGTGAGTTCTTCAGGTGGGATGGGGAAAATATGTGCTATGGTTGTGGAGGTGAGATGCTAATAGGGAGAGGGCTGCCCTTCTCTGAGATCTGAACACAGAATCTGTGATGGGGTGGAGAAAGATTACTTGGTAGTGTCTACTATATAAAAAGAGTAAAAGGCTGAAAAATTATACATTTGAGGAATGGAATAGGAAATGGTAGCTTAAAATATACTGACATAGGGATGCAATTATCAAAGGAACTAGGCTGTCTCTGATTTATAATCCAGGCACTGGTTTTTCTCAAAATTAAGTAAACCACCTTTTGAGACATATGAGGTGTGATAAAAAAACAAAGCAGAACAAAAAAAAAGGTGAATGTTTAAATAAAAAAAAATTATTACAGTAAACTTCTGAAGCAGTTCTGGAAATCCTCTTTCATGAGTGTCTTTAGTTGCTCTGTCGTGGCTACCTCAATGTCCTGAATCTATTCAAAACGTTTATCTTTCATGGTCATTTTGACTTTGGGGAAGAGCCAGAAGTCTCATGATACCAGGTCCAATGAATAAGGCGAATGAGGACACACAATAATGTTTTTATTTGACAGAAATTGTCATACTGGAATTGATGTGTAACACAGAGCATTGCCATCATGGAGGATGAAGTAAAGACACTCACGAAAGAGGACTTCCAGAATTGCTTCAGAAAGTGGCAAGAACGATGGGATAAGTGTGTTCAAAGTGAGGGGGAGTATTTTGAGGGGGATTAATGGCAATGTGTCTTTTACTGTAATACATTTAAAAAAATTAAACATTCACTGTATTTTTTTTGTCACACCTCATGTGCATTTCTCTCATGAAAAAAAATGGATCTCATTTAAAAATAATATGTCAGGAATTAAGATAAATGGAGGCCCCCTTATCAATTGTAAGTCTCTCAACGTTTATTGAGCCGATAATTTGTGGCAAGTTCGTTTCTAAGTATAGCAAGAGTAGTCTAGACAAGTAAGGGTCAAATATTGTAGCAATCCCACCCAGCAACAACTCATGGATTCCTACTGGATGTCCAGCTTTGTATGAGGCACTAGTCCATAGGGCTAGGGGAGAGCAGAGACAAAGAGAGCAGAAGGAGAGAAGATAGAATCCTAGGGGGCATCGGTCAAACCCACATTCACCTTCTTTGGAGACTGACACGTAGCCTTGAGAAAGAGAGAGAGAAAGGAAGCAAATCACGGAGTGAGTAAACACCCTAGCTCCTGATAGCTCTCTGTCTCCTTATGTAGCCTGTCAGGTCTTCTTGCCTTTGAATTCATTGGAATATAACTATTTTTCTTAGAATCAATTCTCTAGTCTGGCTTATTCTAGTTTCAATGGATATCTGTTATTTTTTGAGGGAGGTTAGACCTATTTATAATTAAAGGAAAATGAATAAGTATGAAATTTAAGTAGAAAGAACCCTTCCTATTCTAATTTCTATCTTCCTGCCTTGTATGCCTGTGTTCTTCTTGATATTCATTTTCTTTCAAGAAGCTCAGTATACCCCTTCTCTTTTCTCTGCTGTCTTTCTCTTTATAATTTTATCTGATTTCCTGGCACTAATAATGTCAATGTAAATGAGTTCCAATCTTTTATCTCATTTCTGCCTTTTATGCACACTATGCTGTGATAAAATTGTTCTATCCAGTATTCCCCACATAGTTAGTATATTAGTTATTACTGAACTATATAATGTTCCCCATATAAACCATAGCCTTTTCTGTCTATTTCAGTCTCTATATGGTCAAGTCTTACCTATTTGAGTTTGTTTAAATGCTATATCTTTCTGATTTCCTTGCTCACCTCATCACTCTTGTCCTCCTCCCTTTCAAACCTACCCACCATGGGAAGTACAATGTCTCTTTCCTTGAACTTCCCAGACTATTCTAAGTACATTGCTATACTATCTCATTCAGTACTAACCTTAACGCTATGATGTATATGGCCCTATAATCATCACTATTTTACAGGTGAGGAAATTAAGGCATAACAATCACATGGCTTTCTCAAGTTCACACTCTTAGTAAATAACAGATCCAGGATTCAAACCCAGACAGTTTGGTTCTAGGGTCCGTGTTGTAACTTATTCTATGATGCCCAAATATCATCAATGCTTTATATCTAGTGCTAAAAATGGGGATGGTGATATCCTTTCCTACTATATCTACACTAATCTTGAGTTTAGAGCAGCTGTTTCATTTTCTTCATCTCTCCCCTCCCCTATTGCCTAGCAGGGTGCCTTACACATTCCAGAAACTCAATAAATATTGGGTGAAGAATTGATTCTCTTATTTTGTTACTGCATCACTTTCTGTGGTTCAGTTGTCCCTAAATTTAAGCGAACAATGTATTAGTTGATGGTCAATATGTTGATTTATCAAAAGCCTTCTTAAGAACAGAGTAAACTATCTCCTTCACATCTTTCATGTCACCTCTCACCTCCTCCTGGCTGAAAAAGAAACTGGAATTGGTTTGACATGACAAATTTTGTGGGCTGCTTTTAAACAACTTAATAACCTCCAGGATTCTACAAATTGATCTTTTTCTTAATGAATTGCCCCAGAAACTTTCAGGTTTGAGAGTCAGACCAACTGCTCCATAATTCATGAGTTAGTCCTTGTTCTTCTTATAGTGGAGGATGAACTGATTAATTTTTTGGACATTTTGGCAAATCTGATCTGAATGACTAAGTCCCTGGCCTGTTTTAAATCGGATTTCTCAAGTCCTCTGGTAGAAATTTTATTATGTCTCAGACAATAGTAGCCTTTGTAATGAGAACTGAAACAAAACAGGAATTAAACATGCCCAGGTTAACCAACCATTATTCATTTCTCTTCTTGCTACATTGAGTGTCTACCCTTTGTTTTGACTGTATTTGAAACATGTTTTTCTGGTTGCTAAATGATACATACGTCCAGCTAAGTTGATTTTGTGTATCAGAAGTGTGTGCATTGTTTGAGGCTTTAGATTATAGATTTTAGATTCATTTCTTTTTTGAAGGTTAAAAATTTGGGGATTATCTATTACAGTAGCACACTCATATAAGCATGACCTTTACCTTGCTCAAAAAGAACGGTCAGTCACATAGATGACAATCTACTTAATCTTGCTCTATTATACCATGCAAGTGCCTGGAAAAAATTCTGTAGCTCATGATGTAGTCAAAGGGAATTAAGTGTAATAGTTGAAGATGTTTCCCTTTGACCTGAAAACCATAGTTCCAATAACTTTAAAGGGATGCATTTTTTTATTCATTCATCAATTTTTAAAATAAATATTTGCATTTTTTGTAGGAAGATCAAGATCACTTTGGTGTCAGGTGGGAGACAATTTGGAGGGAGTATAATCAGAAGTTACTTATAAATATTGAATAACATTACTCAGAATTTGATTTTTCTGAAGGTGTCCAAGTAAAATACTCAACTCTAGCGAAGAGAAGTTTTTTGTTGTTAATGATCATAAACTGATAATTGTTAATGATTTATTTGCCCTATAGCAAAAGAATTAGCTATGGCAGGACATTAATGCTCTCTGAGTACAGATCACTGTTATTTTCCCATCCATTTTTCATTTCAATGTGGATTGAATTTCCACATCTGAAATTCAATCAAACCCTTGACATATAAGCCAGTTCATGTTCACTTGTGAGCTGTTTGAACAACAGGATTCAGACAAACCTGTGATGCACATTTGGCAGGAAAATGGCTTTAAAAATGATTGTGGAGCCCAAACTTTCTCTGCTGATTAAAGCAGAATAAAATTTTATTTAAGAGGTTATGAGACTGGCTGTGGGGCTTGGGAAACTGTGGAGCTGTTGGCTGTGATGTCTGCAGGCCCAAAACAGAAACTTCTATTCAGTAAATGGCCAAATATTAATTGATTGTGATAGTGATGACAACAGTGATGCAGTGATGCAAATGACCCCAGGAACAATGAGCTGTCTTGCCCATGTCCATGGAGACAAATATTTTCTCTAATCATGAAGAATTGTACTATTTTACATGTCTTATAACCTATATTCATTCAAAGAAGTCTTATAACCTATATTCATTCAAAAAGTGAACCTTGCCATTCAAGGGTATATTTGAATAGTCAGCTGGGTTCATGTGAGAACTGGGGTATATTGTGGGGTGAGAAAATATAATAAAATACCCAAAATAAAATATAGACACAGAGTTGGTCTTTAAGGTTTTATATACTAATAAGTCTTTTAAAATGTTAAAAACATAATGACTGTATGCCATGGAAACACAAGTGTTTCCACAATAAATTAAAACTTTAGAAAAGTATTATGCTGTCATAATGTTTAACTTGATTAGACTCAGACAAGGAGGAACTGGAAGAAATTTTGCAGATAGAAGCTATGATCACTTTGATGTCAGGGGGTGGTGGGGGAAAGTGAGAGCTACTACCAGTATGATAAAGTAGGAGTCCGTCTTGAATTCAATGAATTGATGTGACTGAGGACCCACAATTTCAGGGGTTTAACGAATCTGACCAAGTGTTTGGTTTGCTGGACTCTGTTGATGGATTGTTGGGGCCATGGTGCTAAGCAGTGATGTGGGTGAGACAATGAGGGAAAAGACTTTCTCCATATTCCTTCCTGGTTGGAGCTGACCCCATCTGTACCTCAGTTACCACAAAGCAATTATGAATGTGGAGTTTCTGAAGCAAGGCTATATAGCTACTCATAAGACTGGATTACCAAAGATAAAGGAAAAGGGAACAAGTCTAGGATCTTCTGGCATCTCTTTGCCATACTTTAGTATCAATGTAGTGTGGTGGTCAAAGCATTAGATTACCTTGATGATTTAGGCAATTTATTCAATCTCTTTGAACCACATTTTCCTCACTAGTAAAACTGGGCTAAGAATAGCATCTATCTCATAGAGTAGTCTTGATAATCTTGGATTCAGAGAAATAATTTGAAAAATAGTATTTATTGCATGGTGCGAAAGCCAGGCACTTTGTATGAACTTTAAGCTCTTAACCTCACTTATTTTTCAAAAGGAGTAAAGGGGATATTAAGTTTAAAGACTGAAGTTCTAGAGAGGGAGGAAAGAGGGACAGAATAAACAACATTTTTATAGATTTATAGCTTTGCCTAGGGCTGGCCTCTGTCCCACCTACTTTCCTCAGTGTTCTCATAATTCATAGACATATCACTGTTGTAGGTATGAACTTTGAATTTCCAAAGGAAAAGAATGAAGAGAAAGTTAGTGGGAGTGGATTAGCGGCTAAACACAAATGTGGTTTTTGCATTTCATGTTCACATCAGTGTATTCCACTCTAAATTCCTCTAACATTTCCCCCACATTTCAACTTGGTGAAAATCCCTAATTTCAGTCAGTGAATTTATTCTGTAGGAAAAATAGCTTTTTTAAAAAAAACTACTGTAATGACGACAGCACAAGTGAATCCTTTCTATAAATTCACTTGGATATTTCCCTGTATTGTAAATGAAATGTAAGAATAATTTAACATTCCCAAGAGAAGCAATGGGCTTCTCTTCTATTACTTTTAGGCCTACACCTAAAATTAATTTGATTTTGGTCTCCATAGAGAGCTATCCAAGATAAATTGCACTTAAGGTAAAACAGGAGTGATTTGGAAGAAGTACCGTAGGACTACCTCAGATGAAGATTTTTGAAACACTGTGGTGTATTATCTAGAATGACTGAAAATGCCTTCTCTTGAGAAGTCTTCTTTTAAGTAGACTGTCTTCCTCCCTGTTTATATTACTTCCAGTGCAGTGGTAGCTGATAGTGTAGTGGGGAGTTGGGAGGTGTGTATTCCACGGGCCCTTCCAGTCCAATCCTTCAGAGTCTAATACCAAAGGAGCAGGAACCTTCACAAAGAGCCTTTATTATTAGAGCCAACTTAATGACAAAGAGCAATTAAGCATTTCTATGGCGGGTAGTAGTCTGTGTCTGTTAGCTATTATTAAACTTATTGAGTTTTTGAAGGAATTTATCTCTTGTTGCCTCACTATCCTTTTGGCTCAAAAGGGCGGTGAAATCAGAATTGCCTGCCTGTGACAACATGGGGCATAGCCACAGGATGAAAGATGTTACCAATTTAGCCTGCCGACCACTTCAAAATCAGGAGGAGGAGCAGATGGGCTGGCACTGGAAAATTCTTCTACTTGAATGAAAATAAATCATGAGGGCCTGCCGAGTGGCACGTTGGTTAAGAGTTAGCTTGGGAAGCCAGCTCTGAACAGCAGGGCCCCTTTCGGATTTCACTTGAGGGCAGTGACACTGCGCCCTCTACAGCTAAGATGGTGAACAACAGCTCCACCTGGAGTTGGGCTGCCATGAGTCGCTGGTGATGGCATAGGCTGCAGCCCCTGCTGCAGTGGGCTGCCATGAGCTACCGTGAGTGGTTGGCAGTTGGTGTGAGCTGCCATGAGCCACTGTGAATGGCCATCCAGAAGCCGGCGAACGACTGCCTCAGCCAGCCGGGAAGAGCGCAATGATGATACCAACATGAGCCAGTGAAGCAACGTCCTCCGCAACTAGACTGAAGAACAAAAGGACAGCAACTTTTCTATTCCCCTTCCCCTATTCACCAACGCTGTTCCCCTCCCAATTCCCCAATTTAAAAAAAAAAGTCTTTAAAAAAAAAATAAAACAAAATAAAATAAAATAAAAGCATTTTAAAAAAAGAAAAGAAAATAACTCATAAAATAATAAGGATGGAAAAGTGAATTAAAAAAATTAAGCAAATAAAATTCAGGTTTTTGTTACTATTGGTATGTTTACTAGACAAAGTCATGTCTGATCTAGAATCAAGCAAAAAGCATTTGTAGAGGGCCCATTATCTGTTATAAAGTATGGAGTATGAAATTAATGAATTTTAAAGATATGGTCTGCTTCTAAGGAGAGTACATATGATTACCAGGACAAGATACAAATACACATGTATATGTGTATATATGTTTATCTATCTATCTATCTATCTATCTATCTATCTATCTATCTATAGAATTATACTAGCAGGAGGTTTTGAATTAATAATATATATGTATCACATATAGATAAGACTAAATGTTAAAGTATGAGGTAATGGTATCTAAATAACTGTAAATTATGCAATATGTAATACAAATATTGTAAAGGAGAATTTTTAAAGGAGACTAAAATGAAAAGAGGCATCAGGGATGACTTGACCTGGACATACAGGTATATAGATGGGAGGAGCAAGACAGTCAAGTATGACAAACAGCTTGAGCCAAGGTATAGCTAGACTGAGGGAGGCAGTAAAAGGACCTGATTAATGGAGGCTAATATTTCTTGATATGGAATTATAGGAGACAGAACAAGGTAGGTGAATATGTCAAGAGAGATAGAGTTAGAATTTATGTGGTACCCATTACAGGGTCCTGAATTGGGGATGGCATCAGATTTAGTAGTTGGATAAACTTGGATTTGGAGCTGAGTCCACCTTCATCACTATTTTGAAAGGTTGGAGACTTGCTTAATGGAATTATTTGGAATAACGGAAGGTGAACAATTGTACAAAACGCCATTAATGGAGGCAAATTTTAAAGATGGGGAGTGATATAATATAGCATAGAAGTTGCTGCAAGCTTGGTGACATCATTAATTAAAAATAAAAAACACTTGTTAGCAACAACTTTATGCTAAATACATCTAATAGACAAGATTCCTGCCCTCCTGGAGTTTATAATTGGAACAATGTCCACATTTAATACATACTGCTAATCTGGTGTATAGAAAAAGCAGCCTTTTTCCTCCTATAATTTGTATAATCTTCCACATGATTCTAATCCTACTGGGTAACAGGAAAATATAAAATAGCTAATTAACAACATCCCATCTCATCTTTCTCAATCTCAATCATTTAGTAGTCTCTGTGGATTAAATCTGCAATAAATTCGGAAGTTTCCATTTTTCTCTAGAGAGTTTCAGGAATGCAAAGGCCAAAAAGAGTGACAAAGTCCCTCTGAGGAACAGAAGTTAGTGGGCGTGGGTGAGGGCTGGATCAGGAGGAGCATGGAGATTTGGCACAGGATGCAATCGTGTGTTGGGCTAAAATGCAGGCCAGGTTGTGCAGGGCTGGTAGGCTATGGGAGAGGTTTGGGATGTTAACCCCAGTGCAAGGGCAGCCACCAAAGTATTTCAGCCTGTGGTTGCCAATTTGTGATGATGGAAACTCCGGGGAGCAAAAATATATAATGATAATAGCTACAGTAGCATTTATTAAATGCTTCTTTGGTGTCAGGATGTTTATATATTGTTATTTAATTCTCACAATACCTGGTGAAATAATAATTGCCTCTTTATTGGGCACCGACAGTATTCCAGGCACCATATTAAATACTTTACAAATATATCTCTAATCTCACAACAAACCTATCAGGAGGTATTTTTACCTCCTTATTTTAAGTAATAGAATGCAGGAGCTGATGGGCAAACCCCAAACTATACAATCTCACCATTCCACAGCCTTAGGCATGTAGTGGATTTAATAAAGAAATGTCCAAAAAGTGCTAACAGTACACAAAGCAAGATAAGCAGACATAATTTGAAGAAGGTCTTTAAACATTCCCGAGTCTCCCATTCTGGCTGAATTTAGGACAAATCTACATAATTTATTAGTCTGTGTACTTGTCTAATTCACCCCAGCCCATTAAGTGACCTTGTGTTCATGCCATGTGTATTAGTTTCCTAGGGTTCCCATGACAAATAACCACAAACTCAGTGGTTTTCAACAATGGAAATTTACTCTGTCAAGATCCTGGAGGCCACAAGTCTGAAATCAGGATGTCAGCTGGGCTGTGTCCCCTCTGAAGGCTCTGGGGGATTCATCATTGCCACTTCCACTGGTGGCTCCTGGCATCTCTGGGCTGTGGCAGCCTAACTCTAATTTCTGCCTCCATCTCCACATGGCTTTCTCCTCGTTTCCCCTGTGTGTCTGTTCTCAGTGTGTCTCTTATAGGACACTTGTCATTGGATGTAGGTCCCACCTGGATGATGCAGGATAACCTCATCTAGAGATCCTCAATTTGATCACATTTGCAAAATTCCTTTTTCCAAGTAAGGTCACATTCACAGGTTTGCAGACACGTATTTTTCCCACTTCACCATGTGTTCCATTTCAGGAAGCTCCTCCTACGTTTAAGATCTGAGGAAACCTAGGTTATTTACCATCAATCAGCTTGTGATCTCTTTGCTCCAGAGGCGGAAGGCCTCCCTGCTCAGGTTCAGCTCTTTTTGCTGCGGTTAAGCTTCGATCAAGTATAGACAGGTTAAAAAGTCCACAGAAGCCCATGCACTGTTTTCCTTTTTGTAAATGGGGCTTTTGTGATATTGCACACTTGACCAACATCAGGCAATTTCCCTTTTACTCCTTGGAAGAGAGTGAGATACACAACTCTCTTTTATGTTCCAATGTGTACATAGGTCATTAGAAAGTGTGTTGTAATTATACCTAAAAACAGTCCCTGGGGTATGAATAATAGTTATGAGTTAAGATCATATATTTTTTTAAATTTGTCAGTGTTAGTCCAATGAACCAGAGTGAAAACAATCTTCACACAGCCCTGAGTTAACATAGTCTGCTTTACTCACTCATACATCCAGGCATAAATGATAAGGCATAGTATATGTTTGGAATGGAGCCCTGTAATCTGTCCCACAGATCAAAAAAGTGCTAATAAGTGGCAATCAATCCATCAGCCAACAAATGGTTTTATTTTCACTCAGTGAAGGTTTCATGCTTAAAGGGGAGATGGATAATTAAGACTTCATGTTTCAAAATATTAAATATTGATTTGTAGACATTTAGCAGCAGGCATAAAGCTCTCCTGAGGGATGACAACAACTGTCTAAAAGATTATAAAAGATTTTATTTCTCTTGGTAGAATTTAGCATTTATTTCTTATTTAAAAGATGTGAAATGAGAGTTAGTAAAATATTATATCAAAAAGATAGCTCGGAGCTCTGCAAATGGATGTCATGTCTGTGGTGTGTGGCTAGCCAGAGTTAAAATAAAACTGTTTTGCTAGTTTCATATTGGCTTTTGGTTTATTGAAGTGTCAGAAGGTTTATAAGCTTTTCAACTCAAGTTTTGATTGTTTTATCCAACTACTGTCACTTCTTATCAGTATTAAAGGCAGAAATCAAAGAAAAGGCCCAGGGGAAGAGGACCTCCAAATGTTGGTTTTTGCTGTCAACGCACGGATGTAACGCTGATACCCTCTTGACAGGCTGTTTTCCTTGACACCCTGGAGTAATTAGGGGGATTTTTATAATAGGCTTCTCCAATTAGTTAATACATTTTCTGATTAAACTCTTCTTTGTCTCAGCCTTAGAGAAACTGCCTAAATGAGTAGGACCTGGAGATGGGACCCCAGGTCAGGGCTACAGGGGAAGGCCATGGTGAGTGCGAGCTTTGATGTTCCCAAGACTGTGAATCAGGAATACTTGTCAGTGTAGACAATGGGACAACATTAGGCGCAGACATAATATTCAGACCTCACAGAGTTATTTTGCAGTCAGCAGACCCTATATAAAATGTGATTTTCTAGCCCCTTGATGAAATTTAGTATCTTTCAGAAAGTTTTCTCTACGAATAAGTTTTTTTGGTTGAGGGACTGTGCAAAATAAGAAAAAGATATCAGATTGAATGGATTTGTGGAGACCTTCAAAACAGTCTACAGATTCTGGAAATATCCAACCCATAAGATTTATAAAAATTGCAAAATTCCTCAGTGTTTGCCGGGAGCCGACATCTGACAAGGTCACACTGCCCTGCTCAGCACTGGATATTAGGAGTGCTGCCTTATGGTTGGTCATGTAATATCTCCTGCCTCTATGAACCCATGTGCCTTTCCTATAGGAGACAATATATTCACTGCATTTGTGACAAGTTCTTGTGGTACCCTGATGATAGCTGGTTGTGTAAGCCAGAGACGGGGCAAGATTTCCTAAAGAGAAGGAAACTCCCTAAAACAGGCTACAACCCGAGGGGACGCCTGAACTGAGATATTGGGGTCTCAAACCCCTTGGAAACTGAGGCACAGACCTCTGACAATATATGTCAAGAAGCCTGCCTGTGGTCTAAGGGTCCTGCTGTGAATGGTCTCCTTGAAGATTAAAGGTCTTCAGGCCTTGAGAGTTCCAGTAAGAGGCAGCTCCTCAGTGACCATAGGGTATGTTAATTAACAACTTTGTTTAAATTCTTTAACAGATACTGAAGCTTTGACTGAGAAACATATGTAGCCCTCCTAGGACAAAAGATGTTAAGTATTATATTTACATAGGAATAGATTTTAGATGGTTTTACCCTAAGCACAGCCACTCCTAGTCCTTTTAGTATAGCCCTGTGAGTCTAGCTGCTGGAATTTGGGATAATGGCTAGGTAGTCATGGCAACCACTCTTTAGGCGACATGTAGAGATAAGTAAAGACTGAGTAAATCCTGGGAACTAGAAACCACCAAACTCATGTGATTGAGAGGAGGGTCAAGTATCCCTATAAAATGAACATGCTCTGGCAATGAAGTGTGACACTTTTTTCCTTTTCTCTTTAACTCCCCCGGTGCCTCCACTGTCTCCCTTATTTTCCTCCCTTGCCGACGCCGTTTCCACCTGAGGGAAACCCTGGTCAGCGGAGGCTGGTCCCCCGCAAGTGTTGCCATAGCATTCTCACAAATATACTTTGAGTTTCATCTTTATTTATGTTACTTAATATGCTTCCATACAAACAAGCATGCTATTAAAAATCTTATGCCATTTGGTTAGTCAATACAAGTAAGTTCCAAGGCAGAATTCTCTGGCTATGTAAGGCTTGGGTTCGTCAGGTAGAATTGAGGGGGTGGTCAATCTTGGTTAGCTCTTCCTCTGGGGTTGAGAATGGAGTTAACAACCCTTTTTGCACACAGGATGGTATGGACTTTAGAGGGAACTTTGTTCTACAGTCCCTGCTGCCCTTCCTCTATTTAGCTCAAAGAGAGGCTACCTGTACCTGAGCAGCTTGTCAAATTTCTTTCTCCTACATCATTCATCCAAGAATCTTGTCTTTTATTTCTCACTCTAACACTGGGAAAAGGGACTGCAGTTGGATTTAAAAACTCAGAATTTGGACTGAAGTTCTTATAAACTTTATTCCCATTGAAGATTACATAATGTTATGGCATGCTGCTTTGGGCAGTTCCCTCTACTTTCTAAGATTGAGGTACGTTATATATTCTATAGGCATAAGCTGTGAAGAGAAATGAGCGATAGAGAGCCTAATGCTCCCAAATTGTAGCCATGATTCTCTCATGGATGATCCTTGGAACTCCACGCCCAGTGGTCTGCTTCCTATTGATTTTTTTTTTTAAAATCAATTGCACCATGGGGCTTTAGAAGTGCTCATTAAGGAGGCTGAAAAAGAAACAAGTTTAGTTCAAGTTTTTATGCTGAAAATTTTAGCATTTTAAATTTGCAATGCCCAGCACCAGCCATGCTTTGATGGCTCCGTTGCATATGTTCCCTGGGAAAGTGGAAAACGTTTAATGAATAGCCTTGTGGTATAAGGAAGTGTGCGTGTATGTGTGTTGTTGTTGTTGTTTTAACAAACATTAGTTTGGTGGCTCCATGTGTGAAACTGATATTCAGTGTCACAGCTCATTTTATTTTGTTTGATGCACAGGTATATTCAATTTTAGAATAAAAGTATTTTTTTTTTATTTCCCATTGAGGTTCATGTGATGCATTTCAGAGCTCTTTTGCTTATAATAAAACACTTGGAATTAAAAATGCATTCTTTTAAAGGCACATTTTTTTTATTAGACATTTGAATGCATCACACCATCTTATCAGTAGTAGTAAGTAGAGGATAAAATAGGGAAGTGACAGAAAATCCATCTGACAGAGAAAATAGCTCTTTTCATATGTGTATGTGATTGCATGTCTCTGAGTAACATTGCAGCAATCATAATATGAGGATAGACAACTTTCGGCATCATAATGGCAAATCATAAAATAAAATACAGTTTTTAAAATGTGGTCTGGTTTGGTCACTTGATTATTTCATCCTAGCAGCAAATAGAAAACAAACTAAGACAAGAGAATCTACTACATTAGATTCTAAATTAAGTCCTAGGTTATATCTCTTTTATAAGTGAAAGAAAACTTAAAAGGCAAGTCATCTATTTGGAACAAAAAAGGAGACAGTATATTTAGAACTAAACACTCATATTTTGTTTTAAACATATAATGTATAAAACAAAGAAGCAGTTGTGGTTTCCATCAGAGGATCATTGAGAGTACGTTACATAGAATATTTAAAGCTGTAAAGTTGAAGTGGGAATTCCTACCAAATATCATTGCCTCTAATAATTTAGATAGTATTTTCTAGTATACAAGAAAATCTCTAAAGTGTGTGATCATGTTTATATTTATATTTAGATTTGGAAAAACAAAGCAAAGGAAAAACTTTTTCTTTCTGAAACCTTCCAGGAAAGTCTTAGTTGACATGCAAAGCACTTCTGATTATCAGGTGATCAAGGAAGTATTTTCCATTTCTAAAACACTAAGCATGAGATTCTGAAGGTAATACACCCCGAAGAGGGGAAAGCCTGGCTCATTTAATAATGTATACTTCATTTACAGCTCTGAGTAGGGATGTTCTTCTGGCTAGGACATTTTCCCCAGTCAGAGTTCTGATGTATGCAGATCTCTGAGTACATTTTAAATAGAACAACAACTGAATCAAACACTCAACAGAATTCATGAAGAGGAAATAGACATATTTCAGCATGGGAGAATATTTATGCATTATTTAATAGCAATAAAGTTTGAATTCATACATTATGCAAATGCAGTTATAATCAGGAAAATGAAAGAACTTGGACTGCTGCAACATCCTTAAACCCACTATTAGGTACCTATTGGTGCATAACATTTAATGCTTGCACAATGCCTTATGATGCTACAGTGTGTCACTTGAAAAGTTATCAGAGATTAACTGGGTATAAAATGAAAAGTTGATGAACCTGATTGCTACCTTGATATTGCCTTCTATAAATTTATCCTCAAACAAGTGTAAGGATGTTAATGATAATTGAAATGATATTGGAATAAAATGCACTTCACTCAAATGCTGTCCTCCATTAGAGCTTCCTCATATTTAGTCAGATATGGACACTTTCGTCTTCTTTATCTAGAGATCCTCGCCTACATGCGGGTGCTGTTCTAAGCATTTTACAAGACTTACTTCATTTAATCTTCTAACAATTATCTTACAACAATGCTCTGAGGTACAACTATTATTTTACAGGTGAAGAAACGGAATCACAGAGAGGGTGAGTAGCTTGTCCAAGGTCACTAAAGTATTAGGTAGTAGAACCTTGACTTTGAATACAAGCAGTTCTGAACCCAGAGTCTGTGCTCTTAACCACTATGTTGTTTCTATGACTATGATAGTTACTTATGTTCTTCTTCTTCCTTTCAGACTGTAAACTCACTGCACTAGAAATGATAATAATTGAGCATTTGTTATATCCCAGTCACTGTGCCAGGTTTGGTGGATGTAAAGATGAATAAACATAGCCCCTGCTCTCCAGAAACTCAGTCTGGTAGGGGAGATAAACATGAAATTATACTGCATTGTGGGAAGTGAGGAGAGGGAATTAGAGAAGCAGCAGGAAAGGCATCAACCTGCCTTGAGGAATGGGAGTATGAGTGAATGAAAGCGAAAGGAAGAGATATCTCTGATTGGAGCTCTGTCCTATTTACTTCATCCTTTCCTTACCTTCTAGTTCCTAGCATGAGATTGTGCACAGACTAAGAATAAATCGATCATTTTAATGTCATTGGTCGAATTGGATTGCTCTTTCTCAACACCAGGGAACCCACTGATTTCCATGCTGGTCATCTCGGTGTCTGGAAAGAGTTTAGAGAAGATATGTGCTCCCTGATTTTTCTAAAAGCAGCAGTTCTTGGTGACTTATAGAGAATCTTATAAAATTCATGACACTTGCCCTGCGGAAAAAAATACAACTATGTGATCTCTCTACAACTTACTCAAGACTCTAGGTTAGGAACCCCTGGACTAAAGGAAGGCAGGTTGGATGAGTAATAAGCCCACCAATATTTAATGGCAGTGAGTAGGTGTAGATCATGTTTCTCAAACTTTCTGGTCTCAGGACCTCTTTAAACTTTTAAAAATTATTGAAGACCTCCAAGTTTTTGTTTATGTGGATGGTATCAATTCAATCTATACTTATTAAAAATTAACACTGAGGAATTAAGAAAATGTTGTCCATTAATTAAAAATGACAATAACAAACCCCATTATATGATAACATAAATGCTGTTATAAAAACATAACTATATTTTCAAAACAAAAAAATAGGAATACTAATGGTATTATTTTATGTTTTTATGTCTCTTCAATATCTGGTTCCATAGAAGATTTTCAAGTCTCCTTCTGCTTTTAGCTCTTGGGAAATGTTATTTTGGATGAAGCATACGAGGTAATTTGTTCACCCACAGATATGTAGTGGAAAGGATAGACAGACATATTTTAATAGTCTCTAAAGATCATTGTGGACATTTTATTTGATACTACACCAAAACTTGGCAAGCAGCTATTACTTAAAGATTACTTGAATGTTAAACCCAAAACTATATTAATGAACATTTTGTACTCTGTTACATGAAAATCTGTTGGTTTTCTTTTCATTTTGAGTGGATCTTTTGGTCTTGCATGATTTTTATAAACTGTTGCAATGGTCATTTGGAAATATAAGTTTTCTGAATTATGCAGGTCTTCCAAATCTCGATACATTTCACATAAAGTATGAAAAATTGCATTCATCAATATCACCACCAACCTCACCCAAAAGTTTTTAAGTGCTGGGAAGCTGTCAAGCTCATTATTCTGAATGCAAGTTTTCCCAAATTCCAATTTGCACATGGAATCTTTAATTTCATCAATGGCAATGAATACTGTCAGTTGCTTTTCTTGAAGTGACAGGTTCACTTAATTTATTCTTGAAAAAATGTCCTTAATATATAAGATTGAGTAATCATAGTTTGTCCATCGTTCTTTTAAGCAAACATGGTGTTCCACAAATTGGCTTGATAGATTGACAACTCAAATGGTCACACAAGTGCTTCTTCTCCTTGAGACAAAGCTTATACTTCTATATGCAATAAAAGTGCTTCATATCTACCTCTTATTTCATCACCTGGAGTATTAAATATTGAATTAAAGAGTCAAGTTTGACTCTTAAAAAAAATTAATTTTTACTTTTTCATAAAGGACATTGCTAAGTAAAACTGGCATTTTTTAAAAAACTGTGATTACATGGCAGTTGAAAAATACAACTATATTGAACAGTTGGATGTCATTGCCTTGATTTTGTTAAAACAACAAGAGTCTTACCCCCCATTGCTTTTGCACCATTAATGCAAACCATCAACACAATGAAAAAAGCTAATTATGTCTTAGTGTTATGAAAATAGTTTTGACCTTGCAGATGCCCTGAAAGACTATTAGAGACCCCTGGTGTTCTGCATTCCACCTTTGATAATCACTGTTACAGAGGGGTACAAAGAGAAAAATCTGGGACAGGCCAAGTGGCTCAGTTGGTAATAGCATGAGCTCTGAGCAACAGGGCTTCATGTTTGATTCCCACATGTGTCAGTGAGCTGTGCTCTCTACAGCTAAGATATTGAATAACAGCTTGACCTGGAGCTGGGCTGCCATGAGTGGCCAGCAATGGCGTAGGCTGCAGTGGGGCTGCAGTGGGCTGCCATAAGGTACAATGAGTGGCCAGCAGCCAGCAAGAGCTGCCATGGGTGGCTGTCCAATGGCCAGCGACCAATCTGCCTCGGCCAGGAAGAGCGCAATGATAATACCAACATGGGCCAGTGAAGCAACATCCTCCACAACTAGACTGAAGAACAAAAGGACAGCAACTTCTCTGTTTCCCTTCCCCGATTCCCCAACACTGTTCCCCTTCCCCAATTCCCCAATGAAATCTTAAAAAAAAAGAAAAAAAGAAAAAAAATCTATGGAGGAAGGTGGAAAATAGTAGAGAGGGAAGAGGCAAGGTTTGGGGAAAAGAACTTTTCAGGGAGAAAAGCCAATTATAAAAATAATAGTATGCACTTAGGGAGGTTAAAGCACAGGGGATGGCTGTAGGATAAAGATGTGAACCTCCATAGGTAGTCATTTTCCTAACTGCAATTTTTGACCTTAGCATTTTGAACACACCAATATCTATTTGGGTAGAATTTAAAGGGGTGAATAGGAAATAGTAGGAAGGAATTGCACTCATCCAGTTGAAAAGAGGTTAACAAAAAATCTTACAAAACAAAGGCTTTCAAGAGTCAACTTATATTGCAAACACATGAGGTTCAGAAAAGCCATGTTCCTAGTGGACTGTTGACAGAGGCAGGACTAGGGAAGCACAGGAAGGCTGTTCTGCCATAATTAACACTGAACTGAAGACATTGAAAGGTGCTTGTTATTCTGTGTTTTCCTAGCAGTGTATTCCAGCTGCCGTGCAGGAGGCTCTACTGCCATTTACTTTACAAATCTCATTTCTTTGGAGGTCATATCTCAAGCTGCAAATCCACTTCTGGTGGAAATTCCTTACCTTTCTGTTGGCCCATGTCACAAATGGAACGCTTCTTAGGTTTATTTTAGTTGTCTAAATATTGTAGGGTTGTCTGGTAATAAATCAACTTTATGCAATATTTTTCTTCTCTTTATCTCCAGTCACCTTGAAACACTAAGCGTTTCTTGCATTAGTGTAAAATCCTCTATAATACATAGATTGCTGATAAAAAGATAATTTTGTGTTGTGAAACAGGTTAATAATAAAGAATATTACTAGCCATTCATCTTTCTGCCTCCAAGGCAAAGAATATCTTCTAGAGAGATAACAGTTGATGTCATTTTAAAAACACAGTAATAATTTCCCCACCAAGAGTACTGTCATGTGGATGCGAACGTGTAGAAAATTATTCTAAGCTTCAAATTTCATTCATATTTTGTGATTTCCCCAACATCACCATTTCTTTAAACACAATTAAGGTACATTGTGTAGAATCTTTCACATAGTCCAATATGCAGTTATTTCTGGGACTAGGTTAGCACTTGTTGATGTTCCCTGTCAAGGAATTTTGCAAAGAAGTGGCTGTGCTTTGGTTTTGCACGAAGGATGTAATTTGCTGGGACACTGAGCACCTATGACATGAATAAAAATATGAGCTCTCAGCAGAAATAAAAAGTCTGGACTAGAAAAACTGGCCCTGTTTTTCTGGCCCCTATGTGTCATAGGCAAGCTAAAAAGAGGAAAAGTAAGTACACAGCTTTGGAGATAAAGTAAAGGAGATCAGGTGGTAGTCTCATGTTTCTACCCAGTTGGAAGAAAATACTTTTTTTCGTCTGAAATATTCTAGTCATCCACATATGGCTTTGTCACTAATATAATGATTAAACACATTTATGTAATTCTGGACTAGCCATACATCGTATAGATTGATGGAAGAACTTTCTGTTAGTGCAATCTGTTAAACTACCTAAGTGGGTTTCTCAAAGCCCTTTTTGGAGGCATCTCGTTTGGAAGTCTATGTAAGATGAATTATAAATTAAAAAATATATAGAGAGGGCTGGCCGAGTGGCGCATTGGTTAGGAGTTGGCTTGGGACGCCAGCTCTGAGCAGCAGGGCCCCAGTTTGGATCCCACATGAGGACCAGTGATGCTGCGCCCTCTACAGCTAAGATGGTGAACAACAGCTTGATCTGGAGCTGGGCTGACGTGAGTCGCCGGTGATGGTGTAGGCTGCAGTGGGGCCGGCCGGCAGCAGGCGTGAGCTTTTGTGAGCTTTCCTGAGCTGCCATGAGCTGCCATGTGCTGCAGTGAGCAACCAGCCTTCCAATGGCCGGCAAGTGACTGCCTCACCCAGGAAGAATGCAATGATCATAATACCAGCATGGGCCAATGAAGCAATGTCCTCCACAACTAGACTGAAGAACAAATGGACAGCAACTTGACTATTCCTCTTCCCGGTTCCCCAACACTGTTCCCCTCCCCCAATTCCCCAATACAATCTTTAAAAAAGCATATATATATATATATATATATATATATATATATATATGGATAAAGGGAGACTTGGTGATGGTATATTACTAACCATTCTTTTTTAGGCAAAATCTATGTTCAGCTCCAGCTCCTTAGGATCATATCTATAATGAGTGCACCTCTAGATGAGAAACAGGACAGAGAACTCATTGAATTCCTTTTAAGACCTAAGTTTTCATGATTTAATAATAACAGATTTAAAAATACTTGCCTTGAAATAAAAGCCCTCCATACATTCTAGCTATGATTCTTATCTTAACTGTTAGTTAGATGCTAAAGAGTAAAGCAGTAACAATAAAACTAGGTTTGAGAAAAAGGCTGTCCTTTATAGGACCTTTCAAGGGAAGTGAAAGCAGTGTTAGCTGGCTGACTGGTCCTAATGGGGAGCAGTTGAAAAGAGCTCAGAATTTCTAAATTGACACAAAAGCAGTATAGGTGTCACTTCAATCTCATACAACCTTAAAAAAACCTAAAACCTTGCTCCCTTCGTGAGTCAGAATGAATATGGCCTAAAAACAGACCAGAGGAAGAAACGGTAGTATTTGCTTACTCACAATGATACCGTGCTTGTGATATATTTATAATACTGATGCTTTTGTTTTTAGAGGTATAATACACCTCCCCCAACCACACATACATTACCAGCTGAAACGTGACACCAACAGCTTCATCTTGCAGTGTCATTATTAATAGTGTTATTATTAATGCAAATGTTGACATATTATTTGCACAACCATTTTCTAGTAAGAAAATTCACAAATAATACTTGACATCTTGTTTGCATAGCAGCTACAGTGTGTATTTTTCACTGTTCTTTTTATCTTTACCACATACGGGAGCTCCACAGCATTTTAGCCTAGTTCAAAATCTTTTAATATGCAAACCAGAATCAACATCAAAGGGCAAATCAGCTTCAAAATGATTTTCCATACTAACATTCTTGTGCATCTCCACCAAATATTTTTGCATTGATTACTACATGTGTTAAGATTCAGTGGTTTCATGCTGATTTTTTTTTTTTGCCCACTAATATGACATACACTTCCATAATGTGCTTGCTTTTTTGAGCATAATTTTTAGTTCTTCTTTTTAAGAAATATATTCTTCATTAAATGTGTAATTTTTAATACAACTCAGGGTTTTCTAGGATCAAGATGATAGTGAATTTCAATTATTTTACATTATTGTTTGCAATGCAATTAAGCAAGACACTGTGAATCTTTTACATTAGAATTTCTTAGGTATGACTAGAACCATTATGTAACTATTGCAAACTTGCTATCCTTTCTGTAAGATTTAAATCACAGTTTTTAAGAGCTATACTTCAGCATAAGATGTAAACATCTTCACTCTTAAGGAGAGCATTGTACAGAGGGTTTGCTAATTGATTTTTCCTTAAGAACAGTCTGTTTCTCTTCCAGTTTATTGTAAGAAACACTGGCATTTGTCATTTTCCCAATATTTGGGCCTTGTTGCCTTAATAAATGCACATTTCAGATAGTGCTCTCTCCCTGTCTGATGGGCGGATGGTATTGGGCAGAAGAAGGTCACAGTGATGTTAAATTTGCTGCTGAGCAAAGGATCAAAGTGTAAATGGAATCCTGAAAGCTGGAAAATGTGAGTGTGCCAGTGTAAATCATCTATTAATTATTGACAGCTAAGGGACTGAAAATTCTTGTTTAGTCATGACATCTTCATTTTCACACTGACTGAACCATTTCTGGCAATTTAAAAGTTTCTCTTAGTATAGATATGAAATATTTCAATTTATACTAAATCTTTGCTGGTGTTTTCTTCTTTTGACATTTTTGTTTGATTTCTGCACATTAAAGCAATATCGGATATGACAAAAACACAAGAAAGGATCCAAGTATGAGAAATAGAACAATGATATTACGATTGTCCACACATTACACATTTTAAAAATTCTTTTCCTATGTAAAGGGAAAACAACCTCCCAGAAAAAAATGTAAGTAATGTTTGAGCAGCTTCACGCATGTTAACGCTTTATAGGAAGCAAGTGACACTGAAGGTGCTGACACCTCCGAGACCATTTAGCAGATATTACAGGACTGTAGGCCATTTTTCAAACATTTGGAATGCATCCAAGCAAAGTACAAGGCAAATATAAAATCTTTTAGCATCCTTTCTGTATGTTTTTAAAGTTATAAATTAGACAATGACGAAATATCTTAATACATTCAATTGTTATATCTATACACATCATTGGGGTTTCTTCATTTTCAGCATTAGCTACTTGTTTAACTGAAATAACTGAAACTCTGTTCATCACAGATTAACTGGGGAGAGTATAAACGTTGCCTAACGAAAGGGTTGGTACCATACATGAACATTTGGGGACATCTGAGGCACAGTGGGTTGGTGCCCCTGACATGTGGGGGAACAGCTTTTATTAACAGTGCACTTCCATTGACGAGGAAATGTGCAGGCCTTTGATAACTATAAAGACCCTTTCTTCTGGGTTTCTTCACAAACTAAAAGGTTGAATCAGGTTCACTGAAGTTTGTGAACCCCTTTGTGTACATTTGGGTCAAGTTTGAAGCCTAAATGAGCCAATTTATGTTTTTCAGGTTAGTTTTGCTTTGAGTTGAGGAAATACGTTTGAACCTTCCATTCAACAGTCCAACTCAGGGGGTGTGGATACAGTGAACTGTTCACGCGAGCCCTGCACACCTCTACTGCTGAGCTTCCTACTGCTGGACTGCTGGTCCGAACTGGCCTGAAAGGATTTGACACCAGGAGGAGGTCTTTCATGTTTCTCTAACTTAGATTTCACACTCCCTGCTACTGATCATTTATGATAAACTGGAGCCTTTTGAGGTGAGCAATGTCATTGCTACTGTCAAGATTTGAAATGACACTACACTGATGTATTTTACAACTAACATGTACAAAAATCACATGATTTTTTAAAGGAAATATTTTAGATAATGTGTTTAAGATAGAGACAGAATAAGTGGGAAGAAGAGTTACGATGGAATAAATTTAAGTGTAAGAAATTTAATTACATAGCTTGTTTAAAAGAAGAGAGAAGGCAGGAAGGATCAGTAAAGGCAAAATCTATCAGAGGGTAACCTAATAGCAAGCCATTATTCCTAATAGAATCACATAGTAGGGATGAGCTTCTGCATTGTATCTTTAATTTGTAAAGATATTTTTCTTTCCTGGGGTGATGCTGTGCATTGTGTTTTCTACAACAGCATCATCGGAAATGGAATAAAGATGGATCCATCTTCATTTGCTTTTAACAAGGGAGAACTGGCTCAACCATAGCCCTAGTGATACTTGAAATGCTCATTCTTTCCAGCAGAGGGCACTAGTAACCAGCACACACCAGTGACACATGGTACTTCTCATAGGATGCATAACCTTGTTTTCAATATATCACAAGCCACGGTAATAAGAAGCACCAGTTCTATTTTGATGGTTGCTAAATGGGAGGGAATTTGAGGGGGTGACTGAAAAAGGGGAAGGGATTCAAAAGTACAAATTGGTTGTTACACAGTAGTCATGGGATGTAGGGTATAGTATAAGGAATATAGACAATCATATTTTAATAGCTATGTATGATGTCAGAAGAGTACTAGATTTATTGTGGTGATAGATGAGAAGGGAGTTGGGGGAAAAGGTGAAAAAGATGAAGGGATTAAGTACAAATTGGTAGTTACAAAATAGTCATGGGGATGTAAAGTAAAGCATAGGGAATATAGTCAATAATATGGTAATTACTATGTATAGTGCCAGGTGGATCTAGACTAGTCAGGGGGATCACTTCTTAAATTAATAAATGTCGAACCATTATGCTGTACACCTGAAATTAATATAAAATAATATCAAATGTTAACTGTAATTGAAAAATTAAAAAAAGTGGGGAGAGGGGAAGGGGAAGGCCAATAAGTGGTCTGAATTTCCAGATATAAAACAAATAAGTCATGGAGATGTAATGTACAGCATGGGGAATATAGTCAGTAATATTGTGATTGCATAGTATGGTATCAGATGGTTGCTGGATTTGTGGTGATCACTTCTTTAGGTGTATAAATGTTGAACACCTATGGTATACTCCTGAATCTAATATAATGTTGTATGTTAACTATATTTTTAAATAAAAATCTTAAAATAAAAAACAAAAAGAAAACCAAAAAAAGCATCAGTTCTTATTTTTGTTGTTGTTATCATGACATAATATCTTTTTTTTTTTTTTTTAAGATTTTATTGGGGAACTGGGGGAGGGGAACAGCGCTGGGGAATCGGGGAAGGGGAACAGACAGGTTGCTGTCTTTTTGTTCTTCAGTCTAGTTGGGACGTATGTTGCTTCACTGGCCCATGTTGGTACCATCATTGCATCCTTCTCGGATTAGGCAGATCGGTCGCCGGCCTCTGGATGGTCGCTCACTGCGGCTATTGGCAGCTCACACCGGCTGCCAGCTGCTCACGCTGGCTGCCGGCCACTCACTGTAGTCTATGGCACCTACTGCAGCAGGGGCTGCAGCCTACACCATCGCCGGGGCTCGCAGCCCAGCTCCAGGTGGAGCTGTTGTTAGCTGTGGAGGGTAGTGTCACTGGCCCTCATATGTGGGATCCGAACCGGGGCCCAAAACCAGCTCTTAACCAATGCGCCACTCGGCCGGCCCCATAATATCTTTTATGTATCCCAGTGAACAGCTTCAATGAAAGTATCAGTATATACTCTCAATGTCCAGAATGGGTCTATTAAAACAGACCCACACAGATGTTTCCATACTTCTGAATAAAAGGAACTTTCCTAACTTTGCTCACACTCACACTTCTCATTTAAGCAGGACTCCAAAGCCAAAAGTCAAAAATCCTAAATACGTACTTGAGTTCTTTGAATGGATGGAAGTGGTGCCCCAGAGCTTTTAAGAACTATGGCTGTGCTGCTCCCATAGGAGCTGTTCACTGAAGAGACAAAGTTCAACAAACCTGGATTTCATAGACATACTCCAAAATTTTAAGTAGCCACCTCCTTACATATGAGTATTTAGATATTATTTACATAACCATCTTATTACATATTTAAATATTAACATTAATTTGGCAGCTTGCTGCATGCTGTTGAAGCATATTTCCTTGGAGAGTGACAAATATTATAAACATATTACCAAAATATCCATCTCAAACTTTAACTAAAGGAATTCGGCCCCTTTTATCACCCTGGACCAGATGTGCAAAAGGAAGAAGCAATGGAGCTTTATCTATCTTAATTGTTCCTCAGTAAACTTACCTATAACCAACAGCAAACATCTCCATGTTACTGACAAGAAAGACTTCCTTGCAATGTCTCCATACATTAGCAATCTAAAAACATTACTATCGAATGATGGTTATCTAAATATAATTTCTAAGTCTATGCTTATAGAAAAATTGTATACATTTTAAATGATATTATTTTTGTATCTCCATGTGTCTACATATACATATGTATTTAATGTCGTATCTTTTTATTGTCATTTTGCCAGGAGGGGACCTAGACCTTATGAATATGTGTGGTGATTAAAAAAAAAACATGAATGTATACTATGCATCATTGAAATCATATCTTACCATAAAAATTATACCTTTCATGGCTTTCACTGAAATTATATAATGTAGCACTGGTCAATCAGAGTTGTGAATTTTGTTATTCACATTTTCTTATCATTGGTTTACAGATAGTATCCATTTTGCTTTCCATCCCAGCTGTACCCAGATGAGGTTAGAAAAAGTTAATTTCTAGAATACAGTATTATCTTATAGGAAGGTTTATCCCATTTTGAGTGGATTGTTTCAGGTTGCCTGAATTTTTAATACATACCTCTTTCTTGTCACAGAAAAGAGAACTTTGTTATTTTTGGCTTTCATTAGAGTTCTCACTTCAGAGTTGGTTAGTATGGATTTCTGCTTTCAAAGCTGACATCTCTTTTCTTTTTAGCATCTGTTAAAAAACAGGGTGAATAGCTGCAAGGCTCCAAAATTGTGAGGGAAGCAGCTAGCCCACTTGTTCTTCACTAGCCAATCTCACTGACAGCGCTTAGCTCCCTCCACCCCTGCTGTCTCAGCCCTGAAAAGAAGCACTGTGGTGCTGTCTCCCTGACATGAAGGTGATGACAACAGGCAGGCCTGGCTACAGAGTGTTGTTGGGAAGAGAGCAGAGGAAGGAAGTCTGTTGGTGTGAGAATGAAAGTAATAAAGGAAATGATAAATACTTTTATACTATTTTTGCCTATTTATCTCACCAATCCTCCTGCCATCCCTCTGATATATGTGTGTGTGTGTGTATATATATATATATATATATATATATATATATATATATATAATTATTATTACCTACCATATATAATTTCTATATACATATTTGTGTATTTTGTTTTTCACATAAAGAAGAAATACTCTAGATACAATTTTTTTCTTTTCTGCTTTCTGAGCTAACTAAGGCAGGGATTTGGCCAACCAAAATGCCTTAAACCCAAAGGAAAATGTTACCTCACGCGATAAGAATCTTCAGTGTAAAGTGACTCCAGGACAGAACAATGTCCTCAAGGACTGTTCTCATAGCACATTGGATTCATGCTTAGCTTGCGTCTTCATGGTGCTAAGGTGGCTAGCACAACTCCAGGAGTCACAGTTCGCACTTGCAAACAACACAGGGTCTAGCAACACAGTTTCTTAAAGGCAACAAAGTCTGTACTGTCAAATTGTACTGTTCCACCTGTGAGCCTTAGAGGAGGCGTAGCACCCAGCTCCACATGGAAGCAAAATGGCTCCATTTGTTCCTGCTGCTCAGGTTCAAGTACATCATAAAAACAAAAAACAGAAACAAAAACTTTAGGCTGAATTTAAATAATTCGTTCCAAAATCTTAAGGCATATATGGAATGTAGTGCCCATTGTTCTAAGTGCTCTGCCCTAGAGGGTGGTGTTTGGGTTAAGAGAAGACAGTCCTCTATGTTGTCTATTTATTTGTGCACCTTCCTTTGTACACAGTAGACACTCCATCAGCATTTGCTGATTTGATTTTGGGTTTAAAAATGAAATTAAAACAAAACTCCCTTGGGCTGTTTGGCTTTGCTCTCTCTCCGGCATTTCCCTGTGTTAACTTTAATTGAATTTGAACCAGGCTCAACTGTGAGACATGTCTAGGACCAGATATCTTTTTTTTTTTGAGGGCAGTGTCACTGGCCCTCATATATGGGACCTGAACCAGGGCCGCTGGCTTCCCAAGCCAGCGCTTAACCACCGCACCACTCAGCTGGCCCCCAGATATCTTTTATGTGTTGAACTTTTGCTAATATCAACATAGATGGAGATTATCAGAAGGAGTGGACTCACTCTGCTGCTGTTTTAGGATCCTAGTCCCACTCTTTGTAACTTTTCAGCCAATTAATGTACATTTTTTGAGCACCTCCACTAAAACTCCATTGTAGCTGCTCCAAGGTATGTAAGATGTAGTGCTTTTCTTCACGGAGCCTGCAATGTATTTGGAGAAACATATCAAGTATACATAAAAGACTGGCTAACAATTTTAAGGTGTTATTTATGCATTAGATAAATAAGCTCTCTGGGAGGCCACTACTCAAATACACAGAATATGTGAGCTGGCCCTTGACAGGTGAACCCCTAAATGATGGAGAAGCTCTACTCACATTTTATAAACATATGTTTTCTCAGATATCTGCAGCTGTGCCAGCTGGCAGGATTGGAACTGAATATGCCTCAGAGGCATACCTAAGACCGAGAAAATTGGGGCAATTGCTTAGGGCACTGACCTCTATGCAGTGGGACAGTGATTCAGAGAGTCAGCCTTGGGCGACCGAGGAGAATGCTTTTATTTAGGTAGTTTTAACTAAGGCAAAGTTTGGGAGATTTATCCAAACAAAGAATTAGCCAATATATGTGCCCATCATCCCCAACCAGAGCACACCAAGCCATACAGCCCCTCTTATGACTTATTTAATATGGTTTTTATTTAACCTAATTTCACTTGCTTTATCAGCAGTATGGGCTCAGTGGACTTTACAGCTAGAGTTCTCTAATTTGTTATTGTTTTCAGTAGAGCCTAACCACTATGGTCTCTGGTCTTTGAGGCCTCCTTTGTTAAAAGGGGGTCATAATAGTGTCTACCCCATAGGGCTTCATGAGATTTTAGTGAGTTAATAGATGCGAAACACTGGAAAGTTTGTTGATGGAAAGTGCTCAGTATTGTTGTTATTAAGACTAATCTTCTCACTCCCCTACCTCATTTCCCTATCTTCTTCCTCTACACATTTTTCCTGTCACTGCTAAGTTGCCTTAATGTCCCTATACCATGACTAGATGTTGGGGAACCTCAGGTAAGCCCCTCTTTAGGGATGTGTGGGCCTTCAAGCCTCTCTACTTACTTTCCACAATCAAAACTTAACTGTTCCATTTAGAGTCCCACTAACTTCACTGTGGGTGTAGCATTTTAACCAGACAATGCGTTAATTTGAAAGAATCTCTCTACTACTGAGATATCAGAGATTGACAATGATTTCTGGACACGCGGCTCTCTCTGTGCCCTCCTCCAAACATACTTCTCAGCAGTTCTCTACTCTTGTGATACCATCAAAGCAAGAAAGGGGACAGCAATAAGGATGGTGAAGAAATAGGCACAGAAAATGAGCAGTAACAAGGATGCCATCAATCTATTTCTACAGAAACCAAGAACCGATTAAAGGAGAAAAGCAAACAAATTTGTGGTCATTTAAAGCCTAAAGACACATTTAATAACATTTCTTAATTTCTTTACGTTTCTATCTGTTTTTCCCTATGGAAGAAATCTGCCCAATATGACATAAAACACTAATATTGTGCTCTAGGCAGAACACTGTTCTGTGAGCCAATGCAGGCTGGTTTCAGGGAAACTAACAACATTATTGATTTTAGTTGGGCTTATTAGAATCAGTGTTACAAGCCCTTTTCCTCTACCAGATTGTATTTGGTCTTCATTATGAAGTCTCATTACATTAAAACAAGGCAGCAATGAGTTCTGTAAATAAAAAATTTCCAAAGATGGATTTGTTAAAATTAGTATATCTGTGAAACCTGCTTTGAGTATCAATCTGTCAGGAAATGGAATCATGTATTTTCTCATTCTGCCATGCTATATGTGTGTGTGTGTGTGTGTGTGTGTGCACGCACACACACACACGCGCACGCACATGCATTGGGAATATTCACCAAATCTAGCAGTACACAGAAAAATCTCCACTTGTTTTCCTGTTAGTAACCTCTGTGCAACATATTGTTACACAACCTGGGTGAGACATCACGTCACATAATGACTACAGACAGCTTGAAGGGATAAACATGAGTTTTTTTCTCCTTCCACACAGCTCCATAACACAATAGACTCGTGAATCCCAAACGAGAGCTATGAAAATGGAGTTAAGCCTCCAGCCAGCCTGTTTTTTGTTTTTTTTTTTAGTGCAGGAATACGGAGGACTCAAAGAGATTTGAAATAACTCCCATTTCTGCTTCAATATGTGGCATATCATTTGGATTATGCAGCTTAAGTGAATTGATAAAATTGATGGAAATGAACTGATAGAGGAAATTACTTTCCCAAAACAAACAGTTACAATATGTACGTTTCTCTTAGACACTCACTCCTGTTTATTCAGTATCAGCACACACCGTCTTATAAATACTGAAGAAAGTGATGAAAACTGCTGAGCCAGAAAGCTTAGTTCTTTCTCATCCCAAATTATAACCACACACTCAACATCAAACTATGAGGATGGCTTTAATTGGCTCTGAGGAGAAATTCTAGGGTCAGCATTTGAGAGGTAGGAAATGGTGGCAAGTCAGAGAAGCCCTGAAAAAGCAGTTAGTAAACCTCTGCCTGCATTTCTCTATCTGCTTCACGGGTAGCTGCCCAGTATTACCTGCACTCCCTTTGTCCCAGATGTTCCTTCCCTCCCATGGGGTTGGCATTTAGGATCACTATAGTTCTGAGTATTGATCTGGTCTATTGGATTAATATTGAGGAGAAAGACCTAAACACTAAGATGTTGAATGGAATACTTCATTGTAGGTAGAGCCACATAGAGAAGTTAGGAGAACTTCCAGGGCTCAAGTCTCTTGGTAAAGGGTGACAGTTGAAGTGACAGGCTGACTCTGTCTCTTCTGACATGGTTTTCCCAATCCACCATACCCCACAGGTCACAGATTTATTCAAGCTACACACAGCTGTGGTGGGGAACACATAGCCTCTTTATATTCTATAATTGTTCTGTGTCTTCTTTAGGAATCCCCTCTGTCCTGGATACTTTTGAGTTGCCAGTTAACAAGATATCAGTCTCCTCTTCTTTAAAAAGTCTCATTTTAGCCTCTGGTGCATCCATCTGGCCTCTTCCCAGGACTGCCTGTGTGCCACTGCTGCTGCACTATGGGGACTTGGCTTAGTCCCAAAGGCTGGGGATGGCTTAGAGATTGGGAGCCTGAAAAGTGGGTGGCACTAGTCCCAGTGTTCCTGAGTTCCTTTATAACTGTAAGTTCTTAATTATCACCCCTTCTTGGGATGTGACCCTGTGATGGGGGGATGGGGAGTGAGGATTTTATACATATGTAAATGATATTCAGCCCTTCCTCCATTTCTTTTCTTTTTGCCATTAATTTCCAGCACTGGTAAGGTTCCGCTTTTATGTTACTTCTTATCTGATCAGGACTTTTACCTCCTACATTCTCCTTGCAGATCCCAGGGTCGTAATTCCGTTACAATGCTCACTGATGTTTAAATAGAGAAACCAATTTACCAATAAAGGATTACAATTCAGAAGGCATGTCAAAAGCATTACACTCACTGCTATATTGGTAGAGGTAAAATTTGAGTGGAATTATACGCTATTGGGATTTTCTCTTTTCCACGTAAGCTTTCTTTACAATGTCCAATTTCAGAGACAGAATTGAGATGTCTATTGCCCTAGCTCCCATGTTTAGCTAAATATCTTGACATCATTAGACTATTCTAAGTTCTTTAAACCAAATGGTATAAAGAATTTTAATCACTACAGGATACTTCAAAAAGTGTGCATGGAACGGTAACATAAACTCAGAAGAGTTGTGTACCAGACTGATTGTTATCAGCCTGTATTGACATTTACAAATTGTCCTGCAGTGATTTTATCATAGTCTTTCAAAGCAAGGAAGTCTCTTACTCCTAGTTTACAGAGTTTTTTATATATAGAGACTTTAGGTTATGAAATTAGTTTTCTAAGCTTCTACAGAAGGGGGAAATGATCTTATAGTACTCAACACAAGTCAGCCTCCCCTGGAGTATATACGATTCTGGATACAAGACATTACAAATTACGATATGTCCCTTGGGCCACTGGAACTCAATCATTCAACGTATTTATTCAAAAAATAGTTCTTAAACTCTACATGCCAACCCTTTTTTTGTGTACTGGAGACAAAATGGTGAAATATTCAATAAGTTAGATTAAAGTCTCTTTCCTGAGGGAGCTTGCATTCTAGCAAGTAAAATAAGAAAGAGGGATATAGGCAAGTATGAGGAATATCCAAGGACCTTCAAAAGTGTATCCATCAGAAGAGAAATCTTAGGGAAGGAAGAGTGAGATTTGATGGTTGTAAATAGTAGAAGGCCTGCAGTTTAAAAGAAGGAGCAGATTACATTTCTATTGGGTGTTGCTCTATAGGACAGGATAGGTTCACTGTGGAGGATTAGGGAGGCAGGTCTTGCTCAGTATAAGAAAGAACTTGCTAGCAATTTGAGTTTTACTACATCGGTCCCTACAGAACACTCACACACTGCTGGTGGGAATGTAAATGGTGCAGCTGCTATGGAAAACACTCTGGCAGCTCCTCAAATGATTAAACATACATTTACCATATGACCCAACTCCTGGGTGTACACACAGGAGGAACGAAAACATATGTCCATACGAAATCTTGTACCTGAATGATTATAGCAGCATTATTCATCATAGAGAAAAGGGGAAAACAACCAAATGTCCATCAGTTTGTTGCCGGAAAATGGGCTCTTGGTGTACGCCGGGGAAAGACTTCAAGGACACATCCAATAAGCCAAGCAAGCAGCAGATTTCTTAAAAGAATTAGGATAATACACTCCCAAGATGGTAGGAGCGGGCAGGCCAGGAGAAGACCAACTGCTCCAAAGAACAAAGGGGTTTGTGAATTTATTACCCTCAAAATGAGGGCATGAAATATTCAAAATTTAGGGGTGATGTTATAGGTGTTCCCAGGCAGGTCCTCACTGACCTTTCCTTCCCACTGGGAGGTGGGATTCTCTTGCCCTTATTTGGCTCTAGTTGGAACTGTCATGGTGGTGTGGGGGTGGAGAGTTTCCCTGCCTTATATTACAATACAGTAATATTGTAATATATTATAATTTGCTAAAGTTCACCTTGAGGGGCAAGATGGCATCCTGGGTCTACTTTCAGCCACCAAAATCTTCTGGCTAGTCCTGTTGCTGTATTTTTGTTAAGAGTGACCTCATCTCCCCCTTTCTTTGTTTTCCCTCACCTTCTCCTTCATTTCCACCCCCATCTCCCCACAGCCCTATTCTTTCTACCTACAGTAACAAATTGATGACCAGATAAATGAAATACAATGGAATATTTTTTGGTGACAAAACAAGTAAAGAACTGATACATGCTACAACATGGATGAACCTTGAACACATTATTCTAAGTGAAAGAAGTCAGTCACAAAGGACCACTAATTGATTCCATTCATGTGAAAGAATAGATTAAGGAAATCTATAGAGACAAAAAGTAAATTAGGAAGGAGGGTTGGGGGATAAGGGAATGAGACCTAAAGGGTATGGGATTTCTTTTTAAAATTGTGTGCTTTAAATGGGTGAATTGTGTGCTTTAAATGGGTGAATTGTATGGTATGTGAATTATATCTCAATAAATCTGTTAAAAAAAGAAGTAATATTTTAATTTGTGATTAGAAAATGCTCTCAAATGTAATGCTTGACTTTTCAAACCAGCTTATGAGACACTCCAAATTATAGCTTTAGCCCAAAAGAAAAGAGAGGGTCCATTTCAAACTCAATTTGAGCCTTTTAAGTCTCTATTTTAGTAAGTGTGGAAGTCAAATTTTATGTCTCAGATGATTTGGGAAACTTTTTAAAAAAAAAAACCCTGCCGTTTTTTTTAGCGCTTGTCCTGGGTTCTCACTCTTAGAGATGCATTTATAAGGTGCAGAAGAGTGAAAGGTCTGGGAAAAAAACCCACATATCAGTTGTTATTCTTAATCTTCCAATGAACTTTATTTAAAAAGACAATTTGAAAAAGGAATATATAATAAAAGAAAGACATTTTGTTTATAAATATACTCTTGAAATGTATCATAAGGAACAAAATATTAAAAATTTCATTATCTTTTATTATAAGACATAATAAAAATTTTACTTATTGATTTTATGGAATATCTATGGTTCTCTAGGCACTTTTACATACCTTAGTCATAACCCTGTCTACAGTTAAAGAAACAGAGTTTAGAGAGACTTTTTGCCCCAAATTGCACTGTTTTTGATAAGTGGCAGAGTCAGGATTTGAATCTGTGGCTTTCAGACATCAAAGTCTGTTGGTACAAGTTGCCTTTGAAGGAGTGGGCCAAGACTGTCTCTTGTGTCTCCTTACTGATAAGGCAAATAAAACTACACAAGGAAACCTGGCTACTTGGAATGTCCCTCTGAGAAATTATCAAAAAAGAGGCCACATCCTAAATTGAGTTCTCCCTACCATTTCAGGTTAATACTATTGCTAAAAGTCTCCAAAATCCAAAATTCTTATTTCATGATGGCTAGATTCAAATTACAGCACTCTCTCTCCCCCGTGTCTGTCTTGCTTCCCCTGCACAAATTGCCAGTTGTTGAGCTGCCAGCACACCAGAGCTCCCCTGGTGCTTCTCACACATCTCCAGAAACCATGTCAGACCAGCTCGGCTCATGTTCATATTCTCCTTGGCTGATGAAATATTTAAACCGTGCTGATAGCCTCAGATGGCGTTTTCGATGCTGAATACACCACCCTGTGGGTCTCTTTCCAGATGAACAGTAGGCTGCAGTGCCTTGCATCCATTCTCTCCCATGTTTATGCTAAAAATGTCACTTCTTCCTAATGCTTTTTAATCAAAAGCAGCTCATCACCAACATTAACAAAAAGCCGTTTCTAGTAGGCTTGACTGGCGAAGTGCACACAATTAGTAAGACCTTTTGGAAGAAGAATTTACAGAAAATGCTCCATTTGTTGACTTTCAATTAAAATGGTAAGAGTGGCAGATCAAGTGATAGGAAACCTGTTGCCTTGGTCATTCCTCTGGCTCGTGGAAAGGCGAGATTCTCTTTGTCAGCACAGGTGAGTAGGTCATTCCAAGTGCTGCTTTTACACCCAAGCTAATTGATGAAGACGTTTTCATTTTGACCTGATCCCATAGAAAACAGATAAACCCAAAACACTTGTCAAAGAGCTGTGCTAAGTCAGATGAGGTTAACAGGTATGAGGGACTAGACTTTTCTCGATATTAATCACAAATAATTTGAGCCTTAACACAGTGCCCTTGCTCCTTAATTTTCATGGTATAAATCAGAATGTCTCCCTTCAGTGCTGTTAATGGGGTCATTCTCTGAGTCTGAGCTGGTTGCCATGCCGTCCGTTCCGTGGAATCCTAAAAACCATCATCATTTGTTTCTAAACAGATCAAGAGCTATTTACCATTTCAGTGTTTTGTGCACAGCTGGGTGTCTGGCAAATGTCCAATATCCATTAACATTTAAAAATTAGTCCCATAATGCATCTTTTCTAGGGCTTGAGAAGTATGCACAATGACACATGTTGGGAACCAATTACACTTGCGCTACCATTAGTCTGGCTGTATTCAACTTCCCAGTAAATGCAGGCTAATTTAGTTTCCAGAATGCTGTGTCTAAATTCATACAATGACCTTAGAGAAGGCTGGGTATCTAAAGATTTAAAGAAGAGCAAACTGCTTAGCAAGAATATTACTTCTCATAGGAAAACATGAGAACGTATTATCTGACAATTCGCTGAATTCTGTGTTTCCTTTTAATTTATCCTTTCTAAAACTTCCAGGCAGGGTGAAGTGGGAGGGCACAAAAAGACTAAATGATTTCAGTTACCGTTTCTATTTCCTTGGTCTGCAAAGCGAACATCACTTTATATGTTAGCACATAGTTTTAAATGTGTCTATTCTTTCTCACTTTTGGGGAGATAGCTGGTTTACCTCCTTCCATTTGTTTACTGAATGAACAAATTCTGTGTTCAAAGTAGAGCACTTTAAACTTTATTTGGGAGTCATATTATCTTATGGACTAAGATGAGTAAAACGAACACTGTAATTGGTGGTTTGGTAAAAGGTTGAAAACAGAGAAGTTACGAAATTAGTACTTTCTGGAAGGTGCTCTTCTTTAAGCTTGCACTGTCTAGAAGAATCCCTCTACTAAAACCCAAGATGAAATAGGGAGTCCAATCTACTGGGAAGCAGCCAGTAGAGGCTTCGCCTTCATGGAAACCGGCTTTGCTGGCTGCCGATTCTGGGGCACATACAGTACCAAGCTTATCTTAGCTGCGTAGTCTATGTCATGCTGTTTAATAAAGCTAAATTGCTCACATAAACAGAATACTGTGCCATGGGCTTTTAGGATTCAGAGGTGGTTTAAAAATATAATTTTTCACTAACATTCAACAGAACAATTTAGCAATAGCTTACAGAAAATTGCAGGAAAGCAGTAATTTTCCAAATGTGCGCAAACAGATTCAGCAATTTACAAATTAGATAGATTTTAGGGGTGGTTAGGTATGTTTAGCAAGCTAACAAAGTTGTCCTTTCCTTGGAGAGGCTTCCCATGCCTCAGGTCATGCTGGGAACATTACCCCGTTGTTCTCAAGCACTTTGAAATATTTCATGACAGAGCAACTTTTGGAGATTATAATTGTTAAATTAAAAATTGCATTGGCTGAGTTGATTTGAATTAGGGCTGGTTCTAGGAAATGTCATGGCCATTGTAATTTAAGAATAATTTTTAGTGAGTTAGAGGCTACATTAGGATCTCCTTTGGTACACTCTTAATCTGAGAAGACTACATGTTTTGGGTTGAGATGCTTTTAAACATTATAAGAAATACAACTGCCTTGTATTTCTTGTATCAGGGCTCTTACTGAATTAGGAGTTTGGGGTTAGCATTCTATTATATTGTTTGGGAAATGTGAAGCATAGTTACTCATGAAAATTTGTAGGATAAGCAGATAGACACAGTAGATTAAAATAATAAAGTATAAATGTGCCAATTAAGGGAAAACATCCAAACCTGTTATCTTACAAAGCTCTATCTATATTGTATATTTCCAGTTCATTTGTTTAGTGTAGGGATTAATCCAATGGGTATAGAAGAACTTGATTTATTGGGAAGAGGTTTGATTTGGTTGAGAATACTTTATTTTAATAGCTGGAAAGGTAAAGATTTTATCTATAACAATAATTTGAATCTGTGCCCTGCTTCAAAAAAACTAGTTCAAAACAGGCTGGGGAAAAAGGTGCATTTATCTTTTGTGTAAAATGCATGCAGAGGTATGATCTCATCACACATTAAAAAAAAAAGAAACTTTACAATTGGAATTGTGAATAAGAAATGTATTTCCTTCAACTTATTTAGTTTCCTACTAAGAAGTTGCTCTGCAGAGGTCAATTATCCTTCAGGGATATCCTGGAAGAAATGAACAATTAGCTTGATTTTCTGTTGAATTTGGAGCTTGAGACTCAGTATGTGATCTATTAGAAAAAGGAGATAATTCCTCTTAAACCATGTCCTAATCTACATGGGAGTCTTACACGGTAGGTAAGAAATCAGCAAAGTAATCCAATCCACCACCATGGGGCCAAGACTGAGCATCTTGATATACAACAATCATGGCTTCAAAACATTAAAAGAAAAAATTCTCATGGGGAGCAATGAAGGATAACAGAATTCACTCTTGTTATGAAGTGCAAAACCTTATGAAAGGGAAATGCCATTTGATTTTTTTTTTTAACTAAACACAATTGCTCAAATCTGATTAAAGGGAGTAGAAGCAAACATTGTAATTTGGGATAATCAGGGGAGTGTACAGTTTTATGGAGAGATGAAAGGCAAGACTAAGACTTTCATAAGCTTCAAAATATCCAGGAGGCTGACTATTACCTGGCTGTGCTCTAAAAAAAGCTGTCTTGCCCCAAGAAACAGAATTTAAAATGGGGAGTAAATTGAGTTAAAAAGCATCCTGCACAGAGCTTTTCAGAAAAGCACTGAATTCGCCTACACAATGAATCTAGAAAAAAGTTGTTTCCTCTTTAGAAATATCTTTTTCTTTTTGAGTTATTTTAACATGGGGGTTGTAAATACAACATTCTTTCTCTACCTCTCTACCTCCCTCCCTCTCTAAATTTGAAGATGCTAGTTTGAGCTATTTCCTTGGAAGTCAGGGTTATGTTTTAAACTTAATAATATTGGATGCCCCTCAGGACCTTTAAATCACCTTCGTGTCACTGATTTAGCATTTCCCCTGAGGATGCATTCATTTGTTCTGTCTCAGTTCTAGGAGTCTGGTTTTTAAACACACACACACACACACACACACACACACACACACACACACACGGGAGAAAAATGGGAATATGCAGAGGGTTCAAAGAAGAGCTCACAAGTATATTATGGAGTGGAAACTTGCTGGAGTTGTGTCATTTCAAATATAATCCCAGGAAAATAGTTTTATAGCCAGTTGCTACTTTTCTTTGCAAGAAGAACAGTTTTTATCAAAAAGTACCGAGTGGGTGGCAGAAATAAGTCTCTGCCTGGAGAGAGAATAGCACTCTCTTGAATGGCTGCTACTTATGATACCAATGGTAATTTGTAATAATACATAGAGAGGGCACCCTGAATTCATTTAACCAATTTCAATGAGATTTAAACACTTTTCACACATTTCCATTTATTTTCACTGTGTTCTGGTGAGGCAGAGTGGGCAGATCTTATTTCTCCCTCTGCTGTTAAGAGATGGCTGTGATGCAGACTAGAGCCGAGACGGCGTGGAGCCGTGCCTGGTGAGACAAGATTAGGTGCTTGTTGTTGAACCCTTTGAAAGTTATTTTTTCTGATATATTTCCCTTTGAATATTTTTTTTGTGTGTGTGCTCAGTTTCATACTGCTTCCAGTCTGGCTCAAGGAAGGCGGGTGGGCAGGAGTTTGAATTAATCTGAAAGATGTGCTCTTTGATTTTAATCCTCCTTTTCCCTTAAAATCAACTTCTGCTGACAGCTTCAGCCTGACCTAATAAACTTGAGCCATCGGATTGGATCAGATGTGGCCAGAGGAGACTTATGAGGAATGTGTGTTCCAACCACTCAGTGTGGGCCTGCATCTCCAAAACCAAGCCCCGCCTACTTGGCTGCTTAATGTGTACTGAAGGACTGGTAGATGTGATTATCACAGCTTTGGGTGTCAAGGCATGCCTGGGCTTAAGACCTGGCTCTTACACTTCGTATGAGTTTTCATCCTCTGTAATGTGGCGATAATATTGGTAACCACCTTATAGGATTCTTTATTTATTGGTAAGGATGAATGAGAATATGTGAGTAAACATGGCTATGATTGTTAACATGCTGTTACTACAGATCCATCCTGAACCAAGCAACTCACATCTCTGTGATGCATATCAGCTGTGGACTCAGAATTTCTTTGAGACTGGTCTTTTTTCTCGTGTACTTTCTTGGTCAAAGCCCCCCAAATGCCAACTTTATCTGTTACTTTATGTTGGGACCCCACAAAGGAATTTCCCTGAGTGTAGTTTTTATGTTAAAAATATATTACAGAACTCTTAATCTCAGGAAGTTTTCTTGGGCTATATATAGCACCTGAGGTTTTCTGCTCAATTGCACTCCAAAATGTATGGGTTGAATTAGATCAAGATGACTGAGGATGCCATGAACCAACCTGTGTCCTACAGAGTAGTAGATTCTGCCATAAGGAAGCATCACACCTCATAAAACTCCTTCTGATGTTACAAAATGGATGTGGTGGTAGTTTCCAAATGCATTTCTATGCTTTGCTACCAGAATGGAAGCATCAGAGAATGTTATGTCCGAAGGCATCTTGGATAGCACCAAGCTCACTTGCTTAGACCGTTTTGCAGATGAGGAAGCCAAACATAAAATGTTTGCCCCAAAGAGGTCCAAGATGGCAGCAGCATAGGCGGACACTGAACTTGCCCTCCCATGAGCAAACTCAAATACACATTTATATAGACAATTACTCTCCAACTGAGGGCTGAATGAGCAGCTTTTGAACAACAAACAAGAAAACAGACTGAGTAGAGAAGGCCATGGAGCCAATGGAGCCCTCTGGGATCTGCAGGACCTCTCTAGGTTGGAGGCGTCATGAATGCTATTGTTTACATTCCCGCCCCCCATCCCCCGACCCCCTTCTGCCCATAGTATGGAGAAAGCTCTACTGGGGGCTTGGGCTTACCTGTAGGATCATCATTTTGGTGCATTCCCAGCAACATCACCCTGAGCCTTTGGCCCGCCAACACAGGGAGCAAGCATAAACAGGGGTCGCCGTGCACTTGACCTCCCTGCTGGGGGTCACTCCAGCCCAGGGAGCCTGTGCCTCAGGTTCAACCCGCTTCCCAAACTACGGCACATAAGGCCTGAACAGAGATCGTTCCCACACAAGGTTACTTTCTGTACAACCCACAAGAGAAAGCCCATATAGAGAAGGCTGGGGAGCTGGAGGGATTCTCTGGGGTCAGAGGGGCTGGTGAGCTTCACTGTTTACATCCCCTCCACTTCCATAGGGTGGGCTGGGGGCTCTATCCAGGGGGCTCTATCTGCAAAATCACCGGGACGCATTCCCCATACATCCCCACATCCATTTGGGCTTGAACAAAGGGAGTAAGCAGGACCAACAGGCCATTACTATACACAGCTGACCTCCCCACCTGGAGCTCTCTGGCTTGGTGACCCAGGGCTAACTGGAAGAATAATGAAATAACTTGGGATTTGAATCAAGGACACTGATCTCAAGAGTTGTGCTCTTTTCATTTATTTTAATCTTTACTTCATTAGGGAGTTCCTGAGCTGAGGAGACCAGAAACAGTAGCTGCCACCAATGGTGGCAATGAAAGTGTCCCCTCGCTAGGAATTCTCTGCCATGGCTGATAATGGCTTGTGTGTGTCTAAGGCTGGGGATCTGGAAATTGGCCTGCCAACCTAGCCAGTCTGCAAAAACCCTACTCCATGAAGGACCATTCAAATCAACCAAAATATCAACACTCAAAAATGGATCTACTAATAATTCAAATGCTTTAGTAGCAGTCCAAGGATTTTCTCACATTATATTAGAAAATTTCACAATGTTTACCTATATTTATAAAAGTGATGGCTTTATTTTTCAGAAATAGTGTGATTATTAAGCCCTGATGCAATTGTTTCTGCACTGAATAGCCTGGTTTGATGAAAAATTTCCAGAGTCAATAGCTCTTATTTAAATAAATAATATTTTTCTATTAATAGGAAAATTGTGAATTCATCCCAAGAAAAAGGAAGCTATGTTTAGCATAGGATTAGTGGTGTTTAAATTATTTTGTTTTTTTCTACTTTTTTAAAAAATTAAAGTTTATTGGGGTGACAATGGTTAGTAAAGTCAGTTTTCAAGTGTACAATTCTATAATATATCATCTATATATCACATTGTGTATTCACCACCCAGAGTTAGTTTTCCTTGCATCCCATATATTTGATCCCAATTACCCTTTAATTTTTTTGATAATTGGCTATGGATGTTTCCTAGCCAGGGCTCATTCTGTTCCACTGGCTGTAACAGGTAATAGAGTTTCCATAGCATCAATCTGCACACACATACACTTGCACATGCATTTACACATTTACTAGAGTCATTCATACATACATTGGACAGATCCTTATTTGCTGGTGAATGAATTTGTCATTCAATGCATAAACTTCTTTGAAGGCCTACAATAAGTTAACCGCTCTGCTAAAAAGGAGAGCACAGACTTTGTCTTAAGACTTTAACTCAATTCCTACTAGCTGCCTGACACTGACTTCAAACCTTCAAGTTTTGGTTTCCAAATCTGTCAGAATGTGATAAATTATACTTATCTCATGACTGATGAGGGTTAAATTAGGTAAGACACATGTAACTAAATTAATATTTAATTCTATGAATGGTTCTATGAGGTTGATATAACTATGCACGTTTTCGTAGAGGAAGCAATCAAGTGTCTCCCCAATCTGACTCTCCCAATGGTATTTATGTAGCTAACACATGAGGCCACCTTCTGATTTATATACCTGACATCTAGTTTTCAAGTTGTCAGTGTTATATAGAAGTAGCAAGAAGCTTCCTCTTATCTCAGGTGACACTGCAATTGTTTTTATCAGGTAAGAAACACAGAGTCTCTTTCTTAACAATTAGATACTCATTAAGCTTAGTGAACTTTTATTGATTGGTAAAGGTGTGTGTGGCTAGTGAAAGGGGTAGTAACAACTTACCTGTTCACTGTAAAGCACAGGATGCCTATTACTTCCTTGGAAAGTATTTTCTTTTATTTCCTTAGGTATTATTAACCATACAGCATCACAACCTAGGAAGGCTGTGTAAATATCTGAGCGAGAATTGATTGTGTATTTTGACACAGTTGTGCTTTTACAGGAATATCAATGGTCATATGGATTGGTTGTCCATTTGATGAACTTCTTGCATGAGTGGTGTTGACAGACTGTTCCTTCAAGTGCCTGTTGTCTTCACCAGCATCATTGTCTACTCTATGGGAGTAAACATTGTTCCTTGTGTGTGTGAGAACACACTTCTAAAATCATGAAGGAAGGCAGTGGGAATATATGAGTTTCATATACAAATAGTTATATTATAGACAACTTTTCAGGAACATTTAGTACACAAAGCCAAGTAAGTCTATATATCGATTAGGCTGGCTGGTTGCCAGGGTAGGAGAACTTGGTTCATCTCCCGTAAACTCACTCGTCTCTTTAGAGTCTCAGTATTTTCACTGGCAGGATTTCTCCCAGGGTCTTTGCTACCTACATGGGCATGGGCAAAGAAGAAACAAATAATAAAGGAAGACAGAAACCTGTGCAGATTATTTTGAAGATAGGATTACAAAGCATAACAAATGTTTGCCTTTGATATCTTTTTTATAAGAAACCTAGGAGAAATCATCTTTGCAGTTTTTCTTCAATTCTTTGACCTACTTTTGGCAAAGGAAGGAGGATAAGGCAATAATGAGATGGAGTCTGGAGTTTGGCCCACCTGAGCTGTGTCCTCTACCCTTCAGTTGTCCTCTGTGTGGCCTGAAGGAAGTCCCCTACATTTCTACATTGCAGGCTCAGCATCTCCAGAATGAGTATAATTATAACATCAGTGTAGAGTTGTGAAGATTAAAGAAAACATACACAAAGTACCCAGAAAACAGGAAGTAATAAACAATGTCAGATGTTTTAATTTTTTAATTTTTTAAAGATTTTATTGGGAAATTGGGGAAGGAGAACAGCATTGAGGAATCGGGGAAGGGGAACAGACAAGTTGCTGTCGTTTTGTTCTTCAGTCTAGTTGCGGAGGACTTTGCTTCACTGGCCCATGTTGGTATCATCATTGCGCTCTTCTCGGGTGAGGCAGATAGGTCACCAGCCTCTGGCCGGCCGCTCACAGTGGCTCTTGGCAGTTCACGCTGGCTGCCAGCCGCTAATGCTGGCTGCCGGCCACTCACTGTAGCTTATGGCAGCCCACTGCAGCAGGCGCTGCAGCTATGCCGTCCTGGGGACTCACGGCAGCCCAGTTCCAGGTGGAGCTGTTGTTCACCATCTTAGCTGTAGAGGGCAGTGTCACTGGCCTCATATGTGGGATCCGAACTGGGACTCCTGGCGTCCTAAGCCAGCTCTTAACCAATGCGCTACTCGGCCGGCCCTGTTTTTATTTTTTCAACAAGGCTATTATAGCCCCTGGGAAGGCAAATAACTAGTAGTCAGAATCCGTGTAGAAGTGGGCAAGGTACTAAATTCTGTTTTCAGCTTTACTATTGACTCATTGCATACTTGGTATTAGTAATGTACTTTTTAATTTGTGCCATTTGATTCAAAACTACGTGGAAGACATGATGTTGGAATTTGGTGATAATTACAGACACCTGAAGTGTTTTCAGAAAGAAATGTGGAAATAATGGGGGAGGGATAGGTCATGCAGAGCCTGTTGATCACTGTGAGTACTTTGGCTCTGACTTTCACCACTTCAAGGTTTTAAGCAAAGGAGTATAACTGCCTGAATTATGTTTTTAGTTAACTGTTGTGGTTGCTGAGTTGACAGTAGCCTGTGGGGCAGGTTTTAGAGAGAAATGGAAAGGAAGCAGCAGAAAGACCTGTTGGGTGGATATTGCAGTGATTCAGGTGGGAGTTGATGGTGATCACAGATCAGGATAGTGGCAGTAGAACTTTTGAGAACTATTGGGTTGTCAAAAAAGTCACAATGTATTTTTACAATGAAAAACATAGACAAATACTTCATGACTTTTCCGACAACCCAGTAATTATATTCTTGATGTATATTCAAGATAAAGACAACATGTAGATGGATTGGATATTGGGTGCAAGAGAAAGAGGAGTCGAGAATCACTTCAAAGTTTTGACCTTTGGAAGGACAAAGTGCCGTCAACTGGGATGAGGAGAGCTGAAGTAGAAAAGATTTGGATGGAAGGTTAGGAGTTCAGTTTGGGATATGCTGAGCTTTCGAATGTTTATTCAATTCTAGGTAGAGATGTCAATTAGGCAGTTAGAGATATGAATCTAGAGTTAGAGAGATGAATCTGGAGGTCAGACTAGAGGTATAAATTTGGAAATCATTTGTGTAAAGATTGTATTTAAGGCCATAAACTGGATGAGATCACTGATGAAATAAGTGGGTTGAGCCCTGGGATAGTTTATTTCATTAAATGATGTCTCCCCCAAATAAAAGGAAAACCAACATTATTCAAAAGAGCCCATAGCTGCATTGTATCACTTCTGTGATTTGTCACTGTAAAAAGTATAAGTCTTCCTGCTTTTGCTAGGATGCTGCTGAAAGAGAGGGTATAGTAAACACCAGGTGAAAAGTGATCTTTTGAATGTCTCTTAACTGTGATGGACTTGCATCTGGAATATATAAAGAATGCTCAAATTCAATAATAAGAAAACCAAACCTCAATTCAACTGTAGGCAAAAGATCTGAACTAAAACTTTACCAAAGAATATATAAAAATGGAAAATAAACACATTAAAAGATGCACAATATCATTCGTCTTTATGGAAATGCAAATTATAATCACAATGAGATATCATTGCACACTAACTAAAATGGCTAAAAAACGAAAACAAAAGAAAGCAAATGAAAATCTGATAGTGTACACATGCTAATGTGGGTTCAGAGCAAGTGGGACTTTGCTACACTTGGTTAGTAATGCAAAATACTACAGCCACTTTGGGAAACAGGCAATTTCTCATAAAGTTAAACACATATTAACGATATTCCCAGCAATGCATATTTATCCAAAAGAAATAAAACCTTATGTGCACACAAAATTTTGTACACACATATTTTTAGTGGCTTTCCTCATAATTGTCTCAAACTGGAAAGGACCCAAATGTCATTCAACTGATGAATGGATAAATTGTCACACATCCTTAGAATGGAATACTATTTAGCAACAAAAAGGCATAGACTGCTGATACACGCACTAACATGGATGAATCTCAAATGCATTGTGGTAAGTTAAAAAAGCCAGATTTGAAAAGCAACGTATTGTTTACTTTTATAAAAACAACCTATAAAGGCAGAGAACAGGTTAGTGATTGTGACGGATTGGGGTTTGGAAAGGGATGCACTGAAAGAGTCACAAAAGTGAATACTTTGGGGAGGACTGTTCTATACCTCAATTGTGGTGGTGGTTACATTACTGTATATGTTTGTCAAAGCTCATAGAACTGTAAACCAAAACAAGTGAATTTTAGAGTATAAATAATTATACCTCAATCACCCTGATTAAAAAACAAACCAGTAGCATTTCTTCATACAAACAATAAACAACTGGGAAAAAAATTAGAATAAACAAAAAACCACATGGCTTCACAGTGTTGACTATTGGGAAACTACCTGAAAAAGTCAAGAGGAAGCCAGTTGCCATACTGAAGTATTTCCCAAGTGCTAGGCAGGAGACAGTCAATGATGTCACATCCCCTTTCATTTGCTACATCCAGCAGTGCTTTGAACAAAGCCAGCGGTACACTATTCTAGACCATTGGACAGCACTCTCATCTCGGTGAAAGATGACCCAGCCTAACATACTATAAAGTGTCAGCATACAACAAGCTTGTTGTATTTTAGATCCCAGACTCAGAGACACCATGTATGGTATTTTCACCCGGGGTGAGTTTGACCTAAAACACCACAGGCAGATTCCCTGGAGTAAAAGATTTTCAACTAGCTGTCAGTGATGATTAGTTACAAAGAGAAAGAGAACTTGCCCCATTTGACACTAAATGACAGAACAATGTGACAAAAGCTAAACACAGAAAAAAAAAAATCGGTCTCTACGACAAGAGACTGATTCCCAGTAGTATGAGGGGCAAGTCTTTTGATTGCATCTTTTTTCCTATGAATCATAAATCCCTACCCTCAAAAGGCTTTCTAGGCTAGGCTTCTAGATTTTAGCCCAGTGACCTCCAAAGTACAATTTCCAGAGTGAAGGAATCTGACCTGCATTTAATATTTAGTTTCTGTCTATCCTTGCTAAAGTGTATGCTGGAGGAGAAGCCACAGAAACTCATTATGGCCTATAAATCAGGCATGACATGGACAGCACGTTCTATCGCTTTGTAAAGACCTGAATAATGGGTTAAAACCTGATTATTAGGAAAGATGCTCTTTCAAACCTCTTGATTTGGGCTTCTAGCCAAGCTATTAATTGGAATGTTGGCTTTCTGTAAAACCTCAACCATGAGAATAATGTACTGGGCAAAGCTTTGCTAAAGCACCAGACAGGATGCCTGCTACAAGAGCTGGCATTAGGGTAGGAAGAAGCAAAACATAATAATAAAATAATAATGATGATGATGATGATGGTGGCAAGTCAAAATAGCATGTGCTAAATCACAAATGTGTAGAAGAAATAGTAAACACAATAGAGAAGCAAGCTACTGTAAACAGGTTTGAGAATTACACAGTTCTGCCCGTGAGTCCAAGTTCCATTCCTTTGGAACTGAAACACTGGACATCTTATGTAACCTCTGTCTCAGTTTTTTTATCCAGAAGCAAAAAAAAAGAGAATTATAGATTCTGCTGCTCAGATTTGTGAGAATTAAGGGAGATCATGCCTATAAATGTTTAAGTACAGTGTGTGGCATAGAAAGCATGCAATGAGTTAGCTATCAGTAGGAGAGGTGGTAGGAATAGAGGTAAGATTGGAAAATGGCAGCTATTTCTGCAATGGTATTCAAGTATGTGTGCAGTGGGGGTGAGGGGAGGTCCTGACTGGAACTATAAATTTGGGAGTGTAAATAGTACTTAAAATCATGGCGGTGGAGTGAGATTAGCTAAGGAGAGAATGTAGTTAAACAAGAGGGTAAGGCCTAGCACACTCTCCAGCACCAACATTTAGAGATTGGGCAGGAAAGGGACTAGTAACATTGGATTTTTTTTTCTTTTTCATTCGTTTTGGAACTTACCTCTTAACACTTTACAAATCCCCCATAAACATCACAGCAATGAAATTAGGCCTCTATCTAAATTCTGATGGGTATCTCCACAGACTTTCATTTCTGTCATTATTAATGTAATGTGAAAAAAATAAGTTAAATAAACTTCCATTGGCTTGTGTAATTTTAGTCCAGGTCTCCACTGTCAAAGTAAAGGGTTGAGGCAATTATCTGGATAATTCAGGCAGAACCTACCAGGCCCTTGGGACTCCATTCTCCTTCTGCTCCTTTTATACGAGTAACCAGGGAACCACTTCAATCCTTTCTCCACTCATGTAACTTTGGTCTTACTATATCTTTAACCACTGGACCTTGTCACTGAAATAAATATATCATATTGGAAACAAATACCATCAAGAGAAGGCACTCTCATTTCACATGTGGATGTGTTTTATTTCCATATGGACTATGCTGTGAGCCAGTACGAAAGGCAGATCTAAAATAGAAAGAATAAATAAATGAAGGCAGATAGTTGGGAACTGAGTCCTTGTCATTTTGAAAGGAAATCAAGCTCACTAAAGGTGAAAGAGCTGACTTTTCTCAACAAGAGACTGTATTGCCATTTATTATTATTTATGGCTCTTTGGGAGAAAAGCAAAAATACTAAAATAAAAGAGAACATTTTGACCTGTGTCACCAAACACCATATGAATTTACAGCCTCCTCATTAGAGATATTTTTTTAATCAAAAAGCAGCACTTTAGCCTCATGAAAAGCGATGTGAGGGGGATGAGATATTTTTTATTTAAAAAGCCTGGAAAATTTTACTTGCTTAGATGCCCAGGTTAGCACAAATAATGGCAGAATAAATACAAATCTCACCAGCAAAGGACACCTTCCTCTTTGTGAGGTTGAGTACAAGTTCATGGAACTTGTAGTTGTGCCCAAATAAAGAGAAGCCACCAGCTCTAATTCAGCATTGACCCAGCCTGTCAGATCTTATCTTAATGAGGCACAGATCCTAGGACAGTAGAGGAACAAAACAAAGCTGTGTGATAAGGTACACAGTGCAGTAATTGGATCAAGCTGAGGCAGTGGTGGTCCTTAACAGCAGCCATGGGTACAAATGAAAGGGCTGTCACTTGCGAATAAGTTGCAATGTTTCAGTTTTTATTTTGTCCATGAGTTGTATGTCTGAAGAAAAGTCTTAAAAGTTTAGTTTTTCCTTTTCCACTTGCCTTTCAATATATTTGTCTCTGTTCACACTTCAGTGAATTTAACAACATGACAAATCTTGAGATGTTTGAAATCCTTTAATTTACATGAGTATAAATATACGTACTTTCTCAGGTCTTATGACCTTATTCTACATCTGGCAAATTCCCTATATTGCTAGCATAGTGTTGCAATTTGCATTTCATTTTTCATGATTTGCCGGCTTTCCCAAGAAATGCTAGGTCAATATTGACATTGTATATGCTATGAAATGAGCCCTCCAGAATAAACTGAGGTCTTGTTACAATCAAAGAAGTCTTTAACCCCCATGACCCACGCCAATCTTATAATAGTTCCATGGACATTGTTTTGGTAATCTACTGCTTTGTAACAAACTAGCAAAATTTTGTGGTTTAAAACAACAATTTATCATTTCTCTTCATTCTACAACCTGGATTGGGCTCAGTGATGTGGTTCTTCTGCTCCATCTGGAATCTGTAGGGGCTGAGACATAGAAGATGGCTTCTTTACTCACATGTCTGGATGTCAGCTGGGATGTTAGGAACATCTGTCTCTACCCGGCCTCTTCATGTGGCAAGCTTGGTCTCGTAATGGAAAAAATGGTCTCAGAGAAGTCTGACTTCTTACATAGTGCCTGTCTTCCAAGAAGGAGACAGAAGTTCCAGTACTTTTAAGTCCAGGGCCTGTGCCATAACATCACTTCTGCTACATTGTCAGAGGGCCAGCCCAGATTAAACGGACAGGAAATAGCTTTATCTCTGAGGAGATGAAGAAGCATTTACAGGAAGGAAGGAATTGATGGTGGACATCTTTAGGGTACTTAGCAATGGCCCCCTGACTGCTCCAGTGGGGACTGATAAGCACTGACTGTTGGGTTCATTGCTTATAGATGGTTTGTTTCTATTAAGCATATGATTTCAGAGATATGAGTGTTCCATTTAAAGTGTTTCTCAAACAATTTTATGGTTATCCACAATAGGAAACATCTCATATCATGATCCAATATACAAAAATCAGGTTGCAAAAATAGAAACATATTAATATATTCTATAATATACATGTATGTGTGTATGAGGTCTGACAATTAAGTTCGTGAACTTGCCAACATGTGCTTACGTTGGCAGCACTGTATAAACAGCTCAGTAAGGTTTCATAAACTTGGTATATCAGTGTCTCACAGCTGTGTTCATGTTGACGTGTGCCAGTGTCTTGCTGAGTGGCGCTCATTATTGTTGTTATGGGGTTTTTTTGTGACGTCAGAAGAATGTCTGAGCTTGAATTAGAGCAATGAACAAACATTAAATTTCTTGTTAAACTTGGCAAGAGTGGAAAGGAAATCAGAAACATGTTAGTCCAAGTTTATGGGGATAATGTCATGAAGAAAATGACAGAGTACAAATGGATTAAATGTTTTTCTGAGGGAAGAGAACACATCACTGATGAAAAGGTTAGGGTGGCCAGTAACGAACAGAACTGACGAAAACATTGCAAAAAATCATTGATTTACATGTCAAAATCATCAGCTGACTGTGAGAAACATAGCAGACCAGGTAAACATCAATAGAGAAAGAATTAGGAAAATCTTCACTGAAAATCTTGGCATGAAAAAGGTGTGTGCAAAAATGGTCCCAAAAGAGCTCTTGCATCACAAAAATGCACCAGCTCACATGACACTAAACAAATAACTGTATTGGATACTGTTCCTACTCACCTGATCTGGCCCCCAATGACTTCTTTCTTTACCTGAAGATAAAGGAAATATTGCAATCACTCCATGTAATCCCCTATATACCAGTTGTTGTACTGTACTGTACCACAATTTTAAGGTAATTGTAAAAATAAAAATAGTTTATTTACAGTATTTTGTGTGTGTATTTAGTTTTTTTTATGCTTTACCTTGTGTTTTTGTGTCAAAGGTGTATAAGACTCACTTTGTCAGACTTACAAACGAATCTGACTTATGAACATTCTCCCAGAACGGAACTCGTTCATAAGTCGAGGATTTGCTGTATTTGTTTATTGGCTAAAAACTCCCTCACAGACAGTACCATGTGAGTTGGTGCATTATCATGAGGCAAGAGCCATGACTTGCTGGAGAAAAGTTCAAGTTGCCTAACTTTTTCATGCAGCCTTTTCAGTACTTCCAAATAGTAAACTTGGTTAACTGTTTGTCCAGTTGGTACAAATTCATAATGAATAATCCCTCTGATATCAAAAAAGGCTAGCAACATTGTTGTAACAAGTTCATAAACTTAATTGTCAGACCTTGTATTAACAATAATCCTATCATCCTCACAAATCTTATTCTCCCTGCCTCTCTCTCAGTATTTATTTTAGAGTGTTTTCATTTGTTTAATTTTGTGTATTTGTAATCATAGTGCAGGTACAATCTCTTATATTTTCCATATTGTTAAGTATTTGCTGCAGAACCTGAAAGATTATTTGTATAAAAGGTATAGTTACTTAAGGTATTTTAAAAATCAATAGATTAAGCTGCATTCATTAGTTGGAATAAAATGTGCTATTTCTGGTTGCAGACTAAAGTGGCAAGCTCATGGAGATGGTTAGATCGGTTAAGGAAAAATATTGATGGAGATGATGACAACTAAGCTGTCTTTTCTTAAGCACTTATTATGCATTATTGTTTTATGAACCCAGAAATAGGACTCAAGAGCTCTGTCAACTAATACCCTACAATGTCTCCAGGAGAGTTGTTTTTTTTTTTTTTTTATCTCTGAGAATAGCACAGGTCAGTTTTTAAAATCCTGACACATACAGAGAATCAGGAAACCACAATAGGATTCTACCAAACATGTAATGTAATTGTCTCTGGAAAGTTGTACTATCAGTGATCCTCCCTCTCTCTCTTCTTCCCTCCCTCCATCCCTCCCTCTCTGCTTCCTTCCTTTCCTTCCCCCCAGTTTCCCTCTCTCCCTGGCTCCCTTCCTCCCTCTCTTCTTTCCTTCCTTCCTTCCTTCCTTCCTTCCTTCCTTCCTTCCTTCCTTCCTTCCTTCCTTCCTATCCTATATTTTTGGCATTTATTTTGTATTATATAATAATTTGGTCCAAATTATTTAATTTTTTTATGTTACAGATACAATTTGAGAAATGAACTACCTTGAACATTCAAAATGAAGACTAATCGCTCATTGATGTGTTTGAAAATATTCTATTCTTAGTGCAGTGATCATAAGACAAACACTGAATTTTGGCCTTTATGTTTGCTAGATATATTCCTTTTAGGCATCTTAACCTCTTTGAGTCGTTTCCTTATCTGTAAAATGAGAGTAAGAAATATGCCTGCCTTCCAGGTTTGTTTTGAGAACTAAAAAGATAATGTATATAAAGTTTGTAGTACAACAGGTGCTTTACACACATTTATCACAGAATAAGTGTTTAATAAATGGCTGTTTAATAGTCAATCCAAGATGGCAACCTACTTGGGTTGGGGGGTGGGCTAAGGAATAAGGTCAAGTACAGCAAGAATGCAAAAGAAAGAGTAGTTAGTTTTTAATTAGCTAAATGTGATCTTTGTATTGAGATGATTGTTTTGAAATCCAGACTTTTTAAGCAAGATAAAATTTTTTGATGACCGTTATGTCTTCTTGTTGTATAGTACCCTTCATCATTATGAAATGTTCATCTTTTTCTCTTGTTACCTTTTTTATCCTGAAGCCTGTTTCTTCTGATATCAGCATGGCTACACCTGCTTTTCTCTGAATACCATTTGCATGGAGTGTCATTTTCCACTCTTTCACTTCGAGTCTATATTTGCCCTTGTAGGAGATGTGTCTCTTGGAGGCAGCATATGACTGGGTTTAGTTTGTTGATCCAATCTGCTACTCTGTGCCTTTTTATTGGTGAGTTCAGTCCATTTACATTTAGAGTGATTATTGATATATTAAAATTTCCTGTCATTCTGTCCTTGGTTTTCTTGTAGGACTGTGTCTCCATTGTTTCATTGCCTTTTTGTTGCTGTGTATTATTTCAGTGTGGTGGTATTCTATTTCCCCCTCTTTCTTCTTTTTTTATGTTATATATTTCAGTTCTGGTTTATTCTTTTTTTTTTGTGTGTGTGTATGGTTATAATTAAGTTTATGTAAAATAAAGTTTCATATTTAGAGTATTCCATTTTCTTCAGTGTGCTTACTTTCTCCACTCCTTTGTGCCGGTTCAGACCTTTACTCTATGCCCTTTTATGTCTTTGTTGTCACAAATTATCTCTACTTATGCTGTGAGTTGATTTCTGCACTGCAGTAGCAGGTTGTTGTTTTCCTCTTTTTTTCTTAAAAATGTGTTATTTTTTTCCCTTTACCCTGTATGTTATGTTTAAGCATATAGTGTCTTATTTGGTGTAGGGGTTGCCATTTCCTGCTTCTGTCTGTTGGTTTGTAATATTACTCAGGGTTTCATATTCTTTTGCTTTTTGTTTCAGGTTGAATAGCCTCCTTCAGCATTTCTTGTACTGCAGGCTATGTGTTAGAAAATTCCCCCAGCTTCTGTATTTCTGGAAAGGTCTTTATTCCTCCTTTGTATCTAAAGGATATCTTTGCTGGGTATATTATTTTTGGCTCATAATTTCTCTTTCAATAGTTTGAATATTTGATTCCATTCCCTTCTAGCTTGTAGGGTTTCTGCTGAAAAGTTTGATGATAATCTAATGGACTTTTCTTTGTAGGTTACCATCTTCTATTCCCTGGCTGCTTTGAGCAGTCTTTCTTTGTCATTAATTTTTGACAGCTTCAGTACATTGTGCCTTGGAGAAGGCCTGTTGGGATTGAGGTAATTAGGTGTTCTATTTGCTTCTTGGATTGGAGGATCCAGTTCTTTCCACAAGTTTGGGAAGTTCTCATCAACTATTGGTTTGAATATGCTCTCTGTTCCCTTCTCCCTTTCTTCTCCTCCTGATTTGCCCATTATTCTTATATTGCCCTTTCTGATGGAGTCAGAAAGTTCTTGTAGAGTTCTTTCATTTCTTTAAACTTTCAAGTCTCTCTCTTCTTCTATCTGTGTCATTTCCAGATTTTTATCTTCAATGTCACTGATCCTTTCCTCCATCTGGTCAGGTCTATTACCTAAACTGACCATTTCATTCTTCACTTCTTTTGTTAAGCTCTTACTCTCCAGAAATACTATTTGGTTCTTTTTCAAAATTTCAGTCTCTTTGGTAAAATGTTCATATTCTCTGATCACAAGGCTTTGAAATTGTATGTCAACTGCAAAAAGAAAGCAGGCAAAGCTACAAATATGTGGAGATTAAACAACATACTTTTAAAGAATGACTGGTTCAAAGAAGAAATAAGAGGAGAGATCAAACAATGCATAGAAAAAAATGAGAATGAAAATACATCCTACCAAAATTTTGGGGATGCAAAGAAAGCAGTTTTAAAAGGGAAATTTATATCATTACAGGCCTATGTCAAGAAAGAAGGGAAATCCTAGATAAATAACCTCAAATATAATCCCTATATAAATAACCTATATCTTTAAGAGCTAGAAAAAGAAGAACAAATGAAACCCAAAGTCAGCAGAAGGAAGCAAATAACAAAAATCAGAGCAGAACTAAAGGAAATAGAAAACAAAAGACAATAGAAAATATTAATGCAACAAAGAGCTGGTTCTTTGAAAAGATTAATAAAATTGACAAACCCTTGGCTAGACTCACTAAGATAAAAAAAAAAAGACACAAATAAGATCAGAAATGAAAAAAGGAAAGTTACCACACTTGCCACAGAAATACAAAGGATCATATCAGAATACCATGAAGGACTATTTGCAACCAAATTCAATAACCTAGAAGAAATGGACATGTTCTTAGAAACATATAGCCTTCCTAAGCTGAATCACGAAGAATTGGAAAAATCTTAATAGACCCATCCACAGTAAGGAAATTGAATCAGTCATCTGAAACCTCCCCAAAAGCAAAAGTACAGGACCAGATGGCTTCACTAGTGAATTCTATCAAACATTCAAAGAGGATCTAATACCTGTCCTACTTAAACTCTTCCAAAAAAATTGAAGAAGAGACAATACTCCCTAACTCATTTTATGAGGCCAACATTACCCTGATACCAAAACCTAATGAAGATAATACAAAAAAATAAAAATTACAGACCAAGTCTCTAATGAATACAGATGCAAAAATCCTAAACAAAATTTTAGCAAATCGAATGGAACAATGCATTAAAAAAATTATAATCACGACCAAGTGGGGTTCATCCCAGGGGCACAAGAATGGTTCAACATATGCAAACTGATCAATGTGATACACCACAAAAACAAAATAAAGGACAAAAATCATATGACTATATCAATAGATACAGAAAAAGCATTTGACAATATACAACATCTATTTATGATTAAAACACTTAATAAAATGGGTATAGAAGGAAAATACCTTAACATAATCAAGGCCATATAGACAAACCCTCAGTTAATATCATAATTAATGGTGAAAAACTGAAGCCCTTTGCTCTACATTCAGGAACATGACAGGGCTGTTATCTGTCACCTCTGCTTTTCAAGATAGTATTGGAAGTCCTAGCCAGAGCAATCAGGCAAGAGAAAGCAATGAAAAGCATCCAAACAGAGAATGAAGAAGTTGAATTGTCACTTTTTGCAGATGACATGATACTATATACAGAAAACCCTAAAGACTCCATCACAAAGCTATTAGAAACACCAAAAGAGTACTGTGAAGTTGCAGGCTACAAAATCAACATACAGAAGTCCATTGCATTCCTATATATTAACAATGCAATCTCAGAAAAAGAACCTGACAATTCCTTTTGCAATTGCAACAAAAAGAATAAAATATCAAGAAATAAATTTAACCAGGGGTGTGAAAGACCTATACACTGAAAACTGTACTACATTTTTTAAAGAAATTAAAGAAGACACAAAGAAATCGAAAGACATTCCGTGTTCATGGCTTGGAAGTATCAACAAGTTAAAATAGCCATATTACCAAAAGCAATATACAAATTTAATGCAATCCCCATCAAAATCCCAATGGCGTTTTTCAAAGAAATAAAACAAAAAAACATCAGATTTGTATGGAGCCACAAAAGACCCTGAATAGTCAAGCAATCTTAAGAAAAAAGAATAATGCTGGAGGTATCACATTCCCTGACTTCAGCTTGTACTACAGGACAACAATAATCTAAACAGTATGGTACTGGCAGAAAAACAGACACAAAGACCAATGAAAAAGAATTGAGAACCCAGAAATAAACCCACATAAACATGGATGGATAATTTTCAGCAAAGAAGCCAAAAACATCCAATGGAGAAAAGACAGTCTCTGCAATAAATGGTGCTGGGAGAATTGGAAAGCCAAGTGCAAACGAGGGAATCTAGACTGCTATCTGTCACCATGTAACAAAATTAACTCAAAATGGATCAAAGACCTAAACATAAGACCTGAAACAATAAACTGCATAGAAGAAAACATAGGTGCTAAACTTATGGACCTTGGGTTCAAAGAGCATTTTATGAATTTGACCTCAAAACAAGGGAAGTGAAAACTAAAATAAATGAATGGGACTAATCAAACTAAAAAGCTTCTGCACAGCAAAAGAAACCATTGACAAAATAAAGAGGCGACCAAGCAAACGGGAGAAGATTTTTTGCAAATAACTCCTCTGATAAGGGGCTAATATCCAAAATATATAAGGAACTCATACAACTCAACAACACAAAAACAAACAATCTAATTAAAAAATGGGCAGAGGACCTGAATGGATATTTCTCCAAAGAGGACATAGAGATGGCCAATAGACATATGAAAAAATGTTCAACATCACTAATCATCAAAGAAATGCAAATAAAAACCACCATGAGATATCACCTCACATCTGTTAGAATGGCTGTCATCAAACAAGACAAATAATAACAAGTGTTGGAGAGGCTGTGGAGAAAAAGGGATCCTTATATGCTGTTGGTGGAAATGCAGATTGGTGCAGCCACTATGAAAGGCAGTGTAGAGATTCCTCAAAAAATTAAAAATAGAATTACCATATGACACAGTAACCCCTCTCTTGGGTACCTACCCCAAAAAATCTGAAAACATTTATCTGTAAAGATGTATGCACTCTGATGTTCATTGCAGCTTTATTTATGGTGGCCAAGACATGGAAACAACCAAAGTGTCCTTTGCTAGATGATTGGATAAAGAAGATGTGGTACATATACAGGATGAAATAGTATTCTGCCATACGATGAAATAGTGTCATTTGCAACAACATGGATGGATCTTGAGATTATAATGCTAAGCAAAATATGTCAGACAGAAAAAAATCAAGAACCATATGATTTCACTGATATGTGGTATATAAAACTGAAAACAACAAAAGAACAAGAACAACAAATGAAGAAACAAAACTCATAAACACAGACAATAATAGTTTAGTTGTTACCAGAGGGTAAGCGGGGAGGAGTGTGGTAGATGAAGGTAAAGGGGATCAAATATATGGTGATGGAAAGAGAACTGACTCTGGGTGGTGAACACACAATGTGATATATAGATGATGTATTACAGAATTGTACACCTGAAATCTATGTAACTTTGCTAACAATTGTCACCCCAATAAACTTTAATTAAAAATAAAAAGAAAGAAAGTTCATGTGCAGTTACACTAATCACTTTTATGTACAGCATTGAAATTCAGTGAAATTCATGGCAATTAATATACTAGAATATCCAGTGGCCTGTAATTAACAAAACTTATGTCCATTTCATTAATTAATTCCTTGAGCAAGTAACTTGTATTTGTATCTTAGTTTTATCAGGTGTAAAACTCACTAAACAAAACAAACAAAACAAAACTTTTTTTCATTATTATTTTATGTCCCATTTAATTTTTCAAGAAACAATCTAGAGGTTTTTAAGCACGGTGTTTCTTTGATTACTTCTAGCTCTGTCGGCTAGGCCATGAGACTCCCTGCTCTAGCATGGAAGGAAGCCATGAGGAAAAGGAAACTGGAAATCAGAAGTTATTCCCTTCTGATCCAGGATGGTTTGGGAAGGAGAAGGCTGAGATAGAGTGAAGAGGGCTTCCTGTCCCTCAGTATGGGTACAATCTCCACATCTCACTGGCACAAGGAAACTTAAGAGTCATCCAAATAATTTGGGGATCCTGAGAATGTGAATAGCATGGTATGGTGAGGGATTGTAGGCTCTTGTAACAATCCCAACCTTTACAATGGGTTTCTATTCAACTTTGTTTAGAAGTGATGGCACTATCACTCTGAGGGATGAGCCTGCGAAAGCATCACTGGCTCCCATTGGACATTGTAAGGCTTAGAGAAATTGGCCTGGCATGGAGATGTAGAGGCACTGAGAGGCCAGAAGGCTCTCAGAGGTTGGAGTAAAGAGGCCATGGAGCAGGAGATTCCAAGACGGGCACAGAAGAATAGATTTACATGGTTGGGACGATGGACTCTGGTAATGAACACCAGACTATCACTCTTAAAAAATATGAAATAGAAACATTATACCTATGCAACTTGAGTTCTTTGAGCAGACCAGACCATTTGTAACGGGACCCTGGGTTCTTTGTAGACTCCATCCCCTGCACTAGCACTAGGTGATATATGAAACATTAGGCACATTTCTCCACATACCCTGACAATATTTTTACAAGTAGCAGGAGAAGGATAGGATAGTTTAAAAAGCTGGAAAGAGACTCTAAGACCAGAAAAGACTGAGTTTTCTTAAGGGAACAATGGAACTATTTGATCTAAATTTACCAGATTGGACTAACATTTATTTTCTCCCCCATCGACTGCTGGTGTGTGTGTGTGTGTGTGTGTGTGTGTGTGTGTGTGTGTGTGTGTGTGTATATATATATATATATATATATATATATATATATATATAGAGAGAGAGAGAGAGAGAGAGAGAGAGAGAGAGAAGGATGGGAGTTTCTTCTCAATGAGATGAGTAAGAATATGAGAAGAGCACATTTTTGGAGGGGAAGATCAAAAGTTCCATCTTGGATACACGTGTATTAAATTTGAGATGCCTATGAATGATACATAGACTTGTATGAGTAGGCATTTAGATATGTGTTTGTCTGAAATTCAGAAAATAGAGTTGTGCTGGAGATAAAAATGTAGGAGCCATCAGCAAATAGATGGTGTTTTGTGCCAGGGTGTGGCTGGCCTTCAGCAACTTAAGTGTTTGAAGAACATATACCTTTCACCAGTTATGCATACCTGGGGCAGGGAGATGGTGGCTTAACTGATTCCCCCTTTTATTCTGGATAATAAGCCTAAGAAAAATGGAAACATGTGAGTGGACTTGGGTGCCCTAGAGGGTGTGTATTGATGCTGAGTACAAAATTCTTAGACATATGCATGCTGCCTGAAAGGAAAGGAGTGGGCAAACCTTCCCATATGCCCTACAATCATCATGGAAGGAACGGTAAGGCCACTATATGCATGGTATCCAGTTCAGTATTTAAGGAAAGTCCCCCCTTTTTGTAGACTCTATTATTTATTTATTTATTTATTTATTTATTTTTAATTAGTTTCAGGTGTACAACACAGTGCAATAGTTATACATTTTACCCTCAAAGTGACAACCCCCCACCCCCAATTTGCCAGCCCACTCCCCCATATCATATATATCTATTACTCTTCCTCTGACTCTCTTCCACAGTATAATCCACATCCCGTGACTATATATATTCAATTACAGTGGATATACCACCTCCTCTTCAGTTATACAGTGCAGTGATCAAACCTCTACTCCATCCATGAAATGGTCTTCCTAACAAGACCTATGACCATCTGATATCCCACAAAATATTTACAACATTATTAATTATATTCCCCAAACTGTTTTTCATATCCCAGTGGTAATATTGTAGTTGCCTATTTTTGCTGTCTAATCCCTTCCCCTTCTCCCTCATCCCCATCCCCCTCCCAATTAGCCACCTTGATTTTTCCTCTATATCTATGAGACAGTTTCTGTTTACTTTGCTCATTCATACAGTTTTTCAGATTCCACATATGAGTGAGATCATATGGTATTTGTCTTTCTCTGACTGACTTAGTTCACTTAACATAATAGTCTCTAGGTCCATCCATATCATTGCAAATGGTACGATTTCATTCTTCTTTATAGTGGAGTAATACTCCATTGTGTAACTAGTTTAATACAAAGGCATGAGAAGAGAAGACATGAAAAGCCACTTACCTCCTACTCTTTCTACTTCTTTACCTTCTAAAAATAACATCTTTGGGAGCTGGGCCTGAATATCTGTTTATCTGTTGGGGTTTTCATCCTTGTGTCATATTCATGCCTTATTATGAGGAGACATTTAAGGCATGTAACTCACATTCTGTTCCTTGCATTTGTTCTTTCCACATTTACCTCTGCTTCACACATCCATCTTCCCTAAGTGTGTTCAGACATGGCAGTGGAAGTAAATGCTCTATTTCATGTCACTGTGGATGGATGCCATCTTTCCAAGTAGATGCATGTGAACTGATCTTCTCTGCATCACTGACATAACATAAAACTCCCACTCTGCTGAGGTGTCGGCATCTCTGTTGTCACGCTTGACTTGTTTTCAGTTGCTGATGCTGCAGAATCAATCTTATTCTTGAAACAAATATAGTCTTTTCTTCTGAGAAGCCCAAGCAAATTATAGGAAGAAGGTTAATAATAATAATGGTAGTAATGATGTTAAGTAGACTAATATTGATAGTTACCATTTATTAAGTTACTTCTTGTGTACTGAGACCCTATGTTCTTTAGTTTGCCTGCCTTATCTCAGATACATGTGACGTGGATTTGGGAGGTCATGTACAGAGTGGTTAGGGCCCAAGTTCTGAAGTCAAACTATGTGGGTTGGAATTTTGGCAGCATCATCCATCACTGTGTGAACTGAGACCCCTTTTGCCTTGATTCCTTTCACTTGAAAAATGAGAATAATACCAGTGAGGATAATGAGAGTACCTACTGCATAGGGTGGTTTTACAGACTAAATCTGATAACATAAAGAAACTAAATTTGACATATAAAGAAATTAGAAAAACAGTTGGCACATAGTAAGTGATCCGTAACTATCAGCTTTATAGATATCAGTATTACATTTGTCCTTCTGTCAAAATGAGGAAAACAAATTAAAGATAAGTGATCACATACTGTGCCTTGATAGGTGGAATGTCTGGACTTGAAGTCAGGGATTTCTTTTTTGTTGTTGTTGTTGTTGTGTGTGTGTGTGTTTTTTTTTAATGGCTGTATATCATCCAGTGGTCCAGAGGTCAAAATAGCCCCAGAAGAAATTTCTGACAATTGAATGCAACGGAGTGTCCCATTCTAATATGAGATAATGGTAAACATATCCTGTGCTGTATCACATAAGTACATATTGTATCACTCTGAAGAAATGACCACAGTATTAGACTTTTGTGCAAGTTTGGGTGGACCTGATCTCTATGCAAACTAAAGCAGCAACAACCAAACCCCTGCAGCTGTGTGGGAAGGTCAGTACACCTAAACACTACCACATCAGCTCCTAGGCTGCACTGTCCTGTCCTGACTGCAGAGCCTGTGTATTAATAATAATAATAAATAAAATAAAATAAAATAAAATAAAATAAAATAAAAAGTACTTGGTAGACTTCAAAGCTTTTATCATTATCATCCTGGGATGCCTATTGTGTGGGTACCAATACCTAGGAATATTTGTGGCATCTTGGTAGAAAAAAGAAAAAAGCCCCTGAAAGTCAATGTTATAACTTCCAGTGCATTTTCCTTCTCTATTTTTCTTGCATCTAATGTTGACAACTACCCACCTGGTATTCACTCGTTCTCAGTGCAGGCCGCCAAGATGCCAGCTGGCTGCATGCCAGTGTCAGAAGGGTAAGATTGTTGAGAATGTCCTCATAGTAAAACCTTGTCAATGACAAGCATTGTTCCTGAATCTGAAATATTTTTCTTTTTCTCTTTCTTTGGTTTCTCTTCCCACCTGGGGCTGGACCTGGAATAGGTTACTAACTCTATTGTGTTAGCTGTGATTCCTACCAACACCCGTCCTCATATTTATGCAGCAGCACTCACTTAGCTGTACCAGCTAGTGTGTGGGGTGGGATGGGGCTGTCAGCATGCACATGCAATATCACAGGAAGTCGGCTGTGCCTCCCAGTAGTTCCATGCTGGCTTTTCAAAATATGATTTGTTTCCTCCAAATCTGTCCAATGTACAACATCCAGAGAGAAATACGGTAAAAGCACAAAATGCCTATTTTGGACAATTAAAACAATCTTGGTCTTAAATTAACAGAAATACGAATTTTTCCTGTTTGAGAATCAGAAACCATCAAAATTCAAATGCATGCATTTAAAAACACAAGATATTTCTTTTGTTCTAATAAAAGCTTCTCAGGTGGCAACATAGGCTCTGAGGGATATTTTTTAGTTTGGAATCTGGTCTTGTGTACACAGGATTGCTGATGAGAGCAATAAATAAAGGAAGCTTACAGAATTCACAATACTTCTTAGGCTGTATAAAAACATGTTAACTCTTACTCAACAGGCATAATGCTTTAAAAATTGATCTTCACTGGCTTTAGGATCTATTTTGGCCCCCCAAATTTAAGGGGTTCTGACTGAATGTATTTTGCGCATAATGAAAATACACAGTGAACTTTCAACCCATGTGTGATGTGTGTATACCAGTACAATAACTTTATGTATTACTGTGTTTATATTGATCTGTGAAGGATGAGATCAGTTCACTGACTTAAGATTTCTTTAGTGAATGATGGAGTTGGGATTCCTAGGCTAGTCATTCAAGGCACCTGGTTTACACTATGTGCTGTGATAGTTCAGAATATTATATTATTGCAAATGGAGCATGGTCTTCTCCCAAGGGTCCAGGGTTGCCAGGTTGGAATCTAAGCAGCTTTGAATTTGGGCACAAAAATAGAAGAAAAGGATTGATTGGTGCCCCTCGCCTACCATAGATATAAGGTTTCCTTGTGTCTGCAACTCCTGACCCAGGGCTGTCCAGTAATTATTTATAATGCCGCTATGATTTGAAATATTTTATTTGTTCTCACTCTTGGTATACTGTATATTTCTTTCGTAGAAAAACAGATGAGTTAGTATTTACTGAATACTATGTTCTAGGCATGCTCTCAGGACCTTACCTGTGTTAGTCCACTTAATCATCATGACAATCCTATGAGGTGGCATTATTAGTATCCCGATTTTCAGATGAGGACACTAAAACAAAACAAGGTTAACTGATTTTCCTAGAGACACAGAGTTAGTAAGTGGTGGAGGGGAAACAGGCCCAGCCCTCCCATTACAGGCACAGTGCTTTTAATCACGATGGCCATGGAATCTGAGAGACAGATGTTTTTGTAGAGGGAGCAGCAATATCAGGTAAATTCAGAGGAGATGCAAGGAATCTGTGACATGATACATAAGCTTCCTGGAGTTTCAGGCCACTTCAACAGCTTGTAGGATTCCTTAATTTGGGGAAAATCCTGAATTTGTTATCCTTTGCAACAAAAACATTCTGAATGTGTAATATACTGGGAGCACATGAAGAAATTGCAAATAGTAAGAGATATGAGCATAAAGATTTCCTGAACACATGTGGTGGTAATAGAGTAGATGTTTCCGGAATAGGTCCCATCCACAATTTTAAGACTTACCTAAGAAAGAGAGAGGGTTTCACTTCAAACAAATGCAGTGCTCACTACAGTTAAACTGTTTGGCAATGTACCCAGAGAAAGGAGCACTGCTGTGTCCTCCAGTCAGTGGGAACCCGAGCATCACATCTGTTAGTTAGGACACTTTCTGCAAATGCAGTGCATTTGACCAAGGACCACATATTTCCAGGGAAGGCTTTGACTAGAATGTTTTCATTTGCTCCTATTATGCCTAGCCCTGCCTCACAATGGTGGAACGAGTCTTGGGTCCCCCTGGGTTCTGGGCTGTTGCAGGCCTTTGAGGTAGGACTGAGTGACGGGGATTCTCAAGGGATCTAATGAAACAAGGGCCAATTGAAATTCTGCCCTTGGAGACCTGTGTGTAGACTTTACCTTGGTCAATGGCCAGGGTACAGGAAGTGGATGAGCCACTGGTACATTTGTTTCAGTCCATTCCATAGCATTCCATATCACCCAATCCATTTCAGCCTGGGATAATATCAACAGCCATCTCTTCTTGGCCTTAACCAGTGAGTTCTTTACGTGTCTAGTGTTACCTCCTGATTACTGTCACTGTTGCTCCAGAAAAAGTCATGAGCAGCACTTATGCATGACTTGGTTGATTCTCCTACCTCTTCTGCAAATGAAAGGGTGATTAAGTAAAGACTCTCCATATTAGGATAATTCACCAACCAATGGTTGGACTGCTAATTTGATTTTGCTGTTGATCAGAGATAGGAAGAGAATGGTCATTGAAATGCATTGCAACCAATTTGTAAATGTTGGTACACATTATCCATCATTGTTATGTTATTTTTCTATTAACATAGATGATCACATAGAGGTAATTTAAAACTGTTAACTGACACAGGTATATCTTACTCCTGGTGATAATTGCACAGTAAAAAAAGGAGGTCAGCCTAAATGTTGCATGGTATTATTTTGTGGATTATTGATGGACAGTAGTGATTAAGTAATGTTAGCATTGAAAAATTACTTTGTTTCTAGCATTTCTATCAATTTTCTGCTATACACAAATTTAAGATCTCATATTCAAATAAGCGATCGATTTTTCTTGAGAACAGACTTTTGGAGCTAGCTTATCTGAGGTCACTATTCTGCTTCATACTAATATAATATTGGTTTTAATGAGTTTCTATCCCACGTTTTTTAGCTTCAGATTCAGTTGCAGACATTTTCTTTAAGAAGTTAAAAAACAGTAGCTCATTAGTGGTAAATTCTTGGTTGACAACATGAACTCCCAATTCATTTGTATATTGATGGTATATTGATGACTTGTGTCCTATTAAGCAAATTAGGACTTCAAAATAATAAGTTTATACTTCAGAAGGTATTTATTTTGACTAAGGGAACTGGGTATATGGGCAGATTCTGTGTTTAGGGTATGATACTGTGAAGAAAGACCTTCGGTTGTGCTGTGGAATCTATCAGATTGTGTGCTGTATGTGGCCTTTGGGATAAAACTAGTGAAAGGAAAACTAAGATCGATTATATACGATGGGAGCTAAAGCCAGATGAGGAACATTGGATTTCTCAAATTTAAGCTTTGAAAATATTAAATGCTTGAAGCTTCTCAGCCAGAGGTTAGGTTGTCAGTGGATATCACAATGAAAATACTGGACAAGTGTCATTCCTGGAAATGTTACATGACCTTACTACGACTAGATGTTGAAGACAAAATGTAAAATGACAAACGGGCCCTTAATAGAATAATGTGCTATCATTTCATCCCATCCTAAAGGATTCCATAGACTGGTTGAGTCTGTGAGAGCTATATGTTACAAGCATTCATGGGATGGAGACGACATAACATATGTGACATTTGGAAGCTGTGAAATGGGAGGCTTAGACTGATTCCTTGGTGCTCAGGTCAGAAAACAGTTGCACATAAACTTATAGAGCACATGCTATAATAATTCTTTGTTATTCTCAAATGCAGAGTGCTGAATGCTGACTCAGACATAACGAAGCTGTTTCTAAGTGGTAAGTTCTAAAATAATCATGAAGGATGAAAGACATATTATCAAAATTGCTCTTGATAATCTAGGAAGTTGTATTGATGACAGACACGCTCTCTTAGTAAATCTACAGTGCCAGCTTTATCCCAGAGTTGGGTAGATTAGTATTTCTGTGTGCATCACAGGCAGCAGATACCTTGTATTTAGGGCCATAATGCATGAGAAGTATATATCTATAAACACCAAAATTTGAGTTAACATAGCGAGGATATTCACATGCTGAGAGGCATGTAAGATCTGGGGCATGTTGAAGGAACAGATTTTCATATTCTCACATTCCATCTATAATTCTCTCTGGGATTCCCACTCACTGAGTGAAATTGCCAAAATTGCTGGCCTAATTGCATTATTTAAATGGTTATCTCTCTTTTTGTTCCTCTCTTTGCTACCTCTCCTTTCTCTTCCTCTTTCCTCCACTACTAACCTTCAAAAAGGCATTATTTAAATCACCCTGACTATCTCTTTGAGATGGAGTAGAAACATTAAGGGTTTTTGTTGTTTCTTTTTTTTTAAACTTACATATGGTCTATTCTTAGCTCTAAGATCTGATTTTTCAAACCTCTATATCTTATTTTCTGTTAGCAGGGATTCTTAATTTTGGGTAGACCAACTTTCTTGAGTAGATAGTAAAAGCTAAGAACCCTTCCCCAGAAAAATGTACTAAATACATTCAAACTCAATGTAAAAAAAAAAATCAAGATTTATGCATGGTCCTATAATTTTTAGATTCTCTACACCACCACAGATTTCTTATTCAACCAGCAGGTGGAATAATTTATTTTTTTCTTTTGGAAAAGTTGCAAACTATTTCTCCATAGGCAAAAGAGAGAACAGTGGCAGGTATAAGAGGATGTGTCTTCAAAAAGACAAATTGTTAACAGTAGTACAATATTAGTGAAGGGTTGAGAGGGAGAGGCAAAGGGTCAGATTGGAATGATGAGAGAGGAGAGAATAGAGCAGCATAAGGAAATCAGATTTTCAGCTGTTCCTGCACCCCCTCTAATTCTGTTGGTAGCTGAGAGAGGACTGCCACTGTCCCCTCCAACTTAGCTGAAAGCCCTCAGATAAAAAAGCAGGTATATTAGTAATGTCATAACAAAATACCACAGGCTGGGTGGTTTAAACAACAGAAATGTATTTTCCCAGAGTTCTGGAGTCTGTAGTCCAAGATCAGTGTGTCAGCAGGGTTGGTTTCTCCTGAGGCCTCTCTCCTTGGCCTGCAGAGGGCCACTTCCTGGCTGTGTCCTCACAGTGTCTCTCCTCTGTGTGCACATATTGCTGCTGCCTCTGTTGTGTATCCAAATTTCCTCTTATAGAGACACCAGTCAGATTGGGTTTAGGGCTCACCCTAATGGCCTTGTTTTAGCTTAATCACCTCTTTAAAAGCCCTATCTCCAAGTGTACTCACATTCTCAGGTCCTGGAGGTTAGGGCTTCAACATGTGGATTTGGGAGGAGGGGGCACATAGTTCAGCTCGTAATAGCAGAGTGGCTTCTTAGCCTGCCGATCTCATCAATGGTCAGCCTTAGAGAGGTGAGCAGAAGTTTTTGTGGGCTTTTTTTGGTCTGTTTTTACAAATATTTCTCTAAGGGATAATGATACAAAGATGCTTACCACTTACCTTTTCAGCCATCAGGAACTTGGAAGACATAGGTAGGCAGAAACTAAATTGGCTCTTTGACCAAGGTATGTCCTGACTCTTGCACCAGCTCTCCCTGCAAGGAACTAAAGTATTTGGGGCCAAAACACTGAGCATGAACTTCCAAGAAGGCTGCCAACCTTGACATAAAGGTTTTATTACCATTGAGCCCTCATTGCTGTGTTTACCTATCATAGTGGAGCATTTCCAATTCCGTCAGCTTGTCTTTGATTTTACATTTTTTTATAGTAACTTTCTGGCCACATATCAATGCTACTCACTGTCTTTTAGATGTTCAAAATCACAAGTTGCACAGTGGTTGTATTTTTTATTTTATTTAAGGACTATTTCTATTTTGGGGCAATCTCTGACAGCTCTTTTCAACACTGATGCTACAATACATCCATTGAACTCTAGCTTCTTGAAGAGCAAAATAAATCTGAGAATGATTTCACTCAACTAAGTTAGTAGATAGATTTTTGTTCCATTCAGCCCCCATAAATCCTATAAATTTCTATTATAAGTTTACCTTAAGAATGGAATTTTGTGTTTTGCTTGCATTTTATAAATTTTGTCTGGAGTATTTCACATAAAATAGAGAAGTACTTTTCAAATCTTTTATTTAAAGCCAGGGCATCTCAACCAAAGAGGTGACTTTTAGAAATGGAGGTAGGACATGATAGTTTTCTCAAAATAGGACACAAATCTAAAGTGTGCTGAGCTAAGAAGCCAGACGGTCTCAAAAACCTCTTACCATATTTATTTTTATATATATACTTCTTCTTGTGTCCATTCCCATATGATCTGCCATCAATTACCCAATGGTAATAAAAATCTCTATGCTTTTTTTTACAAGGTAGAGATATAATAAAAGTAACTGGAGGCCACTGAGGCTGCGACTTCAGCTTTCTTTTCTTATTGCCTGCGCTTGCATACCCTTAACTCCTTCCTCTGCCATATCTGTTTTTTAAAGCTTCTGTTTGTATAGCTCTTCCTTTTTATCTTTTAAGAATTTTTGGGACAATTATAGTGTTATGTTTTAAAGCACTTCGAAATCAGACAGACCAGAAATTGAAATTCTGCTGTGTGCATTTGGGCAAGTTTCTTAACCTTTCTTTGCCTTAGTTTCCTCATCTATAAATTGGTGTAATAAGAAGAATAAATGAGATTATGTTTGTAAAGCACTTAATCTCGTGCATGGTTATACAGTATAAGCACCCCATAAATGAAAGCTATTATTTCTCCTTCTGTCTCTGTTATCCTTTTTTTCTTTCTTTCTCTTTTAGAGGGCAGTGTCACCGGCCCTCACATGTGGGATCCGAACCAGGGCCGCTGGTGTCCCAAGCTAGCTCCCAACCACCGCGCCACTCAGTCAACCCTGTCTCTGTTATCTTTGATTTTGGGCTCTCTTCTCGTCTCTTCTCCTCTCCTCTTTCCTTCCCCCTCCCCTCCACTCCTTTCTCTTCCCTCTCCTTTCTGTCTTTTATTGTCCAGTCTTCTCTTTCTCTCCCAAACAATGACATAACATATGAATGCCTTTGCTTGTGACCCAACTCCGGTACATTTCAAAAAGGGGCTGTATTGGGAATCCATAAGGAATTTTTTTTCTTTTTTTTTTTTTGAGGGCAGTGTCACTGACCCTCACATGTGGGACCCGAACCGGGGCCGCTGGCTTCCCAAGCCAGAGCCTAACCACCGCGCCACTCGACCGGCCCCTATAAGGATTTTTAACTATTTCAAAAAACCTGACTGAAGCCTTACATTGATCTGTAATAGCACTTCATTGTTTCTGATTTTTAATATTTTTTTTGGCTTCAATGAGGTCAAATCAGTATAGAGAAAAGGTCCTATTCATGCATATCAGAAGTTCTGATAAGGAATTAGAAATGTCTTACATTAAAGAGAAAAGAGAGAGGGAGAGCAAGACAAAGAAACGATCAACTTCTAAATATAGTTTTTCTGGGAGTAACATCTTTCAACCCGTGGAATCCATGGGAATTTGAGAAAAGAATAAACAAATCAAATGCTTTGAATTTCTCTTTCCTCTTTTATAAAATTAAGAGGTGGACTAGATATTTTTCCTGATCTGAATACTAGTTGTATGGGCCATGTCAACATGATTCTTTAATTGAAAGATGCTTTGGTGTCTGAGGTCTGCAACCTTTTCATTGAGGGATACTACAAAAAAATAGGTTTATGAGCCACACCATTGTACTAGTTGTTGAGAAATTTTATTGAGTATATTGTCTAACTATATTATCCAGTATGGATCCTGTATGAAACCCACTTCACTATTTCATAGCCACATCTAGGAGACGTATAGTCAAATTCAAGTCTCAGTTGTTGTCACTGAAGGGGTCTTTACAGACTCACTAACCATATACTGTATTATTCCTGATCCTGGTGTTTAAAAACAATGCATTAAGATTTTCTATTTTGTAATATTTACCTTAACTCCTCTCTAGACAAACTAAGAGTATACATTAAGAAATAATTCCCATTCCTTCTTCTGGCTTCTCTAACTTCTTAGCACTCCGAGGTACTGTTTCCTCCAAATGTCATTGCATTCACATGCCTTCTTAGGTTCTGTTCATCTCTTGTGTAAAATCAATGATTAATAATTTGTGCACACGTATAAAAAGGGAAGGAGCCTGTTCTTTTTTCCCGATGTTTAATTTTTACATGTAGATTTTTGTTTGGCTTGTAGATGTTATTTGGTAAGAGGAAATCTGTAGTGTTAACTGGTACCCCATATCAGCCTGACTTTCCCTATGGTCTTAACTTTGCTGGTGAAATCTCTATTCTTTTCTCTTTTCTGTATTTATCTTTTCTTTTGTCTGAGAATATGCCATCTTTAATTTTGGAATACATCATATTTTACTCTGAGGAGATGGACTCCAGACAAAATTCATTCTGAATTATTTAGTTTGTATCCGACTTAAAAACAATTAATTATTATGAGCCAAATCACCCACAGAATGTAGCTGTCTCCTGGTAATTCTTGGTTCAGTAATTTACTGTAGGTTATTGAAGCTATTTGGCATTTTAATTTTGCAAATTGTTTCCAGGGGACTTTGGTCATTTACAACAACACCTTTATTAGAAGAGATACACATGTAACATTACTTTATAAAAAGGGGAACTAAGGCCTTAGTAACTAAGGTGGTAAATGAGTTAGCACATGCTAAAGGACATGGACTGGGGATAGGAATTTTCTGGGTTTGAACTTGAGATTCTTCACTTACTTGCTTTGTGATTTTGAACAAGTTACATAGTCTTTCCATGGTTCATTGTTTTTGTTTTTAAATCTGTAAAATGGGCCTAATCATGGCACTTTTGGCTTGCCTCAGAGGCTGGTGTATAAGTAGTATTATTGTTTTTATGATTTCTAATTTTCAGGATGAAAATGTCAAAACCAAACTATAATGAGATGAAACTTAATTACACATAATGACCCTACCTCAGTGTCTTAGGGCCCTTTGTTGTTGGGTTTCTGTTTTCCAGAGAAAACTGTTCTTTCCCCCAACATTATACTTGGACATTGAAGAACAAAAAGAAGTAGCCTATATAAAAGGAAGCTGAAAAAGTTGATGATTTCAATAAATGAGCATTGTTTCTTACAAAACCCAGACAGGATAAAGAGCCCCACTCAGTTCATTAACCAGTTACTAAATGGTGTTTGTGTTATCCCCATGAATACTAAATGAATTCATTATGATATGTGCTATTACAGTGAATAGCAAATGAATTCATAATGATGGGCTCCATAAAAATATTCCTAATGGAGAAGTTATGCATTATCAAGGGTTTCTAGAGTAACTGGGGCTTATATTTAAATGGGGGAAATAAATAATACTAGGCACAACATTGGTTAGTTGGAATTATTTGAGTAGGTTCTATGCTACTGAAAACACAGTTCATGTCTTAGCAATATGTCAGTAGCCTCAGATGACTCTCAGTCTTTGGTTTCTGTCCTTTATTACTGATGGTTGATGTCTGTTTTTCTCTTTAATTCAGAGAAGGATTCAATTCCTACAGCTGGTCAACAATAAACCTTTGGTTTATAATTAGATAGAATAGGTAAGAAAGTCTTGAAGGGGATTTCAACCTTTCCCAATGAGAGGATATCTGAAGGAATGGCTATCACACATGACCAATCTTCAGGTCAGTTGCTGTGCATAAAATCCAGTGAAACCCCTCATTTGCCCACTTTTGCTCAGCATAAGAATAAAATAAATTTTAGAATTAATGGCATGAATGGTAACCCTTGAAGTAATATTTGAATTTTATTGACCATCATAAATAGGTTATGAAATCATGGCAGCAACAAAAGCACAGATGGTGTGTTATTATAAACCTGCAAACTAGAAGCGATGAGCCTGAAGAACACTCAGAGGGCACTCGGGGGCCATCAGTGGGTCTAGAAACCACACTATGATAACCTCTCATCAAAAAGAATCCATTTCTTATTAAAAAAAATGACATAGCTTCTTGGTTTCATAATAACATTTCCAGGGCTTATTTTTCCAGAACCAGCAGTTTTACATGTCATTCTAATTATCAGATTACATTTGAGCTTATGAGAGTAAAATTTAGCAAGAAGTATAAAAAATAAAAGAAATAGAAAGTAAAACTTTACCAATGCAAGCAGTTTAACAATTAAATTAAATAACATTACTTGCTTGTGCAAGACATTGTGGGACATACATAAATAAGACACTGTATTAGTCTTATTTATAAGGTAATCTTATTTATAAGATAATAAAAGGAAGTTTCAATATATTTTGTCATGTATGTATTTACCCACGATATGTGAGACTGGGATAAGACTAAGAACCAATATAAACATTACAGTATGTGAGTAATAATGACAAAATAATAGCAAGCTTTTATATAGCACTTTCTATGTGCCAGGAACTTTCCAAAGCACTTTACATAAATTAACTCTTTTACTCCTCATGACAAGCCTGTGCTGTAGGTACAAGTGTTATCCCCAATTTATACATGAGGAAACTGAGCCACAAATGGTTAAGTAACTCAAAGACAGTTAACTGACCATGACCTTGCTTTCCTGTCATGATGGAGGTTTGTTGTGGAGAAGCAGATGTTTGTAGAGAATTTTGTGGTTGTAGGCAAGGGTGGAGCCACAAGATGGAAGATGGTTGGATTCCTGACACCCTGAGAAAGAGTGGACATTCCAAAAAAAGAAAAAATAAAGTGGTGTCAAAGCATCAGACATATAAAATAGCATTGGTGAAAAAAAGCAAAAGAAAAGATGTTTGACAATTAGAACACCAATGGTATTTTTAAGAATGATTCACTGAAGTGGTTTCCAAATTACGAGGTCTGACAATTCAGTTCGTGAAGTTGTTTGCAATGATGTTGCTAACCTTTTTTTTTTTTATATCAGAGGAGTTATGCACTATGAATTTGTACCAACTGGACAAACAGTTAACCAAGTTTAGTATTTGGAAGTGCTAAAAAGGCTGCGTGAAAAAGTTAGACGACCTGAACTTTTAGCCAACAATTCATGGCTCTTGCATCACGACAATGCACAAGCTCACATGGCACTGTCTGTGAGGGAGTTTTTAGCCAGTAAACAAATAACTGTATTGAAACACCCTTCTGACTCACCTGACCTGGCCCCCAATGACTTCTTTTTTTATCCAAAGATAAATGAAATATTGAAAGGAAGGCATATTGATGACATTCAGGACATCAAGGGTAATACGATGACAGCTCTAATGGCCATTCCAGAAAAAGTTCCAAAATTGCTTTGAAGGGTAGACTAGGACCTGACGTTGGTGCATAGCTTCCCAAGGGGTGACTATAGTCTTATTCAGCAATGAGGCATGTAGCACTTTTTCCAGGATGAATTCATGAATTTAATTGCCAGACCCCATATATCTAGTTAAAGAAGCAATGGGGCATAAGTAAACACAGTAAGTGAAGCCTGTTCTTTGAGAAGTTTGGTGTCAAGAGCCAGGAGAGACAATGGAATTAGTTATAGGGCACTTTTTAGAAAGCAGAGTTTTACAGAATAAGCATGAAATGGATTTAAGAATGATTACCGGGGGAAAACTAAATGGAGAGCAAGAGATTGAAGATGCAATAACCCTTTGTACTATATACCTGGTATACTACTGGTAGCATAGGAAATTGATGAAAAATACAACTTTTGTGTTAATTATAGTGATTGGACATCAATGTGAGGAAACACATGGCTTGATGGTAATCTCCCCATATCAAGCTCTTCATTAGTCAATGGGTCTTCTTTTTTATGATGGTGATCCAAAGATTGAAGGAAAGGAGCTTGTGACCATGATAGAGAAGGAGGTGAATCCAAGGAGTAACTTTACGGAAGCCAAGATAATTCTTTTTTTTTTTTAATGTTTGGCCCATTTCAGCATCACTTTGATGTTTCCTGAAGATATTTTTATCAATCATTCAGTCTCTGGACCTTCATTAAAGAAAGTCTTAATACACACACACATACACACACACACACACACACACACACACACTTTCAGTCAATATAACTCTAATACACAAAAGCTGTAGTTTTGAGCATTACCTAAATATAATATGTATAGATACATATCTTAACTTTATTAAAACAATGGCGTTAGAACCCATCTAACTTATTAATGGCACATTACACATTTCAGAAATGAGACCATTCACAGTGCCTACCAAAATGTTAATTAAACGTAATTAAATAAGAGCTTTAACACATATTATTTGATTTAATACTCACAGAAATCCTGTGAATTAGGTATTATCATACTGTTTTATAGCTGAGGAAACATGTTAAGTGACTTTCCTAAGGTCATGAAAGTAGAGAGGAAAACCATGGTCTTGAGTGAATTCCAAGTGTCCTCCTAATATTCCTTCCTGCATTACATTTGTTTCATTTGCACCTAAAATTGAAAGTATAGGCAAATGTAAACCTCACTGTGATATTAAAAATCTTTTTTTTTTTTTAGTGTAATTAATTGTAAAAACTATTCACTGTCTTATACTGTGGTTTATACCTCGGCAGAAATAGCTCTCAGCTCTTTGAAAGTGGGACCATTTTCTAAGCCTAAAAATGCTCTCAAATAAGCCTACTTAGTAGCAACTCTACTGACAACCTCCTGAATATAATGTGAAGTAAGAGCAAGGTCTAAATGGGAAGAATACATTTTTGTGGGAGCAGATTGCTATTCTTAGCATCCTTTGAGTCATCGCGTTCTTAGCATGGTATCTGAAGAGAAACCATAATGTGGATTCATTGATACTGGTCTACACTACCCTCCTGAGGTAACTGATAATCAATTACTTAACTGTTTTCAGTATCTTTTCTATTTCTACTGTAACAACCACAAATGGCTAAATGTACTTATTTATTATTTCAATAAACTCTGAGCAATTATTTGGTGCCAGGCACTGAGGTTAGCATTTTGGAACCTCCACACCCCCAACCCATACCTTGACCTGTGTATCACTTCCTTTTGGCTGTTCCTGAGTTGCATCCTTTATAATAAACCTATAAATGTAAACAAACAAACAAAAAACAAAATGAATGGAGTGCCTATTCCACTCCCTTGAGACTCTTGTTCTCTAGTGTGTATATTTTAGGTACTTATATATGTTTGCATGTATGTAGTATTACACAGAGGAACTTTAAAATGCATTATATGGTTCGGGTCCTACATATGAGGGCCAGTGACACAGCCCTCAAAAAAATAAAAAATAAAAAAATAAAAATAAATAAAATACATTATAAAAAGAAATTATGTCAATGATTACCTGGCATTATGTTGCAAACTAACAGTTGTCCCAGATGACTTAAATTTTAAACTTTTCCAGGGGAGGAGCTCCCTTATACAGCACTTCTCCACTTCTCTTTCCACTCTTCCAAGCCTCTCCCCTCTCAGCTGGTACAATGACTTAGACTTAGTGCATGGCCAAAAATATTAATTAAATTATTTTTTGACTGGCTTTTGGTGATCTTTATTCTTTTTCTTTCTTTCTTTCTTTTTTTTTTTTTTAAAGATTTTATTGGGTAATTGGGAGAGGGGAACAGTGTTGGGGAATTGGGGAAGGGGACTGGCCAAGTTGTTGTTCTTCAGTCTTCATTGTGGAGGATGCCAGTCGCCATCTAGCTTCCTCTCGACAGCTCGTGGCCTCTAAGCTCAAGGTGCTGTGTTCAATCTTAGTTGCGGATGGGCGTAGCCACCATCGATGTGGGAGTGGAACCAGCAGCCTTGTTGTTAAGAGCACACACCCTATCCACTGAGCCATCTGGGTGCAGCTCAGCTCAAGGTGCTGAGTTCAGTCTTAGTTGCAGGTGGGTGTAGCCCACCATCGAACAGGCAGTCTTGTTGTTACACCAGCTGAGCCATCCTGCCACCTGTTGGCAGCTCAGCCACAGCTCAGTTTGGGCGCAGTGTTCCCTGGCCCATGTGGGAATCGAACCGGCGGCCCTGTTGCTCGGAGCTTGTACTTTAAGCCAACTCTTAACCAACTGAGCCAGTTGGCTGGCTTGGTGATCTTTATTCTTAAGATTATACTGAGCATTTTTCTCCATGGCAATAATGATTTTTAATGGTTGGTTAGATTGATTTATTCTTTCACCAAACACTAACGAATGCTATTAGAAATCCTACGTAGTTTATAGATAGTTGTCACTGAGTTCTGTTTACACAAAATCTTGATGTTCCAGAATTACAAAAGATGATTTGGCATCATGTCAAAACTCTTTCCTTTGGTCAATAATTCAGGCCATGTCCACATGATACCCCCACCATTAAGTGATCTAACTTTAAATCCGAATGGTTACCTTATATTTGCCCATCCAGGGGAGGAAAAACACTGAGGAAACCAAAACTTGCTTAGTCATAGAAGGCAAATCACCCAGTCAATTGTTTCTTTAAGAAGCTACAGCTCAAAAACAAATTGAGCATATCTAAAGCTGATAGAGTGTCTGAAACTTGAAAAGCAAAACAAAACCCAGAACCCGATAAATCCCTTTGTTTAAAGACAAAACCAAAGAAAGTTAAGACAAAGAGAAAAGCTTTTGTTTAGCAGCCTGGGATATGCCAGATAGTCTTTTGGGAGATCAGGGATGAGAATTTAGCTTGCTTAAATGATCCCACTGTTTTAATGGATGATCATGAAATGACCAGAAAAAGCATACTGTTGTCTCATTTTGATCCCGGTTTAAGGTAAAACAGTGGAACCAATTAGATAATTAAATATCTCCAAGGAAACTGATGTTTACTTAAAAAAAATTGAAACTAAACCATTCTTCTCATCATATAATTTTGGTGACAACTTTTTGTGTGGGTTTATTTTCATGAAAACCTCTTTATTCTTTATTGGCTAGGGCTCACTCTTTCCTGAGAAGTCAGAATTACATGCCCCCAAAGTCGATGGTGTACATTGTAGAACAATAAAATTGGCTTGAAGAGTTTAAGGTCGTTCCATGATTGATTAGATTTTTCCTTAGTTCTTCTTTTGAAGGATACTTTGTGGTAAATCCCACAATTGTGTGTGTGTGTGTGTGTGTGTGTGTATCCTTTGGCAATATTTGGCCCTGTTGACCTCCCCTTACTTTTTGAAGTACTCTCTGCCTTTGCACTCTATAATAGCTAACTTTCTTGATATTTTTCCCATCCTTTTACTTCTTAGTCTTCTTTCTGAAGGTTCTCTCCTGTACCATGTCTCTCCTTTTTTTTTTTTTTTTTGAGGGCAGTGTCTCTGGCCCTCATATGTGGATATGTGGGACCGAACCGGGGCCGCCAGCTTCCCAAGTGAGCGCTTAACCACCGCGCCACTCGGCCGGCCCTTCTACCATGTCTCTTTACTACGCTTTCTGCCCCAGTTTCCCTCTGTATTCATTCTGCACCTACTCCTTCATGATCTCAGTGCTAACTTCCAGGTCTTCTGCTCATGTCCTTCTCTCAGTTCCCTTCAACTACTTTTAATGGACTTCTCTACTTTGTTATTTCTCAGGCACCTAAAGTTCAGTGTCTCAAAGACTAAAGTTGTTATTTCCCCTCCAAACTTGTTTTTCTTTGTTCACTAATATTATTGCTGAATGCTAGCTTCCCGAATATCACAAACGCAATCTATTGGTGAGATAAAATTCAGGTTATTATGTTGAATTAATTAAACAAGAAGATCTTTAGATTGAGGTAGCTTTAATGCCTTAGTAGTCTATGTAAGGAAACCAAAAACCTAAACCTATGATGTCTCAAGGTTAAGAAATCAAAACTTAAGGACAACCAATCACAAACTAGGCTTTCCCAGATAAGACTACCATTTAAGTTACTGCCAATCAAGTAATTTCCTTGCTTTGCATCCACTTCTTCTCTATAAAAGACTTGCCCCTAGCTCCTGTTGGTGGAATGCTTCTAACCACTTCCAGTTTGGCTGCTGCTGGATTTGAATTAGTTTTGCTCAAATAAACTCTTAAAAATTTGAATATACCTCTACTTGTCTTTTAATAATTGTTTACTGAGTTTACAGAGAACATCCTCTCAATAGAACGTTAGCAGTGTCCAGGGGTAAAAAACAAGGTTTGAATTTACCGAGAGTTGCAATTGCACGTTAGGATGAGTGTTTCAATGTAGGGACTCGGTTAGAATTGGATAAGGATCAACATGCAACCATCCAGGATTACTGGAAGCAGCAAGGTGAGGATCTTTGAAGGAAAGGATTCAAACAGTCTTCGGGCACAAACTGTTGATGCTTTCCAAGGAAGAGTTCATGGATATTTCCAGAAGTTTCTCTAATGAGCAATCAAGCCATTTGCCTGAGCTAGAGTCTCCTGGAAGGGTGGAGTTTTATGAATGAAGACAAGAGAAAAGTCATGCTAATATTGACAATAATTTATGTATGTGGGGGACAGATAATTTTCATCCTCAGTGTCCAATCTGTGTGTGGAAGTTTGGGTTCTCATTATGCACATACGTGTTTCAGACAACTGGACAGCTGATGGCTATGTGAGTTCGTACTTGCCTCACATATTCAGTGGTTAAACCTTAATACATTAGACCTTTCCCCCAAGTTCTCAGAAGAATCCATTCACAAATGATCTTTGCTAATAAAACAACTCTCTTTGAGACATATGTAAAAGCTTGAGCATCTAACAGAGTGAATTCTAGACCCATTTGTGATTTTCTGCCTGCACAGCTCTTGGATCCCCAGTTTACATCAGGTACGTAACTCTGTAATACTATCCATGACACTAGAGCACTTGTTTACCTATATTTTGCCTATCTATTTTCCCTGATTGACTGAAAGGCCTTTGAAGGCAATTCTTAGAGCAATACTTGCATAATAAATAGGAATTCAATAAATACATGTTTAAAGAATCTAGTTTGATGATTGTGTGGTTATTCTTAATATGAGGTACATTTCTTTTTTTAGTTAAAAAAGGTGAGTAGTGACTGTTTCATTAACATTAATTGCTTTAGGTGTTTAAAAGTCACAAACTCCTCTTGCCATTATGTAACTCCAATTTGGATAACTATCTCAAGGCCTGGAGGCACTGGAATACATTGTGAAAATGCAAGCTTGAAGTCAGACTGATTTTGGCTTCTCAATAACTATGGGATCTTGAGAAAATATTTTAGCTTTCTACACCTCATTTTC